>OY728138.1:851836179-853086179 GCA_963277665.1 Viscum album | reverse complement strand
AGATACAGAGACCAAGGCTCTCCACGATAGCAACATATATAATGATATGGGGAGCCTCTGTCTCGAAAAGAGTTGAAGATAAAACTGAGGCAACTAGGATCATACCTCAAACTGTGGAGGGTCTGGGATCCTGTTCCTACTAGGTCTACTCCAGTACCAATGTTTGTCCTATGCCATCACCCTGTGACCCTACCTGACAGCTTTGAGCTGATCAACCCTGCTTTCACTGAAGAAACAATGACTGACTACCACGGCCACGACCTCCACCTCGGCTCGAACTTCCAGAAGAACTCCAGTTCCTAGACTGGTGAGAAACTGGAGGCACTGATCTTGAACATGGGGTCATAGAACCACCCCTTTAACCAGTTGTTGGTGACACATATAGAAAAAAGAACTGAATATGGTAAATCTTGTTGCAAGATTGGCACTCTACTGGGTCTCTCGGGAAACGTGGCCCCGTATGCCTTCTTCTCCCACACTATTAGAACACCACTTGGCTACTGGAAGGTGCATCTCATCTGCTCTGATCTTCTCATGTAGCTTCCCTGGGCACTTCCTGCTATCAGCTAGCCAAGAAATAACATTGGATGCCAAACCGCCCTAGTTTACAACTCCAGAATCCCTCAGATTTCACTCTATGATCAACTCTTGGTTGATGATAGAAGATATTGATGTCAACATGAAGATGTTCAACTGAGATCAAATGTCATGCCTCAGACCATCCAAAAACTTATGTTAAAGGGACAACTCATCACCTCCTTGAATAGGCATGAAACCCTTCTACTCTACGAAGTGAGAGGAATAATCCATAACAGTAAGAGTACCCCAATCCAGACTCATGAACTCTCAGTCTTGATCGGCCCTCAAGGTCTCCGGATAAAAGTAATATTCGAAGATGTGCCGAAACTCTTCCAAGGACATATTATGCATGAGGCCCACCTGTGAGATCACATCCCACCACCTCTTACTGGAGTCTCACAGCCTATAGATAGCGAGCTTCACCGTCTTCTTTGGAGGTATCTCCGGATGCTCAATAATCATTAGCATGGTGTCTATCCATGACTCTGCTGCCTAAGGTCCTCCATCCCCTGAGAAAGAAAGAGGATGCTACTGCTGGAAGACCCGTGTCAAATCAACCATCGACGGAGCAAGAGGCAGTGCTCCCTGACAAGTCTACATCATCCTCAGAAATCAATCCTTGAACTATGAATCTACACCTATGTCAGGTACAATGGCTGGTGCCAAGGCTGGCACAACTGGGGGATCTGTAGGTAATCCCTAATTAGCCATGTCCAGTGTCTGATCACCATATGGAAACTGGCGCACAACTGGAGGATGTGTCGGTGGCATGACTCTGCAAATTCAAGCACACACCTTAGATCAATGTTATCAAGGACTGAAAACAAGGATTGTAATAAGGGAATAAGAGAAGAAATCATTCATGTTTTACAAAGCATTACTACACGATGTGTACATTTCATACACTGCATGTTACCTTAAGTCATCTAAATGGGCGTGTACTCCCGCCTAAACTGGTCATGTAACACCCCAAACACACAGTGTGTTCTCCTAAGACACAAAGTGTTCATCAATCCTATTCCCCTGCCTGAGTCCTTATACATAGTAAATCCACAAGACTCTCTTACAATAATAATTACACGGCGAGTTCGCGATAGACACGTCGTGTACTGTACAAGATTCACCCGGATCGTGTTGTTAGTGGCAGGGCCTGACACACGGCTCGCACTACATGGCATGTTCTGGATGGAAATGTCATGCACGTGAAGGGGTGACACCAACCTGTGTTGTTCATCACACAGTGGCTACATGGATTACACTACACGATGTGTTCCAGACAGAAATGGTGTTTACGAGAAGGGATAACACTGACCCGTGTTTTCCATGACACGGTCGGGATCCTAGGTCAGACTACACTGCGTTTTTAGCTAGTACATGAATTTTTTAGAAAATAAATTCCCTATCCTTTGTCTCCTCCCACACAGCCTACAACACCGTTAGAAACTACATGGAGTTTTCATAAATTACAAAGTGTGTACTCAAGAAAAAAAGTTACTTCCTGAACAGAAGAACACATGGAATGTAGTCAAAACCACACAACGTTTATTCTGGGATTCTCTAGAAAGTAATCCTAATAAACTACTTCGGAACACAGAAAACAATTAAATGAATACTAAAAGTTCCAAATTCTGATTCTTGAGGGCCCATACTCCCCACGAATCAATTTCTATCATCTTATACATGTTATAACAAGGAAAACAGAGCAATGATCCACCAAATTCCGGTCCGTGAGGACCCAAAACACCTTAAGAACTAATGTTTGGCATCCATTCAAGAAACAAATTACCAAAAATAATACCCTATCAAATAATAAGTATTCTTATGAAGACATCTGTCACAACAACACGGATATTCTACAAAACGTCTCTCACAACATCATGAAATCACTAATTCATCCTAGATGACAAGGAAAAAATTATTGACATGTGATTTCTAGAAAGTTCTTATATGATGAATGAGATGGAATACCCTCATATCATTAGGTTGACATAGAAATAGAACCTCAATAACTTCAACAGTAATAACAAAATACATGTGAGTCTCCCTATGGTGAAAATATGATCAACCATAATTTACAAAACCAAAATAATTTGAAATAAACGAGGTTGATTGGATTTTCCCTATACATGGGTTAGCTACTTCCAGGAACAACTTATTACCAAGTACATAATTCCTTCCTATCCTAGGCTAAAGCCGCCAAAAAGTAAATCAAGAGAAAATAATTCCTCTAATACCACTTTGTAACATCCTAGTTCAGGAATCCACCCAGAGGTGCCCCGTACCTTGTTGGTCAGATGGACTCAAGCACATTTCCCCAAACGCCAAAGGCTGCAGACTAGCTGCGAGGGCCTTGGGTGTGATAGTGGGGAAAATATTCCCTCATTCGCATATTACATAGTGATATTAATTAAATAAATACTAGATCAGAAGCAGTAATGATGACATAAAACAGTAGCAGTAGAAAACTGAAAGTAGAAACTGGAGAACATATATTAAATGATGCAACATACATATGGCTGGAAAAATTCCAAACAAGTCACAATGATAAAATAAAATAGTGCTAAACCATTGTCCAAAAGAATGAAGATAAACTCTTTAGCATCGTAAGTCATAGCTTGGTCCCATGCTCTCCAACTCCACCGCATATCAAGTACCTAAAGTAGAAGGGTGCTTTCCCTTATCTATAATGCAACAATATAATCAGTTTGGGCCCAAAAGAATGACCCAAACAGGGTGTGAGACTAAATCCAAATTGGCAACCACCCAAAGATTTGTGCCTGATAGTTAGTGAATATATGGTAGGTAAAGTACATAAAGTAGTAAACAACACACAGTTTCAACATCAAGCAATGACTAATCAAACACCTAAACACAAATAGGTAACCTTCTAGGAAGTACTCAAGGTCATTCCCTCTGGTCCTACCAAAAAAGTACAAGAAACACCCGGGGTAGTGCACTTGGCCTAACCTCTCTGGTTCAGTATATATAGAGTCTCTGAGGAAGCACTCACATTCAATTCCCCTTATAATATAGGGTAGTTAGGAACTCTCTGAGGAAGCTTCAACGGTCAATTCCCCTTATATCCCCAAGGTCAAGGACTCTCTGAGGAAGCTCACTCAGTCAATTCCCCTTATATCCCAGGTCGTTCATGGAATCTATGAGGATGCACTCACCATCAAATCCACTTATAGTCTAAACAGATCAAGAATTGAATCAAAGACTCTCTGAGGAAGCTCACTCTGTCAATTACCATTATAATATAATGCAGAAAAGGACTCTCTGAAGATGCTCACAGAGTCATTCCCCACATATCCCCATGTGGTTCTAGGATCTATGAAGATGCTCACTCGGTCAATCCTCCTTATAGCCTAAGTGCTCAATGACTCTCTGAGAAAGCTCACTCGGTCAATTCCCCTAATAGTCGACTACACTGGGTTCTCACGGCCCTGTGTAGGTCAATTAGAATAGATGTGTAATATGGCCAAATTAAACCTACATAACTACTTGGATAATCATTCTACAACATATCTAGCATGTCAGAAACCAACTCTCCATCCTACAGCATCAGGCATGGAAAACAGGCAAAGCTGCCAAAAGCTAAACATGACCAAACGGTATTAAACAAGACATGCAAGGGAAAAACAAATACAAAGCATAGAAATTATACATGTTCATATCAAAATTACCTCTACACAAGCATAAATGTATGGAAGACAACCAACAGGGGTAAAACGGTAAACATGTAATACCCCATCAAAGGGTATTGGTTGAATTTTCACATAATACTCAAAGACATTGAATATAAAGGCACAAATAACGTACCTCAGGATTAGGATATCACTATATGTGTACCTAGAATCTTGAATCTCATTAGAACTTTGTAGATCTATGGAATCATCTAAAACATTCAACACATGATAAATTAAAAAAGAAGAGAAATCATGAAACGAGGTTCCAGTTGAAGAGAGAACCCACTGATGCGATTCCAATGCAACCAATAGTGTTCTATTTAGTGGAAGGATGGAGTATCGGGGGATCGTTGAAGATATACAACCATATAGGCTCTCTCAGACGAATGAGCCCTAAAAGTAGGGTGCTCTGTCCGTCAGATGCGACCCTGGTGCATTTAATGAAAAAAAAGAAAGTACATGGTGTGTACTTTTGAAGTACATAGAGTGTACATGTCTTTTCCGTACTCCTCTTTAAGCGGCCTCCAACTCACTCCCACACAGCTGTTTGTGTGGATACTACATGGCCAACACATGGCATCCTGCAGTATGGAAGTACACGGCGTGTACTCATAAAGTACACGACATGTACTTAGAAAATTTACATAAATTTCTTTTTTCCTAAAAAATGACCAGAAAAGGATCAATAAACCTAAAAATAAGATTTGGGTTCTTACACATTCGGTGAACATGGTTTGGGATGTGATCTCGGTGATCATTAACATCTATTGTAAAAAAAATTTCTCAAGGATATGGCCATCACATCCTTTGTCTATGTCAAATAGATTTGTTAAAACTATATATATATATATATATATACTAGTCATGTCATTACCTTTCAACGACTATATTATCAACGGTAATGATAGTTAACAGTTATTTAAACCCTCATAAAAAATGTTCACGTGTTTTCTATATCAATAAGACATTAAATTAATGGGAATTTTATTCATAAATATTTGGGTCATTACAACATCTCACATTCCTGATTGAGAATATGTATAATACCAAGCTCATATATATTTTAATTTTTCAATAAGGCCTTCTTTATAATACAAAAAACCATGATGATGAACATTATCACATAAAAGAGTTTGAATCCATGTATTCAATATAGAGAAAAATATAGTAAAATAAGTAGACATTATTATTAAATCTGAATAATTCAATGCAGAAGATGTTGATGCTCATGATTTACTAGAGATAATTATTTATGATTTAAACCAGAAGCTCAAAAAGTTATTTAAATCACTAATTGTTTTTAACAAAACTGATTTTTTTACTCATGATCTAATCATCCAATTCTCTTTTAAAGACATCAAAATATCATCTAGAAATAGAATTTCCATTGAGATATTATAGTTTCATTTTAACTAATTCCAATTATTCTATTAAAATTACAGCCTTTTAAAATAGTCCAAACAATTCATAGTAACTACTATCTCACTTTTCAAGGAAACGTTATATTCTTTAATATTATTAATCATGATAACTAAATCATCAATTTATCAATTAAGAAAATCAAAATATTATTCTTCTTATTCTCATGATGGTTTTCCTATTTCAACTATATCTAAGGATTGGCCACTATCTTTCCCACAAGAAGATGTTGAATTATTTCACTGAAAATATATCTTCGCAGCATATTTATAAGAATCCTATGCCAAATATTTCACAAAAGAATAGACCATTTGAATTTAAATTTATTTAGTTGTTTCAACCACTGATGGGTTCACTTTATCACCATCTTGATCACTCTTCCCAATATGTTCCTCTTCATGATATTTTTTATATTATCTATTATGAGCTTGATTTTCTATATGAGTAGTTGATACTGTAAAAAACACTAGTTTTCTAACTTATTCATTTTTTGAATCTTCATTTTATCGATCCTTAACATCATGTTATTCTATTTGTCAGGGCTTTGTGATAGGAAACTTGATGGTATAATCATCTAAGGGTTCGTCAAAAGGATGATGAAAATTTATTACAGTCGGGAGGTTAGAGAAATCAACCAATAGTCAACTTCTTACTGTTTCAATAACATTCCCTATTCTTGGTTCCCAAACTCTATCAAGATGAAGTAATACTGATTGATCAGAATTCTCACATTCTTTTACCCAGTGGAATTAGAACTAGATTCTTGTTGGTCATCATTACTAACATTAATCATCATTCCATTTATTATTAACCAAAACAAGCTTGATTACATTAATGTTCCAGAATAGAGAATATTATTATGATGAAACTTTATTCCAAGAGATATATCCAAAATCATATTCATTAGATATAAAAAAATTTCCGAAATCATTTCATATTTATTAAATAAAATCATTTCTTTATCAGGAGATAGATGAAGTTTATTCAACATATTATATTTACTAAAATTAAACATAATTTAAATTATATGAAAAATTCACATGTATATATATATATTGAGAATTTAACTAGATAAAAAAATCTATTTTATTTTAGACAGAATGAATTTTCCTAAAAACATATATTCATCTTGACGATCCATTGCAGGCATCATTCTAAAAGGGTTTGATCCAAAATCTTAAGGTATAATGTCTTCTAATTTTTGGATATCATCTCCATTGGATGAAAAATTTATGTGAAAAATCAATTTATATTGATACTAAACAAAAATTTGAATCTCTACTAAATAAAATTAAAACACCATACCAATTATCATTGAACTTAAAACATCATATGTGTCACCAAAACTAAAGTGTTAATTTTCATAGATCACTATTTCTTCCAAGATGTACAAATATATAGTATTTTCACCATTGAAAATAAATTATATCCCATTAAATGGTAGATCATTCATCAATATAAGATTCATGATAAATAACAATTCTAAATCTACAACATTACCTCTGGAAACTCATCAACCAGTTCTTGTACTGCGTTCATTATTTGATTTTCATGATACACCTATTGATATCCACTTCGTAATTGCTATTATTAGAAATATGAAAGTGTAACGATTGAATTATAGGGTTTTGAATGAAAAAATTATATATTTGGAAGGTAGAAATTTTCTTAAAATTAGGGTATGAATTATATAATTATATATATATATACTTTTTGATGGGTATTTTTGAAATTATTTTTGTTTCATGAGACAAATACTTAGAGTAGTCATTAATTATATTAATTTTTAAAGGAACTATTTTCAAAAAGAGTATTGAATTAATGATTTGATAATACAATTACTATGATAAACAACTAACCATAAGTAATTTATTAATTAATACAAATTTAATTAAAATAACTAATAAATATTTTATTTAAATTATATATATGTAACCCTCTTTAATAAAATTAATAAAATAAGTGAGAAGTGGTTTGGTGAATATATTGGCTTATCAATATTTACTACATAAATTTTCTCATCATATATCAAATTATAGTACATGATCTCTTATAACATGATTCCGTATATCAATATTCTTAGTTCTTGTGTGGCTTATAATATTTTTTAAAATTTTGATTGCAATTTTTACCATAACATAAAAATTAAAAATTATTTAAATTAAGTCCAAATTTAATTAATGTATGTTTTATGAACAACTATTGTGCACAAAAATTTCTAGAAGATATATATTATGCCTAAAATATTGACATAACAATTGAATATTTGTTCATTATTGACTATAAAACTAAGTAATTTTTTAAAAAGTTAGAGGTTCTTAATATATTTTTTCTATTATATCTACAAACTCAAAAATCAGAGTTGGAATATTATATTAAATTAAAATCAAATTTCTTCAGGTAATTTAAATATTGAAATATATATCCATTTGAATATCAAAATAATATTTTAATAATAAAAAGATGAGATTCTATGGTATTTTATCTAAATATAGAACATTATAAGAAACACAATGTATTGTGTACTTCACGTAAGATATATAAAACTTCCAATAATATTTCTATATAACATATTTTAAAATAATTTTCCATATTCATTCAAATCATATTTTATATTGGAATACATGAGAGATTCATACATCTTGATATTTTGTACAATTTGTTTTCAATATTTCAATATTATTTTTAAATTGGTAAATACATTTCCAGAATATTATTTATAGTTTTGATAACCAATAATGAAAATTAATTCTTCCATAAAACTAAATCCAAATACCATTTGAATAATATTTTAAAAATCATTAAAATAATTTTAATATTGTTGATATGAAAATAAAATCATCAACATAAATCTATTATAATAAGATATTAGAACAAACTATTTTAATAAATAGTGTTGGAAATTAAAATTCTATGGAAAATAAATCATGATAGAATGGAAACTAATATTTCATACTAAGATCTATGTTATTGTTTATGTCCATAAATAGATTCTGTAAGGTGATAACATGAGTTTGGAAGATGTCTATTTTCAAAAATTTTATTTTTTCAATATAAACAACCTCAATTAAATATCCCTTTATAAAATCCAATTTTACATCCATTTGATATTATTTAATATTCATATATTATGAATAATCTTGAAGGATTCTAATATATTCTAAAATAGAAACAAGTTCAATGGTTTCATCATAATCTATCCCATCTTCTAGATTATATCCTTTAGTAACTAATTTATATATATTTATTGTATTTGTCCCTTGGTAATACTGTTTGTTTTTAAAACCCATTTGGTTTATATTTATATATGATTATATGGTTTACCAAATAATTAGAAATATTATTTCAATAAAATAGTTTATGTTATTAATGCATAACTATTTTCCAACTCTCATTTTCTAATTTTCCATCTACTGGTTTAGGTTCTAATTAAGATAAGAAGGAATGAAATTTACTTTGGATTTTGAAATTCATTATAATTATTACAAAAATAGAAAGACTGCATATTATAGTTTCTAAAATATGATTCTTCAATTTTAAATATTTTATAGGAATGAAAAACTCTTGTTCATAAATTTTGGGTTTTTATTAAAATGATTTAATTTCATCATGATTATTTTTAGAATACCTTTTACGTGATTCATGTCTCATGTTTTCTATGGATTCAACAACATTATCTGTTTGATTTTTCCTTATATTATAGACTCACATTCCTCAAAAATTATGTAAAAAAATAATTAAACAATACGTGAATTTTATTATACACTATATAAGATTTAGAGGTAGAAAAATATCCAAAAATGACTCCCTCTTTAGCCTTTAGACCAATATACCTAGTTTTTCTATTTTATTCATGATATAATCCTTGAACCCAAATACTTTAAACTGTATGAACTTATGTTTTTTGTTGTACCACAATTCATAGGGTGTCTTTTTATGACGGTTTCTTATTAAAACACTATTCAATATATTAAATATCATTTTTACATAATATTCCCAAAATTATTTTAGAAAATAATATTCATTTAACATAGTTAATTACATTTTTGGAGTAATAACATTTATTCATTCTAATATTACATTTTTTGTGGTGTTTTTAGGGAATTTTATGTTTTTTAAATACCAATGATTGAGAAAACATAATTAAATTATTAATTCTAAATTAATAAACCATTATCGCTTCTTAAGGAAATCATATTAAAATATTTTTCATTTTAAAAAATATACTAAATCCTATCATAATAGATAAATCCGCACAATTATGATTAAGAAAGTTAACACCATAAAATCATCAAAATTTAGCAACAATAAAAAAAAATGATCTTCTAGAAAATAATTCTACCTTATATGGTCCAAATAATTCAAATTGTATATGTTTCAGTTTTTGGGATGTCAAAATTTTTGTAATATATCTGAAGGATGAATTGTTTTTCTTTATAATTTGGAATGAATAATGGAATCTATCAATTTCAAATTTTAGACTAGGATAATTAGAAAATAATTGAATCATATAAAATATATATAATGTAAATACATATCACCACCCAAGTAAACTATTCCAAATAAAATATTCATTTGTCTTAGTAGTTAAACCATTCAGGTTTTTCACACAAGAAATTAGGATCCAAGGTATAAATATTATCAATACTATGATCCATAAATTAAATCCATTTATTTGTTAAAATAGATTAGTAATTATCAGATAAATCAATATAAAATATATCATCATAGATTTGAAAGATAATTATCATTTATTTATTTAACCCATCAACATATAGTACATTGTTGATCAAAATTGATTTTGGATCTCCAAATGATTCAACTCCAACTATTTTCTATTTAGCATTATAACTTATGGTAAGCATCCCTCCAATTAATTTTTGTAATGTATGAAAATTCAAAGGGTCTCCACTCATGTGTATTAAGAATAAGCTATACATATATCATATAATTTTTTATAGTCTCCATTTTATAGAAAATCATTTATATTTTTTTGTAGACATATATTATTGGGTCTAACTGTGTCAGCCAGCAATGATCTGGGAAGCCCAATTTTATTTATTTTCAAAAAAAATATGCATTACATGATTCAATAATTTTTCAGAGGAAAAAATATTTTTTAATTACACTAATCTAAGGATTTACTATACCAATGAAATATGACTAATATCCATTTATTAAATAATAAAAATAGATGAATATGGATAATTTGTTGTTTTTTGGGACAAGGTACAAACTAATTTTTATATTATATAAAATTTCTTATGCTGATTCTAAATCATTATATTCAATTTTTTATTCATTTTTACAAAAACAAATATTTTAATATTTTTCAACTTCAATTAATGTACTATTATACGATTCGAATGACTCCTTGTCATCTTGTAATTTGTTTATTATATTTTCATGAACGACACACTTTGTGGAAAACTTATTAATTTTTTTAATACTTGGTGTTGTTTCAAAATTAATTTTCTTACTTAAAACATAATTATTAATATTTTTTATAGATTTATTATTTTTTAAAAAATATTTATATATTTATTCAATCATGGAGTAGTTTGAACCAAATTTTTTATTTTTTCTATTATCAGAATCAGAAGATGGTGAATAATAAGATTGTACCTCATATTCTCCTATAGCCCTAAAGGATAAATTATTTTTAGATTTTAAGTAACATTTTTATAATCCATATTTTGAGTAACTAGTTCGGTCATTTGATATACTTCAATTAGATTTTATATTCATTTTACCTTTTCTCTCATAATCATTTCTCAAATGAATTTCTATTATTTCTTCTTCATATTTGACTTTTCATACATTAAAGATGGGAAAATGAGTATGATATGAATAATTTTCTTACCTTCATAACATTATGCTTATTTAAATCCTCTATCATCTTTATTGAATGAATTATGGAAACCATTTATGTTATTAATTTTTTTTTGAATCTTGTAGTGAGAAGAGCCATTTCTATTTCAAAATATGAATATTATGAATCATTTGAGAATATAGAAATTTCATTTAACATACTTTCAGGTTTCCAAGTATTAATATTAAGGTTTGTATCATACATTTTTATCCCCTAATGGTCTTCATAATATGTTTTTATTTTTTACTTCATACATTATTATGATTCTAAAAAATTATTTCAGTGTGAGTAATTTAACTACAATAGATTTTTGTGTAGAATAAGATATTTGATTCCACATAGAGAGAAAACACATAATTAATTTTATTTCTTAATTTGGTTTTTAAATTTAGGTTCCTAGGGAAGAAACACAATTGAATATATTATTCAATATTCTATTATTTTGGGTGATGCCCTCATCATCAAACTTTCTTAATTTATTGAATTTATCTTCGTAGTAGTATAACTTAATTTTATAATATTTTCTATTCTGTCATTGGAAAAAACAATAATTTTTCATATATTATAGGTAATAAAATATTTTTGAAACTCGATTGAATTCATCTATAACAAACCGATATATAATAGAAGTAATTTATCATTAATCGATATCACACTCAGATTTATTATTAGTATCTCATGTTTGTACATTTTCTTGGATTCCATATCGATTGAAAATATTCATGTTAAATTTAAATCCAAGAATTCTCAAATATATAATATTTAGATCATTAAAGGATCCATAATAATCACCATTTATGTATGGAGAACAAATCATTGACACTCATTCTTTTAGTTTTTTAATCAATATATTTAATTGAATATACCTTTTACATTATCTTTCTAGAGATTATATTCATTCTTAAAATACTACTCCTTTGATAACAATTTTTTGGTAAAAATAACACAATGATACACATAATTGGTGGAAGGGGGGTCGATTGTGTATTTCCAATTTTATTGATTGATTTAAAATGTTATACCTAGTCATAATTTATGATTATATGAAATTTTATCATCTTTAAATAAGTTAAGAAGTGAAAAAATAAATAAGAAGAAAATAATAGAGATTATTTTAGTCCGAGGCACAATGATCCCCTAAGTCTACTCAACTAATAGTCAATCAGTAGGAATATTTATTTTCACTAGATAGTTCCTTTTATGAAATGACCTTAGAAATATAAAAGAAAATGAGACCTTTATAATAAGGAATTTATTGGGACATATGGTACATTTAAAATTTTAAAAACCAATCCATATCATAGACTGAGAATATGACACTCCACAATGAATATATATGAGTTGCGGATATGCCAAAAATCCTTAGTAATTTATATATTTGATAAAGCTAATTGTTGTTCATATTGGTTTTAGAAAACAAAATAAACCTGATCTTCTTCTTCAAATATAATATTCTATAACATATAACAACCTTGAAATAATCCTAGATACAAATGATCTGTAATAAAAATATAAAATGAAAAATAAAATTAGTAACAATAAATTAGTTTTTTTACAACATAAGATTTAATTATGTATGTCTGCAATGTGTATCTCATAAATAATAACAAAGACATTAATTTAATTATTTTATTTAAATTTATTTTATTTAGAAATATTCGACATCTATAAATGATATCACTCTAATTATTTAACAACAGAACGATGGATAGATTTTGGTTTGAGTAGATCCAATATCATATCCTAATAAATACTGAAAATATAAAATTTAAACATTCAAACTATTAGTGTGACTTCTCATGGAATAATTAATGATTTAATTGATTGATTAATAGTATTTTTAATCAGTTGTAAAAAATCATTAAGTAGATATTTACTTATGTTGAATCAATTATAGAAAAATATATTAATATATAGAATTGAAAACATATTCATTGATCATGTTAAATGTAAGGTGTATCTATTTAATGATAAACTACAAAATTATTGTTAACAAGGTATGGTTATTTACAAAAGTTATTTTAATAATGCATATGAATGTTCCTAAAACATTGTGTTTCTTACAAATGTAGGGTTGCAGAACCATATATCTTTTATAGTGTGGGGTTCATGATTTATAAATTTTATTCCAAAAATAGTTTTCCCAAACCATACTATCCCCTTACAAATGTATTTTATGTTAAATATTTCTATATTACATAAAAAACACGTAGATCACTTTATAAAAACACATTAACCCATTAATAGAATAAATTTTATAAGAAATATATTCCTGAAAAACACTTGATGTAATTTCATTAATTAAATAAACAAGGATATTATGGAGAATTACTATCAATAATATTCATAGATTATTTTTGAGAAAATACATGCCCAATAATATTAGAACATAGATTTTGAAAGATATATTAGTTATTACCAAAATTAATGAAAAGTGTAACTTCCAGAGAAGTTGAAGATTCTCTATAAGGGTAATCTATATGATAAAATGAAATGATTCTTTGTTAATATTTCTAAGTAAAAAACAAAATTTTAGTTTGAATATTTTTATTCACACTTTTATCAGAAGATATTTTTAGAATCATATTAAAAATGTAATAATAGAATGATCGCATGGCAATATGTAAGATATTTGAGTATTTAGAGGATATATATAAAACAATATTTCACAATTCCATAATGAAATTATTCTTTATTTATAGGAATGATTTTTGAGTATAGAAAAGGTATATAATAAAGGGAATATTGAAATTTAGAAAAGTGTACAAAACACTATGGTACATAATATATTTCGAGGATACATAATACACCACAGTGATATATAGAATATTTTTTAGAGTGTATTATATAATTTAGAATTGAAAAAACCATAATTTCATTTGTCATATATTTAGAGCATATACAATATATCCTAGATGGTATGAATGTAATTACAATGCCGAAAATGGTAAATGTATCAAAAACATTGTCATATGTAAGATTGACTCAAAACATCTAATTCATACAAAATATTTAATAAGTGCATGGATAAGAGTCCCATTGAGATTTAAAAGGATGTTTAAGGGTTGATTGAGCATTATATATTACAATCAAGTGTCACCTAAGTTTTATAAATGACAAAGGATAGAGAATTGGTCATTTCAAATAATATTTAAGGGTTTTTAAGTAAATGTGTAAGAGGAACTAAGATCACTCATATGATACATAAAGGTTATCAATTTGAGAAAGTTTGAATTTTTAAATGAAGAATTCGGAAAAAAATAAAATTAGATCATTTTGAGAAAACATTCAATGATTAAATATTATAATTTTAGTGATTAATACATTATATGAGAAAATAGATATTGTGAAAGAAGGGACGATAAACTTTTAGGGTCATTTTAAATATATTAATTTATTTTAAAAAATAATTATTCATTAATTAATAATAGTGATCACGATAGATAAATTATAAAAAAATTAATATGAATATTTTCAACATCTTTAAATGAAAATAGGATTAGTTTTTGAATATAAATTGATAACAATTTTTAGATGAAGATGTTAAAGAATAATATTCTATGGTATCGGGAACAATTCCATGTAATTCGGTTAAGAAATTAAAAATACTATTCAGGAGATCAAAGTTCCAAATATAAAATAAAATATATATTAAATTTAGAAAAATAATATCAACATGATTATAAAAATATAACAGTTTTTAAAATCAACGGCCATCATTGAGAGTGGTTTAAAAAACTCAAACTATTTTTTATTGAAAATTTTGGGTATCATTGTACTTCATGAATAAAACAAGGAAATTGAATATGTAGTTCTACTATATAACATGCTATTATAAATGTTTTAATAGATTAAATACTAAGTATAATAATATGTGGAATCTTATGTTGTAATATATTTATATCAAATAATTTGAACAATAGATGGAAAAATAAGTAAGGATTTTGGGAGAGAAAATGAAAGCACCATTGACACTATTTATCAATTGTGTCAAAAACTAAAATATTTATATGTTTCTATGATTGATGAGCTCATAGGAAGATGGATGAGAGGTTATTGATTTTTCATCGGTACTAGGGCCATGTAGACATGCATTGGGGTTACATATTTTGCCTTTTTTCTAGTAGGTAGTTATGGGAAAATTTTGTATCATCTGAGTGGGGATTGTTGTTTTGAATTTCATCCTTTGGAATATAATGTCCATTTATTAAGGATTTGTTTCATAGGGGCTATGGACTATGTAAATATTTTCCCTAAACCTATTAAAAGAGAATAAAAAAAGGAATTAAAAGTATAATCTTTCATGGATTCGTGAGATGAGAACATAAGGATCAAATATGTCATCAATGTGTATGCTATTATATGTTATTATATATTGTTTACATAAGACCTATTTTCAATTTAAATATATATATATATATATATATATATTCCAAAGTGGATAGAAGATCTTCTTTCTTATGGAGTTTGGGATGAATCTGTGTAAATTAGCACCAATTAGTATAATGAACAAGTTGGGTGAATGTGTAACTATTGAGAGACTGTTAATTAATTTTTGGAGACATAATTTTATAATCACTTAATTATATTATATTGGGTATGAATGTCTTTGACACATCCTTAACATAGTAATGAGTAGATAACCACATTAGAATGTAACCTTATAAAAATATTGTATAATGTTGTATTTACTTATTACTACATTGAATGTGAAGTTGTGTATTATGAACTCATAATAATATACATATTTATTAACCAATACAGTGTTTACAATATTAATTGGGTATGTTAAAATATAAATTAATCAATTATAAGGTAGTTAATTTGATTCACCTCGGTCTTAGAGTAACATCACTGATCAAACTAAGGCATTATAAAAGTGATCTTTATCCTTGGGAGAGCATTTCACACATAACCCTATCAGTATTTTGTCTTTATATTAGATTTTTGTTTTCTATATTTTTTTAATACTTCATTTTTCTATAAATTATTTAAAAAAAATTTCACCTTCAATTTATGAATAATTATTTTCAAACAAAATTTTCATTGTTTAGAAATCATTTTTTCTATTCATTCAATTTATTTGCTAAAACATATATTGTTATGATTAATTTTTTATATATTAGACTTTAAATAATCAATGAAGTCTCATTATTGTAAATTTGGGATTGATATGTATTATTTACTCTATCACAGCTAACACCCATGGTTTATTATTTAATAAATTCATTGTTTAATAAGAAAAATAAAATTTCATAAGATTTAATTATCCATTCTCAATATTTATGTCATTAATTTTTTGTTTCCAAATATTTTATCTAAATAAATACAAGTATACATTTTGTTTTTGGAGATTATAGAATTTAAACCTAGTGAATACCATCCCTATCTCCAAAATAAATTCATTATCTACATATTTCGAATGAAATTTTACTAGGTTAAATTGTCCATCATCATTGTATTGAAATTGATCATAATTATTTAAGTTATTTTATCATTCATTATTAATAATAATGATATCCTGACAGAAAATTCTCTTTTATGACTTTTTATATATATTTACACCTTTCATTACAACGAATAGTCACAGAATATATGTTCATCTCTATTTCCTTTAAAATTTATTCTCTTTACATTATTGTTTATGATATATAAATGATATTAAAATATAAGAAGATAGTAGATGTAATCTTTTAACCACATCACATATAAAGTATTTTTTACAATGGGTCACGACAATGTTAGTTTGGTTCATCAGAAATAATCATTTCAATTTTTTCAATATTTTAGTAACATTCCCTTGACAAACAATATTATTCATTCAATGTTATTGAAATTTTGATTCATTTTATGAGTAAATAAATTATATTTGTGTGTAATAACACTAAAAATTAAAAAAAATATTATATATTTTATATCACCGTCAAAAAAATTATTTAATTAAATTAATCCAATTATAGATTTCAATGTTTGGATCCTTTTGTAAATTATATTTTCATTTATTATTATATATTTATTTACAAAATCATTCGGGTCTCATTCATATAATATAAGAGTTGAAAATATATACTTATATAATAATCATTCAATATGATATATTTTGTCTAATTTCATTTTGATTTTACTGTAATAGAACCACATTTATCCACATAAATTCCCATCAACAAGTCCCTAGACTAAATATTCATATACTTTTTCGTATTTTAAATGAATTTAACTAATTTATATTGATAAAAAAGTATAATAATTATATAACATTATTATGGATATGTCTTTATATACATCACACATTAAAAATTCATCAATGGAATATTTGATTATGTGACCGACTAAATGATTATGTAATCTTTTTTTTATTCTCATCTAAGAGAGAAATGGAGTCTTAATCTATATTAATTTGATAATGATTGCCTAGTTTTCTCAATTCTATTATAAAAATTATGATATATCATTAGTTGATTGATTATGGGTTTAAATTAATGTATATTAAATTACATGATATAAAAACATAACCTACATATATAGTACTATTCCATAAGATTTTAACATAAAAAATTAGTTTTATTTCAGGTATTTATCACAAACCGTCACCTTTCACCAATATTTTAATTTGCATACCTCCATTTTTTTAAGTTAGACTTACTATTATATATATGAATTATTTTTATAAAAAAATTATAATTTCCACAACATGTTTTTACATATATATTTTTATTATACATATTCTATCACCATCAAATTAATTGGGTGATAATTTGGTCATGAATACCATTATTATCATGTTTTATTTACCTCATTTTATGATTAATGTGTAAATAATCCATTGTATAATAAGTGTTTATATTACTATAATATATAAAATTACTTCTTAAATGACATATTTTAAATAATTATGTTGTATCAGTCTAGAAATTAAAGGCAATGGCCAGTGTTTGCATCAGTTGGAAAGTTCTAGAGCATCTTTCATTTTTCATTTGGTGGATGGTTCATTATTAGAACAAGTTTCCAAAATGTGAATCTTGGGGAATGAACATCTATAAATAGTGTTTTTTGCTGGTATTGAAGAGCTCATTGATGTTATGGGTGTTTAAATGTTTGTCATTGGAGTTTTCAGGGGACCATGGATAATTAAAACTATAGTAGTGGTCCATTACTGTCATGTATAAGGTATTCATGATGTGAAAAGGGTACATGGGGTGTTTCAAAGGGATCAACATCATGAGAAATTAAATTTGGGGGTTTTTAGAAAACTAATGATGTAATAGTTATAGTAACAGTGTGAAATATGTCTAGTTCCATTTTATTAATTTCAATAAGGGATCAAACCCCCACGATACACCAAATGAACAAGACTCATAAGGAGGGGTTCATGAGGACCTTCACCTCTTTAATTTCATCTATTTTGGTCATCTATCTATTTTATTTGATGATATAAGAGGTATGGTTATTTCTCTTTATTCCCTGGTTGAGGCTTTCCCTTCATCATTATAATTTTAATGTGAATCCATCTAGGATTTAGTATTTATTTCACTAAAAAATGGTGGAATCAGTCATTTCTAATGACGATTTTGATAATCCAAGATAGTGGGGTTCTTAATATATTGTTAACATGTTATCATATGTTTCTTCATAAATTTTATATCTCCATGAGATTTTAATTTGGTGTTTTAAATTAATTTTATATAAAAATATAATTGTTTATTATCTTGTGTTAGCTATTTTCACTTGATTATTATTGGGGGGATGAAACACACCTTCTATATGTGGTAGGTCACATTTCATCCAACCATCGAGTTCATGGGGAGTATTTTAACATTATTTCTATTTGGAACTAATTATTTATTTAATTATAACTAATTACAATTTTTTTCTAATTGATGTTTTTTATATAAAATATTGGGATGATTGGATGAGATTTGATTAATGAACATAGAAACTAGTAATTATTAAAGATCTTATTGTGGTACGTGGTCCCTAAATTTCCCATTAGCATGTTTTACATTAAATGGGAATATAATGTTTTCCCCACTGGTTTTTTGATATATAAACATATTAAATAGTAAAATCAAGTATTTAACGAAAACTGAGTTTATGGGAAAGTAAAATTAAAATTGAAATGTGGAATAAAAAATGTAACTTTATTATATAGTTGATAATGTTAGTTGATTTTTACAATGAAAATGTGAAATTGATTTTTTATATTTTGGAAATTGGTAATTTGAAATCTAATTTCGATGTTTGTTTCGAAAATGGTAGTTTTAAAATTGGATTTTAAATGATTGTTTGGAGATGTACATGGACCACTTGGGACATGGCGCTTCTGTTCTTATGACGAAGAGGACATTGATTTTGTTCAAGGGAGTTTTGGGGATCCCACAAAGGTAGTTCATGGTTGAAACCCTAGACCAATAAAATCCAGGTTCTGAACTGTTATTTCCTCTTCACCTCTCTGAGTGAGACCGGGTGTGGTGGTTTCTAGGTTTTTGGGTTGTAGTGTACGAAGGTCGATGGTCATCAATGAGCTTCATAAATTGGCTTGTTCTTGTTCTGGTGGATTTATTATTCCTCATCATAGCTACATTCGTTTGTATCCCTTGGTATATCATTCATTGACCTAACCTCCATCTACACCATGCCTCTCCATGTTGGATCAGGATGTTGTGGAAAATCCTAATTCCATGCCAAAAATTTCTTATCAAATATATCATAAGAAACTTGATTAAATATAGAAGTGATATAAGAAGAATAATGAAATAATCATGCATGATTTATTATTTGGAAAAACCCACATCTGAGGAGGATTAAAAACCCATGGGGAAATTCCAATATATCTTTTATGAATCATGGAATAAAAAGAATCCATGTAATTCCTGAACATGAATTAGAAATGGATAGCATAGAAAATATGTGCGAAAACCAAAACCTGATATTCCTCGTCCATCTCTCTGATAAAAATCCCACTGATGCCATGTATCATAAGACAAATTAGTTATAAAACATCACCCTTCTGTCGATGAAACATCACTACCTCAAATATCTTCACCCAAACTTGTGCCAACATCACACCAGCTAGAGACACCTGAATGTTCTCACCAAAATAATGTACCATAGATCTTAAATCGGGAAATGAAACCTGATCACCGATATTGGAATGAATTATGATACATGTCCCCAAACATCAATTGTGTCACTGTCACTCTGCACATATCAAACGTCGTCATGCTGCACATGCTACCGCTGACACAATATCCCCCATCTTGCTCTTGGTGGACTTCATCTGGAACACCCTGAAAAGAAAATTTCCAAATGTAAAAGATAATTGTGACATCGTCGTCATGTCACTTAGGCTACCATATACATGGAAACCCCTTCCTTGGTCTCCATTATCAGCTACATCTTGCTGTCACACCCCTTAAAAATATTTTGTTACATCCTCTTTATATAGACACCGAGTCCATAATCATTAATTAATGAAGTCAACATCAATTATTCTATCCATTGATATTGGTAATTAAACATCCATTAATGTTGAGAGAAAATCATCAATTAATGGTTATAGAAATCTCTCCATTAATAATTTTCTTATCTCATTAATAAATGGGATGAATCCTTCCATTAATAATTTTCCTCTCTCATTAAAAAATATGATGAATCCAAACAATATCCCCCTATATCAAAATAATTAATGGGACCATCCAACAAACCCAATTGGAAAAAATAGAACCATTTCACACCAAACATCTTCATCTATAAAAATTATGATGGCGTCCTTTTGCACATATGATAAAAAAATTTAAGCTCCCCCTGTAAAAATAAAACCAAACATTGAAAACATCATCACATTTGTATATGCACCATCCTACTAAACAATACATGGACCACAAACATGTGAATCCCCAATAGTATTGATTACCACACAATCTGGGGAACTTAAAAGAGTGAAATGCCCCCAGATCAACATCCTTTAATCACACATATGTATCACATCTCTCATCCTGCATTAATTTCCAAACCATATTCTTCTCAGTGCACGTACCAGCAATCCTCTTCATATCGTCTTTAATTCTCACGTTAAACTGAAATCACGAACCAACCTCCTACGATACCTTTTTTTGGGAGAATATTGATTTCGGGATGAAAGTTAATTGTCAAATATATAGTGGGAAACCTGAAAAAATATTGAAGTGATATATGTAGAATAATGAAATCATTTCATAGAAATTTTTAATGTGGAAAACCCTCTACCGTAGAGGATTAATAAACCATGGATAAATTCCCAAATATCCACTATAAGTCAGATAATACAAATAATACAAGTAATTCTTGAACATGATTTACAAATGAGTGATGGTAGAAAACTAATGCGAAAACCACACCTTGATATGCCTCTTCCTTCTCTCTGATAAACATCCCAGTGACACCATGTATTAGAAGTAAATTATTTGACCAAACGTCACCCTTATGTCGGCGAATCCTCACTACCTCAGAGTTCATCACCAGAACATGCATCTACTTCGCACCAACTTGCAAAACTCAAATGATATCGCTATCATGTTGTACCACCGAACATCAATCGGGACACACCACTTGATCATTACTATCAAAAAGGTTTTCAATATGTTTCTCTGATCATCTATTGGTCCGCAAATCCTCCACACCTATCAAATGCCGAAAATCCCCACATGCTACCACTGACACAATATCCCTCTTCATGGTCTCGGTTGACTACATCTTGAACACCCTTCCAATAACATTGCCACATATAAAAGATAATCACCTCGTTGTCATCGTGTATCATGGGCCACCATAAACACCACAACCCCTTCCTAGGTATCCCTTGACAGCTATAACTTACCAGAACACCCCTTTAAAATATATTGACTTATCATCATTATATAGAAACCCATTCCATAATGACTAATTAATGCATCCATCATTTTTTATTCAATTCATTAATATTTATAATTAAATATTAATTGATGTTGGGAGAAAATCAACAATTAATGTTTATATAAATATCTCCATTAATAATTTTCTAATCTCATCAATAAATGTGATTATTACCTCCATTAATAATCTTCCTCTCAAATAAATTTGAATAATACTAACAATGTAAAGGTGGTTATATGGAAGTATTGTGTGTGAGATTATTGGCCACATGTGTTCTAGGAGAGAGGCCTTCTTCGATGTCTGCATTCAAAGTTATATTTAGGGAATGTATATGATTTTCTAGGTATATTTATTTGAATGTTTTTACTATTAAATTTTTTTGGTGAGATGTTTTTTGGTTTGGTTTTGGGTGTTATTTTCCTCTAGTTCTAATTGATACCATTGTCATAATCTATGATGGTTTTAGTGTTCCATTACGGGTGATCATTATAATGTTCAATATTTTTTGATTAGGGTTTAATGTGAGGTTAGATCTACCAAAAACCCATTGATGGAGTTGATGAAAACATTTTATGAAAAAAATATGAGATTATGGTAGAGACGTGTGGATTTTTCACCAATCCATGGATTCTCAGACCAATCTAGGGATTTGCAGGTTGACGAGATCTTCATTCATCACTCATAATGTATCCAATTTTTTTGTTGATTTTTAAATTCCAATGTTTTTTGCTAAAATTTGTGTGATGATCAATTATGACTGATTTGTGGATGTGTGGGTTCCCACATTAGCCCTAAATGTTTCTTTATGAATATTTTTTTAAAAAACTATGGAGGTCAATAATGATTTCTTTTTAATTAATGATTTAAAATTATATTTATTATTTGGAGTGATTGTTAAACATGAGGTTAACACAACCTCTATGTGGAAACAATTGTAATGGTTAAAACAGGGTTGAATAATCCCCCCTTGTGGATGCTAAGACTAATGGTAATACATTGGGTAAACATGGTTTTTTAGTGAACACTAAAATATATGGTCAATCTCGGGGTCAACATGACCACCATGTGGGAACTAGTTGTGCTTCAATGACCCATGGTGAACATGAATTGCATATAGAATTTGATTCCCAATGTATAGGAATATAATACCCAATAGTATATGGTTTAGCATGGTCATTCATACATACATAGTGACGCCATGTAACTAGACAAAGTGGGTATTCACTATTCCTAATGTGAAATCATCCCCCATTTTCAAAGTTTATTAATAAAATTTCCTTTTAAATGTTTTAAATGTATTAATTATTATTAATTAATTAGATAACCTCTTCATGAAATTTTATATAATAGTTATATTTAGGTAAACTATTTTGGTCCCTTACTTAGTTATAATCACACCATTCTTGGTAAACCATGACACTTTAGTATCCAAGATGATGTAATTTTTTTCATAGGAACATGTTACAGTGAAAGCCTAGATGTGGTTACATGTAGTGTATCCACCTCGGTGGGAGATGGATGATGGATTAGGTGGGAATCAAGACTATCTAGGGATCAACTATTGGCATCAATTTTAATTTTATATTTTTAGTAATACTTTTTATGATCCTCCCATGGGGGATTCACTCATGAATGTATTACATGTTGATTTGTTATCACATGTGTTCTTTGTTTTATCTATATGTTTTTTTTCATAGTGGTGTTTTTTATCTTGATATTATCTGTTTCATTTTATTTCCAATATTAGTATAATAAAATAATAGGTTATAGTATGCGTACAATAACTTAATTTCCCATCTACAATATTTGAAATCTACTAGTTTATGGGGAGGTGCGCATAATGATTTATATCATTCCTCTAGTCCAGGAACCATTCTATGGCTCAAGATTTTTTAATGTTACAATATAAATATTTTTATGTGGTTAATTATGTAATAATTTTTTGAAGACCATATAATCGTTTTTTGATATACCCTACATACAAAAAAATATAACTAATAAAAAAAAATAATGAAAACAAGTTGAACATTTTTATTGTCTCTGGTTAACATCAACTAATATTTTTTTACAATATATGATATGTCTACAAAATATCCCACATACACAAAATACAATATTATCAATAATTAATATGTTTATCTTTATTTTTTTTTCAAAATCCTTTAATTAGATTCCAAAAAATTTGTATTAATACGTGGAATCAATACTTCATTTTACCTACAAGTACTTGTTAATTATGAATACATCATAATCTAGAAATTAATTTAATTCAAATTGTGATTGTGTTTTCTTAATGTATCCTTAATTATAAAATAATATTTCTTATAATTTTCTTAAATTTCACATAACATTACCCTCAAACATAAAACAATAGTTTTTTATTTTTTATTTTTAAAGTCTCACTTGTTAATCTATCAGTCTTCTAGATTACAGCACATTAGACTCACATTTTTCATAATCCCTATCGTTATAAATAATTCCTTAAATGGTTTTGTATTTTCCTATAATTTTATCTTTAACTCAATAAAAATATTAGGTTCTTCATATTTTTTATATTTCATTTCTTATTTTATTCCATCTATAAATTTTTTATTATATTAATGTTTATATATATATATATATCTTATGTTGTTTTATAATTGTTTTATTATTTTTTCATTATTCCATTAAACCTAATTTTCATCTTAGACTAGATATAAATAGACCTTTATGTTAGACAATCTTTCTCAATATTCATTTCCTTATTTATTAATATCATTATCATTCGATTACATTATATAATAAATATCACAAAATTAGTATTTTCATACATAAAATATTAAATTTTTTAATATTTAATCCTCAAAAGATCAATCTTCATGAGAGATATATGTTATATTTTGAGATTTACCAATGTAAAATTTAATACAATTATCAATCTTATTAGAGGTTGTTCTTAAAGGATACTCTTTGACAATATTTTCATAAAACCTCATCTTAAATTTCACATCTTTATGTCCTATATTTCTATATTTATATTATTAAAATAGAATAATTCCATTAAAATTTATTATCCTCGAAATTAGGATTATAATTCTTATATAAAATTATATAAACAATTTTTCAGTCCTCCAGATTATCTTTTATAGAGTTCTTTATTTCATGGAATTAAATAAAATCACCTCTATATTATTTTCCATATTATTAATCATATATTTTAATCCTCAAATAGTGTGCCATGATAGTGCTTTTAAGATCACTATGAGGAATTCATTTAGGATATCATTCAACATTAATAGATTTCATTTTATTGAATTCCATAAAGATACTTTATAGAACCCATTTTGTTATTATCACATATTATAGGAACATACATAATATTCTCTAGTCTCCAAAAATTTTAGTCACCTAAATGAATAATGTATCAACTGAATTTATTATAAATATATTTAAATTTTCATAATTTTTGAAGAACATAATTTTTTCCTCTATGTACGTTTCCTATCATTCATAGATATCAAATAACATTTTTGACATACCATTTATGTATTTTTTTAATATAACATTAGTAGAAATTTCAGTTTAAAAATAACCCCTAAATTGTTCAACCCATTTTTACGATAATGAAAATAATTATAGAATATATAAAAAATGTATCCTCTAATATAATTTCTTATATATATTAAATATATCACAATTATTTATTCATTCATGTGACGTGACCATTAGTGTTACTACAACAAAATATTTCATTATCAATTTTTTTAAATAAAAAATATTATATATTTTTAATTCATAAGGGTCATCATGTTCTAAAGTACTAGTGAAACAACCGAAAATAATAATTTTAATACTCTGCTACAAGTTGTTAGGAAATTAGATGATATATCAAATTAGGTGGGGAATTATAGTATACATAATTTATTTCTTCTTAGTTGTTTTTATATTTAGATCTTATGCGTATGGTTATATAGAACATGGTATCTAATAATATCAGATGTTACATGAGAAAATACAAGGACATGAAATACACTACATTTGTAGTGTATGTTCCCTCTTAATTATTTTTTATTTCTATTTTATGATTTATGATTTAAGAAATTAGTTTGAACTGGGAGACTTTTATATCCTTTATGTGAAATTTTGAGCCATTCAATAATAGAGAGGAATTAGGACTATTATAATGGTTAGTGTCTAATTTTATAGAATAAAAACTATAGGGAAAAATAATTTTTATGTTATGAATCCTTATAAAAAATTGATCCTAACCAATTTAAGAATATTAAGGGTATAGTGATCAATATTTTGGTTCAGTTTTAACCTAATGATGCATACTAACTATATATATAATAGAATTTCATGAATTGTTTTTCAATCTATTGACCCCCATTCTATGAGCCTCTAAAAATTATCATTGAACATAGAATTGATTTAGGTCATTTATGGGTGATTTTTAGGATTCTAAATATTGTATTTTTGGGGATTTAACAGATCAACATGATATTAAATGTTAAGGTTATATGTTTTTTATCATTATTGAATCAATTCATATAGATACATATTATAGAAGAATGAAATTACATTGGGGAATCTTTTGGGAATTATATGGATGTAAAATTGGGGATATGTTTTCATAATAATATATATTTTAGGATTCAACTTTTTTAATTGATTTAACATGTCACAAAATTTTTATTTCTAGATAATGTATCCACCAGGTAGATTACACCGATAACATATATGAATTTGATAATTTCCCTTATAAATTTAATAAATTGTGATTGATTAAAAATAATTTTATTTTTTTATTTTGATATTTTGAATTTATTAAAACATGGATTTTTTTATAGAAAATTTCAATCATCTCCCTATTTGATATTATGAATTTATAAAAACATGGATTTTTTTATAGAAAATTTTGATGGAAAATTTAGAGAATTATTTAAAAAATGTTATAGAAAATTAGAATTTGAAATTATAGATTTCCAAATAGGGAGATGATTGACATTGTATTTTGAAAATTGATAACCTAAAAATTTTGAATCTATTTTTTTAAATTTGAAATATAGATTATCATAAATAATTAAATTGTTATTTTTTTAAATTGAAGCAATGTTTTCAATAACAAACTATTTTTCTGAACTATTATTTAACTTTATAAAAAAATTTCAATATTTGGAAAGAATTATTTATATAAATTATAATAAATGGTTGATTTGATATATGAATTTATTTTTTATTTGACTATGATGTTATTTTTAAGGAGATTTATTTTTTATATTATAGTGGAAAATAGGTTTTTTGGCATCATATAAGGATTTTATAAAGTGGATTGATTAAAAAATGTTACGTTAATATATTTTTAATTTAATTAGTATAAACCACATTATGATATGAATAATTAATTATACATTTAAATATTTATTTCTTGACTTATCACAAAAAGTGTGTGCATGTGTGGATAATGATTATAAAGGGATTGTTTTGAAAACAAATGTAATTTTATCATGTAAAGCCATAAATGTAGGTATCATATGTAAAGATGAGGAAAAGGTTGAGATAAATTATGAAAAAATGACAAACTCACTATGTTTTGAGTTTGGACATGTGAATAATGTTCCTACTATTTAAATATTAGTCAAAAATAAAATTTGAAAACAAGTTTTTTAGTTTTTTGATATATAGGACTCCATAGTGAATAAATATTTTTTGGGAAAACATGTAATTTCAAATTTATATAATGAAAATAAGAGTTTATAATTGTTTATAGGGAATTGGGAGTTTAGATTGAAATTTATAAAAAAGGGGATGTTCCACTCATTTGTAAAAAATTACATTTCATTGGATTTGAGAGAATTTTTTTTCCTGGAATGCAAACTTATATTGAAAACCATGGATTTGTGGAAATTATTAAAAATATATAGTTATAAAATGTATTTTATTCTCAAAATTCTTGGAAAATAATGGTGTTTTTATAAATTGATATAATTAAAATATTTTGGTTATATAAACACTTTTTTATTTAACATAGTTAAAATCAAATCATTTGAAAATATTTTTTTTCAAGGAAATGCATTAGTGTATTATGTAAATCCTTCAAAATTTATACCCACCCTTACATTATCACCTTGGGGAAAATTTATACAAAATTATCTATTATTATGGTAAATATAAGATATCATCCTTCCTCAGTTTTGATTCATTATTCCAACATAGATTAATGAGAAATAAATTGATAGCTCCTTATTTATTAATTTTATTATAGTGGTATAATAAATTTATAGAATTATACAATATAATATTGATTCATACTATTTTAAAAACTAATAATGTTATAAATATATTGTTTAAAAATGTTTTATTTAAAGATATTTTTGTGATTATTTTGTTTTGTGGTTTATTATTTGAGGGTAAAATAATCACAATGTTTTATATATTTTAAAATTGTACATGTCAACAACCTATTGTAGTCGTGGAAATGTTTGGGAATATGTGGAATCCCAAATTAGATCTTGGAATTCATCTTCCTAGGTCATTCTGTTATAAAACATTATTACTATGGGTTTTTTGAGTCAATTACTTGGAATTTGATAGAAATAGAAAATATAATTGTTGGAAATTGGAATGTGAACATATGATGATGTGTATAACCTTTTATATGAAAATATTTATCATAGAGAAGTTTATTAAATTTAAATATGGTAATTCCATCATAGGATCATATTTTTTCAAAATTAAACAATGTTATGATAGATCCATTAAGTTTTCAAATACCATACCTGGCTTGGAATTAACTGTATCCCAGGGAATGGTTTAGAAAAAAAATTGTTTCATGCATCAAAATAAATTTTGGAGGACTATATCATTTTTATCCAAAAAAATGGTTTTCAAATTTATTATGGGATATTTAGTGGACTAATTTTTTAAAAAAATTATTGAACTATTATAATGAACATTGAGAATGAAATTAATAAAATATATCATATTACACATAGTCATACTATAAGAACTGGATTTATCTGATGGTGAACACAAATGGAATTAGAAGATTAAAATTGAATCTCTTGTGAGATATAAAATGTACAACATATAAGAGATATTATTTTTCAATAATTTGGGTATTGAGTGGTAGGATATTCTATTGGGGGCCTTAGTTAAAATGATATTTCATATAATCTATCCATGTAATTACTGGGGTACCAATTCAAGAAGATCCATGAAAGTTGGATATTTTTTGGGTTTTGAATTCATAATGATGTTTAATATATCAATAGTTCAGTTGATGATAATAGTTTTTATATGAGTGGTGGAATTGTTTCTCACCTACCATGATGGCAACGGGATTGGTGATATATTATTTTCTATAAATTAATGATGATATTAATTTCTCTAATTATATCATTGTTAAATACTTATGGTGTAACTTGAAACATGAGTTTCATGTGATCATGTGATTAGTTTCATATATAAATTACTTGGGTATGTTATGAATAGAAGAATGGATAGTTATTCATGGATGTTATGTATGAAAAGTGATAAATTCATGGTATTTAATTTTTAAATGATAGTTTATGTCATATAAAATATGATTCATGGAGGGATCAATAATATTATTTGATTGTATAGTGAGGAGGATGTATCCCATATAGAAATTTAATGAATTACAAACATAAAATAGATGAGGAACATTAATAAGTTAGACTTCTAGGTTTTGTTTTTCCGTATGAGAAATAGTGTCTAATTAAATGTTTTATTTAATGAAAGCCATGTGATTTATGGACTTGAATATAATTTTCATGAAATGGGTAATTCTTTTGGATTACTAGACCTAATGGGAATGAATTGGAATGATGTAGATTCTAGAATTCAATATAATAATAATTTAATCTTCTATGACAAAGTGTAAGTTCAATTTTGGTAATGTGATTACTATAAGAGATACACTCTATATGGTATTACTGAGAAATAATTTCTAGAGCATGGAAACTATGTTTTATATTCAATGGATTTTTTTAAAAAAAATGTAGTGAATATTTTTGGGGTTTTTGTTATGTATCATGATAACTGAAATGTTTAAATAGTTTGTGATGGTTCATTAATGGGACTATATGGAATGTCTTTGTTTGGGGTTGTATCTGAAAAGGTATAGATCATTAGACTACAATAGGGGTAAATCAACTCACTAGTTTCAATGTATTTCCATTTAGAAGTAGTTGTTTGGATGGAAGGATGTTTATATTGTTGGATAATGTTAGTTTAAAATATTTTAATAACCTTAGTACCAAAACTTCTATGTGGTATTCATTTTTGGGAGGATATAAGTATTGTAGATTTATTTTTATGCTAAGGGAGTAGTGATAATAATATTAATATGGTCCATAGTACATAATAGATTATACAAGTTCTATAATTATCAAAATAGTAGAATATTGAATCATATAGTGTAATTTATCAGGTAATTTTAACCATGTGTGAGTTCATATTGGATATCATTTTGTAGGTGTTATTAGGAATGTTATTCATTGATATTATTTATCATAGTTCACTAGTAATGAATATTTGATATTTGTCTAGTTTTTAACATGGAGATTTCAATTTTTAATATGTCATTTATGATGGATATAAAATAGCAGGGACCGGGATAGAGTATTGTTTAATATGGTGGATGATTTGTGATCAGTGAGTGGTGGCTTCATAGAGTATTAAAATTTATTCCCGACTATAAGTGGAACTTTTGATATATTTATATTATTTTGTTTTAAATAATACCGTTTATAGTGGTATTTGGGGAATATCAGAGAGAGAAAATATCACATTAGTGAAACAATGATATTGATAACACTATGATCAGTGTATCATATTGGTCTCTTAGTAGAATGGTCTCACGATGGAGGGATCATGTGTATAATAAAACCAATGGTTTTATAAATGACTTATCATAGAAAATTTTTAGGTAGTATGAAAATATATTATATCTAGTTCATTTTTATTTATATACCTAATTTAGAAATAATTTTTAGTGTTTGAGTAGAGTTGGTGTTTACTATAACATACTCAATGTATATTGAAAGAAAATATGAGAGTGTGATTCAAATGTTTGATACATTAATACCATTTTGAAGGATAAAATATCGATTTGGTAGTTCTATGAATTTTCTACGATATATCTATCATTATTAGAAATTCGAATTTGGTGTTCTTCTATGGTGGTCAAGGTAAATCTAATATAATTCCTCTTGTGTGAATATTAATGACCTTATTAGATAAAATTTGGAATGATAAATTTAAAATTTTTATTGATATTTAATTTATAAAATTTAAAATTTTTTATAAGTATCATGAGTTATGTAAGAATGATTTTTTGTGAAATAATATATAGTGCTAGTTTCCATGAGTAGGAAGAACCCCAAATCGATTAGTTGATGGTGTTATTGGTCAACCTTCACATTGAAGTATTAGTGATAGTGGATTTGGTTATATTTACTGTTATGGTAATATCCATATTCAAGGACTGAATAATGAAATGGAAATATTATGATTTGAATAACTAGAGGATGGGGGACACTATTAATTATAGGTAGAATATTTTGGGGAGAAATCAAGATAAATTCTGGCCATTATTTCAAATGTTGGGTAGTGGTTCCTATAGATATTAAAAGTTATGATATAAATGATTTTAGGAATTTATATTAGGATTTATATATTGCAGTGATATGGGTGTATTAGGAATTCCAGCACTTGTTATAGATGTTCAGAATACAGAAGGATATTTTTCATTATATTTTTCATTGTTTGGAAATGAGTGTTGTCAATGAATCAATAAATGGTTGGGTTTTGATTTATTTTACTAGAATCGACCCATAAATGGGAGGGAATATATATGAACATTGTGATTGTATTTTCATCGTCACTATGAAAGTACAATGTTGTTTGGGTAATAGAAGATAAGTTAAAAGTGTCTTCCAATTTCATTCCTGTTAGAGATTTTTTTTGGACATGATAAGAACCATTATATAAAATAATTTACTAGAATTCATGTAATCCCAAAATAAATCAACTCATATAAATACCTTTCTTTTATATTAATATTTATGAGAAGGATCTAGAATGATATGTGGCAGTATGTGAACATGTGAATTATATTAAATCTACATATCAATGATGTAATAAATCAGTCATTTAAAATTATAGATGATATGGTCTAGAAATATGTACTTCTTTCATAAAGATCAATAGAGGGTCATTGTATTATAGTAGATTTTTTTGTCGAAAATATTTACCAATAAGTGATTCATATGGAATCGTTTGAGGCTTTGTATAGTCAGTCATACTGTTCACCAGTATATTGTGGTAAATATAATAATAAGAACTATTTGGACCGTATTCTTAAAAGGGGATGATATCATGGTATAAGAAAATCCAAGAAAACATAATTATAAATCATAGTTTACAAAAATCATACATTCATTATAATAAAATGAAATTTTATTTTATTTTAGAGATCTTATTCCCTCAAAATTACCACTTTTGTTTGGATATAAACACCATGAAAATACAATAATGTCGATGGTAGTGTATATGGTGGTTCATAATGATTTGAAGGTTTCTTAATTAAAGAATCTATAGTAATATGTATCCCTTATACATAAATGATATTAATTTTAAATGAAACCAAATTGAATATTATAAGGAGAAATTGAATTAGTACGTGTTCTGAATATATATTTTCCTTTAGTGAATGTGGATTTTTATATTCTAGGTTCTATAGTTGAGTTTACTAATTCAAAAAGTGTCGCGAGAGGTAGAATCTATGAGGTAGAAGCAATGGGATGACTTTTTCCAAGGTAAAGGATCCCAATGAATTTTCAAGGATGAAATTTCCTATAGTGAAATGGATTACAATGTCATAGATTTGGTTAGTATGTTTCCTTTTTTTATTACCATTGGTTATTTTTATTCTTATAATACTTTGGGGTGGTATTGGAATTCTGCTGAGGACCATAGGTGAAATGTTGATTCATTAATAAAATATTGTAGAAATAAATTTTATGAGCATGTTTTGGTACTAATAATTAAAAATTTAAACAATTTTAAAATAATAAACTATATCTATGAACATTTTTATATATTGGTTAGAAAAAATTGTGTATAAAAAATCTTCTATGATATTATTAGGTACTTGTAATGCAAAATTAGAGGCACAAATTTCCTAACTATGAATATTAACCAACAAAATCACAATTACTATGATTATCCAAATTATACTAACCTAGATTTACTCACTAAGAACCAATTACCATATTAATTCAATTTTGAATAGATCTAGATATTTTTTTCTGTTATTTCTAGTCTTTTCTTTCTTTAAATATGGAATTATTTGAATTATTTATCAAATTGATGTGAAATCCATTGTTGGCATTCTATGTTTTACAATGTCAACTAGTCCCTCTCTATGAACCACTTCTTTATGAATCAAAATGTATCTGTGGTGGGTTTTTCTATATTTTTGGATGGATCATTGAGGATAATTATTATTCATATCTACTGATTGAACGGTTTGAACTCATTGGTGTTATACATGGAGTGATAAATTTTTTAATTTTGGAAAATTATGAAACTAGGTAGGTTCTATTATTATTTTATATAAATTGGAGAATTTTCTTAGAATTTTTGATTTATTTAGATTTATTGGGGATAAAAATGATTAATTTCATGGGTAATTATGGATTTTGTTAAAACTGTAAATTATCATAATTTATTTTAATGTCAAATATTTTTGTTTTTATAAAAAATATAATTGTATTGAAATTAGGAATTAAAAATTTGTGGTGTTCAAATACATGATTGAATTTACATGGACTTTGAAAATGAATATTTTCAATTTGAGAAATCTTGGTTACCATTAGTAATATATAAAGGGAATTTTTAGTAGTAATTATACAATAAAATAAGGAAATTGAAATTATCCATTCAAAAGAATATTGTTCTTCTAAAAACTTATTTTACTTTATGAAAGATTTGGAATTTTTTGATGTTTTTAGAAAAAATTATATAGAGTGGATTTATTTTTTATATGTGAATATAATTTCCAGGGATGTTAAAATGGTATTATTTTTTATGGATATTAATGATTTAATTTTGAAATGAGAAAAATGTTTTCAATGGATTGTCATGACTTTGCAATATTGTATTTTTCTATGGAAATGTTAAAATAACATGATTTATTTTATTTATATAAATTACAGTTGCGATCAAAATTATGAATTTTGGTTTGAGACTACGATTTTTCGATTTATCAAACTGTGTTTGGGACGGTTGATCTTTAATATTTCTTTAGGAGTGTTCTTTTTAAAAATGGAACTAGGTGTTTGTTATGGAAAATTATGATATGTTTCCATTATTTAGGTGGTTTATGAATATTCCTGAAGACTTTGGTGAGATTATTTTAGAGATTTGTATTTTATTTCATTCAATTCATGGAAATATTTTTATTTGATATTGTCATGGATGGATTTTTTTGAAACTTCTTCACTCTATCATGGTGTTAGGGTTTGATTTGTTTTCTAACGTCTTCTCCCAGTTCCCTCTAGGTGAAGATGTAGGTTCAATTGGTGATTATTTCATTGAATATCATTATTTTATTGGGTGATTTTTAGGCACATGGATGATGTGATACTAGAGTAATGATGTTTGGTTTCCATTTCGTTTCTCACATGTGATGTTGTTGATGATGTTAGTGATAAATAGAATTTGGGTGAAATGTTCAAGGAACCGGTCACCAAGTTGATTGAGGGATGAGGTAGTGGGATAGTTTTTTTGGTCATTTGGTGTTACTTGGGTTTTACACATAACATTCATGGGGAATTTATTGTAATGTTATATTCCATTGACAATTATTATGATGTTTTGATTTTGGTATCTGGAAATAATAACAATACATACCCACGAACTATAAAGGGGATCCATTTAAAAATAAAACACGGGTTTGGAGGATGATACACTGACTATATAGTTAGTTTTAATACATAAATGGATATCATATATAAGAAATTTTAGCTAGAAATATATTATTGAAGTTTGAGATTCAATTTCATAATGCTTGAGAAGCGTTAGCATAGGAATTTACATTAGGGAAATATAGAGTTTCCAATAATTTATTAGAGTCAAATAGTTCCACTAAATGTTTTGGAAATGAATATATTCATTTAAATTTAGGAAAATAATATTTTTATATATAGCTTATACACCCCCCAATAGTTTCCATAATGGTCTTGAATATAAGATTGGTCGAGGTGCAGGTAAATAAAAGGAATCATACAATATAAATGGTGATTAGTAGTTTGAAATTGGTGTTATGTAAGATATGATGGTAACTCATGGTAGGAGAATTTTAATTTGTGGGTTGTGAAATTTTATGACATTATAATATATTATAGAATACATATATTTTTGAAAAAAATTATTTTTTATGTTAATAATGTTTTAAGTATCTTTCTAGATAAATATAGTTTTGATGGGAACATAATGGATATTTATTTGAAGAAAAATGTTTCCCTATGTTTTCATTTTTCCAATAAAATCCTGTTATTATCCTGTTGTGTTATAGAAATTCTCATTGTTCAATATGAAAATTCAGATTGAGTCCTTGAATTTAGAATCTAGGGATAAGGTGTTTTAGAACCTAAAAAACACCATAAATTTATATATTTCACTACAAATATTAATTTTTTCCAAAGAGAAATCATGAATATCATATTATCATACTAAATATATTTAATATTAACTTAAGTTTATGTATTTATAGAAGTTTAATAGTCCCTATAGGTTCAAAAAATTAACCATGAGTCGAATCCTCATAGAATTCTGTCAAACTTCCCTTATAGTTTATCACCCCAAAAGGATAATAATGATGACACCATTAATATATATTTGTAACAAGGATGTTCATATTCATTGTACCTTTTTAATTGGTAACCAGTCCTTATAGAATCATTAAAATTCTTTATCACATATAGAAAATCCACTATAATATTTATAGGGAAAATCTCTCTCTCTCTCTCTTTCTAATCTAATATATAACTCTATATTTATAGAAAACATTAATTTAATTCCTTATATGAATATAAAAAATGACATCCCAACATGTTTTATCTTATATTAATATATATCTATAGTGGGTACTTAATTTTTACTTTTTGAAAATACTCATTACAATGTTGGTTTAAATATTTAATGGAAGACCCTTTTATGTTCTCTAAATATATACACCCAATAATGATAATAAATGCTATATTTAGTATTTCCCATACAACATAATAATAGATTTTCATTTATTATTTGTTAGTGACTCTTGATCAACATATAATACCACGAATCACTATTCTTTTTAGATTTCAACTAATACATATAATAAGATAACCAAAGTATCCTACATTTTGAAAATAATAATGAAATTTATTATTAAAAGTTGGTAGTTTTTGATTTGTTATTAAATATCAAAACTATAAAATAATGTCATAAAAAACCACCACAACACTCATAACCTTTATTTTTTTCTTCATTTTCCTTAGAAATAAATAACATGAAATTATATTTTCCTCTTTATTTAGTTATGCAACCTAATAATTTTCGCTTCAAAATTTTTAACCATGATATTATAAATTGTTTTTTTCATTTTTGGGGTGTGGCACAAAGAATAATCACATCCACCATTCTTTGTCACATGATCCTATATGAGGTATCTAGTATAGTATTAAATATAGTTCATCATATCTATAAACAATATAATTAGAAATGATATTTCTAACTATCTATTCAATTTTTCGTTGATAATAATCTTCATAAATATTGAAACTTATCTACAATATAACTCTCCAACACAAATTAAGGCTTCTTCCTTGATCATTTTTGTTAATTTCATTATTTACAGCATCATCCAAATCATTAATTAGAATAAAAAATTCTAATCACTAATTTAATGAAAATTTGTGTAATTTTAACTATATTGTATTTAAATATTACTCATATCACATTAATCAATATCTTTCTCAACACTATAAAACTGAACATATCCATTGTGCATTGAATTTATACTATAGAAAAAAATTTTCTACCTATCATATGTTTATATTTTGATGAATTTTTAATATTATGTTAGTCTATATTTTGGGAATTTATTTTCATAGATACTTTAATAAATACTATAGAGATAAGGGTGGATTTATCATCATTTTTTCAAAATATTTTTTACTATAAATTTATTTAAAACATGAATCATTAATTAAAAAATATTCAAATATTTTATATTTTCATGGTAATTGTTTTTCTAAATTATTTTCCTGACTAGTTAAATATAAATATTTAAAATATCAAAAAAATTTCATTAAACTGTCTTTACTGTTTTGATGAATATAACACATATGATGATATTTTTTCAATATTACTCACTTTTCATTATCCTTTAAATATCAAATATTTCATTTATTTTCACTAAATTGATCATTCTATGAATTTTTTAATGTTTCTCCAACCTCAATAAATTTATTTTGAACTATATTTATTATTCCACTTTAATAGTAGTATTAGATTCAATATCAACCCATATATTTTCTATTTTTGTGATATAAATTTATATTTCTCAATATTTATTCCACAATCATAGATTCTTTATTTATGAATTAATATTCAATATGTTTTTACTTAATTTAATATTATTTTTTAAGATAATATATTACATAATATTTTTTAGGTAAAACAAAATTCTAAATTTAATTTTACATTAAATATATATATGTTTCGTTAAATTAGATTACCCTAGTTTAGAATTTTTAATTATTCACAATATAGTCTATAAAAGATCATTTTTATTTTGGTATTATTTATTGATCAAAATTTATTTCTTTATCAATCCTATAAAAAACATCGTTGACCCAAACAATCTATTTATATTTGAAGATAAATTTATGTTCACATAAAAAATCACAATCTATTCTTTGGAAGTATTTTCTTGCTATATTAAATTATAAAAAATATATATATAAGTATTATTTATATTCTTTTATTAGTTTTAATTCAATATAAATTATTGTAAATAAATTGAATACATATATCACTAAATAAAAAATAATTGAAATTTCAATTTAAAGTTCATTATTCTCTTCAAAAATTCCCTCAAATCAATAAAATAATATACTCAATATCTCAATTAACTTCTTCGCCTTCATTTTATATTAGAGGATCTATTATTCCCTTTTATTTTTAAACTCCCTAGGGATAGAAACTAATTATATATCTCAAATATGATTTTACATTGAAATATATTTTATTTCTCTTATCAAAATAAATGAGAATATTTTATATGCTCATCCGTGGGTGATTCATCTAAATATATGTCATTATGTGATATAATTTTATGACAAAATCTATTAATAAGTATCCTGATTTAATAATTAACAAAAATATAATATTAATTTATTTTATTGATATAATCTAATGGTACCTATAGAATTTATTACATATTAAAATCATTAATGGACTAATCATTTTGGAATATAACACTCTGAGTCAAAGTTCTCTGGTGTCATAAACTTTCTCATTTAACATTATTATTGATATAATATAAATTTTATATGGTTTTCCATATATTTATTATCAATTATTATATATTATTACATAAGATAAATCTTCCTCTAAAATATATCCCAATTTTATATTTCTATAATTTTCATCATATACAAAATTATTTTTATTACTGAAATATTTGAAATAACCTTTTTCAATAGGAATTAATTAAATAGTGAAAGATTTCATAACCTCTAAACTAATTGATAATAAATATATAATCATATTATATTTTAAAACATTATAGGTTTTACATTTAAAGGTTTGTATAAAATTAATATCAATTCCACTTAAACATATTATCTATATCTATTAAGAGTATTAAAAATATGTGGAAGTGTATATACTCACCATATAATATATGAAATGAACCATGGATATAATAACACATTATATACCAATGTAATGTAATGCACCATTTATGGGTTCAATCAATGGTGATTATATTTTATAAAATCGTCATTAACCACTTTAAAGTTTTCACATTTCAAATCCATTAATGTAGTATTCAGGAATCAAAATGATTAAGTAGTGATTATGTTGGAGAGCTACATGACCCCATGAATGCATCCCTATATTAATGGGTTTATTAACTAGTTTTCAGTGTATATTGATATTATGGGAAGAAAATAAACTCAATTAAATAACTAAAAATAATATCTTAAATTGTATAAACCATTAAAAACAATATAACAATATTATATCGATATAATAGTGGTAAGAAAACCGTAATATAATATAACATGTTATAACAAAATTTTTAACCCTAATAATTCCAAAAAAATTATAAAATAATTATAGGATCACCTGGATGGTTGATCACATACGAAACATTATAAAAAATATTAAATAATAATAAATACAACTAAAAATGGTCTATGGATTTACCAGGTAATATCCACCATTTCGATCTGCCTATACTCTTATAATCCATCAATTATAGGTACCATTACCCTGAACATATATAATTATATGAATATTTCATTCCTAATATTTTATACATGAAATTTAGGATAAATATATCAAATAGGACACCAATAATGGTTTCCATAAAAAATCCTAAATAAATTGGCGTTCTTTCAGAAAATTATATGAAATAAAAAAATATATTAATAAAATATTATCCCATAATTAGTTAGTCATAATCTAGATAGAAGACTAATACTACATGCTTTATCTAGTATGTGTGTTATATTTGGAGATGTAACAGATAACCAAATACAATGATGAAGCTTCCACCCACAAAAACATGATATAGAAACCCAAATATCATAGTTGGATTTAGAAAAAAAATAAATAATATAAAAAAACATGGTTATCATCACTTAAAATCCCACATAAATATTAAAAAGCGAATGATGGAATTATGACTATATACATTACTATCAATAGTCATTGTTAGAATCATACCCATCCTAATTTCCCAACAGAAGACATAGATGATATTACACTTAACCAAAATATATATCCAAATACATGGTTTAAATTACGCTAAACCAAATTAAAATATAATAAAAAATACTTCAACCCTATAATCTCAGAGATGGGGTTTTCTTTATTAAATTTACATTAAATATAAGCAATCACACACCAAAGTTCTTAATTGTGTTATTGTTTTAGAAAAGTAATTACACACATGATTCCAATATTAAAATTGAATACACAAAAAACTATATATATTATGTTAGAATATAATTATCCCCTTTAACATATACTTGAACATTAATCATAGTAAACATCCAAGAATCCTAGTAAATGAAGACAAATAATGGTTAGCTAAAATTATAAATAATTTTTATTTAAATTATAATCTATCATAATTTTATAAATAACGATCAACACGTCATAATGAATATGGAATTTTAAATATCTAAACACAAATTACATTTAACAAATAAACATACTATCATGATTACATAAGTCATAATCAATATGGAAATGTAAAAAATTGATAACACATTCCATTTAATCATCAAATTGAGAAAACACTACATCCATATATAATATCATTATGAAATTATCATGTATTATAATAACTATTTTAATAATGAAGTAAATTTTTAATAATTGGATGTAATGATCTCTGGCATCATGAATCCTCTTCTGTGAAAACCATTCACAATAGAGTTTAAAACTGATGGGAAGGTATAAAATAGAATCACATTTAACTATGGTAGGCCAACTGATTCATGTTATCATACAACTAATTAATTGAGGAACTATATATAACTTGGCCCCACCCATATATTTATGTCCAGAAAATTCCACATCAATCTAATGATCAATTTAATTTAAAAACAATTTACTTTATCCATATATTTCTATATGTTCTAAGGAATAAATATGAAAAATATTTTCCCCAATAAATTATATAAATTTAAAATTATAATTCCATATATTGATGGTATATAAGTTTTTTTTAATAAGTATATGAATTATAAATAATGAGAGTATTTAGGGGAAATGTAATGTCCAGTGATAAATATAATGTGAATATTTCAAGGTAATGTAAATCATTACAAAAATAAAGAAGAAATATAATGTCAATATATTCCCTATTAATACTAATCATAAACCATCTAGATAAATAAAAGGATGGTTTCAATATAATATATCCATAGTGCATCCTGTGAAAAAATAAATGTGTAATTCCATTTTTGAATAGAAATACCATAAAAATTTAATTAAAAAAAACATTATGGAATATAATATTTTAACATTAACAATATTTATAAAAATAAAATTTGAAAAACTATTTTCAAAATAGTTTGTTTAAATAACAGTTCAAAATTTAAATGAAATCTTCAAAACCTTGAGTAGTTATGATGGATGGAAATTCCATTCATGTCACATACATTAAAAAAAATTCCTTTCACTTCATCTGTAAAATAAAAATAGGCATTGTCAATATAATTTCATGAATAATCAATCCAATTTTTTAAAAAATTATTCCATGAATAAAAATATCATTAAAAAATATTCTTTATTATTTTAATAATGTTTTTGTATTTTTTAGAAAATAGTGACATCAAAGAAAAATGATTTTTGGCTGAAGAGATAAATAAAATTTTGTTCTAATAAAATATTTTTTAGTAATTTAGAATCATAGTGGTGAAGATGGTAATATTAATGGAAAATTTCATTAATAACCAGATGAGAATAAAATACAGTGTGTTTATTAGAGAATGATCAAAAAATCACTTCATTTAAAATTCATTCAGAATGAATCATGATTAAAATTTTATTTTGAAATAAACCCTTAAAATTTTCATAACGTTGAAGTGATAATTCATCACTGAATATATAATTTTGATAAAATATAAATCCACATAAAAAATTTATAATAGAGAATAATATATTTTAAATTATTAACATACATAATATTTTAATGTTAATGTCGATGATGGAATAATATAACAAAAATAATAATTGATATATGAATTTCACAAAAACTTATTAATTTTCATGTGAAAATCACATAGATTAAGTAAATTATATTTAAAGATAATGTAACTTAAAATTCCAATTTTAATAATATTAAATTAATATTTTCATTTATGTACACCATATATTACAAATTATGTGCATATCATTAATATATTCCTCAGAGAAGAGAAATTGGGACAATGCCCCTTACCTCATGTTTCTTTTTAATTAAACGTGAATTAAACACCTGAAAAAGGGATTATATCAAGTAATTAATTTATTTCAGTAACATATTAATATTTATAATATATTATATGAACCTCTTATAACATTTTACCACCTGAATGCTAATAATATTACATTATTTTCATTTTTTACGTGTTGATTTCATTATTTGATCAGGAATGTTTTTTCATGGAGATCATGTTCTTATGATTAGTATATAGATAAATTATCTATAAAATTATATTAATGTTATAAATATCACATTTACTCACTAATAAATTATTTATAATCATTATTAAATTTTGAAATGGGAAAATTAATCACATCTCTTTGAGTAGAAGGTCGGACGTACACATGCCCGAACGACGATATCATTCCATTAACTAATGAAAAGGTACAGAAGTGGGTGATATACTAATTTTAAAAAATTATTATTATGTCATATATATAAAATATATTCATTAAATTTTATCTTATTAATTTACATGTAATGTGTATGTGAAAAATTAATCACATCGCTTTGTGAGGTGGTAGTCCGCTATACAAACAAGTGACATTATCATATTTTAAACTACATTGAAAGTAAGAATTTATATTTAATATTATAAATAAATAAGTATAAAAATTTCATATTACAAATAAATATATATATATATATAAAATCTTTCATTATATTATATCATGATATGTGTTGATGGAAAACGAGTTACATCTGTTCGCGAGGAGGTAGTCTTCCATACACACGATTGTTGATTTCGTTTCCAAATTGGTGGCTCCGAAGATGGATAAATATTATTACCTCATAATAATAAAATATAAATATAATTATAATATTTTATTTATTACATATTAATAGTTAAGACACAATTGAATGTGTAAAAATATGAAAAAACGAAATAGCTTCATTAAAAAAATTATCTTCTCTAAGAGAAACCACCCTTGGATATCCTATTAAGGACCATGGGGTTGGAAATTTGGGAAGGGAAAATGATATATAATGTGTATTGAGTTTTAGTGATGATATTTATTAAGTTTTTTAATGAAAAAGTGTTATAGAGGTTTGAATATATGAAGGGAAGGAGTGACCTTTTGTTAGGGGGAATGGAACATTTGAGATTTTTTAAAACAAAAAACTAACAAATGTTTTTAAAATTAGATAAGGATAAATAATATTAATTATAACAAATTATAAGTTATAAGGTCTATATATGGCCACAAAATTTGTTTTGGTTATGTATTAGTTCAATTTCAATCGTTATCTTCATAGTTTAACTGCAGGTAAACCCATTTTTACTTTAATTGTGATAATTAATTTACACTTTTTACTCATATAATTATGTTAAAAAATTGTTTTTAAATTTTTAGATAATATAGATAAAGTCTAATAAAAATATTTAATCCACTTTTCAAATTAATATAACAATATTCATAGAATTCAATATAAAATTATAACCCTAGTCGTGATGGAAAATTTGTTTTCGAAAGAAAAAACATTCAAAATAATAATATATTTTTATAAAAAACCAATAATACTTTTTTTAATGAACTAAAATGTATTAATAAATATATAAGATAACTAATGATACTTTTAAAACAATATTAAAATGAAGTTGTTGTTGTAAATTCTTTAAACGAAATGATAATTTTTAATATAAATTTGAATATTTTTAATATTCCTTGAAAAAATAACTCTTTTTGAAAAGGTATAAAATCAACATAAGATAATTTTGATATTACTATTATAAATATCCATGTCCATTTTCTGAAATAAATTTTATAATATTTTGAGAAAATATATTTAATATGGGTGAATAATAATTGATGAAACAATTTTATTAGAAAAATACAATATTTCAAAAAATATTTTTTTTTTCATTCAAATGATTCATATTTTATTTCTAATTAATATATAACCAATTAATTTAATATATAAATTTTTAATCAAAATAATTTTATTTATTAATTTATTCATAGTTATACCTTCAAACATAATGGATATTTTATTACAGTCACCTTTAAATAATAATATTTTAATAAATATTTGTGTTTTCTTGATCTAGTGTTGCGTGAATCACAAGGTATAAGAATGATTGAAATTATTAGAAAATAAATATATCATAAAATTTTATTATGTTACATTCAAATATACTCTTGGTTTTATATATCATATACACTATCAATTATTATGTCCCCATTTTATAATCTTGATGTGTTACATTGTACCCTATTAAATAAAGGGAATCCCCATAATTTTATATTATTCCTTGAAATTAAGGTTTTAATATTCGAATATACATTTTCTATTCAACCACAGCTTAAAAAGTGTTAATAAAATAGCATCATAATTTGAATTAAAGGTATGTAAAAATGTTCATAATTAATAAAAAATTAGAGGTTTATAAATAAGAGAAAATTTTTTAGAAGTGAAGAAAATGACATGGAGGAAAATAATAAATTATTATAGAGAGTGAAATAGATCATTTATAATGGGAATCTATATAATCAATGAAATGATTAAGAACTCAAAAAAAATTTACGATGTTTGAAATGCCTATTTGTTTCATAAAAAATGAATATAATGTAATATTTTTTTTCTAGATAATTTTTTCTAATCTTATGGATTTCAATTACCATAACAACTATGAACATATAGAAATATAATTACATGATACCATTATATTTCAAATGGAAAATCTCACCATTTGGTTTTTCATAGATAAATTTCAACATCATATCTTAGTCCATGAAATTAATATGAAAAAATTAATACTTATTCTTGAAGAAATAAAAATATTTTTTAATGGATCATATAATACTGAAAGAGTGAAAATTAGTTCTTTCTTTACCTAAATATTTTCCAAAAATGGTATGGTTATAACATGTTTTCAAATATAATTCGTTAATAAAAATCATCAATAGTAACACCACTGGTTAAACATTAATATTTATCAAAAAAAATATTCTATGTGAAAAATGATATAATAACTAGAACATCACATAGTCTTGTGGTAGGAATAGTACCCATATCTCCAATTAGTTATTAGTTCACACCATGTTACCATTCTAGATGTTATAGGCTTTCCTCTAAATTCATGTTTTCATTTTTCTAAATACATATTAATATAATTTATATAAAATTCCAATGTTCAATAACTAGTAATTACCTCAACATATATGTTAAGATAAACCCTAAGGTTACATATACCTTTATACTTATTCCCTTAAAAATTATTATCATTATTCCTTAAATAACAGTTTCACTAAATCATAAACTAAACCAATGGGTTCTATTTCAATAAATGTCTCCCAAAATATAATTAATAATTTTAGATACCATTCTAATAAAACCTTAAAAGGGTTATTTATGTCATTTAAAATATGATTAATCTTAAACTAATAATCCCCTAATGTTACCCATAAAATGTATGTTAATGGTGATATATATTATTCATAAACATTAGACAATATTTACATGTTTCATCTTTTTTATTACAAAAATACCATTCATAAAAATTATGTTACATTATAATTGAATAATCCCAACACTAGAATACTTCAATAGTTTAATTTTAATACAGGTATCCATGTGGTGTAATGGTTAATCATTAATACATTTCATTGACTTAGATAATACAAACGTTCCCCGCATTATTAAAAATTAATTATAAATAGATCCCTAGGGTGAAATTTATTTCCTTCTATCATAATCATAATTTATCTCAGTATTTCATTACTTTATTCTATTATATTCTAAAAATAAAACCTTTTTCTTTTCTTTTGTGACACACTAATCTGTGTGTATTTCTACATCTTTCAAATAAATTAAATTTATCCAACAATTATATATTTTCTCCACCAGTCGTTCTCTTAGTGAAGTACATCCTTTTATTCATTAGTTTGTTAAAGAGTGGGTTATGTTATAGTTTGTTAAACATATTTCAAGATAATTGAGTAGACATAGTCACAATATATTTAACTCTATTAATCCTCCCATTGGGTTGCTCATATTCACAGTATTTTCCTTCATGTTCAATGTAAACATTTTTTTTGGGATCCTACAAATGACTCAAAAAAAAGATAATATTTATTAAGACATTAGTCATTGTGGAAAAAACAAATAATAAATTTTATGATATCTATATCATTGAAAATTGTTTTTGATCAAATAAATCATTATTTAACTGAGTTTATTCATTTTCATCTTCTATTTAAATCATTCATAATATTTTTTAAATAAAATTTTAATCATCTAAATAATATCCAACGGGACTGTAAAACTATGTTTGAAGTAAGGTAAATTATTGTGTACGTAATAATTCTTGAGTAATGAATGACATGCATTTTTTAGAGTTATTACCCAAGAATCATTTTTTCTAGAACCACGTCCACTTTTATTATCCATATGATGATTTATTTCATGGAAAAAAAAATAATATGTTCCTTAAAAGAACTATAGGATTGTCTTATATACTATCACCACATTAAATATTAGGCATATCCACTCTAATATATTATTTCCCCTAAATCCAATTTCCACGGTTTGTACTAAACATTATATAATTCCCATTGTAACAAACCTAACTCCAATAACCCAGAACCGATGTCTACATTATTTAATTATAATTAGATAAATATTGTCGCATAAAAAATGACCAAATAATTTAGTAGTATTGGTAAAATAGATACATACATGATTATTAAATTATATTTGAATAAAAAAATTATATTTTTTGGAATATCATTATTACCTCTTACATATCATTCATATTACACTTCGTAGAATCATGAGAAATGATAAATAAAAAGGATGGGATCAAATTCATTGAAATAGTTATTTATAACAGAATCTATCATGATTAATTATGAATAATCAATACAAAATAATCAATATAGAATCGTAAATATATTAACATTAAATTAATTTAATCATTGACGTAACTATCATGATTACATAAGAGATAATCAATATATAAATAGATAAAACTACAATCACATGCCATTTAAACAGAAAAAATTACAAGGAAATTCATCCATATATAATATCATTATGATAATATCATCGATAAAAACAACTAATTTATTAATTATGGAAATAATTAATTAATATACTTCATTTTATTAGGAATCATGATACCTCTACAATCAAGACCTTTCCAAATACAAATTAAAAATTATGGGTAGGTATACACTAGTAACCCATTTAATAATGTCTAACCAATAAATTATTCTCAAAAGGCTACTTACACATCATGATGAAATCAATAACTGGGACCCATCTATATATTCATTGAAACACATTGAAAATATATTTAATGTTTGATTTAACTCATGATCAATGTTACTAATCAAAAAAATTATATATTATTTAAGGAATACAGATTATCAATATTTTTCATGATCAATCATCTAAATTTAATTAAAACTTACCTTATATATAAATGATATATGTTTTAAGTAATAATTATATACTTGATAAACAAATTGATATTAAGGGGAAATATAATGTCCAATGGTAAAAATAAAGTTAATATTTTAATTTTAAGTTAATGATTATAAAAATTTACATATAAACGGAATTTCTATAATTTACCAGGTCAAATTTATCATAAGATTTTTTGAGAAATAAAAATGAAGTTACCAATATAGAATTTCCCCATTTTAACATCCTAAAAATAGCGGGTTAATGATTTTGATGAATATATAAACAAAAAAATATCATTTACATTTTCTCGTTGATAATAATTTTTTTACATTAATAATATGTTTAATAATACATATTTAAAAAATAATTTGAAAAGAAATTTCACTTTAAATACCCTTTGAAAGATATAATGTATGATTTAAAATATTGGGTGGTCATGACGACTATAAATTACATTCATTCCATATTCATTAAAACATTGATTCCTTTCAATTTTTTTTGGTAAACATCCAAAAAGACTTGTTTGTAAAATGAAATATATATTATTTTAAGAAAAATAATAAATAGTAAAACATTCATTAGAATTTAGTTAATAAATATTTTTTAGAATTTTAAAATAAATTTTTAATAAATTTTTAGAACACATGGTTGTAGATGAAAATTAATTATGGACTTAAGAGAGAAATAAATTTTTGATTATCATAAAAAAATTTGAAATAATTGTATTACCATAGTGTGGAAAATTTTACTTTTAAATTTTAATTTCTTAAAAAAGGAAAAATGATTGGGTTTATTAGAAAATGATAAAGTAATTACTATCAATTGAAATTGTCTCATAAATAACCCTGATTGAAATGAGATTGTGAAATAAATCATTACAAAGACCATAATCTTGAAGTAAAGATTAATCAATTAATAAATTATATATATAAAGTAAAAATACAAATAAAACACATGTGAAAACATCATAATATATTAAAAATTATTTACAGACACAATCATAGAATGTCAAAGACACTAAAGAACAACTGTAATATAATGAAAATTTATTTTGTCATGGAATTCATTACCACCTTGTAAATTTCATTTTAAATCCCTTTAGAATGAATTAATTATAATTAAAACATATGATAACATGATTGTTTAATTATTCGTTATATTACCTAAAATATTTTAGTATATACACCATATAAAATAAATTAGATGCATTACATTGCAATATGCATCAAAGATGGGAAATTGATATAAAGTCCTTTTATTGACATGTTATTTTAGAAAAACAATCATTAAACTGATATAAAATGGTTTTAAGAATGTTATTAATATAAAATCTAACCATATTATTTTACATAATATCATCCTTCATCATATTATAACATTTCACCAACCGTTTGTTAACCAAAATTCCTTAATGTCATTGTTTTCAGTGTTAATTTTCATATTTGATAATACATGTTTAATAAATATAGTTTTAGTTATTAAGTATATGAAATTGATAAATCATATTTATAAATATATAAATGTAGTAAAAAACATATTTAATCATGATATACGTTTTTAGATTCATTCCGGATGGTTAGATAATGAACGTGAATCACATTGATTTGGGGAGATGGTAGGACATACTTACACACGAGCGATGATAAAATTCCACTAAAAATATAATGTGTTAGGAATTGATTGATATATTAATTTTGAATTATAAAAATTATTTCATATACATTAAATTTATTTATTAAATTTATACTTGTTACATTCAATGTAATGTGTAAGTTCAATATGTATCACATTGCTTTGCGAAACGGTAGTATGTCGTACAGAGAAAAGACATTATCTTTTTTTAAAGACCGTATAAATTAAGAAGATATATTTTAAGTTATAATTATGTAATTATAATATATTAATATATATTATATATATACATTTAATTAACAATTATATAAAATCATGACCTGTCTTGATAGAAAACGAGTAATATCATTTCACAGGATAGTAATCCTCCATACACCTGATTGATTTTTTAATTTACCAAAATAAATAAATGATAATATAATTGAGAGAATAATTTTATTATATTTTAATTCTAATTAATAATTAAATATGGAGAATATTATAGAAAATTAAAGATATTCTATAAAAGAATTTCCTTCTCTAAAAAGAACCAATATTGGATCTCATCTTTATGAACCTAGGGTTTTTATTTTGGGAATAAGAAATGACTAAAATATTTATAAAGATATTGGGAGGGGATTTTTTCAGGATTTAACTGAGCCAAAGGGATTTATATGTGTGATTATGTGATGTGTGTGAGTGTGTTTTTAGAAGTGGTAGAGAGGATGCACATGACATTTTAGAAAAGAATAAAGAGTCCCTCACATTTTTCACATGACATAGAGATCAAAAATTGGCCATTATCTAACTATAGGTTATATAGTTAACATATGTCCATAAATAGGTTTTGTAAACGTTTTAAATCATTTTGAAACCATGTCTTCTTTGTTTAACAACCTTTTAAAAAGATTTTTACTATCAACATAGTAATTAATTTTTACCGTTCACACTATTAATTATGGTAATAATGTAAGATAAAACAATTATATAATATTAAATATTCTAATTCTGAATATAGAATCAATTTTTTCAAATTAAAATAACATAATTATAATCTTTCAATTTAAAATTATACTCATAATTAAGATGAAAAGATATTTTCCAATGTAAAAACCTTCAAAAGGACAAAATATTTATATCAAAAATCTAAATCAAATTTAATAAAATGTATAAATTTGGATTAATATATATATATAATTCAAAAAACAAATTACTCTTAAAACCAAATTAAAAAAAAATGTGTATTCTAAATGATCTTAATGAAAAGGCTATTTTAGTAATTTTTTATTATTCATTTATTAATTAATGTTTTTTGGAATAATCGAAAAATTTACTCTAAGATAATTTAGATATGAAGATTTCAAAAAATATTTTATTTATATCAAATATATTATACGAAGGTGTTAAAAATTAATTTCAACCGAAGTGCGCAAGAAATGATGAAATAGTTTTCTTAAAAAAATTTGGTTCTTCATAAAATAGTATTTCTTAAATGATTAATATTTTATTTTTTATTAATATATAACCATTGATTTTATTTTATAAATATTTTTAAAAAATACTTTTCATATTTATATTATTGTTATTCATACCCTCAAAATTATTGGCTGTGTTATAATTGTCACATTTAAATAAATAAATTTTAATAGTTTAATGATTTTGATTTAAGTTAGATGTTGTGGGTTGTTACAATATATTTGATTATAATTGTACATAATTAACATATTATATAAGGACCAATGTTTTAATTGATCGAAACCCATTTTATCTAAAATAAATATGGTTCAAATTTCCCATAAGCTAAATAACTAATAAGGACTAATGTTGGAATCATGACAAACCTAATTACTAAATAAGAAACATGGTTTGACTCAATAATGAAACAAATTCCATGTATGGTCCGTGTATGGTACCCTGCCGAACATAATTACTAAATTATAATCAGGGTTTGAAATAAAGGAAACAAAAATCAAATATAATGACATCAATTTTCATGACTCTCATCATGATTAAAATAAATGAATCATGTTTGAAATTATATGAAACATAAATAACATGTATTAAACATGGTTTAAATCATACAAAACCTACTCACAAAATTAAGAACCATGTTTGGAATTACACAAATACCAATTAATATTTAAAAATCATAGTTGTATTTATTACCAACCTCAATACCAATCTAATTTCATGGTGGAAATGAAACCAAACCATAATACATGTTCTTTATAATAATTTATTAATTTTTAGGTTATGATAACCAATATCCCTCACCATGATAATTAACCCCCTTCATCAAAGAAATTCTTTGGATTATCTAATATAAGAAAACATCACTTGTTGAATACATACACTATATTAAATAAACATTTTTTTATAAACCAACCTAGTTTTCCATGAATAATGGATCAAGAGCTATCCCAAGACAATATATGAGAGGTGTTCATAACAATATAGTGCTAGAAACTAATATCGAACATAAACATAACTCAATTTGGAATGATTTATCAATTACGAACAAACCGGTAAATACATATGAGCATAATTGATTAAGTAGAAAAATTTATTAAAAATAAACAAAATAGTATGCATACCTATATTTAAACTCATGAATTACCACAATTCACAAAACCAAAAATACTCCTTGTGTGATCCCACACTAAAGTAAACATGAAAATCAAATGATAAAATAGACATGAACATTAAGATTCCTTTTAGGTATATCTAGAAATAAAAAATTCCATGTGCTTCACCATTATGTACAAAACATTATCTTACCAGTTTTAAAATATAGTTTCATAATGTTATGATTTTTTCTTTTAAAAAATATCATTCATACTCATAAAAAAACACCTTAACACAATTTACATGATTTTTTTAAAAAAATAAATAGAAAAATTCTAATAAAAAAATTTAATAGAAATGAAAGTTATAATGTGATATTTTTGTGGTAAAACATAAATGTATAAATTATATTATGAATGTATTAAAAGGAAGTTGATGTTTGACTTGTTATAAAATTGAAATCATGGGAACCTGGTAGATTTGTATTAAAATCTAGGATAAATAAATCAAAATCAATATAAAAATAACATCCAATACCATATATCACTAACTCCACCTAACCCAACACTCAGTGTCATAGTCACTTGTTCAACTCTGAGGTCTACCCCATAAGTATATATGCTATCAAACCTGAGGAAAACTATATGTGTAAAACATGAAACTCAAAAAACATGTATACCACGAGTTACCATATTGGTACCCCATGTATTCTCTTCATGTATACATTGAGTTGAGTTATTCAAACTACTATATATATCATAATAATATGAAACTAACACACAATTCCATTTCTCACCTATGATCTCCCATTTAATAACATCCCATCTTCCCACTCCATGACACATAATAATTCAGAATCCACCTTACCCATTATACACCACATACCTCACATAACCACACGACAAAATTCCTTTAAATAAGGGTCATTTAGTAAGAGGGGTTTTTGGTTCCAAAGAAACACCTAAAAATTCCAATAGTTCCATAGTATTTGTAGAGGATCATTTATAATTCACAAAATAATTTTAAAATAAACATTTTCATGTTCCATAAATACTATTAACCCTCCCAACAAAATTACCTTAATATATATATTTATTATCACAATGTGGATACTCACAAAAACATGTTTGAGTTTGTATAAGGAATGTACGTACATACATATATATGTGTGTGTGTCTAAGTCATATTTTAACGAATAACAACAATTAGAAACCATTTTAATCTCCATAGAAAACAAATTTTCCATTATTCCTTTATCGGAAACAAGTTGGAAGTCTAAAATATCATCAATTTACTAAATATAAATTACTTTCAAAATAAATAAATATCCTAACATAATTTATTTTTCAATTTTTTTAAATATTTTATAAATAAAATCCAAGAAGAAAACATAAGAATGTTATAAATAATAATAAAATGACCATTTCCAATTATCCAATTAATTTTAACTAATTTATTATCTTCATATAAAAATAAAAACACCTAACAAAACCATCAAGATATAATAGTTTTTAATTTAATGGATAATAAAGTGGTTAACCTACAATAAACAAAAGATAATCCAATTCATCAAACAAAAGTTTTATTTCAAGACATAAAATAGAGCCCCAAAAACTATATTGACAAAAAATAATATTATACATGTAACTAAATCTGGTTAGGGTTTAGTTTTTCAAATTCATACTGAGTTGCTAAGATAAAAAATAATGTATAGAAATAAGGAGGAGGAGAATATTTGGAATACAAATATAATCGCATGAGAAATATGTGAAGAAACATGGAAAAAGAAGGTATAGGTATAAGGTGAGGTGTATTGCTAGGAGGCCCTCCATAGATTGAATTTTTAGTGGGTGAGGGTGAGAAAAATACAGAGAGTCAGAAGACCCATTACTAGTTAAATTCATTATGTGAATATTGGGATTTATTTTTTTGAAAACCTTATACACTATGAATGATTTGGTAAACTGTTTACTAACCATGATCCCTCTATTGGCTTCTAGAGCATAATTCATATGAAGGTCACACTATTTAGAAAAATATTCCCCAACATAGTGGTTCAACTTATAAATATTTGAAATGTTTATATAAGGTTTTTTGTGGTCTTGATAAATGTGTGACTTGACCATGTGACATTATATTCATGCTAAAAATAAAAATTTCGAAGGAAAAATTTACTAAAATAAATGGGAGAAAAATACTGTAACGACCCAAAATTTTTAAATAGTATATTAACTTACTCTTAACGATTTAATAGAGATGTTAATGGTTAATGCAGAAAGAAGAGTCGATGGCTTCATCCAGTAGACTCGAACCTTATTAAGCCCACTTATCAGAGGTTGGGAAGGAGGTGGAATATTTGGTCTTTGCTTTGGACCAAGCCCAAGCTGAACTCCAGCGTGTCAAGCTTGAACGGAAACGCCTACGGGAGAAGTTCAAGTAAGTAGAGATTACTACTAGGGCAATGTTATCTGAGCCTCCCTCATATTATCTCAACATAGAACACCTTACACATAGGTCATGTGCCAGTGTTATTAGGGGCTACGTGACTAGACCCTAGCTTCTTTGTGTAATCTTTTGAAATGCATGAATTGAGATTTCTTCCTTTAGTGATGTTTGTAAAATTTCAAATGTCCGGATAATTTTAGGATGTATTTTATTGATGAATTTTGAAAAAAGGATATTTTAAAATATTTATGTAAACCCTAAATAATTAATGACGTGTAATGATTTTCAACAAATGGTTTTCTAAAAAAGTGTTCAGTAAGTAATTTAAAGTCTAATAAGATCAACTTAATTTTTAATGAATAATAAATTATGAATAGAGATTTTACGCTTAGTATTAGTAATGTGACCAAATGGATTAGTAATTTCACTCAAAGAAAGTTTTAATATAATTTAGACACCCAGATTAAGTAATGTGATTCAATAAAATGGGTAAATAACGGTTTCATAAATTATAATTCAAGTATTAGTTTTTTCAGGTGAATTGTGTTTTTTTATTAAAAATTTAAATAAAAATAATTAGAAAATTATTTTTATAAAAAGGACTTTATTTTTGAACTCAGAGCATCGATATTATGTTATGGTAATTTTTGGGGATTTTTCTGAAAAAAATGAATTCTCGATGAATAGTGCTTTTATTTAAAAATTAAATTAAAAATATGTAGGAAATTATTTTTATAAAATGGAGTTCATAAATTTAATTAGAGCATCGATATTTGGTTAAGGTGAAATTTTGGGATTTGTCTGAGAAAGTTGAATTTTCAGTGAATAGTAAAAATACAGTTTTAGGGTTTCAGTATGTTTAATGACATCATAACTGTGTCATGATGAGGTCATGAGATAGTTTAAGGGTTGTCCGGACAAGGGTGATGAATTATTGTATTGGGGGCCCCATGTGGCCTAACTTCATGGTAAATAACATGGGAGAGCACATGGTTTTGAGAAAAGCACTTGTGAGGTGTCCTTTGGCCATTAATGCCTTGTCCCCTAAATTTCCCTATAAATACCCACCCTTTCCTCTTTTAGTTTTCACTCAAAACTCTCCCCCAACGAATTTATGGTATCCTTACCTCCCAATGAGTCCTCTCAAGGTGCCCCCAAGCCCTCAAGGTCCAAAACGTTGATTTTTAAGAGTTACGTTTTAAGGTAAGGGATCCGACATCTATCTTTCTTTTCATGTAATCTCTTTTATGACATTCCTTTTATGCTCCATGTTCTTATGTGAGAGGATGTTCTTTTATATTCCTCTTACTTCCCTTTTCATGTTTATATGATGAGAGATCCCCTCTTACTCTCATCATTTCGTTTTATGAATGTTTAAGTGACGCCGTTAGGCTGCCGAATTTTTAAGGGATTCTTTCACCATTCTCATTTTTCAAGTTCGATTTTCATGTCAAGTATTTAAAGTTCCTTTTTATTATGTTGGGGTATTATATCTGTACCTATCATAATGATAACTTATTATCATATGATGAGAGACCATATTTGATCTTGTCAAATAATTTTTATTGAAGTTTATGTGACGTTGATAGGCTGCCGAATTTTTATAAGAGAAATCTTATTTTTGTCTTACTTCCATGTTTTTCATTTCAAATGGTATGTCCTTAAAATTTCATTACCATGATTCATATCGCTTATATTCTGTCCCTATACTATTTTTATAGATCATTTATGAGTGGGTGACCCATCTCCCCTCTTTTTTCAACATTTTCTAAAACCCTGTAACGTAGCCGTTATGTTGCAGAATTTTCTTCTCAAAATGCCTCTCTCTTTTTCTCAAAATTATTTTATGTTATTAAGTGGATACTCAAAGCTCCTATTTTTATAGGGGAATTCACATATATATCAGAATTTTCAATTTTAAATTCTGGGATTTACATACATGAAACCCGCTTTCACTTTCCGTAGGTTTTAAAGTGACAAAAAGATCATGTCTTTAAAGAAGTTTTTAAAACATTATGATTATGAAATGAAGCCAATTTATTTTATTCCATATGGTTTGTTTATGAAATAATTTATGATGATATATGTGGATCACATGATAATAAATACATGTCAAGGGTTCTCCAAGATAGCGCTCCAATGCATTGGGTAAAGACTTAATCTCTAGAGATGACTTTTTAGACTGATAACTAGGTAAATAACCTTGGTAATTTTTAATGACACCTTGGGGATGGACCTTGGTGAAACGAAATGATTATAAATATTAAATTTTTCAGCCACATATTCATGTTATAAAAAATGTTATTTTTATTATGATGTTTCTCATGATTTCTTTCTCATGCCTTAAAGTTCTTTTCATGTCCTTACTGAAGTATCTCAAGTTCACATGTAAAATGTTTCTCTTGTTTCCATTACTGGGCCTTCTGCTCACCCTTTCTTTTGATGTATGTCCCCAGGTTATGAGATGAAGTATTGAACCTAGGATGAACTTAAGGAGAATCCTTTCAAGTGTTTAAGAATAATGTTTTATGTTGTTTTCATGTATTATGTTCCTTGATTCCAAGACACTAAACCTTAATGATCCTCAGTTCTGTGTAATGAAATGAAAGTTTATGTTATAAAAAGACGGGATGCTATAGTTGGTATCAAAGGATGGTTTAGTTATTTGTGGAAATTAGGATATAAAAACTTTAGGAAGATCCCTATAGAAATGTTTAAATATAGGATAACTTCCTGGTATTTTGGTAAGTATTGAGAAATTGGTTAATCAAACAAATACATCCCTGTCTGGATACGAGCAGGTAGAGGCGGCTCTCGCACATATGTACATAGGGGTAAAACCCGAAAACACCTCTTTGATCTAGACTCGAACGGGAACTGGTGCACGATAATGGGCCTTACTGCACTCTTGGTTACAACACTCCCGGGGGATATGTTTGGTTAATCACAATCTTTTTATGAATCATTATGATGGAATTATAGAGAAGTGTAATTGTCTATGCATGAAGTCTTAGTTAAAAGATTAATAAATGAAATAAGTTTCTCACTAAGATTTTATTCTTTTAGAAAATGGTGGGCAATAGGAGGAACTGTGCCGATGGTGACCGCAATGCTCCCTGTGTTGACGGCCCTCCGATGGAATCCGGAATGGAAACATTAATACGAATGATGAACCAACTGACTCAAGTTATGAGTAATAACTTGAATCAAGCTGAGAGGCCGACCTCACCACAAAGGGAACAACACTCTGTTGAGTCCTTCATGCGTCAACGACCACCATCATTCAGTGGATCTACTGACCCTTTGGTTGCAGAACAATGGATAAGCTCCATTGAAAATATATTTTCTGTACTCCTTTGTTTGGAACAAGAAAAAGTCACCCTTGCTGTTTATCACCTAGAGGGAGAAGCTGATCAGTGGTGTTCACTGGTCAAAAACATGAAGCCTATAGGTGAGATGGAAGCTATGGAGTGGGAAGAATTCTGAGGAATATTCTTTAACAAGAATTTCCCTCATTCCATGAGAACGAGAATGGAGAAAGAGTTCCTTGAGCTAATGTAGAATGAGAACGAATCTGTCGGAAGCTATGAGATGAACTTCACTCGAATTTCACGATATACCTCTAGCTTTGTCATTGATCCAAGTGGGAAGGTTGATAGATTTTTCGGTGGAATAAGACCTCATCTACGGAAGAATTTAGCCAACCGGGACTATGATAGCTACGAGTAGATCGTGCGGAGTGCAATGAAAGCCAAGATAGAGTTTGGTGAGACACAGTGGTCTCATAAATAAAATGACAAGAAGAGATCATTGGAGCCCATTTTAGGTAAGACTTTTGATCAAGGAAGAGGTGGAAAGCAAATGAAACTTACCACATGAAATAAATGTGGGAAGAAGCATCTAGGGAACTCCTTGGTCAAAAGTGGCATGTGATACAAGTGTGTAAGATGAGGACATATTCGTCGGAATTGTCATAGTGAGGTGAAGCCTCAACTCCCCAACACTAACGACAGAGGAAAGATGGTTCTGGCCTTACCTGAAGTCCATTGCTTCAAGTTTGGACAGCTTTGGCACTATGCTAATCTCTGTCCGAATCCAAGGGCAGTGGAGGGGAATCACCATCAACCTCAGCAAAGGCCAGTGGAGCAAGGTCATGCTTTTTATATCACAGCAACTAATGTTGAAGCTCCGAATGACGTGGTAGCATGTACTCTTCTTGTCCTCTCAAAACTATCAACTAATTTGTTTGATTCTGTTTCTACGCATTCCTTTATTTCCTCCATGTTTGCAAAGAATATAGAATCAATCCCGGAACTGCTTGAGGTAGAGTTGTTAGTCAAGACTCCAAGTGGTATTATCCATACATCAATAGTGTTTAGATACTCTAGTGTTTACTTTAGTGAGCACAATCTTATCTCAAATCTAGTAGTCATTCCCTAGTTGTAATTCGACGTTATACTGGGGATGGAATGGGTCTCAAAGTATAATGATACGATCAAATGAAGAAGTAAGAAAATCTCAGTAGTCTTGAATAAACAACCTATATTTATCTTTCAAGGAGAGATATCCCGAACTGATCCCTATCTAGAAGCACATCCTATAGCTTTCTTCATGGAGTTAATTGGTGATGATAAAGAAGGAAAAGGGAGCATACCAATAGAAGATGTTCCAATTGTTTAGGAATACATGGTTGTATTTCATGAGGAGTTACCTGGTCCTCCCCTAGAAAGAGAGGTAGAGTTCTCTATTGAACTCGTACCTGGATTACAACTGATATCAAAGACCTCGTATAGAATGTCAAATTTGGATCTAGAAGAGTTAAAGAAACAACTCCAAGACTTGTTGGATAAGGGGTTTATCCGACCGAGTGTGTCTCCTTGGGGGGCACCAATTCTCTTTGTGAAGAAGAAGGATGGATCAATGGGGTTATGCATTGATTATAGAGAACTGAACAGGATCACAGGGATGAACATATATTCTCTTCCAAGAATTGATGATTTATTTGACCAACATCATGGGGCCCAATTATTCTCTAAGATTAACCTTCAATATGGTTATCATCAACTAAGGGTGAAGAAGGAAGATATTCCAAAGACTGTATTCCGATCAAGATATGGGAATTATGAGTTTACTGTTATGCCCTTCAGCTTGACTAATGCTCCTGCTATTTTCATGGATTTGATGAATAGAGACTTTAAGGACTACCTTGATAACTTTTTGGTAGTTTTTATTGATGATATTTTGATATATTCAAAAAGTTTTGAGGAGCATGAAGATCATCTGAGGGTTATTTTGAAAACTCTATGGAAGGAGAGGTTCTTTGGAAAGTTCAGCAAGTGTGATTTTTGGTTACAACAAGTTTCTTTCTTGGGGCACACCGTAACCAATGAAGGAATCTCGGCTGACCCTACAAAGACAATGGTTGTGGAGGAGTGTCCTCAACCCACAACAATAACTGAGATTCGTAGTTTCCTTGGTTTAGCGGGATATTATAGGAGGTTTGTGAAAAACATTTCACGGATTTCTAATCCACTAACCAAGTTGACTCGAAAAGGGGTTAAGTTCATCTGGACAAAGGAATGCAAGGAAAGTTTCCAAGAGCTGAAGAAGAGATTGGTTACTACACCTGTGTTAAAACTACCCTCTATTAGAGAATGATTTGTTATTTTTAGAGATGCATCTTTGAAAGGGCTTGGGTGCTTCCTCATGAAAAATGAGAAGGAAATTTCTTATGCTTGTCGACAGTTGAAGATTCATGAGCAGAATTGTCCTACGCATGATCTAGAGCTAGCGGTAGTTGTTTTTGCTCTAAAGATATAGAGGCACTATCTTTATGGGGAGAAATGTGATATATACACTGACCACCAAAGTCTAAAGTATATTTTCACATAGAAAGAATTGAAAATGAGACAAAGGAGATGGTTGGAGCTTATTAAAGACTGTGATTGTTCAATTCATTATCACCCTAGAAGAGCAAATAAAGTCGCAGATGCGTTAAGTAGGAAAGACCCTGTTGTTCTGGAAACAATGAGGATCCTAGGAGATACCTTGATTAAAGATCTAACAAAACTGGACATGGGAATTATAAGGAAAGGGACATCATCAACCCTATCCCAAATGATTTCTCAACCTTCATTAAAAGAGAAGATCAAGAAGGCTCAAAAAGAAGATCCTTTGCTGCAGGAGAAGTTGGAGGCTATAAAAGATGGGAAGTTCCCTGATTTCAATATTGATCAAGAAGGTGTATTGAAATTTCGTACAAGACTATGTGTTCCATCTATTCCGGAGATAAATAAAGAACTGATTGATGAAGCTCATATCTCTACTTTCTCTATACATCAGGGAAGCATTAAAATGTATAGAGTCCTTCGTGATCATTATTGGTGGGATAACATGAAGATGTAGATTTCTGATTACACTACAAGGTGCTTGGTGTGTCAGCAAGTAAAGGAAAAACCACAACTTCCTAAGGGGGTATTACAACCGCTACCCATACTAGTATGGAAGTGGGAAAATATCACTATGGACTTTGTAAGTGGTCTCCCAAAAACATCCAAAGGAAACAATGCGATATGGGTTATTGTGGACCGTCTCACCAAGACAACCCATTTTATCTCTATTCGGGAAGATTTCTCTCTGGATCATCTTGCCAAGATATACGTGAAGGAAGTGGTAAGGCTGCATGGGGTACCACTATCCATCGTGTCTGATCGTGATCCATGATCCACATCAAAATTCTGGAGAAGTCTTCAACATGCTCTGAATACTGAATTGAATTTTAGTACGAGCTATCATCCTCAAACTGATGGCCAATCTGAAAGGACTATTCAGACACTCGAAGAAATGCTGAGATTTTGATCAATGGAATTTAAAGGTGGATGGGATCAATACCTCCCATTAGTTTAGTTCTCCTATAACAACAACTTCAATCCGAGTATTCAGATGGCACCCTATAATGCTCTGTATGGAAAAATATGTAGAACTCCAACTTGTTGGGATGAAACTAGTGAGAGAAAGCTTCTTGAACCTGATCTTGTGCAAGAGATGACAGAACAGGTTCATGCCATCCAACAACACATAAAGGCTGCTCAGAGTCGTCAAAAGAGTTATGCTGACAATCGTCAAAGGGACTTGGAGTTTGGTGTTGGTGACAAAGTCTTCCTTCGAATTTCTCCATGGAAGAGAGTCATGTGGTTTGGGAAGAAAGGGAAGCTAAGCCCTAGGTACATTGGCCCCTATGAAATCCTTGATCGCATAGGAGTAGTGTCATATCGTCTAGCACTTCCACCGAACCTAGCTAAATTTTACAATGTCTTCCATGTATCTCTCTTGAGTAAGTACAGACCCGACCCTTCGCATGTAATGAACCTAGAGGTGGTAAAACTGGAACATGACCTCCCTTATCAGGAGCGACCAGTGGAGATCTTAGACCGTAGAGACAAGGTTCTACGAAACAAGACTACCCACCCTGTGAAAGTGTTGTGGAGGAATCATAAATATGAAGAAGCGACTTGGGAGCCTGAGGAAATGATGAAGCAAAAGTACCCTCACCTTTTCGACTAGGCCTCAAGTATAAATTTCGGGGATGACATTTCTTAAGGGGGAAGAATGTAACAACCCAAACTTTTTAAATAGTATATTAACATACTCTTAACGATATAAAAGAGATGATAATGGTTAATGCAGAAAGAGGAGTCTATGGCTTCATCCAGTAGACTCGAACCTTATGAAGCCCACTTATCAGAGCTTGAGAAGGAGGTGGCATCTTTGGGCTTCACTTTGGACAATGCCCAAGCCGAACTCCAGCGTGTCAAGCTTGAACGGAAACGCCAACGGGAGAAGTTCAAGTTAGTAGAGATTACTACTAGGGCAATGTTATCTGAGCCTCCCTCAGATTCTCTCACCATAGCACACCTTACACTTAGGTCATATTCCGGTGTTATAAGGGGCTATGTGACGAGACCCTATCTTATTTGTGTAGTCCTTTGTGATGAATGAATTAAGATTTCTTAATTTAGTGATGTTTGTGAAATTTCAAATGTCCGGATAATTTTAGGATGTATTTTATTGATGAATTTTAAAAAAAATGATATTTTAAAATATTTATGTAAACCCTAAATAATTAATGATGTGTAAAGATTTTAAAAAAATGGTCTTCTACAAAAGTGTTCACTAAGGAATTTGGAGTCTAATAAGATCAACATAATTTTTGATTAATAGTAAATTATGAATAGTGATTTTACGCTTAGGATTAGTAATGTGACCATATGGATTACTAATATCACTCAAAGAAAGTTTTAATATAATTTAGACACCATGATTAAGTAATTTTATTCAATAAAATGGTTAAATAACGGTTTCATAAATTATTAGTCAAGTATTTGTTTTTTCGGGTGAATATGTTTTTTAACTAAACATTTAATTAAAAATTATTAGAAAATTATTTTTATAAAAAGGACTTTATTTTTGAACTTGGAGCATCGATATTATGTTATGGCAATTTTTGGGGATTTTTTTGAAAAAATGAATTCTCGATGAATAGTGTTTTTATTTAAAAAATAAATTAAAAATATTTAGAAAAATATTTTTATAAAATGGAGTTCATAAATTTAATTAGAGCATCGATATTTGGTTAAGGTGAAATTTTGGGATTTTTCTGAGAAAGTTGAATTTTCAGTTAATAGTAAAAATACAGTTTTAGGGTTTCAGTATGATTAATGATATCATAACTGTGTCATGATGCTTTCATGACATATTTTAAGGGTTTGCTGGCCAATGGTGATGAATTATTGTATTGGGGGCCCCATGTGGCCTAACTCTATGGTAAATGCCACGGGAGAGCACATGGTTTTGAGAAAAGCACTTGTGAGGTGTCCCTTGGCCATTAATGCCTTGTCCCCTCACTTTCCCTATAAATACCCACCTTTTCCTCCTTTAGTATTCCCTCCCAACTCTCCCCCAACGATTTTATGGTCTCCTTACCTCTCAAGGAGTCCTCTCAAGGTGCCCCCAAGCCGTCAAGGTCCAAACCATTGAGTTTTAAGAGTTACGTTTTAAGGTAAGCGATCTGACCTCTCTCTTTCTTTTCACTTATCTCTTTTATGTCATTCCTTTTATGCTCCATGTTCTTATGTGAGAGGATGTTCTTTTATATTCCTCTTATTGACCATTTCATGTTTATAAAATGAGAAATCCCCTCTTACTCTCATTATTTCGTTTTATAAATGTTTAAGCGACGCCATTAGGCTGCCGAATTTTTATGGGATTCTCTCACCCTTCTCATTTTTCATGATCGATTTTCATGTCAAGTATTTCAAGTTCCTTTATATTATGATGGGGTATGATCTGTATATCTATTATACTGATATCTTATGATCATATGATGAGAGACCCTATTTGATCTTGTCAAATCATTTTTATTGAAGTTTATGTGACGCTGTTAGGCTGCCGAATTTTTATAAGAGAAATCTTATTTTTGTCTTACTTCCATGTTTTTCATTTCAAATGGTATGTCCTTAAAATTTCATTAACATGATTCACATCCCTTATATTCTGTCCTTATACTATTTTTATAGATCATTTATGAGTGGGTTACCCATGTCCCCTCTATTTTCAACGTTTTCTAAAACCCTGTAACGTAGCCATTATGCTGCAGAATTTTCTTCTCAAAATGCCTCTCTCTTTTTCTCAAAATTATTTTATGTTATTAAGTGAATACTAAAAGCACCTATTTATATAGGGGTATTCACATATATATCAAAATTTTCTATTTGAAATTATTTGATTTACATACATGAGACCCTCTTTCCATTTCCGTGGGTTTTAAAGTGACATAAAGATCTTGTCTTTAAAGTAGTTTTTAAAACATTATGATTATGAAATGAAACCCATTTATTTTATTCCATATAGGTTGTTTATGAAATTATTTATGATTATATATGTGGCTCGCATGATAATATATATATTTCACGGTTGTGCCCAGATAGCGCTCCAATGCATTGGGTAAAGACTTAATCTCTATAGATGACTTTTTAGACTGATACCTTGGTGAATAACCTTGGTAATTTTTAATGCCACCTTGGGGATGAACCTTGGTGAAACAAAATGATTGTCAATATTAAATGTTGTAGCCACATCTTCAAGTTATGAAAAATGTTATTTTTATTATGATGTATCTCATGATTTCAATCTCATGCCTTAAAGTTCTTTTCATGTCCTTATTGAAGTATCTCAAGTTCACATGTAAAATGTTTCTCTTGTTTCCCTTACTGGGCCATCTTCTCACCCATTCTTTTGATGTGTGTCCCCATGTTATGAGATGCTATAATTAACCTAGGATGAAATTAAGAAGAATCCTTTCAAGTGTTTAAGAAGAATGTTTTATGTTGTTTTCATGTATTATGTTCCTTGTTTCCAAGACACTAAACCTTTAAGATCCTCAGTTCCGTGTAATGAAATTAAAGTTTATGTTATCAAAAGATGGGATGCTATAAATACGAATCAATATAAGTGAAAAATTAGAGATTTATAAGGAAAAAATGTGACAATTCTCCCCTTCATGACACATTCTACCCCTCCCCACAACATCTAAGGAGATTTTGTTGATCGATACAAAAATAGGTTAAGACACAACTTGAGATGAGACCAAAGAACCTGAAGACTACAACTGTAACACTTAATTTACTTTCCAGTCCCAAGACACTATTATCTAAAAGAATCTAAAAAGATTAACCTTGTGAATTATACAAAACTATTGAGGAGAAAACATACAGAACTAAGGTAATAAAACTATCAAACAAATAAATCAAATGGGAGAGACTTATATATCTAAACATAACATCAAAATAAGTAACATCGTTACCAATAACATAGAAACCACTAATGAAACTCATCATGGTCGGTTTGGGATATATATAAGAATTTGTCACTTGAAATTAATTTTAGTATATTTATACTACTATGATCATGACATGTTGTGACAAGGATAAGGAATTACCCCATAATAGAATTTGAATAATTTATTTCCACAAGATCCATCTATGTAAATCTTCCCCCCATTTCATGAAATTTTTATAATAATAATTTCCCATGATAGGGAAAACCAAAATTCATATTAGAACCATATCTACTATAAATCAATAATATGAATAGAAACACCACTAATTCAAAAAAATTAATATTTCCAAAATGTTACTTCCTTTGAATGAATAATTTATAAAAGATTCATAGTAAAATATATTTATATGAAATAGAATACATAACAACCATGAAAATACCAAACAAAAAATATTTACAATTAAGGAGAAATTTATATGGAGATCACATCATCACCAAGTTCACATAACAATAAAAGCATATTCTTTTAGTGGGTGAATATTGATCCGCATCTCTTCCTGGAAACATCATTTTAGATTATTTTTTAGGATCTAGAATTAGACATAGGTATAAAAATATTTTTTAATTATCAGAAGGATGAATTCATATATCCTACATTGAATATTTTTCTAGATCACGTAGGTGAATAGAAACATAATGAACTCTCCAACTTAATTTCTAGAAGAGAAGACCTCAATTTTCTCCATTTACATTTATGGGAACCACCACCACTCCTCCCAAGGATATGAGTGAAATAGAATACCATTGGATCACTATAAAATATTTAATCAGCCTGAATAACATAACTTTCTTTACCTTTATATGTGCTAGGGTTTAATAAATAAACAAATAGAAGATTTAATGGATAATGTAACCTTCCGATTTTTTATCTATTATGGATTCATCTTAGAAAAGATCTTGAAAATTGAAAAAAAAGAAATGGAAATATAGGAATACCTTGCCACCATTGAATCTCTTTTCTTGAGACAGTACAATTTCACAACCATCAGAATCATTATATCTTTAAATATGTACTACTGGATTAAAAAAACACCAATGGTTTCCCAAGGGTGGTATTTTTATGGTTTAGTCAGAATAACATATTTTTATAATATACAACCCATTCCATATAACATAAAGATATAGAACGTGTTCTGCATAGCTTTGGGAAGCTCACAAAACATCAAGATATCATCAATACAACAAAACCATTACACAAAATTACCCTGTTTCATTTTTCCAATGAAATGAGGCGGGTAAAACCGTAAAAATATTCTAGATAAATTCTATACATTGAGATATTGGATGAGAACCATATGTATTTATATCCAAATAATATGATCAAAATAATTGAGATGATAATTGAATAACTCTAATATATTTAGTAGGATATCCACCTGTAGATCCTCTTTATGATTAATTATAATTTAGTGGGGGTATAATCTAAAATCAACAGTCACATAACCAATAAAATAATAATTAAATCTAATTTCATAGGGCTAAAATATAATTATATAAACCAATATAAGGAATTTTAAAATTTAGTATTAAAAAATTCACCTCCACAAATTATTAAATGAAAAGAAAACCTCAATTAAAATAATAAATATGTTTATGTTTTTCTAAAACCACCTTTTTAAGTTCATTTCACTCAATACTATCAATATTATAATTTTAAAATTGTTATAAATTCACTAAAAAACATTACATGCCTTTCCAGCACATGATAATTTTTTTCTTATCAAATTTATTTTCCATTTATAAAAATATATAACTAATTGTAAACATCACAATACATTATAAAACCAATTCACTTTTAAAAAACCTATTTCAAAATTTCATTTCAGAATTCGAAACAACCATGATGAAAATACCAAAACATCAAAAAAAAAAGAATTTAAAATCCTTAACAAAAAATATAAAAAATAATATGACCAATAGAAATTCCAAAGGAACATAAAAATTTAAAAATCTATAAAGCATACAATTATTCATGGTTCAGTTTCACAATGTGGAAGGTCAGGCAGTAACCATGTGATTCCCAATAGAAGTCTCCATGCATGGCCACATGATCTATGCACAACATTATTGACCATTACTAGTAATATTTTTCCATCTTTTTCCTTATCATAAACCCACTCCAAACCCAAGTGATTCTCAAAAAAACCCATAAATTCTAAATTTGAAAAGAAAAACTCAAATAAGGAAAAAATAATGAAAATATCTAAGAATAGAAATTATATTTGAGACACAAACATCACTGGTCTCCATCGTAATTCATGTGTCATTATAAGTAGGTTTTTATTACAAATGTACCCTTCACTACCCACTTGATTTTTCAAAATACTAACTCTAGACTATTAGAAATTCCCTAAAAACATGGCTAAACCTCTCATTAATCCCATTTTTTCATGAACCTACTTAACTGATCCTTGAAACGAGAAACCAAGACAGACCACCACAATTCCTAAGAGGCGTTTCAAATCATACGATGTAGGATTCTAGTCTTTGGATTAAATAATATTTCAAATTGGAATGATTTAGAAAATAAAAACATAATGGTACACAAATAATAAAATAATAACTAACATATAAATTGCCAATGGAAAAGATACAAATAACTAAACATACTTTCATGTGACTTCATAGATCATCACTAATAAAAGAAACATGATTTATCCTTTAATGTCCCAATACTAAACGTAACGAAAAAAATAAATTATAAAATCGTAATGGGAACCAAGATACGTAGAATCAACACCATGTGAGAAAAAAAACCCTATTATTCTTCATTAATGAGAAAACCCATTTTTTGATAGTTTAAAAAACATTTAAATTAAACTATGGTTTTCTATTAATCTCAAAAAATAGTAGGTAGATACATCAAAAGAATACATTTCCCTTCATTACATTCAAAATAGTATTAATATAAAGGGATAATTTCAAAAAAAAGTTAAAAAGGAAGTGTGTGGTAATGTTAGATTTTTAATTGGAAAACATAAAAATGGAAATGATAATATAAATGCATTATATGGTTGTGGAATGTAGAATTTACATTATATATTAATCATTGAAAATTAATAGTTTTCCAATATAATATTGGAAATAGTTATCAACATTCATTTTAAAAATAACCTCTTCCACCTTATATCAACAACTAACATATCCCAACACTCGATATCACCGTCACTTTTTCAAATACAGATTATATACCATAGTAATATCAGTGGTCTAAGTCAAGGAATCTAGTTAGAGATTAATAATATATATTGAATCCTATATACCATTATCTCCCACATTAATAAAAAATTCTTCATGTGACATATAAATTTAGGTGATATTTTTAAAAAGTTATACTTATGTATATATTAAACTTTTTACCCTAACTAACAATTCACTTTTTCACCTCTGTAGTACCTTCTATGCATAAACAAACTTCCCTTTACATGACACAAAATAATTCCTAAGAACCCCTATATGGAATATTCTAGATACCACACATGAGAACAAAACTACATACCATTATATAAATGTATTTTTTTAAGACGGGTTTCCATTTCCAAAGTGATCACTCAATGTACCAAAAATTCCTCAATATTTAGAATGAAAATTTCATAATTTATAAAAAAAATCAATTCAAAGCATTCATTTCACAAAAAACTCGCTTTACATGTACAGACATAAGCACCATGACATATATATATATATATCCCATTTCCCAATGTGAATTTTCACACAAATGTGTGTTAATATGTATATAAAGGATACCTATATATGTTTATTTGTATATTAATATGTTAGTAATTCACATTTAAAAGGTGGAGTATTAAGAATTGTTCCAAGATCCTTCGAAATCAAATATTCTATAAATCCTTTTTTGGAAATTGATTAGAAAAAATATTCACATTTTACTTGATATGGACCATTTGGAAAACCAATTATGTACCTAAAAAAGCATTATATTAAAAAAAATATTGAAATCAGGGTTTTGTAAAGGTTATCCATATAATAATCCCATATACGATATGAATATCATAAAATAAACCCATTCTGATTATCACAACCATTTGCTAGATTATATAGACTTAAAATTCGAATTTAAAATCCCAATACAATGACAAAAAATTATAGTTTTTTTTAATAATCTAACCGTGGGTAACCCACCATATATATAGTGGAATCCATTTCTATTATTTAACATCACACGAATGGGAACCAAATCGACCCCCATGAACTATAGGGACAAATAATTAATCAGAAGACCGCCAAATTATTTTATGGTTTTCCTTGGTCACACACACCATTAGGGGGGGGAAAGAATCCACAAGACATGGAAAAGAAGAATTAAAAAGAGACTATGAAATTCCATCCAAATATAATTGAACCAAGAATTGTTTATTAAATTTTCCAAATTGTGGGGGGAGGAGGAAAGGCACACAGATAAGATCCCATCCTTGATAATGACTATGAATATATGATGATATGTATTCCTGTTTGAATGAAACCCCATTTAGTATTGAATTCATCTAGGGAAAATAGGGATTTTCAAAAATCTAAACCCATATTCCATCCACATTATTTGGTCACATGATTTGGTAAACTATGCACAACCAATTTCCCATATCTACGCTTCTAGAACATCATTAATGGGTATAGTGCAGTGTTTATAAAAATCTGTGAAAACAATGTTTTTCAACTCTGAAAAATTATAGAGGTTATCGTAAGGCTATTTTATGGTTAGGAAAACCATTCAACCTAACTTTCCAATAATATACGCAAGAACAGAAATCCTATTTTTTAGGAAATTTCCCTAGAGGATAAATGATACCATTATGAATCAAAATAAATAAAATATTATAGTTATTGATGTTTATAGGGTGACATATTTAACGGACTATCAACACTTTATACAGGGAATCTAAATATAAAAACCCACCAATTCAATGGATATAGCATGAATGACTTACTTTGGTTCTAATAAACCTCATCTCTCACATAATATATGAGGAATTTTAATTTGGTTCCATTGAAATATATTCATACCCTCTCACAAAAACATACATATCAAAGTATGTGTACAAAATATAAAATGAGGAAGAAGCCTATGGACCACCTACCATATAATTATATAATAAAACTAATCCAACATCATTCTATGAATCATGATATATCAATAAGAATATTAAAATCTAAATAATATCTAATTGTATATATTTTTGAAAAATATTAAGATTAAAATTAATGAAACCCCTTATAGAATGAATGGGGTGAAAGATTTACCCACAAAGATCCAACCCAAATTAATATACATTAATTAGATTTTGGATAGGGGGAATTATGGATAAAATTGAGGAAACAGAAGGGGACAATTCATTGATTCTTATATACTAGTAAATGAAGGAGGATATTTTGTTAATATAATTTTCACACCAAAAGTAATTTAAATTTAAACATTTCAAATAAAATATTCATAGATCCCATCGAGAAACGGAAACACCATTACTAGGTACCCAGTGGCCATCATATAACCATCCTAGTGAAACTAGCTATATTTTGGTAATAATTTTCCTTCCCTCCATTTTTTCTTCTTATTGGGTACCTCGCAATATCTGTTAACATTGAAAAAATATCTCAACAAGACCAATTTATACAGTTTCAAACTCGTAACCACCACCGACACCTATAATCTAATATATAAACTAAAATTCTCATGGAATGAATGTATTTAAATCATATTTTTACATCATTTTATATGATTTATAACAAACTCTCCATTAAATATATTCTTATCATATAGTTACATCACAAAGACTCACCAAATAAAATATTTATCCATTATGCTTGTATATCAACCTCAAACCCAATAGTATCGTTATGGATACATTGTTTCTATCCTAACACACACACTAAAGGGTATATATTCTCCCACAATATGTTCTCACTTCAGTCCATAATGCATAAGGGTCACATATAGACTGATGCATCAACTGAAATATTGACATCAATAATACAAATCACATGAGAATGTCTTGAATAATATATTTGAAGTTGAGATATATAAAATATCTTTTTTTGTGAAAAAATATAAATAATACCTTGATATTTCTATATATATATATATATATTAGTTTTTAATGAATAATATGTTTGATAGTGTACACCACACACAACCTTGAGCGTAAATAAAACCATGAAATAATATTAATTAAATATAATATATATAACCTCGTTTTTGGGTTTATGATAATGAATAATAATAACCTGATAAAAAATATATATACATGGATTAAATTGAAAAAAAAACAATGATTTAATAAATGAAATATATCAATCATATAATATAGTTTTTATGACATGAATAAGAATAAATTTATTTTTTGCACTGAACTTACATTTCATAAAAAATGGGTTTTATTTCATTTTTTGATGAATGATTAGATTAAATTCTACCAATTCTGTAAATAGGATTTGAAAATTATAATATCATTTTCTAAATCTACAAAAAATAACTCATAAGTTGATTTTTTATTTTGGGAATTTATGAAAAAAAGAGAATTTTCAAAAAACAGTAAAAAATACTAATATTTATAAAACTATATTTTGTTTTCTTTAAATTAAATAAATAAAAATTATCCTTTTATTTTATATTTTATTTTAATGTAAAATATGATTAATCTTTCTAAAACATATTGATGTAATTACATTGGAATTAACACCATATATTCTTTTTTATATGATCATTTTTATGGATAAGAATATTTTTCTAATAACTGGTTTTCATTGCATTTTAGGAATTTATATGAAAATTCAATTCTGAATATTATCAAAATTTATTCTAGAAAAAATTACTACATAGTAGTGAATAAAATATTTTGCAAGTCTATTTTTTCATTTCTATATTCATTATTAGGAAACGTTAGGGAATACGACATTGTAAATAATTTTTAATATTGGATACATAAAACAGACATTGTAAATAAATCTATGTTATGGTTTCTCATGTCGATTATCTAATAAAAGATGTGAAAACCCCATTTATTTTAGTTCTTAACATCTTTTATCCATTAATGTGCATGATTTTTTTAAATTTCGTTATGATTTCTCATCTCTATAGTAGACAAGAGCTGAAAAAAAGTAGAAAATCTAGAAAGAAAGTAATTATAAATGCGAGAAAAGCATCTAGTAAAATAAACATTCAATTTAAACATTCAATGTCACAAAATATATAAAAAATAAAATTAAAATCAATCAAATGTGTAAAATAATCTTCCCATTAATTTTTTATGTGTCTCAACTCCTGTAAACTATATGGAAATGGGCCATCAAAATGGTATAAAGAATAATGAAATAAATTAACTTGTATTTTCAATAAAACAATTGAAATATTTTTTAATAACTTACAAAAAAATATAAACTTCTAAAACATTATAACTATCCTAGTTGAAAATATTTCATACATATATCATAATGAAAAATATCCATATTATTTTACACCTTCTTATGGATGAAAATGTCATTCTAAATAATTTTTCATTTCAAAATATCATTTTAAGAAATATATCCAAAATTTAGTAATTTTAATTAAAAATTCACCTTAGTTTGTATATATTTGATATTGAAACTCTTCTCCCTAAATAAATTCAACGTCTTATTTTAAAATAATATAACTAAAATAAATTTATTCACTATACTAAAAAAAGAATTAAAATATTCAAACATAGGTGTCCAATAAAATACTTAAATTTTCTCTCACTTCACCATGGATAGAGTATAGCTAATAAAATGTGTTCTCTCATGGAAAATAACTCCCGATAATAAAATTCAATTTTATATTTAAAAATTAATTTTAGTTGTTAGTATGTTAGTAGATATATAATACTTTGTGAGAAATATATTTTTACTCTTAAAGATATGGCACCATCAAGAACTGAATAATATAATTTATTTGATATATTAAATAAAAAATAATCATTGTAGATCAGTCAGATTTTTTATTATAGGTTAAATGAACCATTGGTCAATAAATTTATATACATTTATTTAATCATTATTGGTAAAAATTCACTAAATATAACTAATGAAAACCAAACATAAATATAATTGACAATAATGTAAATGAGAATAATTTTTTAAATTTAACTATATAAAAAAAATTAGTCGGGTTGATGTCTAACTGATCTACGGATACATGCTTCGTGATATTGCTTTTTAAAATCATTATAGTTATAACATTCATACAAACAACATCATCAATTGGAATCTCATATACTTCCGACAACAAATTTGAATATTCTGATAAACTATTAAGATTTATAAAAATTGTATCTGATGTTCTAACAAATTATATATTTTTTACTATAAATTAATTCATTAACTTAAATGTATTACATTAAAAATTATACAGATATATAATATCTAAAAGGATGAAACAAATTTAATATCAAAATTAAGGAAAAAAATATTTACCTACATATATGGTTATAAATTGAATATGTATTAAAAGTGAATCTAAAAAATAACTGAGCATTTTCTCAGCTATAATAACCTCATATGTATTAGATGGTATTTCTTATAATCTATATACAATATCATGTATATTGAAGAAATAAAAATGTGTCATTATCTTTTTATGACAAATGGTTTCAAAGATAGAAAATATCATCCATTATAGGACAATATGATTGGGATCATCAACATATAACTCACACTAAATGGGGAGCTGCAGATGAGGGGTGCATGGGTAGGGTAAAATTTTTGGTATATAAGAAGAGATTTATGATTATGATAAGTCGGGGGTGTGGGATCTAATGGTGGAGGTATAGGAGTCGAATCTATAGTCTAAAACTGTGTTTGTATGTCTTCAAACATTGATTGTACAGAATCTATGATCATGTACTATATCATAACACAAATATCCATAGAATAATATTCCTAATATTGTAATTTTTTTATAAACATCCTCCATTATATAATCTTTAAAACATTGTATTTTTTTACTAATACTCCTTTTTGGAATCCTTGTTGGATCGGATTATATCAAATATACACAAGAGGGGGTGAATTGTGTATTGTCAAAAATATTTGTGAGATTGTGTTCTACATTTGAACTTTAATTAGATGAATTGATTTAGTGGAAATTTAAATATCAGATACACAAGATATATAGTGGTTCAGGGATCAAAAGGCCCCTAGTCTACTCCACCAACACTCTACTCCACAAGCTTGGTGATTTTCGCTATCTGGTCCTCGTTTCAAGAGACCATATAACAACTGAGTACAGGCAGTTGACACCTTTAAAATCTTAGAAAAAACAAATCCTTCTGGTTCACTCACAGAACCTACATAGCTTAGTATGAGAATATGATCACTCAAGAATAGAAAAGAAAGATTTTTTTATTCTGAAAATACTTTCCAGATGTTTTTCACCATTGAAACAGCATGCAATTGACACTGGATGAATCATCACCTTCAGAAAGAATGATCATAAAAAAAGACTCATTCTTAGTCGATCCTATTGTAGTAAATATAGAAATATAACTCACAACTTTAGTAGTAATAGATTCACAAATGATCTTCAATGTAGAACAAATGAATCTTCTATCGAGATTTTCTTATTTAGAAAACAGAGATTTGTTATTCTCTTGAATCAGCAGACCTGTATTCTTGATTGTCTCTATTTTATTTATATTTTTCATAATGATTTAGACATCACATAAACAAATTATATGATATTAGAAAAATATCATAAATATAAATTAACAACATGTACTTCTCCTGCAAATTTAGATCCACAAGAGTCGCCTTTTAACTCGCAATATGAAAACATTTGAATTTATAGTGTATTCATAACTTCCATAAAATGTTGGCATAAAAAGCTTCTTTTAATTTGATCATTAAACCATTGATAAAATTCTTTCAATTATTCAAAGTCCCATTTTAATATCAGCATTAAATCTATATTGAAATCCACATAAAAAAAACTTATTGACCGTTGCATAAAAATATCGACATTAAATTCTTTGATGAAAAACGTAAGGTTGAGTTATACTATATGCATCCTCTAAACATAAGGTTGATGGTGCAGTCTTCAAATGTAGGGTTGAAAATTTAGGGTTGATCACGAATTTAGGGTTCATTCCACTTTCTTCAAACGTAAGGTTGATCATAAACGTAGTGTTGGTCATCCATACTTTTCTCTTCATCATTCATACGTATGATAAAAGATCCATACTTTTACTTGATTCATACTTTCTCCATGAAGGTATGGTTATTTAAAAAAGTAAGGTTAATGAACTATAATTTTGAGAAACAAATGTAACATGTAACACTTATGTACAGTTTTATTTCCATACTTTTCTAATATCAAAAACGTAGGGTTCCTTCCTAACGTAGGGTTATTTTTCATACTTTGTCGATAACGTATGGTTCCTCATCCATAATTTTCTCTTATCCTCATAATGTATACACTTCATTGTATCCTTACTCTACATTCCTCCACATAGGGTATGAACAGTGTTTCCAGAACACGATAAATGATAATACTTTAGAAATAAAACCTCGTTGTTCAAGAACATAGATATTTCATCAAGAAAGAAAATTATAACAAATAGTAAATTCTTGAAAAATACTTACCAAATAAAATAATTAGAAAATAATTAATGGTATTTGTGAGGAAACAAATTTATCATAAAGAGATAGATTATTGTTCTCAACATACCCCCCCCCCTTTATGTAATGCCCTGACCCCAGTTACCTAGAGTCAGTGCATTATTACATAGCAATGGCATGATCACAAGAAAGATCAAATCTCTAAAGACCGATTGGTTTAGTAGCCTTGGAAACACTAGATTTATATTAATAAGTCTTACATTACATCATAAAGTGAAGAACTACTACAAAAACATATTGTCTCCATATTCCACACTCATATCCGCACATAATATCCTTACAGGTCATTCATAATTTACTTCTTCAATTCCTGGGAAAAATAAAACATAGAAAAGGGGTGAGCTCAAATGCCCAGTAAGGATAACAATATAGCAGAAACTTTCATAAATAAGAATAAATATTTAAGGCAATGTATTACTAAAACAAAAGCCTTTTAAACTTGAACTTCAACATAGTATGGCAAAAGTAAAATGAAATAATTTCATTTACTTATTCACATGGATATTCTACTAATCGAATAATCACATGCAATATCAATAACCACTTTCATAATGATGGAATGCATAATGCCAGACTATCGTAACCACATAGCCAAGGCCTCGTGCCAAGATTACAAATAAGATTTTGCCAAGGCCTTGTGCCAAGACTCTAGTTTGTCTCATGAGACCTACCGATGCATCGAGGATCTATAGCGGGCTCCACCCATCACATATTAAGTCCAATGCATTCCCATGTGAAAAGGTTTAAACATAACATAAACATTCGTATTAAAACTAGCATATGAAATGTCAATACTTTCACCATAAACCATGAATGGTATAAAAATAGCACATCCACAGTCAAAAATATCACAAAACCTTAAATACAATATAGAAGTTTTGTATCATAATAAATCAACTTTAAATAATCGTAAAATCCATCAAAGGATGTTGACATAGATGAATTCAATATTCTTTTTAAAGAAATATCTATTTCTTTTTTGAAATCATTTAAGAGTCATATATTTATAAAATAAAACATTTTCTTTGAAAATATTCTTATAAGATTTTATGGAAATCGTTGACGATTTTATAATGGCGGAAAATAGCCGCACCCGCCGTATAAGTTAAAAATGACATTCTTAACTTAATTTTGTCGAAAAGGTTAAAAAAAACCATGTTTGGAAAACGACGGTAATATTTCTTTATAAACCGCTTATAAAAGTCAAACAAGGATATAAATTACTTTAACCTATATTCTAGTAAATAGTAAAAATGTTTTGAAATTAATTTTTAAGAAACATGGATGTGGATGATAAAGAGATGCGAGTAGATTATTACGTATAAACAACCTCGAATAATGAAGAGATTGTGAAATAAACCCTTACCTTGTAATTTTCCGTGGTTGGGGTATGTTAACCTCCAATATAATAGTGAAATAATTGTTATTAAATTATACAAGAATCATATAAATTCATATGATATCATATATGATCTTTTAACATTGATTTGTTAATAATATCTTAGTATTATCGTTGTTTCGGGTGTTAACTTACTCGTTTTCTTTTATATGTTTTGTTACATAAGCCATGTTTTTCATGGATAGGTTGTATATTATTCATATAAATAATTATATCAAGTCCTTAAACATTATTTTTAACTCATCAAATGATAATTATACTTGAATGGATACGATGGAGAAGGAATATCATCGCGTTAGTTGAGACGGTAGTCCGTACGTACGCACGAGCGACAATATCATTCTTCTGATATTAAAATAAATGGATGGTATATCATATATACAGAATCATTAACATGTTATATTTATTATTTACATGAGTTACACATCATTATTATACCCATCCAAATAATAATATATTGAATAACAATTACACCACGACGTGGAGATGGAAAGCCATACGTACGCACGGACGGTGACATGTTATTCAAAGGGTGGGTAGAATACTGAATATGGTTGTACAATATTAATAATAACATCACAGTATATATATGATACTGGAGTTATTATTTTAGAATGGTAATAACAAAGGAAGAAGAAGTGGAATAAGAATGGAACTTGGAAAAGGGTGGTGAAATCATTACCTCTTTTTCGGGTTCGTCCTTTTGATTTGATCAAAAGGGATCCTTATGTTAGCTTTCTGATCCAAATAATCCCTCTAGGTTGTATTGAGCGAAGTTGGGAGAGTATTTGGGTAGAGTTTGGCCGAACCAAAAGGCTTTGAAGGTGTGAAGAAATGAGAATGAGGAGTGCCCTTTTATAAGAGGGGTGAGGGGAACCTTTGGAAAAGCTATAAATATTAATTTATAATAAATTCATATTCGGTTTCTAATGTCTCCAAAGTAGATTATTTAAATTTTAAGGCGGGGATAGGTCGAAAAACATTCAACCAATAGAATTTAGATAGGTTTGGGTCATTATATTAACCTTATCTTTTAGTTTTAACTCTTAGTTAATTAGTTTGACATTTACCACGTCACTTTGTATTTTTATATTATATAGTTAATAAAATTACTATATACATCCAAGAGACCCTAAAGTGGTACTTTAATGATACACCTATCATGATATAAGTCTCTTTTCCGAACCTTAGATTTTTAGAAATTTAATATCAATTAATAATATAATGTTTATTTTAAAAACTCTTTTATGTTAATTTTGACTCTATTCAATAGTTGATTTTTATGAAACTAATAACAGAATTATTACTTCAAAAAAAGTCAATTAAATCAATCCTAATATTTCATATTATCCTATAAAATTAGTTTAATTCATTAAAAGTTTAAAATTATATTTATTTGGATATTTATAATATCAATTATTTTAATTTTTCACTATAATGGTAATAAATGCATCACCATTGTGTCAAAAATAAATTATATTATTTAATTTTTAAAAATTATAAATAAACTTGAATTATGTAGGAAATCCTTTTATATTTCTAATTAATATTTATAGTCGAAAAACCAACATATATAACCCTATGTAAAAATTGTTTTTCTAAAAGATATATGATTATGTCATTTTTGTACTTATTTTAACTTAATTAAAATAAAGTGTCCCTTCACCTACAAGTGGCTCCATGGGGTCCCAAAATCGACCCAATGATGCCAATGGTCGAACATGTATCAACCAATAAGGTTAGGACACGTTTTAGGGTAATTTAGTATTATTATAATATTATTTTGTAACCCTTATTTACCAGATTTACCCTTAACCATGGTAAATAAAATATTTACCGCATTAATTATTCAAAATTTCTAAAAATAAAAGTTACCCATTTACACAATATGAACATCCTGATTCCAAATATGGAATCCATTTTTCCAAATTAAAAACACAGAAGTGGTAGAAATTAATTTAAAATTAATTTCCGCTGTTAAAACAAAAAGCGTGTTTTTAAGATATAATAATTATCAAAATATTAATACTTGTTTATGTTCGGTTTAATTGTGAAATTATGTCCAATGACCAACATTGTATAAAATGGTAAAAATATATTCTAAATATAATTTAAAACCACTCTAACTCATAATTTATCAATATAAATTATTTCGATTAAAAAAATTGTTTTTAATTAAAATTTAGTAATTTTCACTATTCATCAACATATTAAAGTTATCCAAAAAGTACCAAAATTTCACCTTAGGGTAAATTAGATATTCCAAATCCAAAAATGAAGTCCATTTTGAAATATAAAATATAAATAATTTCAAAAAGTAGGTATTACTATTCATAATGGCTAGTTTGATTGGTTGTGGTGTGTGTTAGAACTCGAAGTTGCGTACAACACACACTACTATATTATTCAAAGGAAAGCATAACGTGGAATCATGGAATGTTTCATTGTAAATTTTTGATGTCCCCATTCTAAAAAGTAATTTTTTTATTCAAATTGAATATATAAAAGTTTAAAATATTGGAATTAAAAAGGGTTCACTATTAAAAGTGGGTAAAAGTGCAATACTGAAAATGAATTTGTTCTTACATTATGTCTACGAAACTCATAAAATGGATTATAAAATTATAAGGATTATGTAAAGATTAAAATTTAGTTAATACTATTCATAACCTCTTTTGAACGGCTTGTTTGGTAAGTCATGGTGTGATTGAACTCGGTGTGGTTTGTAGTGCAAGTTATTGAATTATTTTGGAAAAATAACACACTATGAAATCTTGGGGTGTTACATTTTAAATAAAACATTGTGTATTGTTGAAAACAACACTTACTCAATAATCTCCCTTTTTTTATGATCACAGAACACATAAAATAATTAATGAAATTAACTTACACAAAAATTAATTAATTACATATATTTTTTAATTTAAATAATACCATTAAATTATAATTTCACCACCAATAAAATGAAACAAAAAAAATGTTGTTTTTATCCAAATTTCTCCCCCTTTTGTGATATCAAAAAAATGATAAAAGATGGAATATAAAAAATTTAATGTAGCACTGAACTTAAATAAATTCTATGTAACTTTTTTTTAGAAATGAAATCTGGATTACTGGCATATCTAAATAAAGACAGTAAAACAAAATAAATATAAAGAAACAGATTTTTAGAAAAAATTTGATAAATACAAGAGTAAAAAAGATTCATTGAAATTACGGAGTAGATAAAATTATGATGAACATAAGAATCAAGGGTTGATTAGGGTATGAAATAGGTTCTATATCCTATGAACTCTAGAATTGATTTCTGTCAACTTATCCCTGAGTCCTCGCATCATTCTGTCACCAAGATGAATGATAATATTTCTAGTCTCTTGAGTCATATGAATGTCTTCAATGATATTGACTTTGAAAAAATCATGAAGTCTTTCTTCCTTCTCCATAAATAAAGGCAGTTTCTCTATGAATTGAGTCAACACAAGTGTAAGAGATAGTTCACTTGATATCAACTGATCAACCAAAAAATTATGATTGTCTAACAGTACAGATAAAGGAGAACTGTTGCATTAAAGATCATGGAATTTGTCACTCATATTTCTCATTGCAGCTGTGATAGCATGAAACGTTCTGAGTAAATCAGGTGAAGTACCCGACCCACCAGCAACACTAGTTCCAACAAATACAAATTTTGTCTCCAGATATCATTTAATTTATAACATATCAAACTTCTTCACCATTTATGATTTCATCTTTGAATCCTCTGTCAACATTTCTTTCATAAAATATTCATCTTCTTGTCGTGAAACAGTACTTCCCTTAAGTCTCTGAAATTTCAATTTCCCTGATTCTATGTCTCTCCTCAGAGTATCATTTTCATATACTAATTGAGACATCATTCTGTACAGCTCTTCAGTATCCTTATTCCCAAAATCAGAGGCACCCTTTGCTTGATTCTCATTCTCAGGTCCAGTGTGATGCAGCAACACTAAAGTAAGTGAATCTGAATCATAAATTTCTTGTTCCTTTTCTTGAGCAGGTTGGTCTACACATTTTTCTTCAGAGTATTTTCTAGACTCATCCAAAGAAAATTCCTCATGAATTTCATAGGTTTGAGCTTCAGAAATATGGTCATCACAAACATCACCAACTTGTTCTTCCGGTGGATTTTCTAAGATAATATCTTCTTGAGTGTCCCGAGGTCTGGCCACTTCATCACCATGATCTCCATCCTTTTTCTTGTTGAAGTTAAACTACTACATCAACATCAATATGTGGTTTTGTTCTTTCAACTTCATTTATTTCAAGGTCATGTTCTGTAACAGCCACATCCTGTTCTAGAGATTGTTCAACAACTTTTTCTCTGACAAAGCTGTAAGAGAGTATATCTATTGTGGTCAGTACAGGGAAAAAATATTCCTCATTAACAGGTCTTTTCCTCTATGTGTGAAGTCCCTCTTGACTTCTTTTTTACTCACTTTCTTCTTTGTCAAATCTTATTCTCCTTACATTAGTGCTTATTCTTGATTCAGCTTGTCCCTCCATGGACTTAGCAGATTGAGCATGAGCACTCTCTGTTTCATCCTCAGATCCCACTGGATTTTTTTTTGTTTTATAGTTCTCTACAAATATCCAATCATACTTAGATTTCCAACATTAAACACATTACTATGATGACAACGCACTCTGGCATCCACCAGTCTCAGCATATCCATCTTAAATAGCTTTTTGGAAATGAATTGTCCAATAGGATAGAAGTTTATTCTGGCTTCACTGGGACAGTAGTAATTCAGATACCTCACCATATACCTAGGAAAATTAAATTTGATATCACTGAGAAATAGATACATTATATACATGTCAGGATATAATATATTCTCTATCTCACACATCCTCGGTGCAATCCCGGTTTGCAAAAACATTACTAAAATTTTCTGATCAGGCTTCAGGTCCTTTATAAACATCTTCTTAATAGACGTATTAAAAAATGAAAAGACATAATGTCCTATGATTTATGTACAGAATATCCTATATTTCTCAAATCAAAATGAAATACTCCCTTTTTAGGGCAGTTCAAAATATGAACAATTTCAACACAAGAGATTGAAAAATCTTTATCCTCTATCTTAGTGAGCATAGTGTCCTCATTGTCTCCCAGACTAAACTGTACATATTCGAATAAATATAGAAGTTCTAACTCATACAAAAATTCTGTATACTCAATATTGAAAGTATTTCCTAGATTCTGAAATGACAATACTTGTTCCAACAAGAGATTCTCGTGATATAGCCATTCGAGATCAATTACCTTGCACTGTAAGATTTTCCATCCTTCTAAACATTGTCTCTTGACATTTCCGGTCTCGGCCTCATCATCTCTCTTAGTCTTTATCATCTTTGCGAGAATCTCTGAAGGTTTGAAGGGTAGGGTTTTAGAGGTTTGAAGATTAGGGTTGATGAGAAGTGGTGCAGTTTTACGGGTTCGAAAAGGTTTTTGTAAAAATTGAAACGATTTAGAAGTCAAAAGTGTTTCTGACAGCCTGGATTCTCTTATTTTGAGTAATCATTACATAGATTTAAAAATAAATAAAATTAATTACGTGGGAAAAAATTATTCTATTTGAAAAACAAATAGCTAAATTATTTTGAACAGAATTAAAATAAAGAAACATCATTGTTAAAATAAAAAATTATTTAAAATTAAATATTCCTAGCTCCCCCTTAATAAAATAAAACCTTGAAGTGGGAATTGGATTAGTAAAAATATCAGCTAATTGAATTTCAGTACTTATAAATTCCAAAGATATATCCTTTTTAAGAACATGATCTCTTCGAAAATGATGTCTGATATCAATATTCTTAGTTCTAAAATGATTTATGGGATTGTTTTGAAATATTTATAGCACTAGTGTTATCACATAAAATAGGCATATTAATAAAATTTAGTCCAAAGTCCATAAGAGTGTTTTTCATTAACAAAATTTGTGCACAACAACTACCAACAGAAACATATTCTGCCTCAGCTGTTGATAGGGAGACTGAATGTTGTTTCTTACTTGACCATGACACTAAATATTTCCCTAAAAAGTAAACAGTTCTTGATGTGTTTTTCTTATCTAATCAACAAATCCCAAAATCTGCATCTGAATATGAAATCAAATTAAAATCAGATGTTTTGGGATAAATAAGTGATTGAAAAATAGTTCTTTTTTAAATATCTAAATATTCTTTTAACAGCTGTCAAATGAGATTCTTTAGAATTTGATTGAAATCTTTCATGAAGAAATATTGAATAAATTATATCTGGCCTGCTAGTAGTAAGATATAATAAACTACCAATAATACATATATATAACTTAATGTCAATTGATTTTCCAGTTTCATCCAAATCAAGTTTTATATTATTACACATAGGAGTTGTATATGTCTTGTTGTTTTCAAGTCCAAATTTCTTTAATAAATACGTAATGTATGTTCTTTGATTCAAAATATTTCCAAGAACTTTTTGATAAATTTAATGTCCTAAAAATAAATTTAGTTCTCCCATCATACTCATTTCAAATTCTTTTTTCATTAATTTTGAAAAATTCTGAAAAATGGTTTTATTAGTTGATCCAAAATTTACATCATAAACATAAATTTGAACTAATAAAATATTAGAATTTAAAGATTTCTTAAAAAGTGTGGGATCTTCCATTCCAACAGTAAAATAATTTTTAAAAAAAATATCTTAATCTATCATACCAAGCTCTTAGTGCTTGATTAAGGCCATGAAGAGCTTTAGTAAGTTTAAAAAAAGAATCTGGTTTTTGAGAATTTTCAAAACCAGGAGGTTTCTCAACATAAACTTCCTCCATTAAATAACCATTTAAAAAGGCAGACTTAACATCCATATGAAATAATGTAAAGTTCATATGAGATTCATATGCTAAAAGTATTCTAATGTCTTGTAATCTAGCTATAGGTGCAAAGGTATCATCATAATCTACACCTTCTTCCTGATTATATCATTTATCTACAAGTGTAGCTTTATTTATAGTTATTATTATTTGATCATCTTTCTTATTTCTAAAGACCCATCTGGTTCCTATCACTAGATAGTTATATGGTCTTTCAACTAATTCCTAGACTTCATTTCTTTTGAACTGCTTTAATTCATCTTTCATTGATATAATCCAGCTTTCATCATCTAAAGCTTCTTCTATAGACTTGAGTTCTAATTGGGATAGAAGGTTAGATAATTCTAAAAGGTTCCCTACATTTCCTATAGTTTTTATTCCTGTGTCTAAGTCACCTATGATAGTCTCCAAGGGGCGATTCTTTAGATTTATAGTTTGTTTAGGTAACACACTCATAGGTTCTTTAGTGTCATGTCCTTCTGAACTGGACTGAATTTCTTTTATAACTTTTTCTAAATCATTTTTCAAGTTCTCATGTCTCATGTTATCATTAGAGTCAGATTCATCTTTTTGATTTGTCCTTTTCTCAAAGGGATCCAATTCATCAAATTTCACATGAACTAATTCTCCAAAAATCTATGAATTCTTATTATAGACTATATAAGATTTGGAGGTAGCTGAATATCTTAAGAAAATTCCTTCATCGGATTTTGGATCAAACTTACCAAGATTTTACTTGGTGTTCAAGATGTAAACCTTACATCAAAAAAAAATTAAAGTAATTTACTTTTTGTTTTCTGTTATTCCAAATTTCATAGGGTGTCTTTTTCTAAATTGGTCTAATTAAAACTCTATTCATTATATAGCAGGTTGTTCTTACAGCTTCTGCCCAAAAATAGGTTGGAAGATTGAATTCATTTAGCATAGTCTTAGACCCTTATTGAATAGTCCTATTTATTCTTTCAACAATTCCATTTTGTTGAGATGTTCTTGGTGCAGAGAAGGTCTGTTTAATACCCATATTTGAGCAGAAGGAATTAAATTCATGATTCTCAAATTATCCACCATGATCACTTCTCGATGAAATTATTTTAAAACGTTTTTCATTTTGAATAGATTTACAAAAACATTAAAGTAAAGTAAAAGATTAATTTTTAAATTTTTTTAAAAAAACCATGTAAATATAGAATAGACCTCCACTAAAACATATACATATGGTTTACTAGCCAAACCTGCTACTCTTCAAGGTACAAAAAAATCCATATGAATAAGATCTAGAGGTTTATATGGAGAAATTCTGTTATCAGATTTGAAGGATGATTTGTGTTGCTTTGCAAGTTGACTTGCATCACAGAATCTGTCACTTTCAAATTTGAGACTAGGAAAATCATAAAATAAATGTTTCTTAGATAATTTATGTGTGTCATATACATTACAATGTCCAAGTATCCTATGATAGTTCCAAGATTCATTTACTTTAGCAGCTAAGCAATTTACTTGTTGTTTACACAAGGAATTTAAATCTATGGTATACACATTGTCAGTTATAGGTGCTCTAAATTTAAGAAATTTATTTTTGAAAACAGAACAAAAATTATTAGAACAATCAACCACATAACCATCATCACAAATTTGAGAGATAACTATCAGATTTTTTTTCAATCCTTGTAAATAATGTACTTTGTTGATTGAGACAACTTCTGGATCTCCAACTGTTCTAATAACAATGATTTTCCCATTGGCATTGTCACCAAAAGTTACAAGTCCACCATATTTTTGAGTGAGTGTAGAGAAATTCAATGAGTTTCCACTCCTATTCCTTGACTATCCATAGTTCATATACCTTCTATTTTTTTCTTTTATGACCTACTCCCTGCAAGGGAATTTACACAATTTTCTTTGGTACCCATATTTTATTGGGTCTAGTGGTGCTAGATAGCAAGGATCTGAAAATCCCGACATTCATAGTTTTTATAATTTCACAAGAGTCAAATAAATCATTTGATACAAAGGACTTCTGAATAACACTTATTTCGGGTTGTCTTAGGAAATACTTTTTTGAAATATTCCCCCTTATTCTACAGTAATTACAATCACGTCTTTTTTCACTTGGAATAAAATAATTTTTGTACAGCTTGGGTTTTTCACCATTACTTCCAATTCCAAATATTTCTTTTTTTAATGACATTTTCCCAAGAATTTCACTAAAGTATTTTTATCCTTTAATAAAAACAAGGTCTGAATTTTTATAAGTTTCCACTTCAGTTTGTAGTTATTTTATCGTTGATTCATAATCTGTATTGTTGGTATTAATTGAATCAAAATTTTCAGTTAGCTCCTTATATTGTTTCAGCATTGTATATCTTTCATTAGAAATAGCCTTATAAATTTTCATTAAATAATTATGATTCTTAAATAGAGAATCATATTTTTCTTAAAGCATATTTCATTAGGCTGCATGTATTTAATTAGAGTAACTAGATTCAGAACCAGAGTTAGAAGAATAGTAAGATTGTACCTCCTCTGTTTCAGCCATAAAACACATGTTGGCATTCAAATTTTCTTCTTCCTTCTCAGAGTTTGATTCATAAGTGCTACTAGAGTCTTCATACATACTAAATGTAGCCTTCATGGCTTTCTTGTCCTTATGATCATTATAATTTCTTTTGATGAATTTTTTTCTCTTGATTTCTTTTAGCAGAGGAAAGTTAGGTCTGATATGAACCATTTTCTTGCATTCATAACATCTGACTTCTTTGTAATCCTTTTTGAAGGATTTTATGAATCCCTTCTTCTTTCTATAGAATTTAGTGAATATTCGGGCTAGATGACCAAATTCCACATCAAAATTTGATAAATCAGAACTTTCGGATTTCTCTTTTACACTTTTCTTCATCTTTATATTTTTTCTCTATGATGATACTTTCAAGGAAGTTTAATCTCATTTGATAAGCACTTTATGTTCATTTGATTCATCTTAAATCGTAGCTTCATACATCATTAATGTTCCAATCAGTTCTCTCATTGTTAAATTTTTGACAGGGGTCGACATTCTGATTACTACAGTGATTCCATTCTATTTTTTAGGCATTAATCTCAGTACTTTTAAAGCATGATCATATTATTTAATCGGATCTCCCAAAGCAGTTATGTTATTGAAAATCTCTGTCAATCTTCCATTAATTTGAGTAATTCTCTCACCTTTAACCATTGTGAAGGTATCAAATTTAAGCTTACCAGTTGCATGTATCATTTCCCTGATATTCTTAGTTCCTTTATAAGCAACAATGATAGTTTTCCAAATTTCATATGCTGTCAGGAATTGAGATACTCTATTTAATTCATTAGGTCCTAGACCACATATAATTGCATTCATTGCCTTCGATTTCATGTCATAATATGCTTCATTAGCTTCACTCCATGTTTCTGGTTTTTCTGGTATTTCATTTGGAGTCAGAATCATAGAATATACTCTGCATCCAAGATTTTTTCGATAGACAATCATTCACAACTTCCATCATCCATAGTTTTCTCCATTGATGTATGGTGCTCTGACCATAGACAATACCTTTCTTGTATTTTTCTTCATTCTCTGTGTATAATCACTTTCAGCTTGTTTAGGCTTTATCAAAAAGCTCAACCTCTGATACCAATTGTTGGATCAGATTATATCAAATATACACAAGAGGGGGTGAATTTTGTATTGTCAAAAATCATTTAGAGATTGTGTTCTTCCTTTGAACATTAATCAGATGAATTGATGCAGTGGAAATTTAAATAGCAGAGACACAAGATATATAGTGGTTCGGGGAACTGAAAGCCCCTAGTCCACTCCACCAATGTTCTACTCCTCAAGCTTAGTGATTTTCACTACCTGGTCCTCGTTTCAACAGACCATACAAAAACTGACTACAGGCAGTTGACATCTTTACAATCTAAGGCAAAACAAATCCTTCTAGATCACTCAAAGATCCTATACAGCTTAGTACGATAAGCCGATCAATCAAGAATATAAATGAAAGATTTCTGAATGCTGAAAATAATTTCCAGATGTTCTTCATAATTGCAACAACATGCAATTGACAGTAGAAGAATTCGTCACCTTCAGAAATAATGATCTTCACAACAGATTTTTTCTGAGTCGATCCCGTTGTATTATATATACAAATATATCTAACAACTTCAGCAGTATTAGATTCACAAATGATCTTCGATGTAGAACAAATGAATCTTCTATCGTGATTTTTTCTTCTTCAGAAAACATTTGTTTGTTGTTCTCTTGAATCAGCAGATCTGAATTCATGATAGTCTCTATTTTTCTTCACTTTTTCAGAATGATTTATAGATCACATTAGAAACATTAAATGCTGTTCAAAAAATATCATATATATAAATTAATGACAAGTACTTCTCTTGCAAATTTATATCCACAAGAGTCTCCTTTTAACTCGCGGTATTCAAAAATTTGAATTTCTAGAGTAGTCGTAACTTCCCTAAAAATAAGCATAAAAAGGTCATTTTAATACGATCATCAAAACCATTGATAAAACGACTTTAAATCTGGCTTGAAATCCGCATAAAAAAACTTGCTGACCGTTGCATAAAAATATCAACTTTAAATCCTCCGACGCCAAACGTAAGGTTTATTTGTACTGTATGAATCCTATGAATGTAAGGTTGATGACGTAGTCTTAAAATGTAGTGTTGACAATGTAGGTTTGATCACAAATGTAAGGTTCATGTCACTTTCTTCAAACGTAAGGTTGATCGTAAATGTAGAGTTGGTCATCCATAATTTTCTCTTTAACCTTCAAATGTGTGATAAAAGATCCATACATTTCCATGAATGTATGGTTATTTAATAAGTAAGGTTAATGAACCATAATTTTGAGAAACAAACATAACGGTTAACACTTACGTACCGTTTCCTTTCCATACTTTTCTAATAAACCATATGTATGGTTCCTTCCTAATGTAGGGATATTTTTAATATTTTTCCAATAACGTATAGTTCCTCACCCATAATTTTCTCTTATCTTCATAAAGTATACGCTGCATTTTATCCTTACGCTGCGTTCCTCTATGTAGGGAATGAACAGTGTTTCAAGAACACGCTAAAGAAGATCCCGAATAATTAGGGTATGATCATTGTTTCCAGAACACGTAAAATGCGAATACTTTATAAATAAAACCCCGTTGTTCCCGAACATAAATATTTCATCCAGAAATAAAAATATAATGAATAATAAATTTATGAATAATACTTAAAATATAAAATCATTATAAAATAATTAAGGGTATTTTTGAGGCATCAAAATTATCATAAAGAGATAGAGTATTGTTCTCAACATAACCCCCTTTAAATAAAACTTTATGTATTGTTGAAAACAACACATACTCAAAAATACTTATATAAGAACAAGGACTTAGTGATTTCCCAATGTTGTAGAGAAATTAAAATTTCTTCCCGAACCTATAATGACCCCTTCTGTGCTCTACTCATTAAAAGAATCATGTATCAATTATTTGAAAAAATTTGTAATGAATCAAAATATATAATGTGTTTATATAACATAAATAATTAAATAAATTAAACATCTTATAATCCTCTCATATAAAAACATTGACTCTTCTGTAGAATATTTTCATTATTTTCCCATATTAGTTCTCTTCCATTTTTTTCTATATTTGGGGGGGGGGCTCTATAAACCCTAAAGGCTCATCCCTCATATTTTTTTTGTTTTTATACAATTAGTTTTTCTCTTATTAATGTATACCTTCCCTGAGATAATGTACTAGGGAATACATTTCTACATTAGATATCCTGATGAGATCTCCTTAATCAATGTAAATTAATAATTATGAATAATTAATTATATAATATGGTCCTTGATATAAAAAATATATAAAATAAATATTTCACATAGTAAATAATCTACTCAACATCTAAATTCAAAAAATTTCTTCCATGTATCTTCATTTATAAATGGATATATATCATAATGATTTTTATTTTCTATATACCCAAAAATGAAATTTTTTGTGTGGGATGATATAAAATCCGTCCATATCTTTGCATCCAAATGAATGAAATCTCTTCCTCACTCTTCTAGTAGTATGTAAATCATATTTCATATGATAAGAAAGAGGAAATAATATATTACACTAAATTTTTAGGATAATTAAAATAATAAAAAATAATCTTACCAATATGACCTCCCATAAGTGAGATATTGAATTTCTTTCAACACTTTTGAAATCATCAAAAAAATACTAATATTTAATTTATACTACACTAATAAATAATTCTTGGATTGTATTGATTTTTTACCTCATGGAATATCATTATCATCAATGTCTACTGGTATACTTTGGTTCTAAAAATTCTTAAATGATAATTTTGGTACATGTTTGGTTCCGCATTTACCAACCCTAGAACTCTTTTCTCCCATGGAAGTAGATATTTAATGTAATGAAGGATATAGAGGCTCATAAACCATAGAATTTGTATGTTTCTACATATATGTATGATTATGATAATCCCCTAAAGAAAGTGGTTGATCACAAGACTAATCTATTATTATCCAACATATCAAAGTAGGAAACAATTAGTACACAATTATATATATCCAAAAATTATATAAAAATATGAATGAAAATTAAATAATTATGAAAAAAGTGTAAGGTAAACAAACAATAACACATTTTTATTAATATTTTTTATAGTTGACTAAATTATTAACTATATTAATGAGATATGAAATGACATAAATGAATGAACATAAATAAAACAATTATATGAATAATAATGATTCACTAACCTGATAAATAAATTTACACAAAAATTATATTTTTAAAAATGCTGTTATAATTTTTTTATTTAAATTATTAAATTTAAATTAATTGGTTTTAACAAAAATAGAAAATTTATATGAGGAAAAATTAGAAAAATGAACAAAAGTAACCTATTCTAAAGGAAAAAATTAACATATTAGTTATAATACTTGATTTAATAAATAAAAAAATTTAAAATATCTGTCAATTTATCAAATTTATTAAGAAAAAAATTAATCATATATCACATGTAATATTAATAATTCATTAATATTTTTTTTGAAATTCCCTCATTATGATCATTCTGTATGGAACCAACCATCTATATAATTTGATCATCAATATTAATTGTTAATATTTCATTAGAAGTAGGGATATTGTAGAAATCATCATCTTCATTAACTTTACCATCATTGTTATTCATTTTTTCAATGAAAACAATAATCCACTAAATATAAGACTGATCAAGAACATATAATTTTTTTTCAATGACATTCCATGATAAATGCCTCAGCTATGTATTCCAATTTCTCATATTAATTAGTGTAATTCCAAATTCAACATGTCTAAAACTGTTTTTATTGATAAAACATTTATAGTTAAACAATATAACATGAAATTTAATGTAATAATCCTCTTATATTTTTTCAATGACTCCATAATATGTTTTTAATGCGGGGATTATGTTTTTTTCTTTTTCACTTGAACAATAAATTGATCCAGTTAATACCACTGAACTAATAATATGATCCTCACTTTTATTTTCCTTATCTTTCATATGAAATGTATGGCCTTTAATTTCATACCCAGACCATGTAATCAAATTTAAACGTAGACCCCCCACAAATGATCTCAATGTTTCTGATTCATCTGATATATAATCAATGTAATAATTAAATAATGTAAAATATGTTTTGTTATCATCAATCAGAATCCACAAATATTCCATATTTGGATAAAAAATTTTACACAAATAATGTTATATATAGATGAGCACCATATATGTTATTCAATATTTGAAAACATAAATATTTTATCTTTTCACTTATCAAAGATTTTATTTTCAAGCCATGGATCCCCTTTCCTCTATAATTAACTCATTCGTAGAGAGATATAGGGAAAAATTTTATCCTATGGAGACAAATAACATATTCAAAACTCTACAACCTCCTCAAAAATATACTTCCCAATAATAGATGAATAAAGTCTATATGGATTCTTAACATACTCCTCCAATATCATCATATACCATTCAAAAGGATATATACAACATATTTCATCATGTACATAATGAATTATTTATCACCCCAGTTAACCATTAAGTACAGCAGGATATCAAAAAAATATGAATAAAAATACATTTCCAATTGAAAATTTATAGAAATAGAAACATTCATTAAAGTGTTAAAATCATTAAAATCAATCAAATTATTTCAAATTTACTTGAAAAAAATAAACTCCTTCATGATAGTCATTGTGAGATGGATGAGATATATTCCATGAAATTCAACTGCTATGAGTTGCTTCATAATTTTGAGATAATCATTAGATTTTATACCTATCAACTTCAAATCCTTTAAACAAACAATTTTTTTTTTCATTTTTTAAATAACCCTATGGATCCTTGATATAATGAATACATTGAAAAAGGAAAATATTATCCCTCTTTAATAATGTATGAGATGAAGGGGGGTGGAATTTTCACCTTAAATCATAATTGATATCCAACCCCAAAAGTATTACCATTGAGAGTAAGTCCAATATTGAATTCAACCAATATTTTGTGTTTACATTAATATCTAAAAATTTTCCAATACATTCATAATATATATTCTTCTCCAAATGAAATACATTAGTATTATGTTTAATCTTATGATATATCCAATATGGTAGGTTAAAAAATATTGAACATTTATTTCAAATACATCTATCAAAACCAGATTTTATTTCATTCTGAATACCACATCTATGTTTGAAACCTCTAAAAATAATGATCAGTGGATAAACAAGTTGGAATAATATAAAATTCATATGATCCCTTAAATACCTTAGGTTTATTCCTTTTTAAGCATGATTCATATAAAAGAACATTTTATGACCCATGAATACTATTTTTCTCCCATGAAGAAGTTGATAATATAAAGTCTTTTGTTTGCAAATTAGACAAGATTTATGTCGCTTATCACTGTATCTAGAAAAATTTCCTTATTATGGGAATTCATTAATTGTAAACAAAATCAGTGCTTGTAGTTGAAAGTATTCCATTTTGTAAGAATTAGACACCATTATACGTTCCTCTTATAGTAGTTTCAAATCTTTAATTAATGGTGATAAGAAATATATCAATATCATTTCTATTATGTTTTCGTCTATAGAACATTAATCTTAACGTGTAATATTTCGAATTAAAAAAATATTCTTCCTATTCGATATAATGTACAAGTAATGCATGCCAGGAAATATGTTTTCCAATATGAATTTGATCTAGATTCATTCAATCCATGAATATTCCATTTTTAATATTTATAAATTCATTTCCTAATATAGAAAACTCGTTATCAATTTTATTCCACTACGGAAAATATAATAGATGTTTTAATTTTCTATAAATAATTCACTCATCTTCATGTCATATTAATATTTTTCATTATGTTAATTATCTAATTTACATTTTAAATTAATAATTATTGGAAGATACAAAAATTACTTGGAAAGGAACAATGCAACTGGAAAATTATCTTATGATGTTTCTTTAAACATATACTATTATGTCCCTCATTTAGAAATCCCTAAAATAAATTCATATTACTTCCTGTATAACACACAATAAAATGGGAATACATGTACATTTTTGTACCTTAATCCCATCAATAATAGTATTTTATTCACTTTATAATGTGAATATGGAATATCATTGTCATTAAGAAGAAAATATTTATGAAATTGTAGAAACTTTATAAAACTCTTGTCACTGCATACCTATTTGTACTTCTAGGTCATCAATCATAACCTACATCATAAAATTTTAAGTTACATAAAACCTAGATACAATGGGTTTTCATAATCCCTTTATAAATGCTCAAGTTTTAACAATTTCTCAGTTTCATCTTCTTTAGTATCACGAATCATTTCTTCCATTTTATCAGACATATCATCTAGTGGTGCATCGTCATAAAAAATCATAAATTCTTCCCAATATCATCATAAAATATCCATGGGATATAAATAGAATTAAAACAATGAAATCTTCAATGATGTTTGATCTCTCTTCTTTTAAACTTCTTCATGTTTATACATTTTAGGCATATAAAAACAACATGTCATTGTTTGAAAAATTACATTATGAAATCTTCAAAAAATATTTGACAACATGCTCATTGTTATGACTTATTTGAGGTTTTGTAATCCAAAATTAACACATTATTATCTATAAAAAATATCAAAAATATAAATCATGGCCTGATAAACCATGTTTAATTTTATTTTAATGATTCCATAAATTGAATGAAACATAATGTTGTAATATAAAAATAATATATAAATAATTGAAAATTATATTAATAAATTTTATATATTTATTGAATTATTGATTAAATATAATTGGTAAATTATAAAAAAAATTAATGGAGGTCATTTACAAAATAATATATAGTAAAAATATTCTCTCATTTTTCATTTTCATCTCAAGGAAATTAATTGAAACATGGAATATTATTTTATTGAAAAAAATCCAAATCTAACGTTCATTTTTCACTTTGATAAGTATCTTTATCCTAAAATTTTCTAATAATTTTTTTGCAAGAAAAATCAAATAACTATTTTTTGAAACATTAATACATAATAAATTATATTTTTTCTATATATTTCAAATGACACATTGTTGAATTTATAATGATGTAGATATATATATTCAAAATTTAAATTATATATTATTTATGACTAGTGAATTATGATAATTATTCAAATCATATTAAATACATTCTACTTAATGAAAACATGTTTTATTTGAATATTAGACACTAATATCCAGCATTTGAAATATTATTGTGAAATTAATTTGATATAATAATAATATATTTTTTCATGGAGAAAATACATTTAGTGTGAATACCATGTTAGGAATGTGTTATTCCATTAAAATATATCTATTAGAATACAAACAGAAAATTGAAAGGAATGAATTAACAATTACTATTGTGTACTAACCAAAAATGTCAAAATTATATTGATATTAAATCAAAATATGTAAACTGGATATTTAATATATGATTCCTAAAGGTAAGAATATGCTCACATAAAAAAGAAAAGTAATTATATGCATATACAATGGTTATATGATACTATATATTGAACTATATAGAAATTTAATTTTATTTATATATTACATTTTACGATTACTATGTGACTAATATATTCATATAAATATATGTTAATTATCCATATACATGGAAGTGTATTTAAAATTAATGATTGATTCACAAACATCATCCAAATAATAATTATTTTGAGATTTATTTTAGATATTTATGTTATGATTCAATATAAAAATTTGTAAATAAATTTAGTGAAAATGAATTTTAATTTAATAAAAAAACATTAATATTTAAAGAAATAAAAACACATTTTCATATAAATCGATGCATAAATAAGGTATATAAATATGGAAGTGCGATTTTTAGGAGAAGAAGATATGTATTTTAGTGTGAAATGATGAGGCTAATGAAATATAGTTGTTTAAGAAAATGGTTGTGTGAGAGTTGAGTACATGGAATAGAAAAAAATCATTTTTAGTTATTCAATTCAATTGAAGGACCAAAATAGAGAATTGATGATTGAGACTTACATGAGATTTGTATAGATCAGATTAACAATAATGAGTATGACGAAACATGAGAATATTTGAAGATTGAAATCCAATATTAAAGTCCATTAGATTGAATAAACAATGGGTTGGGATTCCACATGAGATAAATGAGTTAGCTTTCATGAGATAGAATCACATTGAAATGATTCAAACTGATTATTCATCAAAATTTAAATGGTATATAACATCAGTTACATTTTAACCAATGTTTAAAATAAAAATTTAACTTCGGTTAATTGATAACCAATGTGATAAAGTGGGTAACCTCGTTTATCTCATTGGTTATTATAAATAACATGTGATAAAGAAACATTAAAATATTTTTCACATTAGTAATTATTTAACAGGTGTGAAAATAAAGGTTAACAACTTTACCACATCAGTTATTATATAACCAACCAGATAAAACAAGATAAATGGTTTTTCAAATTAGTAATGAATAACAGATGTGAAAATGATGACATGATAAATAATGTTTATACTAGTGACATATTTTTAATAAAGTGATTAATATTTGGTAAATATTTTATTTATATTTTTTCATAATGAATGTGATCTAATTTTAATTCTATCACCGCTATAAATGATATATTTAATTAACTGGGATGAAAACTATTCTGAAAATCCGTGAAAATAACTGTAATACTTGATTTTAATCTCATATATGAGTTTATTTTCACCAATCACATCCTATATTCTAATCTATGAAAATTGTTTTCCATTTTTTATTTATAATTACCTTTATATTAATTTTAGTAATGAATAATCTCAAAATATCTATTTCATTACTTTAAATAACCATTATATGTTTTCACAAGGATAATAACAACTCATGAATTGAACTAAATAATAATTTTCCAAAATGAATATTTTTTTATTTTACATTATTTTTAATTGATAGCAATTAAATAACTAGATTATATTCGAACAAAACAAGAGAATAGTATTTCTACAAGCAATAGAAAAATATAGTAAATGTATTAGAAAAAAATAATATTTTTTTCTACGAATTATTGATCTAAAAAAACATTTTAGACAAATGTAACAAATTTGTGATTTTTTATGTTTATATTTTAACTAAATCATAGTATTGATAATTTTTTAAAAGTTACATAAGTGAATTGTTAATAAAATTACATTTATGGCATCTTATGTTAAATTATATTTTATAAAGTGATTTAAAATTCATAAAAATATTATATTTGACACAAGGAAAGGTTTATTGTCAATAATATAAACCATTATCCACTTCTGGATAAATTTTCCTTTTATATTAAATATCATTACCTCTAAATAGTAAAAAAAACAATGATTTCTTGGTTGACATCAAATTGGTAAACATGGTGTTTAAAATAAGATGTAAGGGTTAAAACATCACCTAAATTTCCCAACATTAATTGAATGATATTATTTTAAAAACAAATCAACCATGATTGTAAATATAATTATTTTTTACCCGGAGTAAGACAATTTATTTATATTAGTTTAAATATTTATATTATTTCTAAGGTTCCCTACTCCTCTCTTATATAAGGACACCACTGATCCTATCTTAATAGAACTTAATGAGTCTTGTAGATCAAAAATGATCTTCTCTAATAGATTCCAAAAATCTCTACCGAAATAAATGATTTCATGGTATTAGTAAAATACCAACCAATACATATTTAATTATAAGATAATAGAGGCTCTTCAAAGATGAGGTAATCATCTTAACAGAGTGTTTTCATGTCATTTATTCTTATAAATCATTTAAATAATATATAGAGAAGTGAATATAATAATATCATTATCTTCCATATTATGACATGCCTTTATTCTTGTGGAAAAACCCTTAATCATCTAATTTATATCCTATGTAAAACAAAAAACATCACTCGAACGTAGGTATGACCTACCATCACCACATAGTGGTGTAATTCATTTCTTGTCACCGATTTAAATTGATGGAAATAAGTATAGAATTAATGAATATATTTTATATTTATTAAAAAATTATTATTATATAAACATAATATGTCATCTTCATTCATATCTATTCATCATTTAAAAAATGATAACATTGCTCATGTGTACGGGTGGACTATCCCCTCCATGAAACGATGTGATTCATTTTTCACTTCCAAAAATCATTAATTTTTATAAAGTTTCTTATATTGAATTAAAGGTATTATAATTTACTTGTTAATATTGTGGAAAAACCTAAATCCGGATTACAATTCAAGGAAAAAAACTAATGAATAAAAACTTGTATAAAAAAAGGAACAAGTAACACCGGGACAACGATATTTGTAATGAATTGTTGATAAAAGGTTGATAAAATATTATAAATTATTCATAAATTATACTATAACTATAAATATGGTTATATTACTTATTTTATTTTTATATAGGTTGTTAAGAGTGCTTATAAAGCTATTTGGACATGAGGTAAGAGTTTATTTTTCCTAATTTTATTCTTGGGTGCATATTTTATGTTTTGTGCATGCAAGAATTTATGAGATGTATACACTTCCAAATTGATATTTTATACCATGAATAACTCTTATATAGTGGTATTAAATTTTTTATTTAAATATATTTAATCCAATGGATTATTATTCAAAATTTATCAAATAAGGGATTTATTTTATAATAACATTTTTCATGGATTTCATATGTTCATATTTATTTTAGGATTCTTATAGTATCAAAAAATATTACGAATCATATAATTTGTAATAAAATTTTTATTTTTGGGGATAAATTTTTTTCCATTTAATATCTCATTGGATAATGGATCAAAAAGAAAAATACTATTAAATGTTTTTTTATAATATCATATTGTGACAATTTTATTCCAACTCATTTTTTACATTCCCATATTTTCTTTAAAATATTTTTAGTATATATTTTAATTTTTTTGAAAATGATTTATTAAATCCATTTATACCCATTTATGAATTTCTAAAAAAATATTTAAAATTAATCATCTTTCTATTTTTCAATAAAAGTACTTTATACCAAATCCATTAATAAAATATTTATTTTAACATGTAGTTGATAAAATAAATTTTTCCACATTAATTCTTCTCAATTATTAGAATATTTATTTATATGTATATGTTATTGTTTTCAATGAGAATTAATTATCTCAATATGTTTATAATATTTATTTAAAATTATATCAAAATAACTAAGTAATATTTTCTTAAATTAATGAAAAGAATTTCAAAGAGTGATTTATCACAATCTTTCTAAATTGAAATGTATTATTAGTTAGTTTTAATGTATTGATTCTATTTTATTTTATATAGTAATGGTTTTACCATAATATATTATTATTTGATGTTATTTATTGAATGAAAATTGAAATTACTATTTTTGGGATCATTTACTCTTTTTTGATCATGTTCTCTACCTATCTAAATTTCTTATTGTATATTATTTTTTTACTTTATGTCTACATTATTATTATTATGGTTAAATAGAGAATAATTTAATTTTATGATGTTTCAAACTATATCATTTTTTATATGATACTAGTTTATGGAATATTATTTTGTAATTTGATTCATTTAGTGGGGAAGTATAATTGTTTTATATTCCCAACTCAATAAAGAAAATTATTTATATGAATTTCTAACTGAATTATATTCATCATTCAATATATAATTAATCCACAAAAACGTATAGTGATGGGTGGGGCTAATTTTAGATATCCCATAAATGTATCAATAAGTATCATGAAAGAAAACAAGTTACCTTTATGTATTATTTGAGGCTCTAAATCATGGGATAATATTTTGGTTTTATCCATTTTTTTTCCATACTATTTTAATGTCTTTATTATGATCCATGTGATATTGATAATTTCATTGATATGAGTCCATGAATGAATGAATATTTATTTAGTTTGAGAGGACATTATTGTATGATTAAAGATTTCATATTTGTAAGGCCATAATCATTAATGTTTAGATTTATAAATTTCTATTATTATGAATTATATTTATATTATCCATAGAATTTATATGTTTATATTAGACATGGATGATAATTTAATTGATGTTTTTATTGAATATCATGTGTTATGAGTATCGAACCTTATATATTAATTATTTCTTATTTATTGAAGATATAATACATTGTATGTAACCTATAATAAGCATCCGAACTCACCTTTTTTACATTTCCCATGATATGATGATGGATTATTTGAATAAATTCATGGATTAAAGAATGTCTTCCATATTTTTTAAAATTCCATTGTAACATGTAATCCATGTATTTATCATGTTTTCCAATACTTTAAAACTAATTGATATATGGTGATATCATCCTTTTTATCATGTAGGAATGTAACAATGCAATCACTAGCACTAGTTTACTAGAGTTAGGGTGTTATTGATGGTATAAGATTAATTTTATTATAAAACGTATGAACTATATTTTTTAAAAGATATATTTTAGATTATAAATACATTGATAAACTATAGAGATAATACTATATATATGGTAATATCATGATGTTTTAGTAATTTTAGAAAAGTTTAGTTCCCTAGAAAATACTTGCATATGTGGGAAATAGAATGTGGATGAGGTTGTAGAATAAATTCAACTAAAGGTTACAACTCTAAAATGGGTAAATTGGTTATTTACTCGATCATCACACATGTACAATGATTATACCTAATATTTTACACCTATAATGGTACTCTCTGGGGATCTTATTGGGTTAATTAACATTTACATTATGATCCGTTAAAATGAATATAATGATAAAACCGATAAAATCCTATAATATTTTGTAATGATATGGGATAAATATAAAATTTCATTAGTTTTCATTTCAATGTATGATCATATGTTTAATGTCATATATTATAATTTTGAGTTTGTATCTAATGGGTGTTTTAAATAATTAAGTATATTTTAGAAGACATTTGTTGGAAGATATCTGATTGTTTTAGTATGTCATTTGGTGTTAAAAGTTATTTAATGAAGATCATATTTATATTTTATTGAAATAATTTTAAATATATTTATTACCATTATGTTTAATATGATCCTTTATGGTAATTTGTTAAATTGGGATAAAAATATTTACAATTTTGTATTCAATATTTTATCACTAAAACAATCATGGGATTAAAATTTTAGTTGGAGACTAAGTGATTAAGGTTATTTTTGAATAATTTCCCTATATAATTTCACTATATTTATAACATTATATGATTATTGACAATATTATTTTGGTTAATGTGAAATTTTATTTCATAATAAGGTATTATTTATCTTTTGGAAAATTATATGATATAACTTCGGATTTTTGGAAATTCTGGTTATTAATCAGAACTAAAAGCTTATTTTAGAGATTATATGATATGTAATATACATTTTTATTATATTATATTATGAGTGAATAATCTTGAATTTAGATAAACATTAAATAAATATTATAAGAATATGTTATAAAATTAGTATGATTTTTGCGTTTCAAACATCATCAGTAATGTTTTGATGAGTTTTAAAGTTAGTTTTTCAAGGAATTATTAAATATGATCTGTTGGAGTTATTATTGAAGAATTAAATATTAATGTTTTGTTTCATTGTGTGAATATTTATTAATATTTGATATAATCTCAATTTGTGCTAACTATTTATGATGTAGTTAATTGAGATAAATATTGGAAAAAATTCATATCCATTTGTGCTTCTTAGAGTTTATAAAAATATGATTTTAGTGAATTAGTCAATTCAAATTATTGTTGATCATGATTATTCATATCTAAGGATTATATCATGATTATATAATTGAATGAAATAAAGTTATTATATTTTATCAATTTATTTCTATCACAATACTTAAGAAATTCCTAATACTCAAACAATGTGAAGGTAAATCTATCAAGACATATGAGTAAAGTTGAATTCATATACTAAGGAACACTTTTGAAACAGTTTTTCTAGTATTCACCTTATACATTAACATTCATAATATGTTTCCCAGGTATTAAATAAAAATTAATTTCGATTGTAAAATCAATATCCAATTTTATAAATATGATATGATATTTTAGTTTAGAAACAAATACATTAAATTACATGGATTCAATTTCTATAAGGTTAGAATTTAATATCATAATATTTGGTATTATATATTCATTTTTAAAATAAATCTATTTTCAATAGCATTATATAAACAAAATCCCATGAATAAAGTAACATAAAATTAAAATTAATTATGTACAAATATTATTTCCTAGTAGTTTGGTTGGTGTGTATTAATCATTAAATCTCAATTATGAAGAAATTATAGAATGGTTTTTTCATACAAATAATTAATTCAGTCCAAAAAATTAAAATTTACCATATTTTTTACTATTAATTAAATTAATATTATTTTATTTTAGGATTCAAAGGAACTTTTCAAAAAATGGTCCTTTTCATTTTGAGGGTGAATATTATAACTTATTTACTGAAATTTTATAAATTTTAATTGAAAAAATGAGTATATTTTTTCAAATCATATTATCAATTATCCCAACCATGTTAAATACCCTTAGTAGGGGTGAATCATGTTGTTTCATACTAAAAATTACTATAAAGTTATATCTTATTTAATAAAAATCTCACTTATTTCAAGTTAACATTACATGGAACAAAATAAAATTAAAAAAGGAACATGGAATAAAAATTTTGCTGGGTTCCCCATACATTATCTATATACATGTAGACTATAATAGAAATTTATCACTGTACAAAATCCACAGAAGAACACTAATATTACATAGTTCAAATTAGCCTCACCATCCCTCATAGTTTACAAAAAATAATAGTAATGAAATTCCAATACTCTCTCAACTAAAGTATATGCAATTATCCTTCAAAATATTCTTATATTGATCTTAATCACCTATGTATTGTTTTACACATATATTATAGTTCCTTGAATCTTGTTTTTCAACCAATATATGAAATCCAATTTACAATGTAGTGATTCACTTTGAAATAACACGTCCACGAACTGTTGTTATTACATCATAAACTACTTTAACCATCCTATGAAATTTCATTCACCGCATACTGAGAGTTCCTCATGAATAATATTTACATAACTAACCCATGATTCATCATGAACCACCACTCATTTGTGATCTATAGTGAATCAAAAATATTTCTCATCCATGAACATAAATACCATTGTAGATTGAAATTAATTTGAAAACTCAAATCCCTTCATTAAAAACCTTATTCACAAACCAATTTCTGGCATAAATGAATTATTCTAGTGATGATTCTTTCTTATCAACACCACTTTATATAAAATAAATGGATTAGGGGTTCTTTTATAGGAATCGTATCCTTAAAAAATATAGTAAAAATTACATTCAAATACATTACTAAGATAATTTAACAACAAATGGTCTTTATATGTGGTTTTAATTACCCATTAACCCTTTAAAGAGTCCTGAAACTCATCATCTATGACAAATAATGATGTGAACACTTTTCAGTTTGTGTAGAACAACAAAAATCTGGGATCCTTGCCTTAGGAAATTTTTTTCTGCATGGCATGACATACTTTCAATATAATTCAAAATGTAAAGATCTTATATGGTCAAGTTTTCTTTACTAAAAAATTAATGTGATGTTCTTGAGTTGGTATAATTTTCTCAAATTTTTTATTTATGAAACATACTTTTCCATAAAACAAATCATGAATTTCATGTAAAAATATGAAAAACCCAAGAAAATTGGACCACATTCAAAACACAATATTTGGTAGCAAGTGAGCCGGAACATTGAAAAATAGCCTTTTTTATAAAAAAATTCTACCTGAAAACCCTTACTCACCACTAAAAGAAATTTTTTAAAAATATAAATATCTTTCTATGGTCAATATTTGATGTTTTTCAAAAAAATAATTTTTTAAATGAAATACAAAAATACATATTTTTGTAAAACAATCATTTTATTTCATTACATAAAGTAATTTAAAAGGATCATTATATTTTGGATTATGTTTTAATGTGAAAAAAGTTCCATTTTCCTAAATATAATCTCATAATTTTATTGGAATGAATTTTCTAATTAATTTGGTTATAACATCATTGTTATACTTAAATATAAATTTAACTAAAAAAAAATTTCCCTTAAATTTTATGAATTTTTATTAAAATTTATTGTTTCCAATTATTGAAATCTAATCCTAGAAATGGATATCATTTTTGTAATTATGTGGTCTAAAATTTTAATATAGGTACACTTTATATTATTTTCAAAATGAATTGTACCCATACTAAAGTTTATCATTAGAGTAAAGAGAATATTGTGATAACTAGGGTTAAAAATATAGTGAATGATATTTAAAATCACAATAAAACATGATTTTAATATTTTATATATTATTATTTCTACCAGATCCTAAATATATTATATATAATAGAAATCCAGTTCCATTTTTATTTGATAAAGACAATTATAATATTTTATGTAATGAATAATTCTATAACACCACTTTCTTAAAATTAATATCTTCAATATGTGTCACAATAATAAAAAAATTAATTATTTTAAACATTTATTTTAAAAAATAGTATAAATTTTATGTTATTAATTTAATTTTTATTTTTAGGGTTTTATAATTACCTTAAACGCTTACACAACACCGACAGAGTTCCTGTGAAATAGTATAAATATATAGTAAATGGTTTTTAAAACATAATAAGTAATATTTGTTGGTTGTGTTATTTTTGTACATGAATTTTTTAGATCAATATAATTTAATATTGTTTTTATAATTATATTATATATAAATTACTACTTATATATTTTTAAAAATTCAACTATGTAACTAGTCCCAAAAATGTCTTTATTGGTATATTATGAAAAATTAAATTTTATTAAATTATTTAAAAGTTATAAAATATTTATATTTTAACAAGTTAATGAAACAATCAGGAATATATTATATTTTCCACTTATGGGTATATATTCTTTTTATATCAAATTATGTTGCCCATAAATATTTACAAACATTGATATTTATGTAATCGACAACAAGGTTAACTAGATATTTAAACCTTTACATAAGAGATAAAACATAATCTAAACTGGTATGAATTTTACATTATGAAAATATTTATAATTCTTAATATCAAATACTTTAAATATATTAATTCTGGGTCTCATGATCCTATAAATTAATTTATATTAATTTTATGCATTAAGTTATTATAAGGGTTTCCCTCTCCTCTCTTATGTAAAGAAAACCACTTATCCTCAATTCCATAAACCTCATAATCCCTTAATGTAAAAATATATATTCCCCAATTACAACCCAATATCCATAACAAAATCCTATAGGTCTCAGACTCACAAAATACAACCCTATAAGTCCTTATGTGTTTGGTAATAGAGGTTCTTCAAAGTGGAGGTAATCATTGTAAATTGGTGTTTTATTATTTTTTCCTCCTCAATATATTTAAAATATTTTATAAACATGATAATATAATAATATACATATCATAAATATATTAAAAAAATTATTCTAGAGGTATAAAACATATTCATCTCTGTTATATCAAATGTGTAAAAGAAAACATCGCTCATTCTTATGAATGGACAACCATATCCACATAGCGGTGTAATTAATTTTTAATCACTATATTAAATTGATGGTTATAAATATGGAAATAATGGATATATATTATTTTTTTGAAACAATTATTATTATTTAAATATATTATATCATTTAAATTCTTACACTTCCATGAGTTAAAATATTTTAATTTTGATTCTTTGTTCGTGTGGACTACCACCTCCACATAGCGAGGGGATTCTATTTTCATGTACCTATTTCATAAATAATTATGAAGTTTCATTAAATTTATAAATATTATTATGATTTAATTGTTAATATTATTTATATGGTGAAATAATTCCTAATATCAATGGATGGGAACAACAAAACTGAAACATATATGAAAAAAAATAGTTAACACATGGGATATTGATCTTAATAAATAATTGTTAATAAAAAATAGATAGAATGTTATTTGTGGATGAAATAGGGTATTATATCTATAAATATAGTATTTATAAACTTTTATAATAAATATATATTTAATATATAGGTGTTTAATAGTTCATACGATGCAAGATGTACATGAGCAAAGTGTTTATCATAAAATAATTCTTCTTTGGGACAAATTTTCTGTTAAGCAAGATTAATTTTTTTTTGAAGATTCTATACTTATAATTTCACATATTATGTCATTAATTAATCATAAATCATTCTATTTATGTTAAAATTATTGTTATTACATCCAATGAGATAAGAATAAAAAGTAATCAAGAGGCAATGTATTTCACTGAGAATATCATTTAATTTATTAATTTTCAATTTTCACATCTCCTTTTGAAATATTGTATTATCATAATCTCATAATCCTCAAATATTCTATTATTATACACATTTTTTGGGTTTTATTTATTTAGTTTTTATTTCATATCATGTTTGTACAGGAATAAATAATTAAGGTACCTAGAATGATTTTTTAAAAAATTCTTATTTTGTGGATTTCCATACATCTCTTTTAATTCAATGTTAATATTTTCATTAAAATATTTTCATGTATATTTTTTAAAAATATATATTAATATAATTTTTAACTATGTTTGAGTTTTTATTATAAGTATTAAGGGGAATAATATTGTCATTTTCAAAATGATGTACTTATTACTTATGGTACAAAGTGAATAATAGTTTTAACATACACTACACAAAACAATTATCCTTCTATCATGAATAATATTTTATTTGAAACATATAATAAATTTATAAATTTTTATTTTAAAATAAAATATGATTCTCCATATTTTTGGAATTTTTATTCAAAATTATATCAAAATAAAAGTGGAAAATTCATTTAATTAATGAATAGAATATTGAAAAGTGTTTTACAAATATATTATAATAGGTAATTAAAATGAAGATACCTATTATGTATTGATTATATTTTTTTAAAAAGGGTTTTATTTTTCCAATAATCATTAAATTATAATTAATTGATGGTCTTACTTAATTATAAAGGATTATACCTTATTTTTATGTAATCAATATTACCATGATCCGGATCTCAAGAACTCTCCATAATTCAATTGATAAATTTTTTATCATTCATGTCCTTATATATATTATCATGGATGAATTAATAATATTTTAAATTAATGAATTTTAAACTATTTACACATTTTATATACTCTATTAGTTTTAGGAATATTAATAAGTTAGTTATATCATTTATTATTGAAATATTTATGTTAGTTATTGATGATTCAAAATGGATAATTATTTATTAATCATTTTGGGAGTGATTTTAATTTTTCATTAAATATATGAGGAATACATAATATGTGAAGATAATAGGTAGGGAATAGTTATTGATATCTCTTATATGCATTAGTAGGTCTTATGAGTCAAAACATGTTGGAATGATGTATAGTATGATGTTTTATGATTTTGTCCTAATACTTGGGTATTTTGTGTATTCAAAAACATACAATGAAAAATTCCAGGATGAGACACATTGATGTAATGATAATGTATTTGTTTTGAGAACACAAATGAATGAAAATTCACATAGTATATATTAATTATGGGTATGATTCCTGGTTTTTTTATTGTATGGACTTAATCATTAATGTCCAAAATTAAAAATTCTGATTAGTATGAATTAATTTAAATTTATCCAGGATATTTACATTATGATGTTAGGTCTATATGTTCATTGAAATAATGAATTTGATTTAATGTCGTGTGTATTGATATTTCACTCATCCATATTCATTATGCCTTAAATTTTCATGAAAACGTCACTATAAGTAATCCTTAATGAGAATATATTTTCAATGTCAATATGTTTTCATTTTATTTGGATATGAAGAAGGATTAGTTGATCAATTTTAAGAATGAAAGAATTATATTCATTTTATGTTATTAATTTATAATGTCACAATGATTTAATCTTTTTATCTTGTTTTTCAAGACTACTAAACTACTTTTGTATTAGTGGATTGATCTATATTATCATGTACTAGTGTAATAATGTAAGGATGGATATATGTTACATGAGTATGTTATTTAAAATATTTATAAGGAATAACTAGATTCCATTTCATTATACCAATCCAATTTACAATCTAAAATGGACTCGTGAATTTTGAAACTAATTTCTCTTATCAAAATAACATTAGGTGTCCTATCCAATAAAAAACTATTATGAATACTCAATTACCCATATCAAATCCTATATGGAAATGACACTAGTTATTATTTGATTGTATCATACATTGAGGGGTATATATATAATTTTAAATCAATTTGAATATATTAAACGGTATTATACACAATACATAGTAAAATAAAAAACTCTCATAACTAAAAACAAAATGAAATGATCGATATTACATACATTACAATACCTCAATAGGTTATATCTAAATAGACTCCTAATAAATTTTGTCATAGAATAACTCTACTAATGGAATATTATGATCAAAGCATATAATAAGATCTATTATATATTCATAAAACAATTCCTTAAACATGAAAACTATATGATTTTATTTCCCATAAGTATAATGAAGAAATGTTATCCTTAACATTACCTGAGTAACCAATGCCCACTGCAGTTGCCACAAAATGGGAATTGAATAAATCATCTTGATTTGAGAGAATATTTATTAAATCAACAATAATTATAAATCATAAATTATATAAAATCTGTAAAATATATCAATATATTGGTTCTATATAATTTTAGGAAATATTAATCCATTATCAACTGATCGATGATAAATCAAAATACTCGAAAAAACACACTTTGAAATGAATAGAAATGAATTTCTCTAACTCCATAACTTAGTAGTGGAGTATCGGATTGAATCCATATTTTAAAAATTTATTCCCATTTCAGTGATGTGTCCATAAATTATTCATTGAATGAGTGATTATGAAAATAAAAATGGATGAATTGAAAATGAAAATAATCAAATAGAATAAATATAAAAAAAACAAAAACCCAATATAAGTTTTTAGTTATATAATTTTTATTATTGAATGTAATAATAGTTATAATTTAATATATAAATGTTTGTATGAAATTTTACAATTTTGGGGATTCAATACTGTTTTCGTTTCAATGTTTGACACCATAAAATTGCGTTCTTTAAGGATTTATCATTTGGATTGGTGATTAATTATTTTCAAAAATAAATTATTGTTAAAATAGAAAACTAATGATAATAGTCTCTCCCTATAGTCATAGGATCACTCATTGTACTTACATTGTTTTTCTCTAATCATGTGACTCTTGCTATGATATGAAACAATAAGTTTATTTGAATTAGAAATCAAGAAAAAAATATTAAATGAAAACCATAATCTAAAAAGGATACACAAAATGGTTGTTTATTATTAAAAACCCTTACTCCTATTACAAACATAATACACCTATCATTACCATCTCATAGACTTTGATATGGGAAAAATATTGATAAAAACTCATCCCTATATATAGTTTAAGGATAATCAAATATGAGATGGATGAAAAAAAACATTGAAAATAATGGAGTATGAACAACTACATATCATTTGGGAATCAATTTTATAGAGTAATAAAACAACTTTAAATATTAAATTATACAAATGCCCAATTTATAATTTTTTGGAAAATTTAATTAAACAATGTGTACTAAATCAGAGGGTCTTTCTCCGTGTAAAATAAGAATTTCTTTATTTAAACATGTGGGTAGTTTAATATTCATTCAAAGTATTTAATTTGAAATTTGGGATATATATTGGTAGAATATATGACTTGAATTTGTGAGAAACATGTAATGTTATTATAATTTCTTTCAACAACCACATTTAGATTGTTGGTATATAGTGTTTGTTATTCACGATATGGAATGTAAATCGTGAGAGGGTATTTAAGTGTTAAATATTTTCTACTGATTATTTTTCCATTAAAAATATATGACAATTAGATGTCAATTACATGTTCTGTAATAACTCATTTCTATATAAAATCATTCCAATTTGTACATCCTTTAACGAAAATTTAATATATATATATATATAAAATAAAAAATCAGTCTTTAAAATACATCAAATAATATATCAACTAAATTTTAACTATTTCTTAATGATAAAATTCAAAATAATATGTACAAATATAGTGGATGAAATGATCCCATACATATGCATTTTTTAATAGTCCTAAAAATGTCATTAAAAAGTAAAAAAAAAATAAACATCACTTCATTATTCAATAATAAAATAGAAAAATTATCTAAATTTATTGAAAAATAATCATGTTTTATTCCTGATCCACTTCTTATAGATGAACAAATGAGGTTATTTCATGTAATTTCATTCTGAATTACATCATTTTTCTTACATAGTCATAGATTCACGTGGTTTATATAAATAAATTTCCCTTTATTTTAAACCGACATGTATCCATAAAAATTGCATCTTTGAATCCAATTAAATATTTAACACATGTGGTTTACAAAATAAAACATAGTATTCAAAATATTTATAGAGGGAATAATTTGTCAATTTGGACCAAAATTTTCCAATAATTGTTATATGTGTTTGAGATAATTTTTTTAAAATACAGAAATGTTAGAATGAAAATCATATTTTTGATCAAATTAAATATTCACATTCACGAAATCAAGTATATATATTAACAAAGTGTGTGGATTTGAAATTTAAAAATTATTTATTCTTATATAATGTGAATGGAATTTGAAAACAGAATTTTTTATTTTAAATTAATAACGTGAAATGTATTTTTTTCCATAAATAATTTACATGGAATATTGAATTATTTTTAGGACAATTTCTAATGTAATTTACCTAAATTGATGTTTCACATGTCTAAAATATCGAGTTCAAACATATTTTGGGTGTGTGATAAAATAATCATTGCATTTATTTTTATGCAAACAATTTGTTACTGAAAGGAAAACGTTTATTTGAGAACAATAACAATGTTTTTAAATTGAGAGTCGATTCAAGCTATGTGATAATATCTAAAATTTAAAAATTAATTTTTTTAAAAATTATTTAATAGAATTTAAAATCAAAATATTTTTATTTTTAATTAATCATGTTAAATTTATTTCATAATGAATTATAATATATATGGAATTTTTGAATGATTTTATAGAATATTTCTTTAGTAATTTACCAAAATAGAAATTTCACATGTCACAAATATGCAATTCAAAAGGTAATTTACCTAATGTAATTTAATTTAATAATTATTTTTTTTCAGATATACAAAATTAATTGAATTAACTTATTGTAGAGTAAATAAAATATCATGTATATTTTCATCTTGTCTGGCTGATCATGGTAGTCTCTCTTGATTAATATTTATATCAAAACACTAACTACACATATTTTGTATATTTAATTTTTCGGTTTTAAATTATTTAATACTATGTAAAAACTGTGTGGGATTTAGATTTAAAAAGAATGATATGAAATTAAATGTATAATGAAAAATGAATAGTTATTCAATGACTAATAAAAAATATCATGGTCCAAGGGGTTAGCTACTCATGTTCCTTCATTATTCGTAATTATTTTCAAAATTATATTCTATAGTCAATCAAACCATACATATAATACCAATCCCTACATTGAGGGTGAGATTTATAATTACTGGGAGTAGTTTTTTCACCTAGAACATCACATAATATGATTTTATAGATTTATAGACACACCTCAATCAATTGTGTGACACCTTCCATTACATAGCTCATTAATATTTTATTTTATCTCTCAACCATGGTCAACTCCATCCTAAAAAGAGAATATAAAATAGAAAATTAAACATATGATTTAGTAGTGAAAAGAATGAGTGAGGTATTCATTCAATGAAGTTGTGTATGATCACTCCATCAAATCATAAACACTCATATCTTCTTCACCACAAATAGAAAACAAATAAGAATAATTGTAAAGTTATATTTCAAGAAAACAGAGAAAAACACCCCCAAGTCCAATCCTCTGGTTAGTCACCCAAAATTGTGTTGGTAAAAGGTCACAAGGATGAAAATTTTATTGAAGTAGATAAATAGATAAATGAGATAGAGAGAGAGAGTAAAATTAATTAAAATAATATAAATTTTAATATAGTGTAATATAAAAGAATAAAAAGGAAAATAAATCAAATATTTCATAGTATTAAAGATTCCCCTTAAATAATTAAACCCTTATGTGTTAGAAAAACTTTTATTGATAAATTTCCCTTTTATTTATATGAAATATATCATCCTTATTAATTCAAAATCTTTTGAAAAATATCCTTTCAATTTTCAGAAGTATCGAAGTGTCAAAACCAATAAATTTTTTCTATTTAAATATCACAATTATTTTATATCTTATTCCCTCTTCTCCAAACCATTCGTGAATTCCTTTAAGATGAGGAATATTTTTGTTATCATGTATGATGAAAAAAAAGAATCATTATTCCATAGGTCTCCTCATGAATGTAGCAACCAGGTCCCACCATATCAATAACCATGATGTCTCTTTCTCATAATCATACGTGCATGGGGATATGAGGATTAAAAATAAATTAAAGAGGTGTTTAAGATCTTATGGAATTATATTATGTCTATCTAGATTGTTTTTGTTATCCTCCCTTCATTATTATAGTTATTCATAGTAATCCCAAACATTCCATATACATTTGTAGATAATCTCTCCTACTAACAAATAGATATGTTAGATTTAAAATTGTGAAGAAAATGATTAAAAACCAAAAAATTGAACTTCCATATAGTCATAATAGTGGTTATATAGTCAATAGGAATAGTGATGTAACCATATAGAGATACTTGATAGGCCTATGAACCTTATAATATTGGGGGATTTGATGATTTATTGTAATGAATTCCAGTAGTATAGTTGCGAGTACACATTTTTAAAATATTAATAGAGCATGGGTGGAAAATGACCACAACAATTTTTCAATGGGTGAGAGCCTAGGTTATCATAATAATCATAGAATTGGGGTATTGTTAACATTAAATAGTTCCAGATCGCACTAGTAGTCCATATTGTTGCAACACACAATAGTATTCACCACAACCCAGTGCTAGATCATACTGGTTTTCCCCCTCATGGAATTTACAATGTGTGTTGGCCTCTATAGTATCCTATCAAACACTATAAGGAAAAAATTCTATGTATTCTTTAAGTCCTATTTTGATCAACTAGATGATCAATCATTTTTTTCAAACTAAAAAATCCATCCTTAAAATCATCTTCCAAATTCCAATATTCAAAGAGGGATGGTGTTTACTAGGATGTAGGATTTCATTATTATAATGAAGTGGGGGGATTTCATTATTATGATAATTCGGTTCTCATGATTATGGGATAACCCTTCTAAATATGCGAGAGAAAATTGTTATTGTAGTAAGACTATTTTTACTCAAGGAGGACCATGCCTATATAGAACCTATATACTTTTTAGAAATAATTATTGGAAAATGAAATAAATTATAAAATTTTAAATTTTAGCACATAATCACATTTTGAATTAAACATAAACACAAAATGCATAATATTATCATAAATAATACTATAATTGTTTCAAGATTTAATCTAATAACTCAAAAGGTAGATAAAAAAATTAAAAAACACATAATAAAAATTTGGTTAATGCAAACATAAATACATCTATAATCAAAATATTATATAATTACATACAATAAATGATTATACACTGATTAAATATATTAAATAAAAGAAAAATTATTTGAAAATGATTTCTTTATGAATTAACCTACAAATAATTAGTTTGTTTATATAAAATAATATATACTATAGTAAATTCATATTTTTGAGGATATTGAATTCCTCATTTTCAATTAAAACAACACACGAAATATCTTTTCAACATCATGGATTAAAATTATATCTTTCATCAAAAAATCATAAATTTTTTATTAATTTCATGTTAATTCCCATATTCATTTTGTATTAAACACTCAAAAATGTATTTATCTACACTACAGGATTTGGAATTGAATGTTTTCTCATTCTTAAGATAAATCCATATTACCATAGGCCTAATTTTATTATAGAATATAAAAAACCCAATCTCATAAATTTTGGTTAATCATAGTGAAAATATTAGGTTTCTTAAATTGATAATGGGTTGGTATTTAATAGATATTAAAAATTTAAATGAAAAATGATTTATATTGGATATAAATTTAAGTAAAACACTTGATGTAGTTTAAAATTTATAATTGAACCTCACTAACCCCACTTTTAAACAATGTTTTCCTCTAAAAACCAATTTCTATAATTTTATTGTATATAACACTTATTTTTTAGGATTAATGGTATATTTTATCCCTATATAAAAATTTATGTCATTGCTTCTTCTTGAATTCAGATCGATAATTCATTAAAATTGATTATTAGGGATTATGATGAAATTGTTTATATTCAGGTAGTGTCGATCTCCAAGACCAACATTTAAGGACATATTTTTTTTCCTAACAGATTCCCACGTGAATTTCCTCACAAAATAGAAGAAAAATTAGGGTAGAATACTATAAAATATATTTAAAATATTCTTTTCACAATACCATATGACACATTTTATACCTCCATTTTAATTGATATTAATAATTTTAATATTTTAAGTGTGTATCTCAAAAAAATATATTACCTATATTATGTTTTTAATAAAATTTTCATATGTAATGGAAAAATTTAAATTGAATATATGTTTAATATATAGGATTCAAAAAGGGATCCTCAATCATATTTATCATATTTAATGAACTCTAAAATATTTGGATAACATTAATAACAATATTATATTTCAAAGTATTCCTAAATACTCTTAAGAAAAAGACTTATATAAATTACATTTTTAAACTAGTTTAGGAAACTATAATTTTGTGGAATATTTTCCCATTTTGGAAAACAGATGTTCACATGAAATTCACCTTTGATAATACATAGTTAAATAATAATATTTAATATTCATAAAAAAAATCCAATTCCCCAATTATTTAAATCCTTATAAATAAAATCACCCTTTTTAAAAAAAACATCAACATGACTTAAATATATTAAATGTATAAAATAAGTCTAAAAAGAGAAACTAATACACCAAAAATTATAATTCATAATGAAAAACAAAAATATGAAACATACTACTATGAATTAACCACCCATAGACTTATAATATCATCTTTTTATTGAAAATAAATACAACAATCTTTTGGATTATATTGTAATTTGGTAGTAAAAAATATACAGTGGAAAGGGGTGATACAATAGAACTTATTGTCACTGTAAGCCTTTAGTAAAGCTCTAATCTACCGAAAATTGAAAAAATATAACTAAACTAAATAATTAAAACACAAGAAGTTTACAGAAAAAATAATAATTGAAAATATATATTAATGGAAGATAATAAAAATGGGAAAATCTTCGATAGACCGCCCAAGTTGGTACAAGGGTTTTACATACCCTAGACTAGAATTTGATGTGTTTATCCAATTTTTAATGGTGGATATGTTTTCTCCAAAATAAAACACCCCATATATTTCCTTCCATTATGAATTAAATTATACTAGTTACTGATGTCCCTATTGATATAATATAGAACTTCAATCCACACATAAATTACTTATAACTATTATGGATGAGGTAAATAAAATATGAGACCTTCTCCTTTTCATTGGTCACTTCTTATTTAGGCTTATCCTAGAGAAACTGGTTTTCCTGAATGTGTAAAAAAAATTATATTTATCAATTTTAATGAGAGTAACATATGTGTTAAATTAAATTAAAATATGTATAATTGATATTAAAAATTTTCCTTTCACAGTTGGTAGCTATGGACCAAATTTCATCCAAATAATATGTCATATATAATAATTTTACTCCCTCTAATTGATTTGAAATTTGTTTAGGGTTATTTATTTGTTCTTCATCAGGTTAACCTTCTCATAATATTTCTTATTTTAAGTAATTCCATGTGTTATCTGAATATTAAGTTTATAATTTTTTATGTTAATACATAGATTAATTTTAATAAAATTAATTAAAAATGAGTTTACTAAATGATTGTCTCTCTGATTAGGCTAAGATGCAAGTCATTACTCATTGGTAAAATCCATTTTATGTTTCAATTTCATGGATATAGGTATGAAAAAAATCACAACCAATATATCATCATTTTCCCACATATTCCTAGTTTCGTTATCATTGGAAAATGAATGTTAGGGAGGTTTTCAATTTTATTCGTTTAATATGAGAGGGCCATTTACAATAAATAATATAAATATTAACTCTAGGATTCATCTAAAAAATATTTATCTATCAAAATAATTTTTTTATGAAACTCTATTTATCTCCATAATCTATTGAGGATTGAGGTCAGGTAACATAACATTAAAAAATTTATTCTCTCCCTCATCAAGTTATTCAATAGAAAATATAAGTGGAGAGAGTTTTTGCATGACTATATCTCATTATTAATTCAGGTGTTACCCTATAATTTTATAGAGGTGTTCCAATAAAAATTGAATCATTATCATCTTATATTGAATTTTTAATTTTATTTATTTTAGCTATGATTCATTTTTTCATATCTATCTCCTCATTGTTTCACCTAATAGAAGTTAGTCTATAGATAATAATATCAACATTAACACCGCATGAATATATTCCTTATGTTTTTATATTTCCCTATCATAGAAAATTAAAATTATTAAAATTATTTTATAATAAATAAATAGGTAAATTATACTTCGATACCTAGAAATAAAACCAAATATTGATAAATCATTCATGGGGGGTGAAAAAAATTATTTTTATTGTTTATAATTCACAGCATCAGATGACTAGGGATTTATCTCTTAAGGATCCTTCATAGAAAAAAATCACATTTCCTAATGAATTTATTTTAGTTTTGGTGTTTTTATATCATTGAAATGAATGTAAAAGACATAGTGGTTTATATTTATAGTACAATCTATAAAGGTCAAGATGAAATGGAAAATGAACAAATAATGAATGCATTTTAATGTACGAACATGGTGGTAGAGGTTTTTTTAGGTTCCTTAATTATATAAAATTGGTGTATAAATTATATTTTATATTGCATCCCATAAAACATGGAATTTATCTCCCATCATTGATTGTAAAATTTATTATACCAATAATATCTATTATTCATAACAATCTAAATCAAATATAAGGGTTAAATTGATTAACATGCCTCAATAAATAATTTTACATAATCTAAGACCTAAATAAATCATAGGGAATTTAATTGGTTGAACATGATAAATTCTATCATATATAGATATTTATAGAGAGAAGGTAGAGAAAAGGGATTATTTAAATATTATAACGAGTTCTAGATTAATGAAAAATAATCATAGATAACTGCTACACCCAAATTTAGACAATCAACTATCCATCGTAATAATAAAATTAACATGAAGTATTAAGAATAGTGAATTTAGGAACACTGTAAAAAACATCCCCTAGGACAAGCCATGGGATAGTCACTCAAAATATTGAGCATAATAGTACGTGGAGATGATAAAGAGAGATAAATAGATAAATAGAGAAAAATATAAAGAGATAAAATTTATAAAAATAATATAATAAGAATAATGTGAAAGGATAAAGAAATATAATGCAAAGTAGTATAATATTTTAATGTAGTAGAACTACACTATGTTGTACCAATATCATGTGTGTGTGAAATTAAATTTATTTACAATTGAAGATTTTATACATATGTTGTATGACATTCTTAATTGTTATATCTAATTTCTAAAAACTCTTTTAAGGTTTCGGGACTATCTTAAAGGTAAAACCATAAAATGTTTCCTATTGAAATATAATAAGTAGTATATTTCTTAATTCTTCTTCACTGAACCTTCATTGCATTCCTTAAACATTAAAATTCTACATTTTCTCATGTATACAAGACTATGAAATATGAAATTCCATAGAAATACTCATAAACATATAAAAAAGGGAGTATAAATTGAAAACCCATAAGTCTTATTTGTCATTTTCATGTATAAATTATGTTCATGTATTTTATAGTGCATGAAAATGTCAGAAAATATCTTATAAATTGATAATATCCACATATATTTCAATTATGGAATCCTATGAGCATCATAGTAGTGGTAAATTTTAGTCTCAACCATCACATGGGAAATTTTTTTTCTAAACTCACAACTATAGTGATTGTTAATTAATAATTGTAATGATGCTAATTGGATTTCTTTGATTGAAGATCCGTATAGTGAAAATGGTGGTTATATAATATAAAGAGTTATTACGTGAAACTATGATGGGGAATTAATTAGGAATATAAACCTTAAAACTTTGAAGAATTGATGAACAAAAAGGAAACTCGTACTACTTAACCAATGTGTGTGTGAATTATATAAATTTTAATAGCTCCCAAGTAGAATTTATCCCAAAATAATGTTTGGATTAAGTGATTTTGAATCTATCGTACATGATGTGATAGTGGGGGATTTTTTAAATACATTGGTGCCTACCCACTCAACAAGTCCATAGGGATTCCCTGAAAATTATATATCACCTCTTACTAAAACCACCTAATGTTATGTACTGCCACATGGCCAATTTCATCCCACACATGACTTCATCCTTTCCTGATAGGCACTTCGACAATTATTGGACGTTTTTTCTTGATCTCATTATTGTTCCTTCAATATGATCCATTTTTTAGTAAAAGAACACTAAATTCATCCTTACTAAGATATCCAAAATACCAATATTCACAAAGGATTGATGTTTATGGTGAAGTGCAGGTTTCATTCTTATTTTTAAGTGGTTTATTTCGTTCTTATAGAAGTGGGGTTTATGATTTGGTTACAACCATTATTATAGAATTATATTACGTCATTTTAATAGGAAAACCATGCTTATATAGGGGGCACAACATTCTTATGTATCACATCAATCATTTACAACAATGAATGTAACTCTTTCTTTATTATATATGTGTACATTCTTGTATAAGAACACATTGATTCGTAAATATATACCTGAACCACCATAAATAATCTTTAAAAAATTAAATTATATTGTATGATTTGTTCTAATAATTAAAATATATATACAATAATTAAAAAATCATTTTTTAACAATTTTTACAATTAAAGAAAAACTAATTATAAAATATAAATAAAAGATAATAACCCTAAAAACATAATTACGAGGGGATTAAATTTGTTAAAATTCTTAATACATTTTTATTTAATATTTTCTCAATTACTAAATTACTAGATATTCTTGAGAAAAAATGTTTCTTTGGATTGAACGAAGTCATAAAAAAAGTGTTGTTCCAATGATACCCTCCACTATACAAAATATTTCAACATTTCCCCCATGTTAAAAATAAAAAATGAAAAAGGATATATCACATGGAATTGGTCATGGGGTAATGAAATAAGTTATTTAAAAAATTAATAAAAACAAAACCATAAATAAACAGTTTTTTATAGAGGATATCTGGGAACTTGTAAATGTTCACAAGGATACACTAATAACTAGTAGTATAATTTTATGGGTAATAATGACACCCTTGATAAAAATCGAAAATAGTTGTGAATTAAAAGTAATATTAATAAAACATAACCCACATATCAAGACACCAATATATATATATATATATATATATATGAATATACATAAGTACACACATATAAATTATACCATAATCAGTCTTTGTCCAACCAATATGAGGAAATTTCAGGACTAGATACTAAGGATTTATGATGAGGTGCATTAATGTAATTTTGGAAGGGGGGTCATCAGTCTATTATAAATTAAATGAAGATTAATCATGAAGATAAAGGACATGGGACCCTAAAATATTATAGTGTTAATGTATCATAATCTTCAATTAGCTTAAAATATTTGTTGTTATAGTCGTATAGTTTTGGTATGAATGTAGTAAGAGCGATATGATTTTGGAATTGTTTTTTTAGATTATATGTGATATGTGATAATATCAACCAGAGCTAAAAAATTATTATATCTATGATCTCCTCCATTCCATCCCAATGGATCCTAATACTATCTAGCTAAAATAAAAATGATAGTTTATCCAAGTGTGTTTGTGGTCGGGGGAAATGGATGGATCATAGGGGGGTAGGGGATGAGCTGAAGATGAAATTATAAAATAAGAATTATTGGGAGAATGTGGTGTAGGTACTCATTCCCAATTTAGTATGGGACACAATAAAATAAATATTATTTTTTATTGATACTATTCTCTCTAGCCTCTACTAGAATTGTGGGGCATACATTTTTGAAAACATGTGTCTGAAAACACTTTTTTACTTTTCACATGTGAATGAGGATGAGATCGTCTAGCCGCTCAGGATGACTTTATGCTTCGTGAGGAAATGATATCATGAAATGAATAGGTTGTGTGATATAAAAAGTGGTGTCAGAGGAATTTTCCATATTACTATGATGGCCAATGATCACAGAATAGAGGTAATATGAATATAAATAGGGATGATCAATGTATTTATAATGTTATATATATGAAAGGATATTCATTTTCCACATGGTAAAAACACACATATCCTTATAGAGGGGAAATAATTTAGTGTCATTGTAATTGTGAATTTGGTGGTAGTAAAGGGAAGAAATTAAGGAAAATATATAGGAGGTGTATGTAATCCAAAAAATAGATTTTGTGATATTATTCCATTAAGATATGAAGTATTATCACTACGAGCCTAAAAGGTTGGAAATAGGTGGTGGGGTGGAGGGATTGTTGTAAAAACACACACTTGACACAACATACAAATGGCGATTGAGAATGAATTGACTTCATGAAAGAATGTTAAAATTTATCATGGTATTAGTACACTCTGACGAGTTGTATAAATTTATCAAATACAAAAGTTCTATAATAATCCATAAAGAAGTCTCTATATAAAGGAATATTGAAATTGAATAAAATTTATACATGAATTGGGTCTAATAAATCATCCATCACTTTTAGAAATCATAGAATCTTTGAGATTTTGAAGTAGATTGAGCAATTTATCAACTAAATGGTGCATCTGAAGGATCCTTATTATTTGTAACTGGTTGGGATATAGTAATTAAAAATATGAAATGGTTGTCAATAAAGAGATACAGGTATTATGGGATCCCTAACAAGATGTTCTATTGTTCATGATTATGGTTTTGATGCCATAAGTACATGCGGAGTTGGTGGCAGTGGTGTTATACTTGATGGTACCTCTTTGGACTATGTTTATTGAAGATATAACATTGTTATAATAATAGTAATATAAAATAACAGTATTGGTTGGGGAATTAGTAGGACCATGAATATTTTCAACTATTCAACATTTAAATAGACTCTATGAGATACCCTTAACATTATTAGTAGTGAATCAAGGAACATCCCTTCTAATGAAGGCATGTTATCTCCATCTATGTATATAGGGAAAAATAAAAAGGATAATAAAAAAGAAAAATATAAAAATAATTTTTTTCATAATTATCAAAAAATGTACATTACATGTCATCAGAAAATACATTACTTTTTTGTTAATGGATGTGTATATCCAATGTATGTTGGATAGAGTACATTTTAATAAAATGTTTATGAAATAAAGGAATGTACGATGTGTATATTTTTATCAATGTTAATTAATAGCACATGAGTCCTTACTGTATGCTAGATGTACACGATAGGTGGAGACTCATGATTCTAGAATATACAAATAAATACAACCACATGTTGTGTGCAAGACTATATTGTATATAATTATATAAATATAAATCAATTCATATAAATAAATATAAATATAGAGAATAAAAAAAATTAAGTACCTAAAATTTTTATGAAAAAAAACATAATTTGTTTAAATTGTAATATGAAAAGTGGGGAAGAGAAACCATGTTCCCACTTATAAGACCCAATTTTTTAGGTCATTTTCCCTACCAAGTCACCATATCCTTTCAAGGATATGATCATGATGGTGTTTTCCTATTTAAGAATCAATGCATGTCTCTATTTCCCTCATACCTTTATAAAATACATCATCATATTGTATCTGAAACTATGATGAATACCTTATTGAGAACCACAAAATATACTTACCGGTGTAAAGAATTTGTGTAAAGTAATACTTTTCACATTGTGGTAGACAATAAAATCCAAATCAACTAAATATATTTTAAATATTCTATAATGATACATATTTCAGTAATAGATTAAATTCTTCACACCATGTATCATTTAGAAGATCAATATGACTTATTATACAATGAAACAACAAGTTAAATCTAAAAATATGGCAAGTAAATATTGTTATTATAAAACTCTACCAATTCTATACTACAATCACAATATATTCAAAAATCAATGATACACGCATATTTCAAGGGCTAGAATTTCTAAAATGTATTCTTAGATTTTCCATTATCATGAGGATGGTATATTGTGATTACTTTATCTAACTTACTAATGCCCATGGAAGGGCCTTTTGAAAATGAGAAGTGAATTGAGTATCTTGATATGATAGATTACACATCAACACCCTAATATATCCTAACATATCTAACACAAAAAATATTCCCCTTACAGTAATAGTATGGGTCTACTAAATTTTTAGGTAATATATCCCCATATTCAATCAATCATAGATAATTCAATCCCCATAATGATATTCTAATCACATGGTGAACATTATAATTTCCCTAAATCTATTATTTATAGTGATGTATCATGATTAATATATATGGAGGAAATTAATTGTCATAAGATGGAATTATGGCAAATGATTATTCATGTAATGATTTACAGTGAAAATAAAGAAGTATAATTAAAACTAAAACCAAACGAAATGAAGTAATAAAATATAAAAACAAAAAATAATTGTTTGGGAGCTTCAATTTTGATTAGGGTATGTTTTAATAAATATAAAATATATTATTAAATTATTCATAAAACATTTTCATCATGGGGATTCATTTGAGTTTTTTTTCTTGGTTTTTCAACATACAACAATGATCTCTATGGATTTATTAATCGGTTTGGTAGTTATTTAGTTTATCTTTTTATTTAAACACTAATATAGTGAAAATTGGATTTCTAAATGATTATAGTTTTCCTACTGTAATTCCATAAATTTTCTTTACTAATTTTTTTATCTTATAAGATAATTAAATTAGTGGATATTAATATTTTATCATTAACTAAACTATAAATAAAAAATTATATTAATGAAATGATTCTCATGAACATGGTTCATGTGAAAATATTTATAATAAACTCAATAACACACATATTTTAAATATGTTAATATTGAAGACGTGATATAATATAGGAAAAATTGGAAAATATATTGAGAACAACTATAATGTTTTGAGCGATCGGTTTAATAGCGTAACAATAGTACCCCGACTATATAATGTATTTTATTTAGGACTCTTAGGATACAAATTTATAGGAAAATATTTCCTCACATTGATTACTAATTTTACAATTTGAATTAAAGACAAATTCAACTTCATGAATTCCACTCCTTCGTGGTCGAATAACATTGTTAACCATTTAATTTTGAAAAATGGATATTTATTTGTTGAGTACATAAAAATTATTGATAAGAAAAATTTCAAGTAGCAGAAATTTTTTCTAATGATATATTCAATTAGTTATGTACATTATGCGTGAAGTACTTTCCAAATATTTCATTTCATGAGATGATAACTATGAAATAACTCAACTATGTTGACTCATATGTATTCAATCGTAGAAAACTTGTGTTTTTTAATATTCATTATGTAAGCATCCATTAATATCCAAAAACTATTCCTATCTATGTATTCTTCAATTAAAATATAAAGTATATTCAAAATAGCGAAATGAAATATTTTAAACACATCAAAGAATACATATAGTGTCAATTTACTACTTACTCAGGAAAAAAATCTAAATAATATGCATAAATTATGTGTATCAAATTGATAAATCATGTTGATCTTGGATACCTCATCAAATTATCGATAGTGACCTCATCCCATTTCTAAATTGGAATGGTTTTTCGATAAAGAAGAGTAGTAGTTTTATGGTTCATATAATTCAATCATAAATAAGTAACACATCCTGTTATTAATCCCACTATACCTTACATCATCATGATATACCCATACTATCAACAAATATCCTAATAAATCTCAATTAAACATAGTTGATCCCCATATATCATGGAATATTAGTCCCAAATTATCTCATAGGGAATACATAAAAAGAAAAAAACCATATTTCAAAAATATTACTCTATTTCTCTATCTTAAGTCTTGAATGGTAGCGAATAACCAAAAAATATATTTTACCTCATCACCCAGTACCCTATGTTTGATATTCAACTTTCCATTACCCAATCAAGAAGTGAAGATGTGATGTTCAATGGTATTAGTAAACCATTACCTATTTTTTTACATATCAAGATACACCAATATATATGGGATCTTAAACTATCACCTACAAACCTCTAAAACTACAGGATACCAACTCTTCCAATATATTTAATAAAGATTCTTGTTACCAATATTATAAACCAATACAATGTTGTATGAATATATAAACTGGAACCACCTTATATATTGAGGGTTTAGGTTATGTTGTGTGGATATAAATTTTAATCTCTTATGGTTAGTCTAAACCTATAATATCATGGTCTATTTATAATGTATCCAATGATTGTTTTAATAGAAAATTGTCACCAACATTGAATATATATATTTTTATATTTCTCTACATGAAACCTCTACCATTTAGACCCATAAGTGATAAAAATAACATCTCATGTCAATACTATCACAATTGCAACACATGATTCCTCATAATACAATATTTAGTCTCTAAATCACTAATGTATGGTTATGATATGCGTGTTTAACAACCTTCCCATCATCACTTGGAAGGCATTATCATACTGTTCATTCCACTCAAACCTCATTCCATTCATGTTCAAGGTTGTCCTCAGTGATTCCATTTTTAATAATACATATATGATTATTTTATTATATTTTTAACTCCAATGTGGCTATATATCTAAAATACATTCCATTATACCTATCATGAAATCCTTTTATTATCCATGCTCAGGTTTACTATTGTTATCAACCCTAATATTACTATACCTACTAATAAAACTCTAGATATTTTGTTATGATAATTTTAAATTCTATAATGAATCAGAAGTTCTATCTAATTACATAATATGTTCTCCAAATTATAACTATAATACTCTTACTCTTGTAAGAACCCCACAATTCCATAAATAATCAAAACTAAAAACAGATTCAATATATAATGGGAAACCATTATTTTTTTCACATCTATAAATACTATGTACATGTTCAACATTCCCAAAAAAATAATAATGAACTCACATAGGATTTAAATCCTCATGAAAGGACTTAATATAATTTTATACACCATCACAAATAGCTAGGAGATCTGAAAATTAAATCAATATTACATATATAACTGATTTCCATTAGATAATTTTGAAATTCCATAATTTGTGGCGGAGGATTCTGGTTCATGATCATCACCAGATTCATATTTTTTTATTGCTCTAATAAATTAAACATATATTCTCACTATATATTATTCTATATATGATCTCCCAAAGGTGATGGACTTGTTTAAAAAAATCATTTCACTTCTTTATTCTGAATTGTAACCTTCATCCTTATCATATATGATATTTTTGTATATGATGCGATAGATATGGGATTTTAGAAAACAAAAAATTGATTTTAACTTGATTTATAACTTTTAAAAAACCATTATATGATACTAAGAAGTAATTTTTGATATTAAAATTCAATAGGATGAAAGATCACCTATCTTATCTCTTGATCATCCTGTAAATAAAACCTCATTATTTTAGTGCAGAACAAACCAAAAAAACCCATGGGATGGTTATTGTGTTTTATAGATATTCCTTTGATTCACCAGATAGAGTTTTACTGATGTATATCATCAGATTGAGATCAATAAATTGAGTATTCATTATAGGTTTAACTAAAGAATTTGGGTAGAAGATTCATGGTTAAAGGAATTCCAATTTGATCCATCAACAATGTTGGTAACTTGATGTTTGTCTACATGCATGGTTATTCGTTCTTCGCACTTATAATGTATGGTTCAATAGTTTATTGAAGAAATCTATAGAAAACCAGATCATGGAAGTAATATATGAAGGTGGTGAACTTATCAACTAGTTGAATAGATCTATAAATAGTGGTGGTTTCCCTCTTATGTTAGTTTATGAATTACCCTTTTAATACAATGAGTGTTTCTAGTATAGTTTTCTAAGAAATTTTTATGTTTAGTGGAATTGAGTGGTATGTTTTTTTATTTTATACTACCTACTTTAATTGAAATTCTTATATTGTTCTCCAATGAATGTGGGTCATTTTTATGACGCACATAATCTTGTTTCTCCATTGGTTTTTGTTATTTATCAAATGCGTGTTAAAAACATTTGTGTGTTGAATAGGAGGGATCACATCATAGATATAGAGAAAAAACTCGAGAATTGATTATTATTAGATTATCCATTTTAATGTGGTTCCACTTGTGTTTTTATAGTGGTGTTTTGAGATTTGAATTGATTGGGTTGAGATAATCGAAAGGCTATTTGTTTAGTGGTGTTTCAGGTAATTGTTTAGTGAATGAAGTGACCAAACTATATTTTTGTAAAATTACGGTGATCTCTTCATCAAAAATATGTCATATATAAATGGTAACAAATGGAAGATTATAATTCAATCAAAATATTCAAGTTTATCCTCCCCTTTTCTTGAATGTTTTTTTTATAATTATGGTTTTTACAATTATTGTGAGAAACAATTATTTTGAGTTGGAGGATTTCATTGAAAATTTCAATGGAATAGACCTTCTTTATAGATGATACTACTTTAGGGTCTTCTAAAATATAATTATCTGGATTCTTCTTTGTCTAGTGTTTTTTTGATAATATGGACAAGAATGAAATGTGAGTGATTAGAATGGAAGACATTATCTAGGATGGGGAGGTCACATTATTAGAATATTAGGTTCAATATTCTATTGAAAATTATTTGAATGTATTGGAAGCATTGTATGAGAATCCAGTAGATCTCAAAAAAGTTAAAATGGTGCAAAAATTGGTCATCTTGAAGTTTCTATAATGGCCTGATTGCCTTCATTTTTAATGATTTTTGGTAATCCTCATTTCAAGGGGTGAGGTGGAACCCTTACCAGGACCATAGGCATAAGTATTACATGTCTCATAGTCCATAGAGTAAATCATTGCACGTAGGCTTCAAAAATTACATACAACCTCGACTAACTACTTAGAACTGCTCCTCCCTAGCATATTCATCGTGAAATATTCTCTCCACCATCACATGGATGTTTTTATAGGATTTCTAGTACATGCACAGGATTGTTCCAATAAAAGGTTCAATACATTCCCATTCTTACAATATATTTAACTTATACTATGGTGAAATCTCCTTGTGCATCCTTCTTCTCGAGTTTTTTCCTTGAAGGATTTATGGTTTGCATCTACACTAAAGGGGGCCCAATGGTCTTAAGGTGGCCCAAGGGTCTTGAGGATGCCCGAAGGCTTTACTGATCCGAAGTTCTGGTTTTACCGAAGGACTTAAATGACTTGGGGACCAAATTAGTGGCCCGATGGCCCAAATGGGTGAATAGTCCTAACTACTATAGTTCCTGCTACAATACCTACTACAGTACTACTACAGTTTCGGCTATAGTACTGGTACAGTACACCAGAAATTATGTGTCCTAATAGAATTGATCATGGGTCTCATAGATTCACATAAGGAGTCCTCACCAACTAGGCTGAGGCTGTAACACCCCAAGATTTCATAGTGTGTTATTTCTTCAAAATAATTCAATAACTTGCATTACACGCAACACCGAGTTCAATCACACCATGACTTACAAAAAAAAAGCCATTAAAAATAGGTAATGAATAGTATTATCTAAATTTTAAACATTATATAATCCTTATAATTTTAAAATCCATATTATGAGTTTCTTAGATATAATGCAAGAACAAATTCATTTTCAGTATTTCACTTTTATCAACTTTTAATAGTGAACCATTTTTAAATTCAATATTTTAAACTTTTTTACTAAATGGGGACATCAAAAAATTAAAATGAAACATCCCAAGCTTCCACGGTACACTTTCTTTGAATAATACAGTAGCGTGTGTTGTACGCAACCTTGAGTTTTAACACACACCACAACCAATCAAACTAGCCGTTATGAATAGTAATACATACTTTTCGAAATTATATATATTTTATATTTTAAAATGGACTCCATTTCTGGATTCGGAATATCAAATTTAGCCTAAGGTGAAATTTTGGTACTTTTCGAATAACTTTCATATTTTGATGAATAGTGAAAATTACTAAATTTTAATTAAAAACAATTTTTTTAATCAAAATAATTAATAGTGATAAATTATGAATTTGAGTGGTTTTAAAGAATATTTAGAATATATTTTTACCATTCAATATAATTTTGGTCATTGGAAATAATTTTACAATTAAACCGAACATAAACAAGTGTCAATCGTTTGATAGTTATTATCTCTTAAAAACACGCTTTTTGTTTTGACAGCGGGAATTAATTTTAAATTAATTTCTGCCACTTCTGTGTTTTGAATTTAGAAAAATGGATTCCATATTTGAAATCAGGATGTCCAAATTGTGTAAATAGGTAACTTTTATTTTAAGACATTTTGAATAATTACTGTGGTAAATATTTTATTTACCATGGTTAAGGGTAAATCTGGTAAATAAGGGTTAAAACATAATATTATAATAATACTAAATTACCCTAAAACGTGTCCTAGCCTTATTGGTTGATACATGTTCGACCATAGGCATATTTGGGTCGATTTGAGGACCCCATGGTGCCACTTGTAGGTGATAGGGACACTTTATTTTAATTAAGTTAAAATGAATATAAAAATGACACAAGCATATATCTTTTAGAAAACAAATTATTACATAAGGAAATATATGTTGGATTTTAGATTAAAAATATTAATTAGAAGGAAAAAAATATTTACTACATAATTATATTATATTTATAATTTTTAGACATTAAATAATTTATTTTATTTATGACACAATGATGATGCAGTAATTACTAAAATAGTGAAAAATTAAATTAATTGATATTATAAATAACCAAATAAATATAATTTGAAACTATTAATGAATTAAAATAATTTTCTAGGATAATATTATATATTAGGATTAATTTAATTTACTTTTCTCTAAGTAATAAATCTTTTATGAGTTTCAAAAAAATCAACTATTGAATAGTGTCAAAATTGACATAAAAGAGTTCTTAAAACAAATATTATATTATTAATTGATATTAAATTCCTAAAGATCTAAGGTTCGGCCAAGAGACTTGTATAATGATAGGTTCATCATTAATGGACCACTTGGGGTTCTCTTGGATCTATGTAGTATGTTTATTAACCATATTATATAAAAATACAAAGAGACATTGTAAAAGTGAAACTAATTAACATAGAGTTAATACTTAAAGATACGGTTAATATAAGTACCAAAACCTATATAAATTCTATTGGTTGAGTTGTTTTCGACCCATACCCACCTTAAAATTTAAATAATAAACTTTTGAACCATTAGAAACCGAATATGAATTTATTATAAATTAATATTTCTATCTTTTCCAAAGGTGGCCCTCACCCCTCTTATAAAAGGGCACTCCTCCTTCTCATTTCTTCACACCATAAAAGCCTTTTTTTTCGGCCAAACTCTGCCCAAATACTCTCCAAAATTCCCTCACTACAACCTAGGGGCCTTAGTTTGATCATAAAGCCAACCTAAAGAGCCCTTTTGATCAAATCAAAAGGAAGAACCCGAAGAAGAGGTAATGATTTCACCACCCTTTTCCAAGTTCATTTCTTCTTCCACTTTTTCTTCCTTTGTTGTTACCATTATAAAATAATAACTCCAGTATCATATTTATACTGTGATGTTATTATAAATATGGTACAACCATATTCATTATTCTATCCACCCTTTGAATAACATGTCAACATACGTGCGTACGTACAGCTTACCGTCTCCACGTCGTGGTGTAATTGTTATTCAATATATTATTATTTGGATGGGTATAATAATGATATGTAACTCATGTAAATAATAAATATAACATGTTAATGATTCTGTATATATGATATACCATCCATTTATATTTTATTTTAAAAGAATGATATTGTCGCTCATGCGTACGTACGGACTACAGTCTCCACGAACGCGATGAGATTCATTCTCCATCGTATCCATTCAAATATAATTATCATTTGATGATTTAAAAAATAATTTTTAAGGACTTGATATCATTCTGGATATGAATAATATACAACCTATCCTTTATAAACATGTCTTAATTAACAAAACATATAAAAGAAAACAAGTAAGTTAACACCCGAAACAACGATAATACTAAGATATTATTATCAAATCAATATTAAAAGATCATATATGATATCATATTAATGTATATGATTCCTGTATAATTTAATAACAATTATTTCCCCATTATACAGGAGGTTAAACTACCCCAACCAAGGAAAAGTACAAGGTAAGGGTTATTTCACAATCTCTTCATTATCTGAGGTTGTTTATACGTAATAATCTACTGGGATCTCGTTATCATGCACATCCATGTTTCTTCAAAATGTATTTCAAAACATTTTTACAAGAATATGGGTTAAAGTCATTTATACCCTTTTTTTACTTTTTATAAGAGTAATCTTTCTTTCGTTTTCAAAACAAGGTACTTTTTAACCTTTTTGACAGAATTAGGGTAAGAATGTTTTTTTTAACTTATACGGCGGGTACAGTTATTTTCCGCCGTTATAAAATATTCAAAGCTTTCCTTACAATCTTATAAAAATATTTTCAAGAATATGTTTTATTTTATATGGCTCTTAAATGATTTCAAAAATAGAAAGAGATATTTCTCTAAAAAGTGTTTTGATTTCATCTATGTCAACATCCTTTGATGGATTTTACGCTTATTTGAAGTTGATTTATTATGATACAAAACTTCTATATTGTATTGAAGGTTTTGTGATATGTTTGACTGTGGATGTGCTATTTTTATACCATTCATAGTTTATAACATTTTTAATGCTAGTTTTAATACGAATGTTTATGTTATGTTTAAACCTTTTCATATGGGAATGAATTGGACTTAATATGTGACGGGTGGAGCCCGCTATAGCTCCTCGATGCATCGGTAGGTCTCATGAGACAAACTAGTGTCTTGGCACAAGTCCTTGAAAAAATCTTATTTGTAGTCTTGGCACGAGGCCTTGGCTATGTGGTTATGATAGTCTGGCATTATGTATTCCAACATTATGAAAGTGGTTAGTGATTTTGCATGTGATTATTCGATTAGTAGAATATCCATGTGAATGAGTAAATGGAATTATTTCATTTTATTTATGCCATACAATGTTGAAAGTTCAAGTTTGAAAGGCTATTGTTTTAGTTATACATTGCCTTAAATGTTTATTCTCATTTATGAAAGTTTCCGCTATATTGTTATCCTTACTGGGCATTTGAGCTCACCCCTTTTCTATGTTTTATTTTTCCCAGGATGTGAAGAAGTAAGTTATGAATGACCTACAGGGATATTATGAGGGGATAATAGTGTGGACTGTGGATACATTATGTTGTTGTAGTAGTTTTTCAATTTATGATGTAATGTAAAACTTATGAATATATCTAGTGTTTCCAAGGCTACTAAACCCATAGTTCTTTCGAGATTTGATCTTTCTTGTGATCATGCCAATGTTATGTAATAATGCACCGACTCTGGGTAACTAGGGTCGGGGCGTTATAGTTGGTATCAGAGGAAGTTTAGTACAAACCTTGGAAGCTAGATTTAGATAAACTCTGATTAGATTACGTAGACCTAAGATGAACTTTGAGGATTAGTGTAGACGAACTTCCTAGAATTTTGGTATTGTAGCGATTTTGTGAGTTTTATGAGAAATACATCCCTGTCTGGATACGAGCAGGTAGAAGCGGCTCTAGCACAGATGTACCTAGGGGTAAAACCCGAAAACACCGCTTTGAGCTAGACTCGAACGGGAACTGGTGCATGACAATGGGCCTTGCTGCACTCTTGGTTGCGACACTCCCGGGGGATATGCTTAGGATAATTCTCATTTTCTTTACAAACCATTATGAAGGGTTTATGAGTATATACATCCTCAAAGGAGACATTTTTATGATTATGGATTATATCCATAAATAGTTCAATTTATGTTAAGTTTTTTATAAGTATGGGATTATGTATTTTGATTCATAAACTGATCTAGTGTATGCCATTGTTTAGAAATGGCGCCCAGTAGAAGGAATGAGAACTCCAGAAATGCACATGATCCAAAGAGAAGGAAGGATCATATCATTCATGGTCTTAAGCTAGAATTTATAAGAGAAATAGTCTCCCATGTATTATCATCATATGAAGAAATAATATCATGTGTTGATAAGATAAGTAAAGAGTTTACTGAGTCCTATGGCTTTGAAGGGAAGCAAGAGAAGAAAAGGATGGAAGAGAGAAAGATGGATAAAGGGAAGAGGGAAAAGAAGAATTTTCCCATATGTGGTAACTGTGGAAAGAAACACCCTGGAACTTACCTGAAAGGAATGGAATTTGTTATAAGTATGGAGGAAAAGGGCACAAAGTACGTGACTGCAAGGGTAAGAAAATGATTTTAAATGTACAATTCTTCATTTGCAAGGAGTTTAGACACTACACGAACCAATGTCCCAGTCATCAGACTATGCCGCATATGATGTTATTGGATAATAATCAAGTTATGATACTACCACATATGAAGAGGAATGATTAGAGTTATTATGTTGATTATGTCAATTGAGTGTTGTATCAACAATGTACTTGTTATAATAATTATGGAGTATATAAGGATTGTACTACAGTACTATTTCATTAAGGACATGAGATTGTGTGGAACAAAGAAAAGTGACTCAATATCAGGATAACTTTTTGGAAAATATATGGTTGAGAGAATGATAAATCATAATATAGTTCTGATACTGATGTAGTGATTTTGGAATAATATGTGATTGTTTTGGATAAATTATATTGGATATTCTTGACTACCTTGGAACTGATTAATGATTTTTATATTCCATCATTGCTGGGGTTTAAAACATTTTTGGATTAATGAAGTATATCCAGCATTCTATATGGAATAAGGGAGCATGAATGTAATCAATAAGGAATATGGTAATACATGATGAAGGTATTCATATGCTATTACGAGGTAAAAAGGATCTATATTATGTTTACCTTCCTTATAAATGTTGGACTGTGAGTTTGGACAGAATTATTTTGGATAGTTCTAGTTTGGATTATTTTGGATTGCCATAAAACGACAACCCAGAGGTCGGGCGGCAACCCGTCGCGTCCGGCAAGGCTACGAGACTTGAACCCGCAACCGAAGGGCGACAAGGGTGTATCAACTACCACTGGACCACGAGATGTCCATGATTAAATAATGTAGTTTTTATTAAAAGATCATGTAAATGAATTATAAATTCGTTTATTTTGGAACCCTATACGAATAGTGTAAATAAATGTTTTTTACATTCTATTATCTTTTAGAGTGAAAGATGAGTTTGTGGTTGAAATTTATTAATGGATAAAACTCTAATTATAAAGTAAGTATATCTCCTTATGATCTTAGCCAATCTCATAAATAAATTCCTCAATATTAAGAAATGAAACTTAGAATAAAAATGTTTTCCTAGATGGTACCTTAAATCATCACTAATTTATGGCTTTGGGATTGTTACCCTTTTCATAGCCATGTTCTCTACCACTCATCATTAGATAATTGATGGTTAGATTTTTCTTCCATATCCATATTTTCCTACATGTAACCCTAGTATGTGTTATTTTCAGTAATCATCATACTTTCGACTCTTTATTTTAAATAGAGGCCTCATTAATTCATTTTTCGATGTGGGATTTCAACTAAGATATTTTGAAATGTCAAAAATGTGTTATCCTAATACCCTATGTTTTGTTGAACCGATGGTATTTCAAATCATCATAGATTGATGAATTTAAGGACCTCAATTTTATAATTTTTTGTGATTGATGACCTCAATCACTACCTATAAATATTTACGTTTTTCCTCCAATTATATGTCTTTAAATGCCACCAATGTTCTCCTAATCGAGATCATAATTTGGTGGTCACCCTTTAATTTATCTTTTGCTCATATTAAGACTAAATTTTAGTAACCCAATTTCCGATGTGGGTTTTCCCACAAATATATTTTCTATTTTCAACCTTTAATTTTCGAAAAACAATTTCAAATTGCGAGGACGTAATTTATTGAAGGAGGAGAGAATGTAACACCCCAAGATTTCATAGTGTGTTATTTCTTCAAAATAATTCAATAACTTGCACTACACGCAACACCGAGTTCAATCACACCATGACTTACAAAAAAAAGCCATTCAAAAGAGGTAATGAATAGTATTATCTAAATTTTAAACTTTATATAATCCTTATAATTTTATAATCCAAATTATGAGTTTCTTAGATATAATGCAAGAACAAATTCATTTTGAGTATTGAACTTTTATCAACTTTTAATAGTGAACCCTTTTTAAATACAGTATTTTAAACTTTTTGACTAAATGGGGACATCAAAAATTTAAAATGAAACATCCCAAGCTTCCATGGTACGCTTTATTTGAATAATACAGTAGCGTGTGTTGTACGCGACCTTGAGTTTTAACACACACCACAACCAATCAAACTAGCCGTTATGAATAGTAATACCTACATTTCAAAATTATATATATTTTATATTTTAAAATGGACTTCATTTCTGGATTCGGAATATCAAATTTAGCCTAAGGTGAAATTTTGGTAATTTTCGGATAACTTTTATATTTTGATGAATAGTGAAAATTACTAAATTTTAATTAAAAACAACCTTTTTAATCAAAATAATTAATAGTGATAAATTATGAATTTGAGTGGTTTTGAAGTATATTTAGAATATATTTTTACCATTTAAAATAATTTTGGTCATTGGACATAATTTTACAATTAAACCGAACAGAAACAAGTGTCAATCTTTTGATAGTTATTATCTATTAAAAACACGCTTTTTGTTTTGACAGCGGGAATTAATTTTAAATTAATTTCTGCCACTTCTGTGTTTTGAATTTAGAAAAATGGATTCCATATTTGGAATCAGTATTTCCAAATTGTGTAAATAGGTAACTTTTATTTTAAGACATTTTGAATAATTACTGTGGTAAATATTTTATTTACCATGGTTAAGGGTAAATCTGGTAAATAAGGGTTAAAAAATAATATTATAATAATACTAAATTACCCTAAAACGTGTCCTAGCCTTATTGGTTGATACATTTTCGACCATAGTCATCTTTGGGTCGATTTGGGGACCCCATGGTGCCACTTGTAGGTGATAGGGACACTTTATTTTAATTAAGTTAAAATGAATACAAAAATGACACAAGCATATATCTTTTAGAAAAACAATTATTACATAGGGTTATATATGTTGGATTTTAGATTATAAATATTCATTAAAAGGAGAAAAATATTTACTACATAATTATATTTTATTTATAATTTTTAGACATTAAATAATTTATTTTATTTATGACACAATGATGATGCAGTAATTACTAAAATAGTAAAAAATTAATTTAATTGATATTATAAATACCCAAATAAATACAATATGAAACTTTTAATTAATTAAACTAATTTTATAAGATAATATTATATATTAGGATTGATTTAATTTACTTTGTTCGAAGTAATAAATCTTTTATGAGTTTCAAAAAATCAACTATTGAATAGTGTCAAAATTGACATAAAAGAGTTCTTAAAACAAATATTATATTATTAATTGATATTAAATTCCTAAAGATCTAAGGTTCGGCCAAGAGACTTATATAATGATAGGTTCATCATTAATGGACTACTTGGGGGTCTCTTGGATGTATGTATTATGTTTATTAACCATATTATATAAAAATACAAAGAGACATTGTAAAAGTGAAACTAATTAACTTAGAGTTAATACTTAAAGATAAGGTTAATATAAGTACCCAAACCCGTCTAAATTCTATTGGTTGAGTTGTTTTTGACCCATACCCATCTTAAAATTTAAATAATAAACTTTGGAACCATTAGAAACCGAATATGATTTTATTATAAATTAATATTTCTAGCTTTTCCAAAGGTGCCCATCACCCCTCTTATAAAAGGGCACTCCTCCTTCTCATTTCTTCACCCCTTAAAAGCCTTTTTGTTCGGACAAAATCTTCCCAAATACTCTCCCAAATTCCCTCAATACAACCTAGAGGACTTATTTTGATCATAAAGCCAACATATGGAGCCCTTTTGATCAAATCAAAAGGAAGAACCCGAAAAAGAGGTAATGATTTCACCACCCTTTTCCAAGTTCATTTCTTCTTTCACTTTTTCTTCCTTTGTTGTTACCATTCTAAAATAATAACTCCAGTATCATATATATACTGTTATGTTATTATAAATATGGTTCAACCATATTCATTATTCTATCCACCCTTTGAATAACATGTCACCATACGTGTGTACGTACGGCTTACCGTCTCCACGTCGTGGTGTAATTGTTATTCAATATATTATTATTTGGATGGGTATAATAATGATATGTAACTCATGTAAATAATAAATATAACATGTTAATGATTCTGTATATATGATATACCATCCATTTATATATTATTTTAAAAGAATGATATTGTCGCTCGTTCGTACGTACGGACTACCGTCTCCACGAACGCGATGAGATTAATTCTCCATTGTATCCATTCAAATATAATTATCATTTGATGATTTAAAAAATAATGTTTAAGGACTTGATATCATTCTGGATATGAATAATATACAACCTATCCTTTATAAACATGTCTTACGTAACAAAACATATAAAAGAAAACAAGTAAGTTAACACCCGAAACAACGATAATACTAAGATATTATTATCAAATCAATATTAAAAGATCATATATGATATCATATTATTGTATATGATTCTTGTATAATTTAATAACAATTATTTCACCATTATACAGGAGGTTAACCTACCCCAACCAAGGAAAAGTACAAGGTAAGGGTTATTTCACAATCTCTTCATTATCTGAGGTTGTTTATACGTAATAATCTACTGGGATCTCGTTATCATCCACATCCATGTTTCTTCAAAATGTATTTCAAAACATTTTTACAAGAATATGGGTTAAAGTCATTTATACCCTTGTTTTACTTTTTATAAGAGGAATCTTTCTTTCGTTTTCAAAACAAGGTCCTTTTTAACCTTTTCAACAGAATTATGGTAAGAATGATTTTTTTAACATATACGGCGGGTGCAGTTATTTTCCGCCGTTATAAAATTTTGAAAGCTTTCCTTACAAGCTTATAAAAATATTTTCAAGAAAATGTTTTATTTTATATGGCTCTTAAATGATTTCAAAAATAGAAAGAGATATTTCTCTAAAAAGTGTTTTGATGTCATCTATGTCAACATCCTTTGATGGATTTTACGCTTATTTGAAGTTGATTTCTTATGATACAAAACTTCTATATTGTATTGAAGGTTTTGTGATATGTTTGACTGTGGATGTGCTATTTTTATACCATTCATAGTTTATAACATTTTGTATGCTAGTTTTAATATGAATGTTTATGTTATGTTTAAACCTTTTCATATGGGAATGCATTGGACTTAATATGTGACGGGTGGAGCCCGCTATAGCTCCTCGATGCATCGGTAGGTCTCATGAGACAAACTACTATCTTGGAACAAGGCCTTGACAAAATATTATTTGTAGTCTTGGCACGAGGCCTTGGCTATGTGGTTATGATAGTCTGGCATTATGCATTCCAACATTATGAAAGTGGTTAGTGATTTTGCATGTGATTATTCGATTAGTAGAATATCCATGTGAATGAGTAAATGGAATTATTTCATTTTATTTATGCCATACAATGTTGAAAGTTCAAGTTTGAAAGGCTTTTGTTTTAGTTATACATTTCCTTAAATGTTTATTCTCATTTATGAAAGTTTCCGCTATATTGTTATCCTTACTGGGAATTTGAGCTCACCCCTTTTCTATGTTTTATTTTTCACAGGATGTTAAGAAGTAAGTTATGAATGACCTGCAGGGATATTATGAGGGGATAATTGTGTGGACTGTGGAGACATTATGTTGTTGTAGTAGTTTTTCAATTTATGATGTAATGTAAAACTTATGAATGTATCTAGTGTTTCCAAGGCTACTAAACCAATCGGTCTTTCGAGATTTGATCTTTCTTGTGATCATGCCAATGTTATGTAATAATGCACCGACTCTGGGTAACTAGGGTCGGGGCATTACAGAGGCTCATGTGAATCTTGAAGTTATCAAATGGAATACCTACAAAATATCACATTAATGATTTCATTATGAGTTGCGGGAATCATGAAATAGATTGGGTAATATTCATAGATGATATATGGCCTTTAAATCATATATATTTACAACCAAAAAGTTGGAATCCATGGACATATCATTGAGAAACTCTAGTGGGGTAATGGATATTGTTTTAAATGAACTTCTAATGTTATTCTAAAATAACTAGTTGAGGTGAAAGGAAATCCATGATCTATATGAATGTTATCTTTCTACTACATGATATAGAAGGTAACCTCAATCGATGGACTATGAAAAGAATTTGATACATTATATTTCAGAATAAATTAATTTCGTATAATATGATAATATAATTGAAACATATTTCAATTGTAAGAAGAGGATACATATGAATAATGATTTTAAAAAAAATAAAAAGATTGATTAAATATTCAGATAGAAAAAATATATGTCAGTATATTAGATATTAAAACTAATATTTTACTATGTTTAAAAATTATTGATGAATATTAGGTTACCTAATCATGTGTAGGGAACATTATGTCTCATGAATTTTGGGAAGAGTAAGTATAGCAGATGATAAATATATATAGGTAGATCAGGAAGGATATGTTAAATTTTGAAAAAATGGAGGTTTAATGAGGCTGTAAGATGTAAAACATATTCTGTGTATCTGTAAGAACCATATTTTAGTGGGACCACCAGATAATGTTAGTTCAAGAACATATTTTTCATTTGGAGTTTATAAAAAAACTATAAGCACCATGGTTTTTTCAATGATAAGAATGAATCGAACCATATATATTACTATATAAAAGGATGATCATACATTGATTGAAATCACTTGATCATAATGTAGGGATGATTAGTATAATATGTTTAGAAACCATATGGATAAGAATATGAATGTTTTGGATACCAAGGGAATACATAAACTAGATGACACAAACCATTATGTTGTGAGATTTGTATAACGGGGAAACATAATAGTATTTACATTTACATGGATGATGATAAAAACTATAAATAAAACTAATGATTTTTTTTATTTAGATGTTTGGGGACCTTCATCTATTAAATAATATAGATTATCTCTATACACTATTAATTTTATTTTTGATTTCAATTGAAATGATATTTTTTACTATATAAATATTAAAGATGTTTTTTTGGCCAAAAAAATACTATGAATCAAAGATTATTTGTCTTCAAAATAGAATTGGGAGCGAGTACACCAGACTCAAGTTTCATAGCATTAATTACCGCATGTGAATCTGATATGATAAGACTATTCGAGTAAGTCATCAAAAAATGTAGTAGATAAAGGGATTAATTCTAAATTATTATATAAATCATAGAATATGAGACTACACTCTCGAATGACTAAGGATGTTTAGGTATAATATATATATACAAAAACGTATTTGATGAATAAATTTCAAGATTTTTTAATGGGATAAGAAAATTCAGAAGAACCCTAGCCTAGAAAGATACCATTGGTGAAGTATCTAAAAATATTTATAAGTATTATGTATGTTAAAATCAATTATAAAAATGGATATATTTTTGAGGAAAAATCAAAGTTGTTATTTCATTTTAGATATGGTGATGATAAAATTTAATATAGATTGTGGGATGATGTGAAAAAAACAAAATAAATGATTTCTTTCAATGTTGAATATATATTAAATTATTGGAACGCGAATGATAAATAAGGTGAGGTTAGATAAAAAATTAAATATCTGGATGATTATAAAGATATCACCAGAAGAACTCTATATTCAATAATATTAGGGAAACAAACAATAAATTTGAATTGTAAATGTTTTTTACCTAATAGTGATTTTTTAGAAATTCAGTTTGTGATTAGAGAATTTTTAGATAGATGTATATCAGAAAAGGATGTTTCATCAAATGAAAATAAGATTAATGTTAAGAGGATTGAATCATATTATAAAATAAGTTTATAGGTTTTAGGATTATATAATTTTTTTTACATCTAAGATATGTAATATAATTGGAATATAAACCCAAATAAGATACTATCCAAGACTCAAAATAGATGGAGTCATACATGTATGAGAATATTTATTCCATAAATTTAATTTATATTTTGGAACTGGATGAGCTATTAGAAAAAATTTGATCTCTGGAAAATAAGTTGGTTTTATTCTTGTGAATGAGGAGGTTGATATAATTAAGAGACAGTAAGGCTGGTGGTTATGAATTTTCAAAAAATTAAGGGATTAAGGTTTATGAAATATTCTCACTCATGATGATACACATAACCACTTCAATAGTGTTCAACATTTTTGTGTCTGGTTATCTACAGTCTTAGTATATATGAATAATGACTTCAATTCATAATTGATATTTAGAGGATGAAATTTATATATTTATGCATAAGGTTGATGAAACATATCAAATGGAGAATATTATTTTTGGGTAAAAATAAAGTCCTTATGGATTTAATAATTTCATGTAAATATTGAATGGGAAATTGACAGTTTCATGCATCAGAATAGTTGCAGTCAAATTTATTCTGATCATTTTTGATACCAGAAATAATGTGATACTGAAACATATATCATAATATAGATTTATATTGATTGTTTTTTGATTTATTTTCTAGATTACCATCACAATGAGTAATTAAAGACTAATTAGTCCAAATGTTTTTATTTAAAGAACCTCATTTAAGATATTAAATTCATGGGGATATGAATTGAGAGATGTAGTAAACATTTGTATTTGGTTTTATCTCATATGTAATACAACTGGAAGGTCCATTATATGTTCTATATGACTTGTTTTAATCCAATATAACCCCCCCTTTGGGATCATGAAAAATATTTAAGAACATGCACCATTAACCAAAATATAATTTCTTAGCATTGAAAATGTTCCATTTTATTTAGATTTAGTATGATTTAGGTATGAAATGGTATGGAATCCACTAGAATTTTCATTCTTAATAGGATTTTTTAGTTCTTTCATATAAAATATTGAATGGAAACATAGGGAAGATATGAAATGGATCATTCAATAGTAGAAATGATCAGAAGATGAAACATTTTGTTTCATATATGATGATGAATTGCAGGGCCTTGTATTTGCAGATGTTTCCGGTGAAAATGATAATGGGAATAGTTCCAATGTTTGGGTATTTACAATTTGATTGAATAAACATCAAATGCATGTCTTGGCTATAGAGAGTTTTTTCTTTCTCTTAAAAATGTATAATACAGTACTACTACTGATGTAGTAAAATATTTGATATTGTTAATATAGTTGGTGAAGGAACATATAAGTTTAAATGTCATAGAAAAATTATATTTTTATTGTTATATTACCATTCATAGTTCCATTAATCTATTGTTTCATGAAAAAATGAAAAACAATTGGCTTGAAATACCAGTTTATTTAGTATTTTATGAAAGATAAAATTTTGGAGCATCATATTATTACTAATAAGAAGAATCCTTCTCATATTATTACAAATGTGATAAGCAAGTAGTTTCTACGAAAACATTTTACTTCTCTTGGACTTGGGTATTTGCATTGGGAGGATAAAAATGTTTTAAATAAATAGTGGATCAGATCAGGTTGATGGTTAAAGGGGAATGTAATCCAAATGTAATATTATAGTGGGATATAGTAGGGGTTTTTTAATTCTATAATTTCACCAAATACTGTTTTCCATATGGATACCATTCAATAGAGATCGTTTTATAGGGTTTTTTCTTGGTAGTTTAAAATCATTTGGGTGGATGTTGTCAATGATACAATGTTCCAATTGGATTCATCCAGCCTTACAAAAAACTTGATGATAGGGGATCAATCACAGTTACAATATTTTAGAAGATTTTTCTAAAGGTTAAAGAATTTATCAATAGTTTCTTTGGTCAATGTGAGGTTCAGTAGTAATCTTGGATGGCAGTGAAACCAGTCAGTAAGATAAATGCCTCTAAAAAAGTGTGGTTGACCCTAGAATCTTAGTATTTGAATTATAAATTTGATATGTTGAGTATTTATAACATAATTTTCAAACTCATTGTTATTTTTATAGGAATGTAGTTGTGAGTTTTGTATTTATTTGTATTTCCAGTAATGAATATATTTATAGTGGTATCAAATGGTTTTAGGATGTTTGTTTTAATGAAATAATCATGTCGACCATTAATGGTTTGGTTTTTGTGAACTATGTTAACTAAGTTTGTATAGAGAGTAGGTGAGGTATCATCCTTTCTATAGAGCACATACATGGGATGAAAAGTTTATCGAACAATACTTTTTTTTGTAGAATACATTGGGTTTTATCTATGGGTGTTTCGATCTATCTGATTTATAAGATGAGATGATCAATAATATGTATCCTTAAAGGAATGATAGGAGTTTGTCTAGCATGTTATTTTATCATGGTGTTGATCAAATAATTGGATACTTTGATCATTATCCTCTTGGTTTCTCCTACACAAGACTGAAAGGAACTACTTGAATATTTCACAATTTAGTAAGGTTAAAACAAAATACCATGTACTATTTGAATATTACACCATAATGGTAGAAATTGATGTGTTATGTATAATTATTTAGGTATTCGTTACCATGGATCACATCGAGGAAAATTATTTCAATCACTAAAGACCCCATGTTTTTTTCTACACATTCCATACTAAAAAAATTATTGGCATCTCTGAACACCATGATATCATATCAATAATGATGCGTAAATTATTAACCATTCAATTTTGAAACTATACTGGATTATTCATATCCTTAACTAAATATATAGAAATAAAATCAAGTGGGGTACCTAAATCCAAGAGTAATAAATATAATTTGAATTAAAATATTATTATAACACAATCACGTCATTAATCATTACCCTTATCTGCCATCTCATACCATACTAATAAAATATGCATGGGGTTTCATCAATTCGTTGGACTGCAATCCTTAGAATCCCATAAGAGTTTATTCCTTATCTCTTCTACCACCATATCCCATAAGAACCATATCCACCACCAATCCCTAATCAACCTCAATTTCTAAAAAAATCAACTTTGAGCCAATTTTCATGACCAATATCTCAAAAAAAATTGAGTATACATCACATCAACTAGTGCCTTCCTAGAAATAACACATATAAAATCACTATTTATGGTATACCTACCTAATAGAAAAACACTCCATCAGTGGTCATTGAAAAAATGATGATATATGCATCGACCCACTACATTGATAACAGTGAAGTGGGGTTTTCCTTCTTGGGTGAAGATATTATCCTCATCCCTAAACACCCTTCCCAACACATAATAATTGAGAATCACTAAATCATCACATCATTCGACAATAAATTATTCTCTTATATATATTTATGTAAATAAAATTTCTATATTATCAATCCTCACAGGGATCCTCTAAATGTGAGGATCTTCCCCCACCTTAGAAAAAATTTTCAGGTAAAAATTATTCACCATGTAACTTAATTCTATAGTAAAATTTCTTGTCTATGAGGTCTCAATGGAAAAAAATAGGGTAAGACTAAATATCACAAATGAGTTATAAAATATAGTTTTCCACAAATATATACCTATAAAAATTACATAATCCTTCAATATCACTGTAACTACATATCCTTATTAAAAAATATTTAATTAAAGTAGCTAAAAAATATATCAAGATATCATATCATGTAGTTTCACCTAAAAAATACACAAAACAAACATTTTACCTAATACATAGAGAATATCATCACCATAATCACCCTCTAATAGGAGGTGGTATATATCTTTTCAAAGATACATTGTAGTGACTAAAATTGAAAATAAAAAGTCTATTAACCACTTTACACATGGAATTGAGGTGGATGATTCATTTGTAACAATATTCTAAAATAACGCATAGTTTACTCACCTCATAGATCTTCATGATAAATAAACATTATATCCCATACCAAAATATCAGAGATTTTTTTATTTATAGGTGGCTCCAACTATACTGCTTGAGGGGTATGGAGATCCCAGCATTCATGACACTAAATAAAAGGAATCATTTTTAGAGTATCACTAAAATAGAAGACACGTAACTCATAATATTTGAAATGTAGTTAATTATATAACAATATAATAAAAATGTTAACTTAAAATGCATTTCACTAATCTATACACACCCTTATATCACATGTTTTCCTTCTCACTCAAGCATTCCCTACACTAACCTAAACACTCTAAATTTTAGTTACATAACACCCATAAAATACACATATTTAGAAATAAAGTATTAACCAAAGAAGAAATGGGGAATATTGGTTTATTAAATTATTCTTACACTAATAACATATATAAAAAACATTATAAAACTTTTTTTGGAATTATAAAATAATCAAAAAAAAATTATAACTGGGTTCATCACCACATATAAGGATAATAATCAAATATAAATATTATATATAGAATAGGATGCATTAAATCAATTTTTCTTTCCAGTTAGGGCTATGAGAAAAACATTAAATGATAAATCACATACCATATTCCACAAAATATTAAACATTAAACTTATAAAAACAATAAATAATAATCTCAATCTATAGTAACATTGAAGTTAATCCTATTTTTGTGTATTGTGGTAAAAATATTTTAAATAGAAAGCACCAAATAATATTATATTGTAACATCCCTACATTATATGATATTTTTCCCATTAAATATGTTTTCTCTAAGATATATTTCCTCACATCAAATATCTAGTTTAAAGAAACCCTGATATATTATTTAAATATTATTTTTAAATGTGTTAGTTATCTCCTTGATCATGGATTAGATGGAATTAATAGGTACAACTAAACAATTAATAATTATTTTCACACATTTTAAAAATTTCTTTACTGCTTATTATTTGGTTATAAAAGAAATAGATCGATTTGGAAGAAATAAAAAGTTTATTTTATGAAAAAATAATTTTATAAATGAAATTTTTTGATATTATTAAATAAAAAAATCACTATTTATGAATAATTATAATAAAATGTGTAGATAATATATTCAATACAACATTTTATCATTCATTTAATGGTTATTTCTAGGAAATTAATGAGATATAATTCATTTCTAGTCTAAAAATATTAATTTATAGAAACAATATTTTTACACATTGCATGATTATATTAAAAAAATATTCTAGTTATCAGAATAGAATTTTATAAAATCGTTTACTTATTTTTAATCATTATACATATCTTTGGTAACAATGAAACTTTTATTATTGATCAAAATTTAATGTGTATATGTTAAAAAAATTCACTTTTGTTAGGATTCAAAATTGGTTAACAAGGGGATTAATCTAATATAGAATGTTTAAACTTTCCTATAAAGTTTTAAAATATACTTTTATTATTATCTTGGGATAGTAAATTATCTTATATTTAAAATTTATTCCTTTTTATATAATTGTCACTTGAATATGACTTCAATATATTACAATTTTTTAAGTATTTACAAGTATACCACCCACCCGCTCACTTCTTCACACATTTTATGGCAGTAAATTCATCAAAAAACAACCCAAATATCTTATAAACTCCACTTTCCATTTTATAGGTTTTTTCTTCTTAAATGATGAAAGCATGTGTCCTTAAAAATTTATCTAAATAATGTCTCTCAGTGAAAAGGTAATCATTTTCACTAAATCCTTTTAAGTGTATTATTTCTTATAACTATAAATATTCAATAACCATATTAAATTTACGAAATAAATATATTTAATTTACAGATATGTTTTTATTTTAATGTTACTTTCATTTTCTAACCTCATTAAATCTAGTTAAAAATGAAAATATCTCATTTCCATTTGTGTGGAAAACCACCTATTTGTAGTAATGTGATTCATTTTACAAGAAAGACATTCATGGATAAAAATCCATTTGGTTTTAATTAATATATATATATATATTTATTTATTTATATGATATTTTTAAAATAATTGTGATCCTATTAGTCTATTCTATTATTTATATCTCTTTCATTTGATTCTTTTAAAAATAATAACATTGTCTCTACGTACGTACAATCAAAAATCACTATGATGTAATGTAATTGGTTTCTCGTCACCACCTTATATAAGAGTTATAAAAGTGTATATAATTAATATATATTATTCTGAAAACATTAATAATATTTTTTATAAGATATAATTATTATCAGGTTACACAGACTGAAATCAGGAAATAAAGACCTAAGTGGAAAACCGACTAGTGTTATCTAGAATGTTGATTTTAATGAGAAATACTTAATAAATGGGTAATTAGAAATTATAATTTAATTTTATATTATATATTTATTGTTATTACGGTTATAGTATATATTTATTATAAATATTATTTTATTATAAATGATCATGGGGAAACATATAAAGAAATAAGTGGCAAGATGTAAGGGTTTATGTTACATTCTCATTTCATTTTATTATTGTCTATATTAAAATTACATTGAGGGAAATTATATGATCTATATAATCTAAAATAAAAATAATTTAATGTAAGCTAGTATTTATGGGCGTTTAGGGTTTCCTTTCATATTTCTATTGTTGTTAAGTAATATAATTGGGATTTTTTTAAATAAAAGTAGACTTTATTTCATATTTGGCCATCAAAAATTTTCTTCATTTTCCATGTTCTTAAAATTAAATTCAGGATTGTTATTTTAAATGATAAAATGAATATTTAAATTCATTATTGACTATATTTTAATTTATTTTCATATTTGAAAAAAATCATATTCTAATTTTCTAAAGTAGTTATTTTAAACATCTTATCAAAACATATAAAGGAATATTTATATTAATTCATAACCTGCAATAATAATTTCTTATTATTATGGTTTTTATTTATTTTATATATTACTTTACATGTTCCTAGGGTTATTTTAAATTAATTTTTTTAATATTTTTCGAATTTTATGTTTTAATGATACTAAGGAAAAGTGTATTTTCCCCTGATTTCAATGAAATATTTAAATGATATTTTAGTGGAAATTTAATGTTATTTTTCATCTATATCACCATCATCATCATTTTTTTTATTTTTTGGAAGAATAATATGAAGGCAAAGAGAATGGCAAGGAAAAAGAGCGGCATGGATCTATGGAGGTCTGAAGTAATGCTGGACAAGGGCATCCCCTCGAATCAGGTTCACCCCCTCAAGTATAAAACAAAAATGTTATGGAGACATGTGACCTCGAAATATTGTCCAGTATTAGAAGAAAATTGGTAAGATACTTTATTCCCCTCTCTCCATGTATGGGTGACTTTAATATAGTTGGATATGAGCATATCACACCTTTTAATGATGTAAGCTATCGACCAAGGTGCAGATCCCCCTGTCGCCAGTAATTTTTCATCAATATTAACATCTTTTATTTTTTCTAATACATAATTTGGGATATCACCAAGTGGTAAAATCTATTTTATTTAACTAATTGTGTTTTGATTATTTGATGATGAAATCATTATGAAACAAATTTCATTTCTATAGGGTATATTATAATGAATTGATTACTTTTTTATGATATTTTGGAACACATATGTAAATGTTTCATTATTAATTGGTTGGGTTCATTAAATAACACCAATTAATAATTAAATTATTTATTTCTAATTAAATTATATAAAATTTAATATGGTCTAATCGGATTTTAAAAAACGACTTCATTTACTATGATAGTCTTGGAAGTGATCCTTGACTAATTATTTTATGGAATAGATTGTGAAACCAATCAATAATTTGATTTTTCCACTATGATATTAATTCTATTAAGACTTCACTAATGAAATTATTTTCTATGTTTTTTATTGTGATATATAAATTTTATGAAATATTATTATTCTTATGATATGCTCCCATGGCTCATGACTGATGATTGATAATTCCTCACTCTAATGACTCGTCTATTTTGGTATACTAAGGCATTGTATTGGGAATCATGATTTATGATCTAATACTAATAGGGTATGGACATTTATATTTATGTTCATGACTTCATATCATTATACATATTATATGGTTTCATATTATCCTTGATTGATATCTCTCTTGTTTAACATTACAGTCAATATAATCCTTTCTTATGTATCTCCTTACCCAAGTTATTGAAAATTTTCTAATTGAATATTTCTAGGAAGTTTACAAATAGTAGGGAATTTATTGGGTTATTTTGAAAATTTTGTATTTATGTTTTTATTATATATCTTGTCTCTAAAGGAAAAAAACCATTACATTCATCTAAAATGTAATAATGTGAAATGAATTGAATATTTCTATAAAGAGAAGAAAAATTTATATACATTATACTTGAGTAAATATAGTTTTTACTAGATTATGGTGTAATTAAATTAGGATATCTGTCTTTGAATAATATGAATATAGAACATAATATGAATTATGATGAATTAAAATTGATATGGAGTGACCCAAAAGGATATATATGTGGTTAATAAGGTGTCATAATTTAATAAATATCATGAATTATTCCCTTTATCATGTTATTTAAAAATAATATTATTACATATTAACTCTTACAAAAAGATTTTTTGTTTTATTCAATACCAATATTCGTGATGAATAATGTAATCTAATGTTTTTTTAGAAAATTCATTTATTGAATTCTTAACCATCCAAATTACATGGGAAAATGAATGAAAAATATTGATACAATTCTCATGAAAAAATATCAAAATATCAATTATTATTAAAATACAAAATTAATTTAGGTAACAATTCTTTTTTTTAGTCTTTATGGAGGAAATATACACTTTATTTTTTTGGTTCCTCTAATCCACTAGTTTTTTAGTATTGTGATCATACCACTGAAATAACATTTCTCATTCTATGTTTTTTTGTGATTTTTTTTTCATTTAATTGAATCATTTGGAGGGTGATTCATAAAAAATGTAATCATTTAATAATTCAATGAAATTTGTGGAAATTTAATTTGTGGAGTCAGATGGGTTTTGTGATGGTATTTTTATGTATGTACATTACCTATTCCTTTGTAATGAATATGTGAAGGTAATTTTATGATATGAATTACAACGATGATGAATATATAGGTAAATATTTGGTAAATTTAAAAATTCTTTTGGTTTTATGTATTTTGTTTTATAATTGAACATAAATGAAAAATTAATTGGTTTTTTAGTGTCCTAAAATAATGTCTCAAAAATTTTCTATCCATAATGAAAATTATTTGTTTTGAAGAAACCAATATATTTTTTTTCTATAATATAATGGATAGTGGTGATTTAAATTATTCTTATGGTTTTGATATTAAGCGAAATATGGTGTTTTGATTAAAAAAATATGAATAAAATCCATAGATGAATGAAAATGAGTATTCATTTATTCTAATGGTCTGGGATGAATCATGGGAAAACCTTTTTTCAAGGTAATGGAAAAAAAATTTGAGTGGAATGTAAGGTCATAAAAAATTAATTTCAATGATATTTAAAGAGGAAACCTGATGAAAACAATAGGTAAAATCTATTTTTAATAAACAACCCACACTATAATTATACAACTAGAAGGAGCTCATTCATTATTCTAAACAGTTCCTGAATCCAAAGATAAATGAAACTAATAAGTTTCAACATCCTCATATACCAAGAGATAATGGGAAATATCAAGCAATCACAACAACTAAATTAGTTCATGATTAATAAGTGACGAAAGGTACACTTATCATCCACTCCAGAACAACAGAAGTCTTATTTGATTCTAGTAATACTCACTCTTACATATTAGAAGAACATACTAAGGGTATCATTCATCAACAACAATAATTATCTATTGATTTCTATTTAATAACACATAATACTTCAATGACCACACCAAAAATCAATATATCCTCTCTAGTAAATTTTTTTTGGAATATTTATCAAAAAATATTTTTGATTCTCCCTCTAGTTTAAATTTATGGGATATTGGGCAACAAATATCCTTTTTAATATATATCCCACATCAATTGATAAAAAGGAAGTCATGTTTCATATTCGAAATCGACCCATGATTGTAATTTAGTTTGGGTACGAATATAAATGTCCCATGGAAATTATACATGTCGAATGGGTCTTAATACATGTTCATAAGGGGGTATAACTCACATTATTTGGGAGAAACTAAATATTGAATATATTCCTATCATGTGGGAATATGAAAATGTATTTCATTATGTTTTTATAATATTACCCTTGAATCTAGGAATTTATATTTCAATACAACTCATATATGGTGTCATTCCTATTTAGAATATTCCATATAGAATCTCCAAGATTGCGTTATCAGAATTATAGATGAAAATAGAAGAGAATATAAAAATTTTTCTCATGTGAACGAGTGTGTTATCATGATAAAAACATTATTTTTCTGTTATAATGAATGATGTTTTATTATATATTTCCATTCATTATGGATAAAAAGAGGATTATTAACAAGAACAAGCATCCCATACCCCATATGGATGATTTTAATGATCAACTATATTGAGATAAATAATTATGAAAAATCATCCTTTGATAGAGATGTTATCAATTGAGGGTAAAAAGAGTGTACATATCAAAGACATACTTACATATGAAATTTGGGAACTATAAATTTATTTTTATTCCATTTTGATATATACATTAACATGCAATTTTGATAGATTTAATTAATAGAATAATGATAGATTACCTTAATAAATTTTTTGGAAGTCTTTATAGATGATATTTTTAGACATTAAAATACCAACAATGGGAATTGGTATTTTTTAAGGACTCTGTTGAAGACTTTGAGTAGAGATATGATATATGATAAATTTTATAAATGTTTTTTATAGATGAATTGTTTTTTAAAATTTGATAATGGAATTACAATAGAGATTTTATCACTAGATCCCTCAATGATCGATGTTAATGAGAAATGACCCATACTTACTTTGATGACCATTATCTATAATATTCATTGGTTTGATGGAAACGAATGATAATTTCTGATATAATTATCATGGATATATTATAAAATTACCAAGAGGAAAATGATGGGATCCAAAATTTTTAAATAGATGAATTTTAATAAAATTCTATAAACTATAAGAGAATGTTGGTAAATTCACTAGTCCACACACTACCCCTAGGTTGTGAAGGTTTCTTCCTAAGTTTTGATTCGTTGAAGAAGGAACTATGATACATCCCCATGAAGAGTTATAAATTATGTGACCAACCGAGGTCAACCCAAAATGTCACCCTAATTAGCCCGCCCAAAGGTCCTATGTGAGTACATGATCACCACGGGATGGAGACATGCCCTGTTGTATCATTAAAAGAAACATGTGTAACATTTCACCCCATAAAACATATGATATGGAGGAATAAATCCGATTATCGCATAATATATCCATAATGCATCACATTTCAAACCACCCATTCCTTAATGGTAACATACTACAAGTGGATAACATCGTATATAAGAAAATTTTAATGACCAAGAATATGGAACCTAATGTAACTTATGGGTTCATATCCTCTTGACCATATTTCACCACGATCCCAACCAACTATATTGAAACATAATGCTATAGTGTTTTCCTCTATATGAAACATTTCCAATTACTTATATACAATAAAAAAAATTCCTACAAAAACAAAAATGAAAAATTATGGTGTGAGATCAAAGTTTAGTTAGATAACACAAAATAATTAATACATTTTATATTCACTTGTATATATTATTTCATGTGTAAAATATATTTCTAAATCTTTTAAATTGAAATAAAATTCCATATAATATCATCCTTTGGTTTCATTTTAAAACATCTCATATTTTGAAATCAAAAAATGAAATATACATATCTATAATGCATAAGTAGATGAATAAACCAGGTTTCCAGAATCAATATAAATATAATGTAGAAAATAATAATATCAAGTAAAAATACACATAATGTGTCCCCAAATAACCATTATATAATACATTAAACAAGGGATTATATAATATGGAGACACATGGTAACACTCATTGAAATTAGTAAATTCTAATATTTAGAACCTCGGTACCTAGATAAAGCTACATACTAGAATCCATAGACTCACAGGCACCAACTGTATTGACAGTTTAATCCACTAAGGTTTTCACATTTTTTCCCATACCCCATAGTCTACCAAGGTTTCATATAACATCATTTTACATCATGAAAATCAACCAGAATTTTGTAATTCTTTTTAATAGTGATGTAATGCCACTTCCATTCATGAAAGTAATATCTAATTCAAAACCACCATAGATTCATTTTTATCATGCACATGATGTGCATTAAAATATAATATTCGGATTTTTTAAAACCCATTCCAATACCAAAAAATATATAATAATTTATTATTAAAAATCCAAACCAATGGATAGAATAATTACACAATGATCACTATTATAGAAAGAATGGGATAGAGGAACCAACCTTATGTTAGTTAAAACCTAATTAAGTTCTAAATTGATGATGAGGGAGAAATACATGAGATCTAAGAGAAACTATATCCAATAAAAAATAAATAATCTATTTCCATGATATATAAATAAATAATGTATAATTATTAATTAATTTCACTAATATTAAGAGAAAATAATAGAAAATAATAGGTTGATCTCACCAGATTACTAAACAAAAAAGATTAAAGATTTCAATTGGTATGAAGAGCCTTCAATTAGGAGAGGGACATATCCAAAATCAAAACTATGGAGGATTTAATCAAAATAAATTGTTATTAGGTTCAAGGTATCGTTATTGGATAAGTTATATAAATATTTTATGCTAATACGGAAAATAGTAAACTAGTTAACCTTATGTGTAGTAGCCTTGCTGAATTACCATTGCAAATCCACTTGGGATCCAACAAACCACCAGCTGGTAAGTTATAATAGGTAGAGATCCAATAACTCCAAGTCACATCAAATGGGATTGGTTAAGTCCACCTATTTTCTAGTGGAAACTTTATATATTTTTCCATCATCTATTATCTTTCTAGTGGCCTCATTGTCCAGCTGGTGGACTCCCGCTACCACCAATAGGTGAAATCACTTATACCGACCTACAAATGACCCCGAAACAAAAAGGTTAATCTTAAAAAATTTATATGTGTGAGATTCCATGAACCAAAGTGTAACCCCCCCCCCCCAATATCAATGAACGTTGTAACCATAATGGTTCAAGTTCAATAACCAAAAAAATAGACATGGTCATTGTATAATTCTCATGTCCTCACACTCCCATGTCTTATGGTTTCACCTAACACACATCCATTTCAATTGAAACGATGTAATCATTTATCCTTGAATAATGTTATAATATAGGTTCACTATATGAACAATACATTCAACCATTAAGGTTTCGGGTTCAATTTCATCATCCTCTCACTCAATTTTGTGGGGCTAGATCTTGCTGATTCTTCGTCAGATGGGAAATAGAAAACACATTATTAATAAAATTAAAATGAGTGGGAAAGTCTAAAAAATTCACCAACATCCCAAGTAACTCCATAATAAAAAATTAGATAACATAATTATGTTATAACATACAATGACACTCAATTTATTAATGTCCCATATGAGGATAAGATGAGAGAAGAAACTGATCATCAAAATTAAATTCCAATAGATGATGACGTTGATCGACATAGGTTTATTGGTGAATAAGTGATTTGTTAACCTATTATTTATTAATTGTACAACATACATCATCTATATAATTATGATCAGTCTAACCCAAGACTATTCAATAATATCTACTAAAAAATATTAAATCTATAAGGAATCCCATATAGAGCCTCAGGTAGATCCTTAATTATTAAAGATGATACTTATTTATGAGGAAACCCGAACAATTTAATTTTTACACCAATATCAAATGATGTATAATGTCAATTAATTAATAATTTATTAACAATTTTATATTGTTTTTTAGTCATTACATATATAAGGGGATGATATTCTATGCTCAACTTCAATTGAAGACCCATAGCCTCTAAAAATCCACTTTGAAATGTGGACATGAATCAAAGGTAACCACTTAAAAGGATAGTAGATGGAACACCATGGATTATGGTAATATATCACACATACTATTTTCCAAAGTCATTATTATGTTTTGCCCCATTATAGGTATTAAATATGTTAACCTTGTTAGTTGATCAAAAATCACTCATAGTAGATCATTATTTCTAAGAGTATAAGGTTTCCCAATCAAAACAACCATGGATATCTCATCCAATATCCATATAAAATGGTTAAATATTATAATAACCCAGTAGAATTCTAATGTTCCTACTTAATTATCTTACATGTAAGGTATTGGGAAACAATGTATAAAATTGATCACCACATTACCAAAAAAAAATAGTGACGTCTCATACCATGATACCTCTTGGTATATATATGGTTCCCAAAAAATTTGTTCATTGTAAAATATCTATTAACTATCATATCATGCATTTTTAATTAACTATAATGAATTGGAAGTGTGATCCCACTTTAAGAGATAGATACCACTCCCTTGAGGTATCCCCACTATAATGAATTTAACTAAAGCACTAAAAATTTTATTCTTCAGGTATATAGAAACCAAATATAATCATCAATATATTATATAGTATGAGAATAAGCTTAGAATAGTTTCCCATCATATCTCCCTTAATATATGTGTATCTCAGCAACATATTCAAGGAATATCTACTCTTCCACTAATTACTTCACTATATGAATTGGAAATTTTTCTCTCAAAAAAAATGGGACAACGTTTCCTTTTCACGGGATGTATGAAATATAAAAATCGATGGTTTGAAGGTACTCTGCCGATATTCTATATATCATTTCTAGATCCCTCTATATGAAAATATATGTCAAACTATTATTTATTTAAAAAACTATATTCTTTTCCCCAATGTGGTAGTGGATACATGAATTTTTATCATGTATTACCTCCTCCAACTCGAGATCATGAATTGTGTAGATCTCATAAAAAGTGTCTAATTTGTTATAGTAATATTAAACTGAATTCATTGCATAAATTAGAACATAACTCTATGGAATGCCTATGGTATCGTAGTATAAATGATATCCCAAACTCATTTCAGGAAGGATAATCAACAGAGCTAAATTCATATAAACTTTCAACTCCAGAGAATATATATTGAACTGATAACCCAAAATGGAAATCAAACCATTATAGGTTCACTAATACACATGGAGATGAAATCATGGAAAATTCTAAAAAATAACTATTAATAACTAGACAATCCAAATAAATATTGAATATCAACCATATTGTAGGGATTCTACTAAGACATCACATCTTGAATCTTCTTAGTATCTAATAAGACACATTTTTCCGAAATCACAATCCCAAAAATTTAACCTCATAAATAAATAAATAAAAGTTTGATATATTGAAATATTGAATATACACACTTATTATTCCAAGGATGATGTTAAAATTCTCAACATGATACTCCTCCTATTTTTCATTAACAATTATATAATACACATAATCCACCACAAATAAATAAAATTAGTATTAGAGGATTTCATTAATCAATTATATAAATTTCATTGATGAATTAGAAAGGCCAAAAAATATTCTAAGAGAATAAAAAATCTTATACCTAATCGAATATTTCTTCTTAGGTATATCATTCTCTTGGACCCTTAACTTATTGAACCATAATCTTATATCAATTTATTAAATCCATTAGTCACCCTTGATCTGATTTAAGTCATCATTAATATGAGTAAATTGATATCTATTGTGAACAATAACGTTTTTGTGTTTTTTATTCAAAAAAATGTCAAATACTCCCATATACCCTCATTACACCGAGAAAGAGTGACACCCAAGGTGAAATGATAGGATGAATAAATCCATTATCCAAATAATTCAGAATATGAACCTTTTATTATTCTAATTAAATGTTTTTAAAATGATATAAAGGTATGAAAATGAGCTTCATTCAGAGATGCAAGTATATAGTTACCATGAATTCTTTATAAAGAATAAATAAGGGTAAATATTCTATATAGAATTTTTTATACTCATTATCCACTATAGTAAGTGGAACAATTATATATTTATCAACTACATCAAGAAGCATATCTAACAACTGAAATTATATAACATCGTCACATAGGACAGTGCGACCTTCCATCGTAGATCTATATTCCCTCTCATCCTAAAAAATGTGAGTGAATTAACAAGAAGAAATAAACATTACTTGAGGATGAAAACATTATATTTGGTATTTTTAATTAAATATTTATTCCTTTCAATTAATTAGAAAAATGATTCCAATTTCAATAACAAGAAAATCTCATACGTTTTCATTGTTGAAAATATTCACCTTCCAGTTAGGTCATCTAAAACCTTATATAGAATTATTTTACTATGGATTTGAAATATTTTTCATTAAATTAATAATATTTTAACACAACCCCAAAACTTCCACAATAATTTATGAGAAAATTAATGAGTTTCACCCATATCAAATAAACTCATTACCATATAAGATGCATTAAACATTGTACCTCAAACGGCATCTATGATGGACTCTGAATCTGGTAGTACACACTACACTGAAATGATATTCCCATCCTCATTATTCTTATTTCTCATCACCTAAGAATCTCCCTTGGTGATTGGGTGAGATCCCACCCTTTTCCATATCATATAAAAACAGAGATCTCTTTGTAATCTTTGGTCTATCACAAGGATGATCTCTCATAGAAATTGTAATATGATCAGATTTCCAAAATGTATTCGGTGTTTCCTTAATATTAAATTGGAGGTTTCCCTTTCTCCAGTAATATTAATAGAACACCGTACCATATCCTAGAAACTATTCTGAACTCATACCACAATATCACTGCTTTTCACTTTACATTATCAAGTAGAAAGAAGAAATATTAGAAACCTTATAATAAAAATGATTCCTTAAAAGTTTCTTTTAAAAAAAATGCACTACCTAATAAAAATGAGTATCATAAACTATGAATAAATGAACTCACTTCCCCATAGTTACCACGTAATGTGTCTTTACCACTACTTAGGTCATATGATAGAACAGTTAATTGACGTTTTTCAATAATGTAACTAGGTTTAATATTCATGAAGCATGGATTCCACAATGGATTCCAAATACATTCCCCTTATACTGTAAATATTATATGTAAAAAAATCTTAGAGTCTTATAAAAAATTATAATATTTTAAAATCAAATAAATCAACTAAATCCATTCACTAAATTATTTAGGTCTGTTTTCACCATGAATGATTAATGGGTATTTTTAGTGTATTCTATTACATGGCCCACCTTCCCTTATGGGTCAATAGTAGCTACATGGATCACATACTGGACCATTCACACTATATTTTTCATCAATTCTAATTCAACCATATGATTTTATTGTGGAGTTCACTCTACAGTTTCATCTCTAGAAATCAGATATTGTTATCTTGAAGCTCCATTTTCTATAAAAATAGATAGTACAACACAAAATCAAATAATATATTCCATTATCATCATCCAAATTTTGATAACTGATGGAAAAAAATTCTAAATGGATAAAAAATAAAATCTAGAAACCCCTACATAATTTTGGTTTCTCATGGTTTGTCGTGAAGGAGAGTTTCTGTTTCACACTCACACACTATCTCTAGATTTTTTATGGTCTTATATCCAGTTAATCAATAACCACTAGACATGTGATGATACAAAAACAACATTATATGATTTATAGAATAACCAAAGGCTATGATACTAATATTTAATAGAGAAGCCTAACTCAACTCATACTATCATCTAAATTAGCCCAACCCATTTCTTGATGAAGGGTCCAAATTTCCATGAGCAGGTAATAAGAACCAAGGTATTATAAAAAGGATTATGAAAAGGTTTTAACCCTAAAAAATAAATGATAATACAGAAACAATGAGAGCATCACATAGGATATCCCAAATATATCATAAGTGGAAACAAAAAAACCATAAATGTAACATCTATAAACTAGATAAAAAATATATAAGAATAATCAAAATTTCAAACATATAGAGCCCAAATAAAGCCATGGGTTTTTTTACTCATGCCCATATATCCAGACAATCTCATCTCACTAGAACAAAACATGATCTATGTGATCCCTCCTCAATATGATGCTCTTCCACAGACTTGTATCCTCTAAACCAAGTCTATAAACAACAAAATGAAAAATTATGTTTTGAGTCATATATATTATATGTTTTCAAAAGAAGAATCTATATAATATATATCCACATTCATATATTTTTTCTCATATAAAACGGATTTCAAAACCCATTCAATGGAAAATAATTTCCTTATGAAATCATCCTTTTTTATTTTTTATAGCATACCATATTATGAAAACAAAAAAATAATATAAATGAATCAATAAAGAATAATAAGATTTATAAACTATGTTTCATACATCAAAATCATTATAAAGTGGGATATTAATAATATCATGTAAACATATACATAATGCATTCAAAACCCACAAAAAATGAAAACCATGCCATGAGGGTTTATACAATAGAGTAACTAAAAATAAAATTAAGATAAAATTATAATTACAGAGTCTAGTAACCTTAATATCCCAAAAAGGAAACCTAATATCAACCATGTAATCATGGTATCCTACCTTTTTAATGATTTATTTATTATGGTTTACATATGACTTTTATTGCATACAACACATACTCCCAATGTGATATGTATAATCATAATGATTCATTAAAATAATTACCACATTTCATAAAACATTTTATTTACTATTTTCAGGGAATCTACATGCTTGAAAACCAAATAAAATACCAAAAATCATTTAATAAATTTTATCCAACCAAAAATGTGCATAAAATTCAGTTTTCATTTAAAACCAATTTTGAAAAAAAAATTACATTTCCATCAATCATCAAAGAAATTAGATTCATAAATGAAAACCATTAGACCGTATAAAAAGACAAGGATCCCAAAATGATAGTCCATTAAATAAATACAACATCCTTAATGTAAAATAATACAATATTCCCATCTAGGGTGATGATGGATAGTAAGAGATATGATTCTGAAGAATCTAGAACAAATAGAAAAAACATCATGCCCCCATGTCAATGATATTCCAAATGATCTAGTCTCAAAAATCATCAAATTCATAGAGAATGTGGTAATAAAACATTTTATTACATATTCATCACGCTGATTTATAATTGATGGAAATCCAAGATATTAACTAGCATGGAGATCTATTAATTAGGTGAGTGATAGAGTAAAATACATCAGAAAAGAGATTATAAACAAATGGAAATAATATTAGTACTAAAGGATATGATTTAGAGGAGTTAAAATATATTTCTAGAGAAAATGAAAAATATGGAACTAGTTAATTGTATGTTTAGCAACATCACCTGCTAGCCTTTGGACATCCACTGACTGAGTTTGAGTAACGAGAATGTGGAATATACCTCTAGGTATCCACCAGCAAACTAGTGTAAGTCCACCAGTTATTTGATAGCACATATAATTGATCTTCCAACATCTATCAGCTGTCTGTTGGCCCTTACATTCCAGCTGGCGATGTCCTAATTCCACCAATAGTCAAAATTCCTTATCATTACTTATAGATGACTTGGAAATTATGAAAAAATGTCAAAACAAGTATTATTCCTAATTACATATATTAGTTTGTTTAAATTATGATGATTTTAAAATATTTTTCCCCTATAAAGGCTCTAGATCAAAAACATGAAAATATATAAGGAAATTGATGCATGATCAAGGATGTATGATCCCATGTCTCATGGTTATCCATACCAAACATTCATCTTAAATGAACAAATGGGGTAATATTTTCAACACCTTATCATAACAATCTACTCATTTAATAGTCATTTCTTACCCTGATGTCTCAATATCAATTTCAATATCCTACCACTTGATTTTGTGGGATGGATCTAGACAATAATTCTTTATTTTGGATTCATGGAACAAATTATGGATAGACTCCAAATGAGATGGTTAGTATATTAAAATAACCAACTTATTGAGTCACTCTATAATAAAAAACGAATTGAGATAAAGAGGTAATAACATACCCTACATTTATAGGAATTTTTTCCTCATCCATGGTGAAAGTATGAGGAAAACTCTAACACCCAACTCAAGTTCCAATGGATGATAATACTAATGGGAATATGATTTCTACTAAATCTAATCAATATTTAACCTATTTTTAATAAATTATAAAATTTTCATCACCGCCTAAATAATGATCAGTATCAATAATGATTATTTACATATTACTTCCAAACATTTATGTGATATACAAATCAACCCACAAAACACCACAAATATCTTCATCCTTCTCTATAATCGATAACTATTGTTATATTATAACTCTTATACTTTATTATGTTTATCCGAAGATCCACTGACGTCATCTACAAATTCTTAAAGAATTTATTCAATAATTTTGATGTCTTTTTTGTTCTATCCATCTCCCTTGTGATGATAGATACACTAAAATCCAACTGACACCTATAGTCTATTAAAATCCTCTCAAAAATTGAGTTGTATAGTGTGCTTTCCTATCCAAAATTATATCTAATGAAAAAAATAAAGTATGAAAATAACGAAAAAATTAAAGGATGATTTTGATACCCTAACACCATTTACTCCGTGATAGGTATGAAATTCACCCATTTTTTAGTTTATAAATATTCACCCATATTTCATCCTTGCCACTATGTGTTATAGGTAAACCATTCATGAATTCCATTGATGTATCATAACATTTCTACAAATAAATGTGTAATGGTTTTAGTAGATGATCTAGCCTAGGTTGTTCCAACTTATTTCTATAATATGTAGGCGATCGAGACACAAATTCTATATTCAATCATTTCATTCAAAACCACTCAATTGTAGAATCTTAGTTGATGATACATCTTGTTTCTCTATGTTTAATAGACTATTGAGATTTATTCCCTTTATATATCAATTACTATATCAGGTATAATTTATGAACCATCCAAAATCATAAGAAAAAAACCCCATGTGGGGAATGAAACAACTCACTTGAGGTCATCTCACAATGAAAATTTTTAATATAGAACTAAAACTAAAAATCCCAGCATATCCATGTCGAAACTAATCAAACATAGATGATTCAGTATGAGAAAAATCTATGAACAAATATTTATCATATCACCCTTCATCTATGTATATATCAATAATAAAGACCATCAAGCATCACTCTTCCACTATTTTTTCACTATCTAGGTTAAGAAATTTCTTACCAACCATATCCAACAACATTTCAATTTGTGGGGGTTTATAAAATATCAATATCAATGTTAAAAAAGGAACTCTACGTAATATATCTCTATCAATATTTGATTTCATTGAGTGAAGATATACTTTAACCTCTTATGGTTTGAATACACTATATTCAGCTCCCTAATGTGGTAGTGGATCCAAGACATTAGTGAATAAATCAATCTAACAAACTAAATAACATTAATATGATATTTATTTTCATGAGGTATTAATTTATGATTACCATAAGATAATTATAGACTTCATTTCATAAATAAATCACAGACTCATACTAGAGGAACTACAGTAGATATTTATTACCAAAATAGGTTAAAGAAAAGTCAATATTGTATATGGATTCAATAACTCATTTGAATCCTCAAAATATCAATTGAAAGGATCTCTCTTAATGAAATTTACACCCCTATGGGATAAATATGATATAGGAGATAAAATATTATATATGTATTGAACAATGTACCTGTAATAACAATATAACCACATGAAACATTGAATTTTAAACACATTTATAGGATGTATCTAAGACATCAGTTCTCGATACTTCTCATGATCAACAGAGAAAACATTTTAATAAATCACATGGATTTGATATTTCACCTATTTAATCCAAACATATATTTTGTTAATGTTCTATATATTTGAATTTTTTTATTTTCCAAGGAAAATATTGTAATTATATTAATGATCATAATCTGATATATAATAAAAAGGATATTTTCTAAAAATATCACCGTTTATTATCCATGATCTAATAGAATATTCAATTCATTAACTCTATAAACATTTTTGGGGAATTTTTTAGTCCAAACTACATGACTAGGTACTCATAAGTCTCAAACCTTCTCTTGGGTTCTCTCATTGTATTTTCTTCATCAAGAACCTAAGTTGATGGTACCATAATATCATATACTATTTTTAAAAACCACCTGATTCCCATGAGTTAATGGAAAGGTTATAAATCATTGTAATGGGTTTTTTTTTCAAAAATGTCATCTGGATGAGAATTATGTAATAAAAAAATTTTCAAATACTCTCACAAGTATTTTTTTAAAGACCACTAATGATTCATATGGTGAAATTCAATGAAGAATAAATTGTATAGGATAATGATTTTCATGATAAACAATTATTTATTTCAATAAAGGAGGATCTATGTAATATGTTGGTATGGAAGTGGGTCTCATCCTTGTAAATAGGTCTGTAAAATACTTGAATTCCCACTAAGGAGGAAACATATAGAAATAATTTTGAAATAGATCGGTATACAACCTCACCACTATAGGAAGGGGGACACTAAGACATGGTTAAACATAATTCAAAAACATCCCCCCTTACTAGAAATGTATCACCTAATGACAATGGAAAAAAAGATATTACTTCCAAGATATAGGATCCCAATTTCCCAAAAATATTTGAGTGACTCCATTATAAAAATATACATAACCAAATTATGATAGTATTCAATGAAGACTTTATATATATTTATTCAGTCAATTTCAATGATTAGATCAATGATAAAATGATCCACAACATTAAAATACAATATGGTTTTGTGGATATAAATCATCATTTGAAAATTTGGAAATATAATTTTATAAATATTATTCATTCGAAAAAGATCATAAGAAGTCTTCATGAAAAGAATAAACTCCCGAAATATGTCAATCCAATCAAAAATATTATAATATATAAATAATGGAGATACACTAGTATGAAAAAAAATCCATAACCATATAATATACAACAAATATCATATATCTCATATAGATTTTCATTCCACTAACTCCTCTAGTACAAAATCTACTTTAAAGATACATCCAACCTCATTATAACCATTCATCCTGACTCTAGAATCACCCTAAAAGAGTGGTTGAGATCCCGCCCTTTTCCTCATAAAATCCTAAAAAAATCCATTGGTGAAGGTGGATCAAGATTTATATCCCTGGGTTAGTCTCAAACAAAAAGGTTGAAGATGGTCATATTTCTCACATCTGTGACATAATCTAGGTTTTACCTTTCAATAAGGTTTTCTATGTCCCTTTCTATCACATTAGTAATAGATGTTATTTCACTCCCCTAATGGCTATTTCTTACTCCTAAACTCACATTGTTGTTGGTCAAATTGATTCCTTTTTTTTAAATAAATCTGGATATCTGTTGGTATCACATATTCTTTTATGTGACCAATCTTCCAAGCTATATATGCCCTATATATATCATTCTTTTTTACAATCTCTGTGAATGATAGTATGCACATAAGAATCAACATATTCCAAATAGAGGGCATCCAAAACATTTGAAACTCTTAGGTGTTGAGATAGTAATTAAAAAATTGTTCCATAGATAGGTGTATTATCCCAACAAGTTGGGTAGCATACTCCATTAATTGTTGATCAACCTACTCTATAGTGATGAACTAGAATTACTTTACCACACTTTTTTTCTAAAAATAGAATCATTTATTGAGGTAATTCAAAAAAATAATACAGCTGAGATCTTAATAAAACTAGAATTATATAATAAATGCCGAATAATTTTTTCATGTCCCCTATAGAATATATGTGGTGAAACAAATAATGGAGACTTATGAATTTTTTTGTAAGTGATAAGTTCTATAAAAACCCTTGGTCAAATATGCTAAATAATGGGGTCCCTTTTTATAGCGACTCATTCAGTTTTTACGTCGATATTATATCTTATTAGATGAATATTCATTACATAATATTAGGTTGAACAAATGAAACACGAATGATTATTGCCTTTGTAAAATTTGATATATAAACAAATAGTTCTTAAAATATTTACATAATCACCCACATAGTTTTTAAAATTAGGAACCCTTATTAGATATATCATACAAAAAACCATTCTTCATATCATTGGGAAAAGAAAATATAATAAAGTGTGAGATCATATCCTCAACAAGGGTATAAATAGGGGATATCCGTTGATGAACATAATCATGAATAATATGGGCACAATGATTTGAGAATAATATGATAACATACAATAATCATACTGTAACATCCCAGGTAAATAAAGAATAAAGAATTTTCATATTTATTAATATTTACAAATTAAATATTAATTTTATTTTAAATGGGTTGCTATGTTCGATAGCGTACCCGATACGCAACGATGAGGTCCTTTGAAAACTTACGTTGCACACTAGTAATATAATAATATTATTTTAAATGTTAGTTATCATGTAGCCGTTTTATTGGCGGGAATATATATAAATAACTAAAATATGATTATATATGTTTTTAAATGTTTTTACATTTACCCAATAAAAGATAAAGGCTTAAAATACAGAAAGAGTTCAATTTTAGGCATTTATACCCTAATTTTCACGAAAGGTCCACTTATCACCTTTTGACGGAGAACCATCATTAAATATAGTTTTGATCGATCTTATAAATTCTATTGGACCAAATATAACTCTTCTTTATAATCGGGACATCAAAATTTACTTTGTGTAAATTTTTGGCACCTTTCTGATAAAGTTCATTTTTTATGAATAGTGTAAAATGTTGTATTTTAATTCAAACCCTCTTATTAATATAATTTATTTATATGATTATATTATCTTTTGAATTGGTTTTAAAGTGAAATTATAAAATATTTTTACCATTAAATCCAATAGTGGTTGTTGATATTAATTTCACTTTGAAATCGGACATAAACTAGTGTCAATCTTTTGATACTTATTGTTTCATAAAAACACGCTATTTGCTCTGACAGCGGGAATAAATTATTAAATTAATTAATGTGACTTTTATGTTTTTAATTTTGTAAGATATACTTCATTTTTGAATTTGGAATATCAAATATAGCTTATGGTGATTTTTTGGTAATTTTCTAAAAAACTTCAATTTTTAATGAATAGTGAAACCACTAAGTGGTACTTATAAAGACTGATTTTCCGTTTAAATGAAATTTTGCCATCATTGTGTTTTGAATTTCAAAAATCCGACATACATGGTTGCCATTAAGAAGTAAAATGTGGTTCAATGAGATTATAATAATTTTTTGGTGAATAGTAACTTATTAAGTTCTTAATCGCGATTAGAGGTAATTAGTGTAATTTAAGGTAAAAATGATATTATAAGAATGTGAAAACACCATGAAACTTGTCCTACACCTATTGGGTGAGTCATGGCCGTCCAAGAAAAGCCATGGGACAACTTGGGGACCCCATGGAGACACTTTGGTTGGGAAATGACATAAATAACTTTTTATTTAATGTTAAAATTAAATTGACACAAACATGAGTTGTTTTATTAAAACAATTTTTAAGTAGGGTTAAACAGGTCAAAATTTTGATTATAAATAGTCATTGGAAAGCTAAAAAAGTTTCCTACATCATAGTATTTTTTTTTATAATTTTTAGACATTAAATAAATTAAATTATTTATGACATAATAATGATGCAGTGATGACATCATTATTTGACGATTTAAATAAAATTGAAAGATAATGTAAAATCTATGAACTACACGTGTCCAAAACTTATTGGATGGGTGGATTTAGAACCCTTATCACCTTATACACTAATTATATCAATTTGGGACCTTTTAAAACCTAAACACATTTTCAAATAAAGTAATATTGCTTTACTTTCCAAAAGTGCCCCTCCTCTCCTCTTATAAAAGGCCCCCACCTCTACCTCATTTCACACATTCCTCAAGCCTTTGGCTCGGCCAAACCCTGCCCATTTACTCTCTACAAATCCCTCTCCTAATCCTAGAGGATTCCCTTTGGGAATAATCTTTTCAAAGGAAGCCTTTAGGCTCATATCAAAAGGAGTTACACTTTTAAAGGTAATTCATTCTCTCATGTTCATTTGTTTTATTTTGTTTCTCCAACCCCCTAAACTCTTTTTATTTACTTATTTTGTAACAACAAAAGTATCTGCAATATACTAGGATGTTGTTATATGATTTATTCGAGCTACACTCTCACAAAACTACATCAAATGGTTAAAAAACATACGGTTTCCGTGGATGGCGAAATTCTGCCTCCCGAAACGATGATTGTTCAATACTTATTTAACACCTTCAAAGGTGGCCATTATGATGTCACTATTTTTATATACAATATATAATATGTTTATGTTTTACTTATGCTTCTTTATTCTTCATTTGTGTCTTACCGTTATGGATTCCATTATGGGTATACGCGATATCTACATTTTAGGAAGTGCGGACTACCGCCCCCTCAAAGTGATGTGATTCGTTAATGCCATACGTGGGACGTATAAAGGATGGATTTAATGTTATTATATATGATGTTATATTGGAATTATTATATACCTCTATATCATTATTATTTATTTCCATTAAAGTATGAGATAGGAATGAAAGTAGCATTCATGCGTACGTACGGCTTACCGTCTCCATGAACGGTGCATTTCATTTCTTGTCCCCAAATGTAATGTACTATTAAAAGTACATGTATATAATGGATATATATAATTAATGATATATCTAAATGATGAATATAATTCTGGAATTAAAATATACATACCTCTCATTTAGTTTTAATTCCATTAATATGACAAAGAAATTAATGTAGCGTTCATGCGTACGTACGGCTTACCATCTCCATGAACGGTGCATTTCATTTCTTACCTCTAAATGATTATGTAATATTATAAATACATGTATATTCTGGATATATATGATACATATTATATCCAAATCGGAAATTTCATTCTGGATATAAAGAACCTTTGACCACACGAACAACATGTAATTGTAAGAAGTCCATTTTCGACTTAAGAACCAAATATTGAGAAAATAAACATTATTAACTTAAATGGTTACATAATGTTTATAACATGGAAATAAGTGATATAAAAGGAATAATGAACTTTAAAAAGGTTCTTAATCAAGTATAAATTACCTCAAGTTTATTATTCAGGACGTTAAAGAACGATCGAGTCAAGTTGGACCCGAGGTAAGCGACTTCGTCTCAATCTCCTTTCATTGAGGCATATTTCGTTTTATACACAACTTTCTTTTATACGGTGTATAAACCCCTTTAACTTTTACTTTTATAAAAAAGGAATATTTTCTACGAAGCGTTTTACTAAATGACAAAAAGGAATGTTTTTTTAACGTACGCGGTGACAACGACCTTTTCCGCCGCCGTGAGTATTATTTGGTCTTTGGCTTTCTCAACAAGCCGTAATGTTTTTAGAATAAAATAAATACCATATACTCTTTTATGTATTTTGGTATTGAAAATGGTTTTGAAAAAATATTCTATTATGTCAATATATTTATGATATATTGTGATTGAAATGTGGAAATGTTATCATTCCTTTATATTGGTTTTATGTTTTATGATTTTATATTGGTACTTGGACATTTTAACGGGTGGTTACGTTATAAACCATATGACGGGTGGTGCCGTGAATACCAGGACAGGTGGTTACGTTATAACCTCCAATGCATTGGGTATGGAATTCGGCCGTATGGCTATTCCATTAAGTATGTATGGAAATTGGCCGTATGGCTATTCCATTAAGTGATATGTGTGGAAGTCGGCCGTATGGTTATTCCACATAAGTATGTTTATGTCCCAAGTTACCTTTTTAAATGTTATGTGTTCTTTTTATGGGTTTTATGGTAATCCTTTGGTTACAAAAAGGTAAGTAATGATACTTTATTCAGTAAAGAGTTTTTACTACTTCCTGAAGGTGAAGGTATTACTTTGATAGAGTATTCATGATTTACTTGATGTTTGAAAAAGTAGCTGTTCTCATTCTTTGTGTATCCCTTACTGAGCTTTTTATGCTCACCCCAAGTTTTTCGAAATGTTTTTCACAGGACTTAAAGTGGAATAAGGTCAAGGATGGGATCAAGGGAATGTCATGCTATATAAAACATGGAACTAGGCATGTTTCTTTCAAGAGTTTTTTTTTATTATGGAAACTTAGTAGAAGTGACTACTTTGTAATCTTTTGAGATGTAATAGTTATGTTCTAATTCTCTAACTCTAAACCTGAAAAGATCCTTAACGTGTAATCTTGTGATAACTCAAGATTAAGTATGGTTTGAGGCTGGGGCCTTATAGTTGGTATCAAAGGTCGGTTTAGACAACTTTAGGAGTTAGAAAAGTGTTAAATTATAATATGATTGAAATGATATAGCATTTACGGATTACCATGTTGCTTCGCCTAAGATATTTCTGTGTTTAGAATGGTTTTCCGCAGAGGAAACAAAGCAGCTATGTTGGGACGACATCAGGAGGAAGATAACCTTCCAAATCAGCAACCTGAGATGGTCGGAATCGGAACTGAACAGTTTGTTGCAGTGATGGCACAGTTGACTCAGGCTATAAATGGTGGTGGTATCCATGCACGAGATCAGCCAGATCAACCGCAGAGGAACATGTCAGTGGTGGAACATTTCATGAGGCAACATCCCCCATCATTCAGAGGATTATCTGATCCTGTGCAAGCTGAAAGGTGGATTAATGCACTGGAGAAGATTTTTGATGTCATGGGGTGTTCAGAACATCAAAAGGTTAGTCTTTCTATTTACCGTTTTGAAGGTGAAGCTGATCAGTGGTGGGCGATGGTGAAAAATATAAGGGATAGTGATGAGATTGAGGATCTTCACTGGGAATAATTCAAAGGTATGTTTCTTGAAAAAATATTTTCATAAGGTGGTTCGTCTTAGGATGGAAAAACTGTTCCTATAATTGAGGCAGGAGGATGATTCAGTGGCTGCTTATGAAGAAAAGTTCACTCGATTGGCAAGGTATGCTCCAAACTTCATAAGAGATCTTGATAGTAAAATAAACCGTTTTTACTCAGGGTTAAAGCCAAAGTATCGAAGGGCTTTAGCTTCTCGTGAGTTCAAAAGTTATGAAAAACTTGTTCGATGTGCGGAGAAGGTGGAAATGGAGTTTGCCGATGATCAGGTGTTCTATGACAAATAACAGAATAAGAGGACTAGTTGGCAGGCAAAGGGGATGAATTAATCAAAGAAGAAAGGATGTAAGAAAACCAAATATCCATCCTGTGAGAAGTGTGGTAAAATTCATCTTGGAGAATTTTATCCAAGTCTGGTAAGTGCTTTCGGTGTCGTAAGTCTGGTCATATTTCTCGTAACTGTAAGGAAGATGATCAAGCAGGAAATGAAAAGCCAACGGTAAGATGTTTTAAGTGCAATGAAATGGGACATTATGCAAACGAGTGTCCAACGAAGAACTCAATTGGGGGACTTCAGCCAGACTACATGTAGAAAGGGGTGGAAAAATCCTTTGCAATAACTTCAGCAGATGTTGGGCCATCGAATGATGTGGTATCAGCTCCAGGGAGCTCAGTATTTTTCGAAGATTGACTTGAGGTCAGGGTACCATCAGTTGATAGTAAAAGAAGCAGACGTTCCGAAGACTACGTTCCGTACTAGATATGGCCATTATGAATTTGTAGTTATGCCTTTTGGGTTAACGAATGAACCTGTTGTATTCATGGACCTTATGAATCAAATTTTCCATGAGTTCTTGGATAAGTTTGTGTTTGTGTTTTGAGGTTTGAGAAGAGGTTATGTGTGCCTTGTGATTCACAGTTGAAGAATGAGTTGTTATGTGAGGCTCATAGTTACCCGTTTTCCGTTCATCCTGGCAGTACTAAGATGTACAGAGATCTGCAGGAGTATTACTGGTGGGATGGAATGAAAAGAGATATTGCTGATTTTACTGTGAAGTGTTTGACATTTCAACAGGTTAAAGAAGAGCGGCAGTTACTGAAAGGGATGCTTCAGCCTTTACCAGTGCCAGAGTGGAAATGGGAGAATATATCCATGGACTTTGTTGTTGGATTACTGAAGACATCTCGAGGTAATAATGAAATCTGGGTTATTGTTGATCGCTTGACAAATTCTGCTCATTTTCTTTGCTATACAAGATACTTTCTCTCTAGATCAACTTTCCCGTTTGTATCTTAAAGAGATAGTCAGGTTACATGGAGTTCCTCTCTCCATTGTATCTGATCGTGATCCCAGGATTACTTCTAACATTTGGAAAGGCCTTCAGAAGTCATTGGGTACTGAATTAAATTTTAGTACAGCTTTTCATCCTCAATAAGATGGGCAGTCAGAACGAACAATCCAGACATTGGAGGATATGCTACGAGCTTGTTCTATGGATTATCAGGGAAGTTGGGACCAACATCTTTCTTTTGTTGAGTTTTCTTATAATAACAGTTTTAATTCCAGTATACCGATGGCACCATTTGAGGCATTATATGGGAAGCGGTGTCGAACTCCAGCATTTTGGGATGAAGTGGGTGAAAGGAAGTTGATGGGACCAGAATTGGTAGAAGAGATGGCAGAAAAAGTTCAGCTGATTCAAAAACACATGAGAACAGCTCAGAGTAGGCAGAAGAGTTATGTGGATAACCGGAGGAAGGATCTATCTTTCGAGGTAGGTGATCATGTTTTTCTCAAAGTCTCACCATGGAAAAGTGTGATGAGATTTGGTTAGAAAGGAAAGCTGAGTCCAAGGATCATTGGACCATATGGAATTCTGGAGAGAGTTGGATCAGTTGCATACCGAGTGGCTTTACCTCCGAGTTTATCTCAGGTACACAATGTTTTTCATGTTACAATGTTGAGGAAGTATATTCCAGATCCATCTCATGTTTTGAGTCCAGAGGTAGTTCAGCTGGAAGGGAACCTATCTTATGAGGAACAACCGGTCCAGATTCTTGACCACAGGGAGCAAGTGTTACGGAATAAGGTGATTCATCAGGTAAAGGTTTTGTGTAAAAACCATGTGATTGAAGAGGCAACGTGGGAATATGAAAATGCTATGAGGGATAAATTCCCCCACTTATTTTGATAAGTGAATAAAATTGCGAGGACGCAATTTCCAAAAGGGGGGAAGGATGTAACATCCCAGGTAAATAAAGAATAAAGAATTTTCATATTTATTAATATTGACAAATTAAATATTAATTTTATTTTAAATGGGTTGCTATGTTCGATAGCGTACCCGATACGCAACGATGAGTTCCTTTGAAAACTTACTTTGCACACTAGTAATATAACAATATTATTTTAAATTTTAGTTAACATGTAGCCGTTTTATTGGCGGGAATGGATATAAATAACTAAAATATGATTATATATGTTTTTAAATGTTTTTACATTTACCCAATAAAAGATAAAGTCTTAAAATACAGAAAGAGGTCAATTTTTGGCATTTATACCCTAATTTTCACGAAAGGTCCACTTATCACCTTTTGATGGAGAACCATCATTAAATATAGTTTTGATCGATCTTATAAATTCTATTGGACCAAATATAACTCTTCTTTAGAATCGGGACATCAAAATTTACTTTGTGTAAATTTTTGGCACCTTTCTGATAAAGTTCATTTTTTTATGAATAGTGTAAAATGTTGTATTTTAATTCAAACCCTCTCATTAATCTAATTTATTTTTATGATTAGATTATATTTTGAATTGGTTTTAAAGTGAAATTATAAAATATTTTTACCATTAATTCCAATAGTGGTTGTTGGAATTAGTTTCACTTTGAAATCGGACTTAAACTAGTGTCAATCTTTTGATACTTATTGTTTCATAAAAACACGCTATTTGCTCTGACAGCGGGAATAAATTATTAAATTAATTAATGTGACTTATATGTTTTGAATTTTGTAAAATAGACTTAATTTTGGAATTTGGAATATCAAATATAGCTTATGGTGAAATTTTGGTAATTTTCTGAAAAACTTCAATTTTTGATGAATAGTGAAACCACTAAGTGGTACTTATAAAGACTGATTTTCCATTTAAATAAAATTTTGCCATCATTGTGTTTTGAATTTCAAAAATCCGACATACATTGTTGTCATTAAGAAGTAAAATGTGGTTCAATGAGATTATAATAATTTTTTGGTGAATAGTAACTTATTAAGTTCTTAATCGCGATTAGAGGTAATTAGTGTAATTTAAGGTAAAAATGATATTATAAGAATGTGAAAACACCATTACACTTGTCCTAAACCTATTGGGTGAGTCCTTGACGACAAATCAAAGCCATGGGCCAACTTGGGGACCCCATGGAGACACATTAGTTGGGAAATGACATAAATAACTTTTTATTTAATGTTAAAATTAAATTGACACAAACATGAGTTGTTTTACTAAAACACTTTTTAACTAGGGTTAAACAGGTCCAAATTTTGATTATAAATAGTCATTGGAAAGATAAAAAGATTTCCTACATAATAGTAGTTTTTCTATAATTTTTAGACATTATATAAACTAATTTATTTATGACATAATAATGATGCAGCGATGACATCATTATTTGACGATTTAAATAAAATGGAAAGATAATGTAAACTCTATGAACTACAGATGTCCAAAACATATTGGCTGGGTGGATTTAGAACCCTTATCACCTTATCCACGAATTATATCAATGTGGGACCTTTTAAAACCGAAACAAATTTTCAAATAAAGTAATATTTCTTTACTTTCCAAAAGTGCCCCTCCTCTCCTCTTATAAAAGGCCCCCACCTCTACCTCATTTCACACACTCCTAAAGCCTTTGGCTCGGCCAAACCCTGACCATTTACTCTCTCCACATCCCTCTCCTCATCCTAGAGGATTCCCTTTGGGCAGAATCCTTTTAAAGGAAGCCTTTATGCTCAAATCAAAAGGAGTTACACTTTTAAAGGTAATTCATTCTCTCATGTTCATTTGTTTTATTTTGTTTCTCCAACCCCCTAAACTCTTTTTATTTACTTATTTTGTAACAAAACCAGTATCTTAAATATACTAGGATGTTTTTATACGATTTATTCGAGCTACACTCTCACACAACTACATCAAATGGTTAAAGAACATACGGTTTCCGTGGATGGCGAAATTCTTCCTCCCGAAACGATGATTGTTCAATACTCATTTAACACCTTCAAAGGTGGCCATTATGATGTCACTATTTTTATATACGATATATAATATGTTTATGTTTTACTTATGCTTCTGTATTCTTCATTTGTGTCTTACCTTTATGGCTTCCATTATGGGTATACGCGATATCTTCATTTTAGGAAGTACGGACTACCGCCCCCTCAAAGTGATGTGATTCGTTAATGCCATACCCGGGACATATAAAGTATGGATTTAATGTTATTATATATGATGTTATACTAGAATTATTATATACCTCTATATCATTATTATTTCCTTCCATTAAAGTATGATATAGGAATGAAAGTAGCGTTCATGCGTACGTACGGCTTACCGTCTCCATGAACGGTGCATTTCATTTCTTGTCCCCAAATGTAATGTACTATTAAAAGTACATGTATATAATGGATATATATAAATAATTATATATCTAAATGATGAATATAATTCTGGAATTAAAATATACATAACTCTCATTTAGTTTTAATTCCATTAATATGACAATGAAATGAAAGTAGCGTTCATGCGTACGTACGGCTTACCGTATCCATGAACGGTGCATTTCATTTTTTACCTCTAAATGATTATGTAATATAATAAATACATGTATATTCTGGATATATATGATACATATTATATCCAAATCAGGAATTTCATTCTGTATATAAAGAACCTTTGACCACACGAACAACATGTAATTGTAAGAAGTCCACTTTCGACTTAAGAACCAAATATTGAGAAAATAAACATTATTAACTTAAATGGTTACATAATGTTTATAACATGGAAATAAGTGATATAAAAGGAATAATGAAATTTAAAAAGGTTATTAATCATGTATAAATTAACTCAAGTTTATTATTCAGGACGTTAAAGAACGATCGAGTCAAGTCGGACCCGAGGTAAGGGACTTCGTCTCAATCTCATTTCATTGAGGCATATTTCGTTTTATACACAACTTTCTTTTATACGGTGTATAAACCCCTTTGAATTTTACTTTTATATAAAAGGAATCTTTTTCTACGAAGCGTTTTACTAAATGTCAAAAAGGAATGTTTTTTTAACGTACGCGGTGACAACGACCTTTTCCGCCGCCGTGAGTATTATTTGGTCTTTGGCTTTCTCAACAAGCCGTAATGTTTTTAGAATAAAATAAATACCATATACTCTTTTATGTATTTTGGTATTGAAAATAGTTTTGAAAAAAGATTCTATTATGTCGATATATTTATGATATATTGTGATTGAAATGTGGAAATTTTATCATTCCTTTATATTGGTTTTATGTTTTATGATTTTATATTGGTACTTGGACATTTTAACGGGTGGTTACGTTATAAACCATATGACGGGTGGTGCCGTGAATACCAGGACGGGTGGTTACGTTATAACCTCCAATGCATTGGGTATGGATGTCGGCCGTATGGATATTCCATTAAGTATGTATGGAAATTTGCTGTATGGCTATTCCATTAAGTGATATGTGTGGAAGTCGACCGTATGGTTATTCCACTTAAGTATGTTTATGTCCCAAGTTACCTTTATAAATGTTATGTGTTCTTTTTATGGGTTTTATGGTAATACTTTGGTTACAAAAAGGTAAGTAATGATACTTTATTCAGTAAAGAGTTTTTACTACTTCATGAAGGTGAATGTATTACTCTGATAGAGTATTCATGTTTTACCTGATGTTTGAAAAAGTAACTATTCTCATTCTTTGTGTATCCCTTACTGAGCTTTTTATGCTCACCCCAAGTTTTTCGAAATGTTTTTCACAGGACTTAAAGTGGAATAAGGTCAAGGATGGGATCAAGGGAATGTCATTCTATATAAAACATGGAACTAGACATGTTTCTATCAAGAGTTTTTTTTATTATGGAAACTTAGTATAAGTGACTACTTTGTAATCTTTTGAGATGTAATAGTTATGTTCTAACTCTCTAAAACTCTAAACCTGAAAAGATCCTCAACGTGTAATATTGTGATAACTCAAGATTAAGTAAGGTTTAAGGCTGGGGCCTTATACATACTCAATCAATGAAAGTTCATTAATCATCAATAACGGAATAAGGATTCATAAATCAAATGAAAAAGGACATATGAGTTTGAAATAATCTATAATAAATCATGAGACATTATAACATGTCTTATAAATAATATTTATGTTTTTTAAAATAAATAAGAAGATAAATTAATTCCTTTAATTAATACTAACTTCCAAGACTGCCGTAGATTATTGGGTTCTCTGTGTTTTTCCATATTTCATAAGTTTAGCTTTACTCTAAAGACATTCATATTGGACAAAGTCTATTTTTGAAATAGGTTCACTTTGTCTTTTGATTATTATTATCTCATAAGGAATCCATCATTTATAAATAAATTGGAAATCAATATAATTCTGGGACCATCTGTCACATAATCCTAATATATTTATATATGTTACACATTATCACAAAACATTCACCATTTAATCATATCATAACCATTGGATAGGAAACTTTTTAATTTTAATAATTTAATTATAGAATAACCAAAATAAAATATTTTTTTATTAAAAATCCCATCTATGTAACCCTAAACCATTCATATCATGAATAAGGATGGTATGATTTTATTTTATCACTAGTAAAGTAAAATTAACTTAAAATGATTATATAATTGAAAACAAATTCCATTAAATGGTCTATAAACATTTTCTAGGAAATTAATGATTTCATTTGGAGATCACTTATTATATATATATATATATTCATGATATTATTGATAATTTTATATTTGAACATAATATTTTAAACATTTAAATAAAGATTCAAAACATTTATTGGATATGATGGTTGAAAATCCTATTCATTATGAAATCATTAAATCAGTGATTCTTTTCACACTGTTGGTAACTTATTTAGAAAAAATTAGAATATTAATAATAAACCACTTTTTAAACATTAACATATGGGTAAAAATATATTTAATAATAATAGGATAATTCTAAAAACATTCATCTAAACATTTTTTTGAAAAAAATCATGGATGAAAAATTATCCCATGTAAAGTGGAAATAAAATATGTCATTCATAAAAACATTTAAAGAGTAATTTAAAGTGCCAAATAGAAGAAAAATATAACATTCCATTAAAAGTATATGAATAATTATCGTATATTAAAAAATGATTTTTTTAGATAAGGGTCACATGATTTCACTTAATGTAAATTCATAAATATATAATCCCGATAAAAATTGGGTTTAAAAATAAATCCTCCACTAATTTTTTTGCTTTTGAATCACTATAACTCGGAAAGATTAATGTAAAATCATTATTTAAATATATTTATAACAATATTCTAGATATAAATTTTCATTGGGATGTATATAAATTTCATAAAATAAAATAAGTGCATAACATAACTTATTTCAAAAAAATACACATATTGTTAACATAAACCCTTACTACTTTGATAAATTTTAAATCCAGACACCGTGGATTTAAAATAGTAATTTATTATTTAAATATCCTGATTTAATAGTGAAAAATTATATAATATTTCTAAATATGTATTATATAAAACTCATAAACACAAATAGGTTCATAACATCATACATCTCTCAATTAAATGATATCGAGATGATAAACAATACTGCTTTAGTTATTTTAGAATCAGTAACTCATTGAATAGATAACATAATGTGTATTTTAATATCCCAATATTATTCATTATATTAAAAATATATGAATTTTTTTTGCAATATATACACCACATGATGAAACAAGTGTAAAATTTGGAATATGCCTCATATAATTAATTGTGAGATAAAAAACCCTTACAATATCGATAAACTCTAAGTAAGAAACACATGATTTTTTTTAAATTTTATGGATTTTTAATTACAAATTATTTCCATCAATATCATCTTAATAAAATTCTGGGTTGCTATATACCCCACAAAATAAAATAATTGGTGAATATAGAGTTCAGGTCACCGAAATAAAAGTGATATAATAATTGTTTGCCTCTTGATTTTTATTTCATTGTTTCAATTAAAATATTATTTAAAATAAATATATATTTATTATAAATATATTATATAACAATATTCATATATTTATTTTGAACATTTTTTTACTTATAACATCTTATTTTATATTTGTTAAAAAATCTTTTTTAAAACCACTATTGTGGGTAATTACCTCATTAGTTTCCATGTATATTTTTGTTGGATGGTTCTAGTATATGTTACATGGTCTTGAATTAAACATAATCGGAATAATAATCTTGAAATAATTATAATATTAATTAAAAAAATAAACTTTTTTAATAATTATTATTTAGTGGGGATGAAAAATGCATTACGTCACTTCACATAGATGATAGTATGTATGTATACCCGAGTGATCATTCACATTTCAATGGATGGAATGAATAAAGGTAAGTAATAATTCACATATATAAAATAATTATTATATCATTTATATAATATATATTCATTCAATTTGTCTATATTACCATCCTTACAAATTGAAAATAAATAATGAATCTCGTGGTTTTGTGGAGGTGACAGTCCACATGTACAGGCAAGCAATGTTATTTTTTTTAATAGATGAGAAGATAATAATTTAACCAAGATAATATAATTATATAGTAATAATTTTTTCATAAATACCATTTCTATAAATTAGTTCCATATTTATAATCATGTGATGAAAATTTTTATGTAAACCAAATTACACATGTAGTGGAAGAAGGTATCTCATACGTACGCATGAGCGATGATTATGATTTATATATTACAAAAAAATGTTTCAAATTTTTTTTAACATAATCATAATAATATATTGGTATTTTCATGATTCATTAATTATTATTTTTTATGGGAAAAATTATTTAGAGTCTATATAAGATTAATTTTATTTCAAATCTATGGTAAAAATGATTACCTATCCTTTGGTAGACTACCACTACATCAATTCTTACTGATATATTTCAATAGAATTTTATGATGGAAAAAAAATATAATTATTTTGTAGTAATCTTAAAAAAATAAATGGGTAGATTTTGAATATATGTAACAATGTGGTTTAAGAAAGTTAAAATAGTTGGGTTCATTTATAATGGAGGGAAAGGACACACTTCAAAATATTAAAACAATTTTAATGAAATAAATTCATTCCATATTAATGTGAAACCATATTTATTTAATGTAAAATATAATATATGATATTTATTAAATAAAATCACACAATAAAATTTAGATACATTTATTTTAAATTTTGAACATTATGTTTTGGTTTCTCTCATTTGTTAACCGAATTTTTCCTTAAGAACAATAATAAAATTTTCAATCCTAATGTGTTATAATATTAATTATATGGAAATGAATTTATCAAAAATGGTAAAGTAATAAATTATCAACCATTTATATTTATATTTTATACCTAAATGTTTTCTAGATTTTTTATATATAATTAACATTTATTTCTTTAATGAATATATTCATTATGTCCTTTTGAGATAATTCCTTAAATTTGATTTAATAGATCATAATATAAAAATTGAATTAAAAAATATATTATTTTTCCTTCCTTTTATACAATACTATGAATAATAATTTTCCTGTGAAATCATAATAAATCGAAATAATATTTCAATTTATGTTTTTTAAATCATTTTCATTTATTTTTCAACATCATGAACATGCACTTTGTCAACATCATGTTTTCTTTTCCAGTAACAATACCAATAATTAAAAATTCATAAAAAAATATATTATACTTGTCCAAAAAAAGGTTTTACATTATTTTATAGCTTCATATTATAAGAATATGAACAGAGTTCATAAATTTAAAAAGAAATAGAGTGACATTTTATAATTTTTGTTAATTAAATTAATATAAATGTTGTTTTCAAATCTAATTTGATTCTTAATTACATATATTTTAATTTAGGTGAGATATATGATAATAAATATCATCCAATGAAATAAAAGAATGCTTTTTAAGTTCATTTGGACACAACATATCTATGTTTTATCCAAGTTGTACATATTTTACTCTTACCCTGGTGAAAAGGTTTTACCACAATTTTTATTCAATATTTCCAAAAATGGAAGATAATTATTTAAAAAAAATTGATTATTCTTATTAAAAATATAGTTTATATTATTAAATATTCAATATCTACAAGTGGTAGTACTAAATTTTAATTTTTAAGAAAAAATAAAAATATTTTCTTTTAGAGAAACAAATTTATATGAATAAAAATTATCTTATACAAAAATATTAAACATTTATCATTAAAATAGAAGTTATTAGATTATTATTACTAAAAGGGATCATATTCTATTTAAAATTATATATGATACATATAATGACATTTAAATAACAAGACATTATGAAATGAAATAGTCGAACTTGAAAAATCATTATATTTCACTATTTATCAAAAAACATAACCTCTTCAAAAAACCCCAAAATTTCAATCCCAAATTGATTTTATATTTTTCTTTTAAAAACTATTTAATATTATTATATAAAATTTCAAAATGAAGATTTAACTAATTTTTACATCTATTTATAAAATTAAATAAATACATTTTAAAAAAATATGTTTCTGATGAATAAAAATTCTTTACTAAAAATAAGTAATTATTTCCAAAGAACATTACTATAATTTATTATTAATAATGAAGAATATGTATATATTTCATAATTAAATTTCATTATACATACCTTTCAAATAAAAAACTACATTATAATTTGAATATTTAAAAAATAATATATTTATAATATATCTCACTTCAGAGAAAGCTCATTGTTTCATGTTAATGAATAATTGAACATTATTATTATTTTAAACTATTTTTTTTTATTTTTACATACCCCCTATATAAATTGTTCAATCACAATTTTTTCTTAGTCAACAGATTACTGATATTTCAAAATATCTTTTTTGACAACCCAAATCATATATAGGGGTAACAAAAAAACCATTAAAAATGGATAATAATAAATATAATGGTTACCAAAAATATAACATAATATGATTCATGGATAAAGAAAAAATTTACTAAGAAGTTAAAATATAAATATTTGGGACAAAACTACCATACATGGAATAATATATGCTGATACAAAATATGGTCCTGATAATGTTAATGACTATAAAACAATAAATTAGTTAGTGTGAAAAGACCATCATTTCATCAGAAATAAAGATAAAAATAGATTTATTATTTCCATAACATTTTAAAAAAATGGTGGGATTATTTACTATAAATATAGATTTCATGAGAAAATATATTTAATTATTTTATTTACTTTTGATAATCAGAGTTTTATGTTTTTATTATGTGTAAATAAATTTTCCTACTATATCTTAATTCTTAAAATGAATATTTTTGTTGAATTTTTCATTCTTAAAGAACCAAAATTAACTTTTAATGGATAATAATATACCAAATATTATGATAATTCATTCCTTATATCATTATATATAAAATAATAAAAAATTTATCATGGTATGTAATATGGAAGAATATTAAAAAATAATATCTACAACCTCAATAATAACATTTAGAGTTCAACATTATATATTCTATAAATAGTAAACCATTAATCTCTACCAAAATAATTCTAATCAAATTCAAAACCGTGAAATCTAAAATATTTTATCAATTTTTTTCAAGATGAAATTTAACATTTACCCCTATAAAATATTTAGTATCTCATAATATTATGTAAAAAAAATTAATTCATTGAACAATTATCCTATTAAATAATGTAAATCCAATGAAAAACATGAATCCCCATAAAAAAATGAAAACGAAAATTAAATCAGAATATTTCACATTATTTATTCTTAATTTTTTTCTATAATCATATATTCTTCCAAATAAGTTTTACTTCCATAAAAATGGCAATAAAAAATTAGTAAATTTTAAATCCCATGGTTAAATATATTTAAAAAAATTTCCCAAAATGTAATATCACTTTTATCAAAGTTAAATACAATTATTTAAATATAAATGATAATATAAACTCTAAATGTTATCAATAACTTTAAAAATAAGTTCTCAAAATATAAAAACAGTATTACTAAAATAATCTTTTGACTAAAATATATAATAAACCAAAGGATTCTATTCTCATAAATGAATTCAATAATATCATTAACAAACTAAAATTTACTTCACATATAATCAAAAATAGGGCATCTATGACTTTATTGATATGATAAACATTAGATAATTAAACACATGTGAAATTAGGTTTATCCAACACCAGTATAGAATATCAATGTATTCCAATGGTTTTATCCTCTTATTAATAATAATTGTTCACAAATAAAAATTAATGTAACCCTATCATATCCCTTGGGTTGTTCAAAATAAGAATATAGTAAGGCTGCATTCACCATATAGTACAGTAATTGCTGAGATATACTCGACCAACTTTTTTCAGGTTTGTTACACCTAGATTTTCCTATTCCAAACACACATCCCCTAGTTTTATTCAAAAAGATATGTATTTCATGAAAACCAACACAATGTCTACCTAAAAAAATTATGTTGTTATCCATTATAGAGGATTATTCCATAGGTTTTTTTTCAATGTTTTCTAACAATAAAATCTAAATTTTAATTGAACCAGATCTTATACTAACTAAAGATTCATATAATCTTTGTATTTTTTAATAAAGACAGTTCCGTTAGGGATGATATTTGATTTTAATAGGATAATATAGTTTCATAATCAACCATTTTGATAGATTTTAGTCGAATAAAACCCGATGTATCACATATATATAACACAACAAATAATACATTCAATATCATGGGATTCATCGGTGTTTCATGCTAATGTATCTTAGAAACTCACATTGTTCGAGAGAATGGGGTTTCAGTCTGATCACACCATTTTGGGGGTAATTATTTCATACCCTAGGACAATCTTGTATATTTATGATATTTTAATGAATCCTTCCCAAATCCAAATACAATACTGGTTACCCTAACAGAATGATCAGTTGTCGAACCTTTGTATAAATTTGAGAGGGTACTACTAATGAAATCATCTATAAGTATCTATGATTCCCTATCTTGTTTCCCATTTTTACATAACAATGAAAGAATAATTTCACATTTAAGCCATATGAATGGGAAATATATCATTTACTTTTTTATAGGTAGTTGATTGAGGTTTTATTGAATTTGAATTGTTCTTTAAGAAGGCATCTTACATATCATTTCCAACAAATAATAATCAAACCCCACATAGTTCATATAGAACCTTGTTGTGTAGTTGAAAATTATGTGGAAAGGATGTGTGTTAGTGAATTATAATCATAATAGTGTACCATAGTGTCACAACCAATGTTCGATCATAAGGAGGCCACTTACAACACACAAAAATTTTATTATCACTATTATTATTTAAAAAATATAAATATAACTTAAATACTATATATATGGGGTCCTTTAAAATTACACAAGAAATATAAATATTATATATATTAATTCAATGAAAACACTAAATGTTTTTATAATAATGAAAGTAAGAAATTGATCTTGGGAGTTTATGGTGGATGAAATCATTATTTAAAAGAAAACTCAATATTCAATTCAATGTAGTGATCAATACCGGTCACACTACACCTTCTTGTTTGAAATGTCATTACCCCATACCGAGACCTCAACATACATGTTAATTCACTTCTTTAATACAACTAGGTTACCTCACTGTTGACCATCAAAATCAATGAAATGTTCCACCGTATGATCGACATAACTAATGGGGGGAACGGGAATGATAATCCAGAAGAAGAATTCATATGATAGTGATAATGAGGACAATGATCACAAAATAAATTTAACCATCTTCTAAAATCATATATTTTAATAATGGGAATATAAATTAATGAATAATAAAACTAAATAATTCCACCATTCCCTCCCTCGACAAGATCTGATTTTAGTTCTCCAATTTTAATGGAGTAGAGAAGGGAACAATGGTGGAAGAACACATATAATAAAAAAATAGAAGAATTGAGAAATTAATAAGAAGAATAAACTAATTTATATTAAATATATAAAGTAAATTTAAAATAATAAAACTTAGAATCATCCCCTGAAAATTCATATCTCCTAAAATGAGAGAAGAGGAATATATTAATAAGGAGAAGGGGTGATGAATTCATACTCAAAACATTTAATCCGAATATTTCAATGTGGATGTGCTCATAAATGAAGAAATTTGAAATAGGTGTCTTTATATGTGTTGTTCTATAATTTCTTCTCAATCATCCAGAAAAATTTTAGCTTTATTGGACGTGGTTAGAGGGAGTTATGGATTTTTTATTGTTAGTAAATTTTCTTGAATGATAGTTCCATGAAGCTTACTTGAATTGGATTTATAAATTTTCCCCCTTATTTGATTCAAAACTAAAAAAACATTAATTTTTTCATGTGTCTTAGAGTTTTCTTTCATTAACAAGTGGAATCAGATCATTTGGAGATGTCTAGACCAAATCGTCATTCTTTTACGGAGGTGGGGTCCACGCTGTCCACCTAGAAAAATCCTCATCGTAATTGTTTTTAGGCCCCTAGATGCTCAAAGAATCCCCTTGTCCATAAGAAAAAGATTAAGGAAAATAAATAAAGATTCTAAAAAATAGTATTACAAAAAATCGATGTATATTTTAAGATAAATGACCAAAATACCAATTTGATAAAAATTGGTTAAAATCAATAATTATGCCATTTAGTATTCAAAATCACAATAACATAAAACCTTAAATATGTAAAAATTTCCAATTAAATAACACTATAATGGGTTCATAAACATTGAATTATAGTACAAAATATATGAAAATATGAGCTTCATCAAGATAATTCATATAGAATGATATCGTGTGGTTTAACATCATGTGTAAAGGATATGTGTGAGTGAATTAAAATCCTAGGATAGGGATCCAAATCATTTGGAAGGAGTCCTACATATCTCTGTAATAACATGAATCAGATTCTGCATAGTTCTTTTATTTGATTTTTCATTATAAATTGTGTGGAAAACGATTTTTTGAGTGGGACATACTCATGAAAAGAAACCCTGAAATTACTCATCAAGAGAATGAACCTTCCAATGGATATAATATGTAATAAAATATACCTATAAAATAAGGCCCTCATTATATAACTATCATCATAATAATTTCATAATCATTGCTAGTCTCTAACACCATGTGGGCCATTATAATTGTGTGAAACAAGATATACCAAATGATTGGACACATTACATGAGAGCATATGATTGAAATATTACTCATTATAATCATTTAGGACTCCATGATGTTTGGATATGGATAACATAAGATGTTTCCATGATATTTTGTTACATGTCTCATGGAGAACATGGTATAGAGAACATGCCATGTGAATTCATCCTACATTTCCTATTCATAATATAATTATAAGTCCTCGTATTTTGGTTATGGGAGTGACATTATGATTATTTTAAGGTTCTCGAGGGAATGTTCAGGGATTGTGATTAAGAGGATACCCATTAATGAACCCATTACTCATCCAATGATGGATGAGGAAGGATTTTATACTGATAAGAGGAGCTACAACTAATGAGATAATGTAAATGCAATGTATAGGGACATTCAAATACGTTAGTTCCCAATTAAAATGTTTATTATTTACCCTATGATGAAAAAATATACATATATTCATACATTATGCCCTGACAGATGAAGAGACACTTGTTTATTCTTTATCCATTGAAAGTTAAATAAAGATTATTTCCATGAAATATATATGAATTAAGTTTATATATAATATAATCCCTTTACAAATCATGATGTGAATATAGTTGAATTGAAAAATAACCCTATACTATTGTGGAAATTTTATACATAAATGTGTTATTAAGAAAAGGTGTGTGGATGATGTTTTATATGTTTTGTGGGTACATGTTCAAGTGTTCCTATCTGACATGGTTGAAATGTATGAGTGTGTGTATCGGATAAAGATTAAATGTAAAAATTTATCTTTCTGATATGTATAACATTACATGGGGGCCTTTTCATGGTAAATTAATTGGTCATGCAAACCACTTGTTCCATCAAAATTGTTTTTGATCCATTTGATAATGGGGTTTTCAAATTGGCTTATCATCATGAACTAAGTCAACAATAAATTTAACTTCCCAGTCTAGTATTATACAAGGAATATTTTTTTCTATGGCCTGAAGGCCATGATTTTTATTGATTTTTGATAACCACCCTTTCAAGGGATGAGGGGGAACCCTTACAAGGCCCGTGTGCTCAGAGATTACATGGCTCGTAGTCTTAAGACATTACATTACATGAAGGTCTTAGGGAATTCAACCAGACTATCTATAAGGAACTGCCCCTCCCTAGTATCTGAATCTTAATAGTAGCTCTCCACATTTGCAAGATCATCTGGCTAGGCTTCCCGTACAAGAACATGCTGGTACCGATGGCATAACAATACCCTCTCATTCTGACAATCCATTTGGCTCTGCTCTGGTGAGTGCACCTGCTCTAAATCCTCTTTTGGGGCTGCACCTTTTTTTGTAGTATGTTTGGGGCCTGCATTCATGTGGCCCGAAGGCCTTGGGGTGGCCCTAAGGACTTAAGGTGGCATGATGGCCTTGAGAATCAACTAGCCCGGAGGCCATGGGTGGCCCAAAATCCTTGTAAGACCCGAGGACCAAACCGGTGGCCCGAATACCCACATGGATGAATATTTATGGCTGCTATAGTACCAAACAGTGCCTGCAACAATACTGCTACAGTTCTTTCTACAGTACTGCTACAATACCCCAGAAATATGCCTCCACCTGGATTTGATCTCGGGTCTCTTGGATACACCTAGAAAGTCCTCACCAACTGGGCTGAGGCTCTTGTGCTAATACTAGGAAACTCATCAAAAAAACATCAACATAATCCTTTACCACTGTCACATCATTAATATGAATATTTCTTTTATTTTCCACAATATGTGAAAGGTGACATTCATTTCCATATTTTACTTGTTTCTTAGCTTCATGATATGTTATCAAAAGTAAGGGTTCATTGTTGTAAAAAATTTGAAATTCTTTCTGAAAAAAACCAATTTATAATGAAACTCAATATTAGCATGACAAACAGAAATCCAATCCATACAAAAAATAACATCAAACTATAATAAGGAAAAAAATAAGGTTTTGAGGTAGATTCTTACCACACATAAGTACATAAAGGATCTTATAATTTCTTTTTTCCTCAACATTTCCTCCTGTTGTTTTTACCATAAGTTTATATTTCATATATTGAGATATAATTTTAAATTTAATAGAAAAGTTATTAGAAATGAATGAATTTGTAGACCCTAAATCAAACAATACATTGGAATAATCTGAATAAAGAAACAATGTACCTAATACTACTTCATTTGATGGGAAAAAATCTTCATAATTGGTTGTAAAAGATTTTACCCGCTTTCTACTTGTAGTATGGCTACATTCTTTCAGTTGATTTCTTCGTTGGAAACTCATTTTATAATGTCTCATTTAATATCACTTAAATCATTTTACTGACAGTAAATTAGATTTTGTCTAACCATTACCCTGATCCATTTCAATGCAATTACAATCCTTATATCCCATTTTACCACATTGGAATCACTTACTATAATTCACAAGGCATTCCTCTGTGTGCTTTTTAACACAATTTCCACAAACTGAAATATTACGTTTCTTACAATCAGTCTTTTTTGAAGTGTTTTTCCATTTCCTCTGCCACCTCGACCTCCTATTTTGTTGTTTTTCAAAGAACACCTGATCATTAGCAAAATTCATTTCCACATTCTCAACACATAGATCTAGTTTTTCATAACATTTTAAATCAAGGGAGGATAAATCCCTTCAAAATATTTTATTATTCCTGAGTCAAAATGATTGATTTAACTATTAAGATCCTATATGAAATTTGGTGCATACCTTGATAGTTGAGTAGATTTTTCTTCATAAGAAGCCAATGACTCATCTGATTTCCTCAATTCCAAGAATTTGTTTCCATCCCAAGTCTAACCACCATAGTAAAATATTTCTCAAGAATCATACCTTTTAATTCATCCCAATCAAGAGAATCAATATGTTCACTATCCAAGATATTTTTAACCATAAACCACCATTAATCGGCTTTACCTTCAAAATGATACCCAACAAGAGTAACCATTTATTGTTATGAACACACCATGAAATCCAAAATATTCTCCATTGCATTAATTAACCCTTCAGCTAGCACATAATAAGATGATACTCAGAATGATGGGGGATGTTTCCTTAAAAATGATCTTCTATATGCATGTTCTTCTAGGGTTGATCTCATTGATCTCATGTATGGATACCACCACTATTTATAGTCTGAGTCAACTTTTCCACCACGACAAAAAAAAATCAGTTCTGATTCCGGCCATCTAACGTTGTTGATTTGGATGGTTGATTTCCACTTGATGTCATCCCATTAAATTTTCTCTGTTTCCTCTACAGAAAACCATTCTGAAAACATAAATATCTTAGGCGAAGCAATATGGTAATAAGTAAATGTTATGCCATTACAATATTACCATAAATAAATTTATGTATTTTAATTTAACAGTATTTTAACTCTAATGTTGTATTAAATGATCTATGATACCAACTATAAGTCACCATCCTTAAAATATAACTTGATATTGAGTTAAATCAGGAATTAAAATTGAGGATATTTTATTTTTTAGAGTTTTATAGAATTATTCCATAACAAATACAATAAATCTAAAATATTACAATTTATACACTTCTACTAACAATCCAATTTTTTCATAAAATTAAAACTATTAAAAGAAAACACAAAATTATTTTCATGGTATGAATTTTCTTAAATTATTACTCTCTCTTACCCTTCCTTATACATTGTGAAAAATATTTCATAAACATGGGATGAGAATTAAATGCTCAGTAAGGTTTATCAAATAATCAAAGAAAACATTATACTATCAAACATACAAAACATAATCTCTTTAACATATCTCATAAAATCAAATGATTTATGAATAACACATATAAATCATAAATCATAAAGGTAACTTGTGGCATCCTTGTCGGACCTATATTGTATCATTCATAACTACATGGGGATTTACATATGAAATACCCATCATAGTATATTCCCTAAATATATTAGGATAAACGTTAACATTTACCTCTTTCATATTACCCAATGCATTAGAGAGCTATCTCAGGATCACCCGCCCTAGGATTATCATGGAACCACTTGTATAATAAAATAATTCCCATGAACCATCACATAATAATGACACATTAAACAGAAATAATGGAAAGATAAAACAACCACATTGAAATAACAATATATCATATCAATATATAGTCTTAATAAATCCATTATCAAAAACATTTTCAATACAAGAATACATAAAAATGGTATATTGTATTTATTTTCCTTTCAAAAATGTTACATCTTGTTATGGAAGAAAAATATCAAATAATACTCATGGCGGTGAAAAGGTCGTTGTCACCGTGTACGTTAAAAGAATCTTTATATTTGTCGTTTAGTGAAAAACTACGTAGAGAATAGATTCATTTTGAATGAAATTGAATTTAAAATGGGTTTATACCCCGTATAAAAAAAGTTTCATATAAATAAAAAATTTTCTCAATGAAAGGATATTGAGATGAAGTCCCATAAATAGATTGTATCAATGACGTTAGAATTTATCAATGAGTTGATTCTGTGGTGCAGTTGTATATCCACAAAAAAGAATGGGTAAATTACAACATAAATAAATTAACAGTGATTCTAAACATAATCATGGCATAATATAATCAATGAAGCATGTATAAAGCCCAATAAGAGGAAATTGAGTTTAAAAATTCCATTATAAAAATTTTAGTAGCCTAATGATATCACATAAAAATTCATAAAATGGGTTGATGAGAGAGAAATGAGTCACTCATCATTTGGACCTAAATTGGACATAAATAAGGATATATAAGCACATACCCCAACATAAGAAAATGGAAATTAATATAGACAACATAAATAAAGTCTTTGACTAAAAGAGAAGGGTGAATGGTTCCCTTATAAAGATCATTTTGTAAATAAAATAAATCAATTATGTGTATTAACTATAAATACACATAAATCAAGTATAAATAAAAGATAGGAGATCAAATGATATTTATCACATAATCATATTACAATATAATCAATATGTAGGAGATCATCCCAATGAATGGAAATTGGGTTAAGAAGAACCCTTATGAATATTTGGAAGCCTAAAAAAATCACTTAAAAATTTAGAAAATGAGTTCTGAGAGAAACAAGGGTCTCTAATCACATGGAAATAAAATGTGAAGTAACAAGGATATATAAGAACATATACCAACATAATAAAATTGAAATTAAATGACATAGAGTAAAATATGTCTTTACTAAAAGAGGACGATGAAAGCTTCCCTTACCTTGTTTCCGACTTGTCTTGTTCATTATTTGTCCCCATGAATAATAAACATGTGTTAATTATAATTTGACCAAAACCTTTTTCATTTTTATTATTCCTTTTATATCACTTATTACCATGCTATAACAATCATATAATAATTCAAGTTCATATTGGTCTTTTTGTAGATGTTCATTTCTTGAGTCAAAAATGAACTAGTTATAAATAAAAATTGTCTATATGGTTAGATTTCCATTATCTCTAGAATTGTATTCATGATTTAAAAATAATATATATCTAGTATATATGTATTTATAATATTTGATAACATTTGGATATGAGAAATGAAAAAAACCGTTAATGGAGATGATAAGCCGTACATACACATGAACACTACTTTTATTTATTTTTGATATATAAAGGATTGAAAACTAAATGACACATAGCTATATTATAATTCCAGTATAATATAATAATTTATATACATTACATAAGTTAATATAGACCATATTGTATACTTTTCATGTATGGCATGAATGAGTCATATCGCTTTGAGGGGAAGGCAGTCAGCACTTCCTCAAATGAAATTATCGTATTTAACCATTATGGAAACCATAAAGGAAGGCTGTAAATATAAAATTAAGAAACAAAAAGAAAATATAAATATAATATATATCAGATATAAATACAGTTCCATTATATTTTCCACCATGGGAGGAAGTAGGAGATAATTTAACAATCATCATATCGTAGGGCTGTAGTTCACCATCCACAAAAACATTGTATACTAAATACATTAGATGGAGGTGTTTGTAAGTGTAGTTTGAATCCTTCTCATAAAAAAACATAGTATATTGAGGATACAATAGTTTTTATGTATTCAAAGAAAAATAATAGAATATGATGTGAATAATTAGAATAATGGAAAGGAATTTTAGAGAAGATGCAACATCATAATTTTTTTTAACTCTCCTTGATTTAAGAAAAAATGATTTCATGAAATTCCTTCTTCCTATGAAAATGTTTCTAGGAGTAATAGGGGTGATTTTATTTTTTTGGAGCTAAGTGTGGATGAGGCAATGGTCTTGAGAGATTTGTGTAATGGGTTAGAGGTGGTGACATTTTATAAGGGCTAGGAGGGGCTCTCTTCAAAATCTTGAAAGTACTATTTTATTATAAAATATTTTCCTATTTCAAAGGTCTGGAACTCATTAAATTCAAATATATGATAAATATAAGTTAAGATAAAATCATCCAATAAAATTGGATAGGTTTTGGTTATTTTATAATACATAACTATTTTATTTAACCCTTTTTAATCTTATCATTTTATCAAGCATTTAACAGAATGAAAATCATAATAGTTACCAAAACATGAAAAATATCCAATAAAAGTGTCAATAGTAAAAATTTAGACTTATGATATCTAATTGGAATAATCTTATATTTTTTTACTTTTATAATATTTAATAAAATATTTTATATATTAAAATATGATTATTGTCAATTTTATTACTATTTATATCATGACTTTTTTTAAATTTCATAAAAAATGATTGATTCGACAAAAGATCATTAATACAAATATAAAATGTTACTATCATCCATAATATTCGTGGAATACATAAAAATAACCAAATTACATTTATTTTAACATTTTAAATTCAATTTATTTAAATCCCTTTTTAATGAAGAAATCACTACATCATCATTCTTTCATAACAAAATTTATTTATATAATCAAACTAAATTAAAAATAAAATATCATGATTTAAGAAATATTTTTAGCTTTAAAATTACTAGTTATAGATTAATATATCTCTTATATAACCCCATATAAAAATTATTTTAGTAAAAAATATATTTTTATGTTATATTTTCCATAACATTAAATTAAAAATGATTAAATGTCATTTTCTGAAACAAGTAGATTCTGGGGGTCCTAAAATCGACCTAAGGATGTCATGGTTAGACATATCTCATCCAATTGGATTAAGACACATGTAAGGGTAATTATATTTTATTATAATATTATTTTTTACCCTTATTTACCATATTTACCCTTGAAGCATGTTAAATAAAAAATTTAATGAACTTACTATTCATAATGTCTAAAAATAAAAGTTACCTATTTACACAATTTGGATCTCTTGATTCTAAATATATAATCAATTTATCCAAATTCAAAACACAAATGTTATAAAAATTAATTTGAAATTATATCCTGTTTTCAAAACCAAAAAGAATGTTTTTAAGAAGTCAAAACTACCAAAAGATTGATATGTGTTTATGAGAAATTTCAAAATAAAATTACATCCAATGACAATCATTAGATTACAAGGTAAAAATATAATAAAATTACACTTTATAATCAATAAAATAAACAATATAACTATATAAATATAAGGCAATTTTGAATTAAAATGCAGTATTTCTCACTATTCATTAAAAAATGAATTTTATCATAAAAATTCCAAAATTTCATCCAATTTGAATTTTGAGGACCCACTTCTAATGAATAATATTAATTTGTTAAATGTAAAATATAAAAGTAAAAAAAATAGAATAAAAGCGGTTTTCCATAAAAAGGGGTAAAACTGCCTTTTAAAAATATTGTAGTATTTATGCTTAAAATTGGATTCATTCTCATTTTAAGCAAGTAAATTATATTGGATAAATGTAAAAACATTTAAGAAACATGTGTAATAATATTTTTGTTAGTTCTGTTCATTATTTCTAGGACATAGACTGGGAATTAACTACAATTTAAAATAATAATATTATATAATTATTATTTTTAGTATGACTCAGCATTGTGTGCAACATAAGATTTCAAAGAAACCCATTGTTGCGTGTCGAGTATTACATCTAACATAGTACCCCCTTTAAAGTAAAATTAATATTTATTTCACAAATATTAATAAATTTGAAAATTATATATTCTTTATTACCTAAGATGTTACAGTTTAGTTATAAACATTGTCAACTATGAAAGTCATAGAATTTAACGTTAACTATGAAAATGATGGAATGAAAAGTGAACATTATTCATTATGGGATTTTTTCCACTCTGGTTATCTTAGTATTAATACATTACTAATTAAATGTGTTTCTATTCTTATGTTTTCACCGCACAATTACTTTGAAATGTGATTATTATTATTATTATATACTCTCCGATATCATGAAAGGTTAATGATTATTCCTCGCACTTCGGAATCATGTATTTTAAAATTCTCAATATTTATTCCAAGACTCATGATTTATTATCTATTACTATTTGTATATCAATCTTAGTATTTAGGAATTCATTTTTTTGGAATATTTTAAAATTATTTGACGGATTGTATTTCATGCTACACCATGTTAATATTTCATTATAGTCAACACCAAGATAATCAGTCATGGCATGCAACATAGAATATAGCCTGTAGTATACACATTAATGAGTTTAAAGAAAATGTGTCACACTATTAAAATTTTATTATTTAATATGATAGATATCACATAGCCATTGGAATGATGGGTATAAATATAATTAACTAAATTATGAAAATATATGGTTTAAAAACACACACACACACATATAGATTTATTTTTTGACTAATTAATTAAACAAGAAAATAAAAACCACATTAAAATGATGGAAATCATTTTCATAGAAAATTATTTTTCTATACATAAACATGTTTTAACTCAATAAATTAAATAATTCAATTTATTTAATGATTTTATAGAAATTTATATAGTATAAATTAAATAAATTAATTAAAACCCATCTTATTTTTTTCTATAAATGATATAAAAATGAATCCAATTTTAGGCTAAACCATTTTTTTTAAAATAGGTTCGTCAGCATTTTTGGTAAAATAATTTTAAAAATAAAAATTCAATAATTTTGAAAATTAATATTATAATATAATCCTCATTTTTAAAATTTTAATTTCAATATTATATTAGGGTTATGGTCTGGGGTTTTTTATGAAAAATTTCGATTTTTTATGAATACTAAAAAATATTAATTTTTAATTGAACAATGCCTTTCCAATTAAATTATTAACAATGTTAAATTATATTTTAAATTTTTTTAAAGTATAATTATCTGAAAAAAAAATATTTTATTCAAATATGGTTATATTTAATTAATACCATATTTAAATTTGATATAAAACAATTGAAAACTTTTGAAATGTTTTACATTTGAAACAAGCTTTATCGTAGTGTATGTGCGAATACATATAAATTAAATTCTATAAGTTATGTGATGGTAATTTGTAAAGATTAATTCAGTATGTTGAATCAAAATAAATTATATTATCTATTAATTTTATCTTATTTTGTTACAATAATTATTAGTGAAAATAGTTATAATTAACTAACACAATTAATCCTAAACGGGGGTTTTAGCAATACATGCGTTTGTATTAATATTAATTTCACACACCCATATGAGTTTTATTTAATGAATTTGATTAATCATCAATGAAAAATAGATCTAAACAATAGAATATATCTATTTTAATCCTAGTTTCAAAGGATAAACTACCTAGGTAAATAAAAAATACAAGTTACTGTAGTAAAAACTGAAAGGATACAATTTATTAATCATAATTTATAGGAAATAAATTAATAAAAATATATTTATATTAATTTTTTATGTGTTTATAAACCAAATAATCGCAACCATAAATTATTATTCAATATTTGTGGCACATGAGGTAATTTAGACCACCTAATAGTGAAAACGTTTTGGTATTTCGTCAATTATAAAAGTGTACCCACTCTCCCTAGTTAACCATATATATAAAGCAATTTTAAAAGATCAAAACCAGAATAATAAACTTTCCAAGTTTCCACTACACATCCTAGAAAACTATGTTTGTGAATAAATCCAACCTAATAAGGCTTTGGGTAAAACCTAAGGTGGGTACACGAAAAAGATGTAATGTAAATCAATGAGTGTTTTAATTTCATTTTTTATTCACATTCATCAATTATTTTTATAAAATGATTAAATAAAGGCATAATTGTACTAAATATACTTATATGTGGTTAGAATTATGATATGACGCACAACCACCCACAGTTCCATCAAATGCATTATGAAATCAGTGTTCACCTCTACTGCGGACTACAACCTCGTGAAACTGATGTCATTCAATTTTACATTAACATCTCACACAATTGTACATAATGTGGGATTTATAGATTATATAAGATATTTATTATATCTATGATGTTATTATGATTTTTTAATTATTATATCACATATACCATCACGATTTCCATTTCAAGGGTGTATAATAATGTCGTTCGTGTTTACAAAAAATTAATGCCTCACAAAGTCATGAATTTATTCACAACATAAATGGAATGGATTATGGAGTGGTGTAACAATAATATTTCATATATATGAAAAACAATTTCTGACACATTCACTGGGGCGCGCGCGTCCGTCTGTACATGGACGGTGATAATGTTTGTATCCTTGCATTCCAACTTTCCAAAGGTGGGTGACATCCGTTCCTTGTTCAGAGATATTTTCTCCATGATCGAAATGGGAAGATGAGATGTGGGTTATTCATTACATGGATTTATCCTTCAAACTCGTCACCTAGTCCAGGTCTCCCTTATAGATGTAAGACATTTCTTGTGAAACTCCTCTGAGTGCCATATCTTCATGGACACCAGTTAATTACACTGCTTTTGTTAGGACATTCCAAGGGGTCCGGTTAGGGATGAAACCGTCAGTCGTTTGAGTAGTCACATTGGATATCATTGGCATGTCTAGACTCTGGAATACTAGTGCATATGGGTTTCTTTCCCTTATTATAGGGCTTGTCAAGGGTGTGGAAGCCCGAGGCATCCCACGTCAAATACAAGGAATTATTTACCATAAGTATGTATCTAAGGTTTTCCTTAGATTCCTATGTTTAACACAGGGTATACCACAAGTTTAATATCTAGAGGACACAGATCACACTGATCAGAACACTGACTAGAGTGGATCAGGTGGGTGACACCCCTGGAGAGAACACTGATGTTGGGACTAACACGAGGTTCGAAACCCAATTTTTGTTAAAGGGAATGCGGAATGAGGTGGGATGATCCTACCGGGATGTGGTGGTCATTGTATAAATCAAAAAGGATGATGTATGGTCAAGTGTAGTGGGTGGAGAATGAGATGGTGTCGACTCAAGGACCGTGGTAATATTGGGATTGAGTTTCAAAGAGACTTCCTAAGTATCCCTCTAGTAGGGAATCAAAGTCATTGTAGTTTAACTGATGACAACTTACCATCAATTAGGGAATTCAATTTATTACTTCCAAATGGGGGGCACAACGGCTTACCACTGGATGGGATCACAATGACTTATTGCTAGATGGGGTCACAACGACTTACAGCTGGATGGGGTCACAAAAGATTACCGATGGATGGGAGTCACAGTGGCCTACCGCTGGATGAGCTTGATCTTTAGGGTGGCTTCCTACGTACCTTATTTATGTGATAAGGATCGAAACCCATGTAGTTTGGGATGGTGGAGGTAGTTTAATGCCGTTCAGGACAGAAATAGGGAATTCGGTTTATCGTCATGCGGGACCAAGGTGGTTCGACATGTAGGGGGTTCAGAACCAATGGGTGTTGGGATTGAACCTCAGGGAGGCTTCATATGTACATTTCCTTGTCAAGGATCAATGTCCACATAGATTTAGAGGAGTGGGAATTGATGTGATGGGGGTCAGAACCAATGGTTTTTGGTCTTGAACCTCAGGGAGGATTCCTATGTACCTAGAATTGGAAAGGATCAAAGACCACATAATTCTGGTTGTGTGGGAACTAAAGTGAAGATGTTTGAGACCAATGTATAGTGAGTTTAAACCTTAGGGAGAGTTCATACATACCTTTCCTTGTTAAGGATCAAAGACCATGTAGTTCATGAGGATTTAGTGCACTGGTGTGAAGAGGTCGAGACCAGTGGATGGAGGGATCGAACCTTAGGGAGGCTTCCTACATACCTCACCTTGGGAAGGATCAAAGTACACATAGTTCTGGATGATTTGGTGCACCTAAATGAAGAGGTTAGGATTAATGGATGGTGGGATTGAACCATTGGAAGGCTTCTTACAAACCTCGCCTTGGCAAGGATCAAAGTCCACGTAGTTCGGGAAAGAGTGTGGGACTTACACTCTATGCTACCCAGAGAGGATGTCATGGTCAATGATTACTCCTCTAAGTTCACGTGAGTCATGATCAATGTGTGAATAAAAAGTGGGAAAGGACCTGATGATAACAATGAAAAGATTCATCCATGAAGGGTGGTGACTGGGGCTTACGCAAGGAAGCTACCTGGGTGCCGCTATGGAGGGGAAATGGTGAATGAGGATTATGCAAGGGAGATTCCTGGGTGCTGATATGGAGTGAAAACGTTTCATGGGGAATACATAAGGAAGATACCTAGGTGCCGCTATGGAGCGGAATAGGTGGATGGGTCTTATGCAAGGATGTTGCGCAGGTGCCGCTATGGAGCGACCACAGTGAATGGGGCTAACACAAGGAAGAATACCGGGTACTGCTATGGAGTGACCACGGTGAATGGGTCTTACGCAAGGAAGCAACCCAGGTGCCGTGATAGAGTGGAAACGTTCATGGGGATAATGCAAGGAAGCTTCCCAAGTGCTGATAATGAGAAGAAATGGTGAATGGGGGGTACATGTGGATGCTCCTCTTGTGCCGCTAAGGAGCGGTAATGGGGAATGAGTCTTATGCAAGGATGCTTCCCTTGTGCCACTATGGAGCGACAACAGTGCATGGGGAATACATAAGGAAGATACCCCGATGCATCTATGGAGCGGCAAAGGTGGATGGGGCTTACGCTAGGAAGTATCCCAGGTTTTTCTATGAAGCGAAAACAGTAAATGGGGATTATGCAAGGAAGCATCTTTGGTTCCATTTTAGAGCAAAAATTGTGAATTAGGCTTACGCAAGAAGCATCCTGTGTACTGATATGGAGTGTAAATGGTGAATGGACCATACACAAGAATGATGCCCATGTGCCACTGAGGAGTGACAATGGTGAATGGGTATTACGCGAGGAAGCTACCAGACGGTCTTCCTCATGTATGGCCATGACGGCATCCCAAATCAATGGTGGGTTGATGCCTTCACCAATGCGCTAGTGCACAAGAGGGATAACACCAAGGGATGTGAGAATTTTTTCTAATAAAGGGAGATGAAATGTGTAACCACATGCTTGACATTCAGAATGCAAAGAGGTGGCGTGGTGATGGAGTATGACTCTGGACCGTGTTTGAAACACATCATCCACATTGTGTTAACCTCAAATGGGGAAAACATAATGGTCGACTGCTAACTTTGTTCAAATCAAAGTACCTGACACGAAGTTTTGTCCAATGTCATTTGGTGCATTGGCCGAGGATGGTAACTGAGCCGTTGCGGCATGGGAACAGACCATTAGGGGGTCCCTTAAGACATGGAAGCAGAAGAATATCCAAATGAAGGACCCACAAATCATGAGGTGCGTCGATGGATTGTTTGAAAGGATTCCAACACTCATGAAATTACACCATTGGAATCATGCCATCAGGCATCCTATGATTATCACATAAGCCATCACTTATTTGGAACAAGAGGAATCCAATTATTGAATGATAAGGCATTCTACATTTTAAAGTCATATAGATAGGACTATTGGCATCTTATTCTTTAAGCATAAGGAATCTATCGTTTAGAGTAACAGATATCCTATTATTGAATGATAGGGCATGATATAGTTTAAAGTCATGTAGATAAGACTATTGGCATATTATGCTTTGAGAAAAAGGCATATCTCATTTGGAGAAAGAGAAGTCTTATGGTTGGAAAATATGGTGAACTACAGTGTATAGTCATATAGATAAGACTATTGTAATCTTATTCTTGGAGCATAATGAATCTCTTATTTGTAGCAAGAGGTATCCTATGTTTGGAAGATAGGGTTTATTCTAGTTTATAGTCACGTAGAGAGGAATATTTGAATCTTTTTCATGGAGCATAAGGAATCTATCATTTAGAGAAAGAGGCATCCTATGTTTGACACATTGGGTGTTCTACAGTTTATAGTCATGTAGAGAGAAGTATTGGAATCTTATGAATAAATCATAGGGAATCTCTTGTATAAAGAAAGATACATCCTGTGTTTGTCACATATGATGTACTACTGTATTTAGTCATGTATATAAGACTATTGGGAATAAGTTGCCTAGAAATGGTTACTGTTGGGAATTACGAAAGGGTGGCCCTTTTTGGTTCAACCTGGCATAAGAGTCAGGTGGTGGGGATCCAATGGGTTTCTTGAGGAATGGTTCAACTCATGCTGCTTGAGGGGGATTGATGATGAGAATATCAACTCACAACAATGGTAATGAACCAAGAATAATATGTTGACTCAAGGTGTTTTGTGGTGTGCGGAGGAGTATCTCAAATAATGGTATCCCATAGGTGGAAGGAAGCTACGCATAAGGGCACAACGGAAATTGACTACGTCTCGGCTTGAATAGTTCGTAGTGTGACTCTCCATTTTTAATGAAGGTCAATGACAGTAGCGAAGGGACTAGGCAGATGGGTTGGGACGGCAACCTGATACAGACCATTAGAGGGGGTGCTGGGTTGTAGCCCCCACGTTATCTACCAGTGGGTACAGGCCCGGGCACTGTAGCATGTAATATGGCCTACGCACAAGATGGGTTGTGCACAAGATTGGACTGGGCAGAAATATGGAAGGTCTGAACACAAGATTGAAGGATTATGTGCAAGAGGGAAGGTATGCATGCAATATGGAAGGGTTGCGCGCAAGAGGGCAGGGTTTTCACACAAAAGTGGAGGGTTACACGCAAAATGGAAGGGTTGCAGCATAGGTGCGTGCATTATTTATCTCCTTGATAATGTTTCTCACAATACTGAAGTCTTGCGGGAAAGCATTGCATCTTGCACAGAAGATTGGATGTTTTCCGCATATGCATGGAATCCGGCATGAAATATTGGAAGTTATGCACACAAGCATGGAATCTTGTTTTCACCAGATGTAGGAAGAAATTATGCTAGGCGATGATCAAACCACTATGGTTCTATGTGAAATAGGACCCATATCGGACCTGTCATGCAAGATCTCACATGGAGGATTCCATTCTTCCACACTTCCTCTGAAGGGGCTGTCTTACACGCAGCAGAGTAGCAGCCATCCTCTGAAGAGCCTCTCCGAGGGGTGTGGGCTGCCCTTGTATTTATCGGTGAACCTAGGTGTGGTTGTAGGTAAGATTCCGGGTGTAGAGGTGATCTTACGTGCACCCTGCGTTAGGTGTGTGCAGATATGGTCATTCGCGCAAAGCTATGGTTGACATCGCCTTGGGTGTGGAAAGGGCGTCGAGTGCGCAAATGCCCATTTGATGGCGCCTTGGGTGCAGAAAGGGGGTCGAGTGTGCAAACTCCCAGTTAACGTCGCCTTGGGCATGTAAAAATCATGCACATGGATTTAAATCTTGCGCGGTCCCCTCAAAACATGTTTTCACCTCCCTTAGATGTTTTTCGGGCAGCCTGGGTGGAAGATGACATCTCATTGGTCACGTAAAATGTTTTCTTGACATGTTTCCCACAAGATTTTACTATTTCATGAAAGATTCCATTCTTGTGCTTATGTTTTCACTTTTTGCGTTCAAATCATTCAATTTTTCATGCTAGATTTTAAATCTTGCTTTTAAAACCATACTTTGCCCCCAAAACAGTCCCAGATGACCATTTATGATCTTATAGAGAACATAAATATTCATTTCTTTTTGTGATATGTGATACCTATATCATCCTCCATTGCATTGGGTGAATATTTATATATCTCCTGAGATAAACATGTATATAATGGTGAGTGAATGTGGTATTGTAATATGTAGCTGAAATTTGGAGTGAAATTTGTTATGTAATGGACATAGTACACGATTATGGATTGGGATGTTAACCCATTCCACTCTGGGGAAAAAGGCTTCCAAAGTGTACAATGTTCTGTCAATCCTAGGTGGTGTAGTCTCCAAGAGGAATAGTAAATGGTTGGTATACCCAAGATAGAAATTGGTTAAACGAGAGGTCATATGATGTCCATAAAATCTTATAAGTGTTTATAAATCTTAACATGTTATAAATGACTTTTTGGGTATCATTGACATAATATTATCTATGCATATATGCAGGCCACAAAATCTATATATCATGTAAATGTTATGTTTCCCCGGATTATGTTGTTTTATTACATTATGATTCTTGCCTTTTCATATATAAATATTTATTCCATGATTTTTTATCATCTATTAATGGATAGATCGTATCTTTAGATGTTTCTTATTATCACATACCCTTTTTATTAGCTTATGTTTTCATATTATCATTGATTCATAAGTATTATGTTAACTCTTACTGAGTAACTAATATAACCCTTTCTTATATTTCACTCCCTATGAAAGATGTGTATATAAATATTACTAAATTGTATGATCTTCATGTGAAACATGGAAGATAATTCATCATATTAATATATCATGTTCCATGTTTCAAGTGCAACTAGACTATTATCTCCCTCAGGTGTATGTTTGTGAAATATATTGAATGTTAATCAAAATATATTTATTATACATATATGGGATTCCTGAGTTGATATAATTTATGTATGTAATTTTTATGTTATGACAAAGGCATCATACCCTTATAATTATCTTAAGATTGTATATAATCATCAATTGATATATACCATGATTACCCATCTTGGTCATATGAGCTCACCCTTTTAATGTTTTTAATTCCTTAGGATATAAAGGGAGATCCAAGTATAATATTTCTATAAAGGGTATTGTTTTAGAAAAAAATTATAATATATATTAACGATATTTTTCGGAATAAGACTATTATACATCTAGTATCCAAAGACCCTAAAACATAATGGACCACATGAAAGTATTATTGTGAAATATATTTAATATTTATTTTAAATGATGACATATTTTTTTATTTTTTTATTGTTTAAATTGATATATCAAAATAACATATCAAAAAAGTGATACAATAAAATAATCATCTTATAAAAATTTAATTCATCTCAAATTTGGTCATCTAAAACAATGGTCGATCCATAGATCTAGATGGTATCAGGTTCCATTCCACTAACACTAGTGGTTCATGAAGGGAATAGAGTGTCTATTAATATATTGGAGTAAATATAACCTTCATTAGATAATCATAAATAGTATAGTAATTATAACAAAATATTAACATACAATAGTAAGTCAAAATATAGATAATTTTTTGACAAAAACCCATAATTATTAACTACAAGATAAAAAAGTATAATCCTTCTAAAAATATATAAAACTAATTCAAAAATGTAATGATCTATATACATGTCATTCATATAAAAAAATTGATGCAAAAATTTTATAAAAATAGACACATCTAAAAAATAAACATACGAGGCTCCACTATGTCCCATTCCTTAGTAAAAGTTGTACATTGATAGTGAAATCATCAATTGTAGGGTGTTTCCCTTACTAGATCCATTGATCTAGGAATTTTCTTTCCCAAACATATGAATTTGTATGGATTTGAAAATATACTTAGTAATCCACAACCAATAATTTTCATAAACGAACCGAATATATGTGTGTTTGTGTGTGTGTTTGTGAGTTCTTATAAAACATTTATGTTAATGAAACATTTATAAATAAAATATTGTCCTATCATTGGGAATAAATAAGCCACCTAAATTATTAATAATAATTTATTTACCAATGTTACTGTAACACCCCAGGTAAAGAAAGAATATGAAATTTTCACATTTATCTATATTTTTGAATAAAATATTAATATAACTATCAAGGGGTGCTATGCTCGATGGCGTACCCAATATGCAACAATGAGTTTTTGGGAATCTTACGTTGCACTATAATAATAAAATAATATTATTTTAAATTGTAGCTAATGCCTAGCCGTTGTAATGGCGGGAATGAACAGAACTAACTACAAAATGATTATATATGTTTTTCAAGTATTTTTACTTTTTACAATAAATGTTAGAGGATTAAAAATGCGAATGAATCCAATTTTAAGCGTAAACATTCTAATATTCTTTAAGAGGTCGATTAACCGCCTTTTGTGACGAACCTATTTTAAATCCACTATTTGACAATTTTATGTGTTATATTTGACAAAATAAATTTATTCTTTAGAATTGGGACATCAAAATTTACTTTCTGTAAATATTTGGTATTTTTCCGATAAAGTTCATTTTTAATGAATAGTGAAAAATGTTGTATTTTAATTCAAAGCCTCTTTTTAATCTAATTTATTTATATGATTATATTATCTTTTGAATTGGTTTTAAAGTGAAATTAGAATATATTTTTCCATTTAATCCAATAGTGTTTGTTGGAATTAATTTTATCTTTAAATTGGACTTAAACTAGTGTCAATCTTTTGATACTTATTGTTTCCTAAAAACACGCTATTTGCTCTGACAACAAGAATTATTTATTAAATTAAGTAATGTAACTTACCTGTTTTGAATTTTTTCAAATATACATCATTTTTGAATTCGGAATATCAAATATATCTTAGGGTAAAATTTTGGCATTTTTCGGGAAAACTTCAATTTTTGATTAATAGTGAAACCACTAAGTGGTACTTAAAAAACTGATTTTACGTTTAAATGAAATTTTACCACCTATGTATTTTGAATTTCAAAAATCCTACATACATGGTTTTCATTAAGAAGTAAAATGTGGTTCAATGCGATTAAAATAATTTTTTTTGGTGAATAGTATCTTTTATGTTTTAATCGCGATTAGAGGTAATTAGTGTAGTTTAAGGTAAAAATAATGATTTAATAAAATGAAATGACCTAGAAACATGTCCTACCATCATTGTATTAGTCATGGCCATCCATGAAAATCCATGGGTCAACTTTGGGAATCCATGGAGCCACTTTGGTTGGAAAATGACATTATTACCTTTTTATTTAAAGTTAAAATTAAAATTTCACAAACATGTGTTGTTTTACTAAAACAATTTTTACATGGAGTTATACAAGTCATATTTTTTACTATAAATATTCATTAGAAATATAATAAGATTTAATACATCAGGATATTTGTTTTATAATTTTTAGACATTAAATAATCTATGTTATTTATGACACCATGAGGATGCAGCGATTACCTCATTATTTAACGATTTAAATAAAATGAAAAGATAATGTAAAATATAAGACCTAAATTTGCCAAAAACCTATTGGATGGGTGGATTTATAATCCTTATCACTTTATACTTGAAATATATCCTTTTGGGACCTTTAAAATACGAAAATAATTATATAATAAATTAATATATTATAACATTCCCAGAGTGCCCTCCTCTCCTCTTATAAAAGGCCCCCACCTCTACCACCTTACCCACACCTCTCGATCCTTTGGCTCGGCCAAAACTTTCCCATTTAATCTCTCCACATACCTCTATTTATCATTGAAGCCTCAATTTTGGAATAATTATTTCCAAGGAAGCCTTTGAGCTAAAATCAAAGAGAGTTACCCAATTTAAAGGTAGTGTCTGCTCTTGTGTTGTAATGTTTTATTTTTCTTCTCGAACCCTCTAAAATATTTTTATTACTTTATTTTATAACAAAAACAGTATCTTAAATATACTTGGAATTTTTTATGTGAAGTATTAGAGCTACACTTACTCACACCTTCATCTAATGGTTAAAGAACAAATTGTTTCTGTGGTTGGAGAATTTCTGCCTCACGAAACGATGATTGTTCAATCTTCTCTTAACCCCTTTCATGGTGGCCATTATGATGTAAATATATTTTATATATGATATATATGGTATTTATGTTTTCTATATTATTCTAAATTTTATATTTAAAACATTCCTTTATGCTTTTCATGTTGTGAAAATGCAATAATTTCATACGAGGAAGTGTGGACTACCGCCCCCTCAAGTGATGTGACTTGTTCATGCAATAAATGGAATGTATAAAGAATGAAATTAATAATCATATGTGACCTATATAACAAATATTTTATACTGGAATTATAATATATATATCTCTCTATTAATTTTAATTCCATTAATATGACAATGAAATGAAAGTAGTGTTCATGCGTACGTACGACTTACCGTCTCCATGAATGGTACATTTCATTTCATATCTCAAAATTTTATGTACTACTATAAGTACATTTATATAATGGATATATATTTAATATATTACATCTAAATTATGGATATCATTCTGGAATTATAATATATATATTTCTCATTTTGTTTTAATTCCATTAATATGACAAAAAATGAAAGTAGCGTTCATGCGTACGTACGACCTACCGTCTCCATGAACCGTGCTTTTAATTTTTTATCTCCAAATGATATGGAATTGTATTAAATGAATATATACTGTGTATATATAATATTTAAATCATCAATACTATTCTGGATATGAGGTACTTATAACTACATGGAAAATTCTTTTCCAACAAGTTCGATTTTTACTCATGTACCGAACATCGAAAAAAACGTCTGATATGAAGTCACATTATTAACAAATTATTATAACATTATAATATGTTATATTAACTGAATAATAATCTTTAATTTAGGTCCTTATGAAATTATAAATTGACCAAATTTTATTATTCAGGTGATTAAAGAACGACCGAGTCATGTCAGACCCAAGGTAAGGGATCCTACTCCTCTCTTTCTTTTTAAGTACACTCTTTTTTGTCATTCCTTTTAAGCCCGTCTTTCTTATAATTGGGATGTTATTTTATATTACTCCTACTTTACGTTTTATTTTCATATTATTAGAGACCCTATTTTCTCTCATCAATCCATTTTGGAAGTTTTGAGTGGTGCCGTTAGGCCGCCGAATGTTCGTAAGAGATCAAACCTCTCTCTTTCTTTTTAAGTACTCTCCTATATTTCACTTCTTTTAATCTCCTATTTTTTATGATGGGGGATGTTATTTTATATTCCTCCTTCTTTACATTTTATTTTAATATTATTAGAGACTCTTTTTGATCTCATCAATCCAATTTTGGAATTTTTAAGTGGTGTTGTTAGGCTGCCGAGTTTTCGTAAGGGATTGTTCATCTCACTTTTAGTCCCGTGAGATTTATGCTACATTTTCCACCATTTCCTCTGAGTGGCGTATGTACTTCCAATTATTATACTCTTTGTGTTATATAATTTCATTTATGGGTTTTTACATATTCATTGTATGACCCTTCTTCAATGGGGTGTATGTTTCGAAAGTTACCCAAGTCGGTATGGGAACCTTTCACCCTCCTCTCTTTAAAAGACATATTTTGTTATGTCTTTTAATTCACGTACAATTATGTTCGGATATGTTATTATATATCCTTATTGATGTAAATTTTATGTCCAAGTGATGATATACCCTTTTTATCTCTCATCAACTCATTTTCTAAATTCTGAAGTGACGCCGTTAGGCTGTCTAATTTCTGTAAGGGAAATTTTTAACCCACTTTCAATTCTTTGGGTTAAAACTCTACTTATTGATTTTATTATGCCAATATTATGTGTGGAAACTCTATGTTGTAGTTTCCACAACACATTGTGTGGATATACTATTTCTACACATAATCCTCTCATTGATAAATTCTTATGTTATTGAGACGAACTTGTATCAGAAATCATAACTCAATATCATTTCATTGAGTTAAATATCTATGCCATTGGTTTTGTTTTCCAAGAATATGTGTGAATGAACTCTGATTGTTTTACACTTAATATCCACTTTTATTTGGTGTATTCGTTTGTCACGCATAATTATGTATTTGATTTATCCTTAATCTAAGGATACCGTCTTTGTAAGGGACTTCATCTCAATCTCTTTTCATTAAGGCATTTTTTGTTTAAACACGAATTTCGTTATACAGTGTATAAACCCCTTTGAATTTTACTTTTATTCAAAATGAATCTTTTTTATACAAAAAGTATGTTTCTTTTAACGTACGCAGTGACAATGACCTTTCCACCGCCGCGAGTATTATTTTATATTTGGCTTCCTCAACAAGCCAAAATATTTTTTAAAAGTAAATAAATACCATATACTCTTTTATGTATTTTGGTATTGAAAATGGTTTTTATAATGGATTTGTTAAGTCAATATATAGTGATTGAAATATTGAAATTTTTTCTTTCATTTATAATTGTTTTATGTATTATGATTTTGTAAGGGTACTTGGACATTTTTAGGGTGGTTTCGTGATAAATCTTATGACGGGTGGTGTCGTGAATACCAGGACAGGTGGTTACGTTATAACCTTCAATGCATTGGGTATGGAACTCGGCCGTATGGCTATTCCATTAAGTATTTGTAGAAGTCGACCATATGGTTATTCCATTTAAGTATGTTTATGTCCCAAGTTACCTTTATATGTTATGTGTTCTTTATATGGGATTTATGGTAGTCATTTGGTTACAAAAGTGTATGTAATGGTCTTTTAGTTAGTGAAGAGTTTTTACTACATCATAAGGGTCAAAAGTATTACTTTGGTAAAGTATTCATTGTTTACTTGTTGTTTTGAAAAACTAACAGTTTTCCTTTTTTGTGTATCCTTTACTGGGATTTTTATGCTCATCCCAAGTTTTTGAAATGTTTTCCACAGGACATGAAGATGAATAGGGTCAAGGATGAGATCAATGAAATACATGCTATCTAAAACATGGAACTAGACATGTTTCATTTTATGTTTTTTTATGTTATGTAAACTTAGTAGAAGTGTCTACTATGCAATCTTTTGAGATGTAATAGTTTTGACCTAATTCTCTAAAACTCTAAACCCAAAAAGATCGTCAATGTGAACTATTCATTTAATTCAATATTAAGTATGGTTTAAGGTCGGGGCCTTATAGTTTGTATTAGAGGTCGGTTTTGATAACTTTAGAGGTTAGTGTATTTTCTAAGAATAAGTGATATTACCATAATGGCTAGGATTTCAGAAAGAGTCCTAGTTTTATATAAAGTGAATGAGTAAGTATATATTAGTGTTTATCTTCCTCATTAGTACATAATGGTTTTGTTGATATACTCACACATACAATTCTGTTTTTAGTGAATGGATGGATCTAGCAGGCACCAAATTGATAATAGGTTTGAAGTAAACTGTGGTGGTTCTCTGATTAAGAGACTGGATGAAATGGGGGATTCAATGAGGAAACTCGTGGTTGTTCTAAACCAACTATCAAGGATTCATGATCAACCACTTGTACCTTGGTATGTTCATTAATGCATCAGGTACAAGATGACCAATCGATGCGGATGTTCAGGTAATAATTATGAAGGTAACCATTATGGTTCATATGATCCTTACTTTTGAGGTAATTATGTGTTATTATATATTATGATGGAAAATGAAAGGCATGAGATAAAATTGATGTTAAAATATGTTTTGATTATTTTTGAAGATTTTATCTCATTTTGGGGAATGTTTTAAGAATTATAATGTTTTGGAAAAAGGACAACACGCAGATCGTGTGACAACCCGTCACATCGGACAAAGCAGCAGGAATCGAACCCCCAACCAAAGTGCGACTGGTATTTATCGCCTACCACTGGACTACGTGAAGTCCCTAGTTAGTTTGACTAATTATTTTTAGTTATATGATTTTAGGAATCAAGAGTAAGTTTATTTTGGGTTATCTATGGAAATGATTAAGCTATCATCGAGGATATGTGATTAGGTTAATTACTTTTCAATACGATACTTTAAGAGAAATTGATGTTGTTTGGAGATAAATGATACAATTTAACTTGGAAGAATATTTGATTAAATCCTTCATATATTTGGGTTTCAATCTTAGTTTGGTTTACTTATGGTCTTCGTTGAACATTGGGTTTTATTGGAAAAAATTTTGAGATTAAAAATAGATTTTCTTTTTATAAAGGGTTATCCTTTTTTGGATTATCTGATCTTCTAATAACCATTTTGGTTTTGGTTTTGTATTTTGTCTAAAGACATGGGAAATATATAGTTCTCATTTTTGGATTAGGTGATTCTCAAGAAGTTGATTATAGAACAATTAATGAGAACAAGTCTTCTTAAATACTCGTCTTTTGGAGAAAATATGAGTTTTATTAAGGAATCTATTAAAAGTTGAAAGTCTATGTGACAAGTAAGTATGTTTCATTATGATTTAGTTAAGCTGAAAAATAAATTCCTAAATGAAGAGTAACTTAAAACAAAAAATGTTGTCAGTTAAAATTTCATATTTGGGATGAACCTACCAAGACTACTTACAATAATAATTGTAAATAAATTAATGCTCTGTACTATTCTTTAGGTGATGACCAATTTAACAGAATATCTACTTGTAAAACTGCTTAGGAAATATGGGACACTTTGGCTATTTCCCATGAGGAAACAACCAATGTTAAAGAAATGACACTGAATACGTATACTATTAAATATGATAATTTTAAAATGAAGTCTAATGAACCTATTTCTGATATGTATCTCAGGTTCAATGAAATTTTCAACACCATGAGCTCACATGGAAAATTTGTTCCTGCAAAAAAACAAATCATCAGAATATTGAGATGTCTGCCAGACAGATGGAGAGGCACATTTTTCTCCATAAGAGAATCATGTGATATAAGTTCACTACCTATTAAGGAATTAATTGGTTATCTTATTATGTATCAGGAAGAACGTAATGTAAACAAAGAAGAGGATGATGAACCAAAGAAAAATTCAGTATCCTTCAAGACATCTGCTTCAAAGAGTAAGAGTATAGTCAAAGGAAAAATTCAAAGTGAAAGTGGTAGTTCATGCAGTGATGAGAGAGAATCTGAAAATGATGTTGAGATGGCTCAAATAGTTAGAAGATTCAAGAAGTTCTACAGGAAGAAGAAATAATTAAGAAAATCAAACTACAAAGGTAAATATGACAACATGGGTCATTGGATGAAGGATTGTAAAAAGTCTGATAAGAGTGATGAGATTGTCTATTATGAGTGGAAAAGAAAAGGACATGTAAAATCAGATTTTAAAAAATTCAAATTCAAAACGAAGCATGACTACAAGGACAATAAGTATAATAAATCTATGAAAGAAACTTTCAGTTCTTCATAGGATAGTTCAACTAATTCTGATTCTACCCAGGATGTAAAATCTCAAAAAGCTAACATGTGTTTCATGACAAGCACATCTGAGGTATCACTAGACACTCCAACATTAAATTATTATTATTCTAGAGTTGATTATGATTCTGAATCTGAAAATATGTCTAGTAAATAACTAATTGAATATTGTAACATGCTGGAAGAAACCTGTAATAAATTGAAGGATAAGTAAAAATCTTTAAAGAAAAATCATTCTATAACGAACTCTGTTAAATCTGCACTTGATGTAGAAAAGGAAAACAATTCTCTATTACTTAAGGAAAATTCTGCACTGAAATTGTCTAATGATCAATTAAGGAAGGAATTAGAAAAATTTACGAATGGAAAAGATACAATTACTCAAATTCTAGGAAAACAAGGGGAACCAAAATTTACCACTGGAATAGGCTATCATCCTGGATAGAGACAATTTACTAAAACTAGATTTATTTAAAAATCTGGATAGAATGCTTCTAGTTATAGTTATGGAAATTCATAAGCATCAACTAGTTACTCAAATAGTTATAGATCAAATTAAGTTTATCATTCAAAATATATTGATTTTGTAAATTATATGAGACCTATAAGACAAATCAAGGTACATAATGTTTTGATTGCTAACCTATCTAGACCCTGGAGAATTTGGGTACCAAAATCATTTTCCATCTAAACCTGTTTTGTAGGAAACATGATTGAAGAGTTCCCATAAGAAGATATGGTACTTGGAAAGTGGATGTTCAATACATAGTACAGGGGAATACTCATGATTTAAAAGGTTAATCAATGTTGATGGAGGCCATGTCACCTTTGGTGATAACTCTAAAGGAATGATCATCGTCCTAGTCCAGATTTGTAACACTAATTCAGTTTTAATTTCCAATGTTTTATTTGATTATGGTCTTAAATATAATTTGTTAAGTATTTCTCAGTTATGTGATGATGGTTTCAATGTTAAATTTGTATATGATTCATGTAATTTTTTAATTCTAACAATATTTTAGTATTTTTTGCATTGAGAAATGAAAATGATTATGCTGTTGATTTGAATTCTTTATCTAAACAGAAAATTACTTTCTTAAATTCTTTTCATAAAGAGTCTTGGATATGGAATATAAGAATAAGACATTGCAACATTTAATCACTTATAAAACTGACTAGGAAAACTTAGTTAGATACAGACCTAAACATGAATTCCCAGCTGATAAAGTTTGTAATCTCTGTCAAAAGGGAATGAATCATAAAGTTTCTTTTAAATCAAAGAAATAATTTTCAACTTCTCAACCTCTCAAGTTGGTTCAGATGGAATTGTTTGGACCTTCTAGATTTTATAGTCTTAATGGGATGCACTATTTCTATGTCCTAATAGATTACTTTTCTAGGTACACTTGGGTATACTTCTTAGCTCACATAAGTGAAGCTTGTTCTTACTTTATTATATACTCCAAGTCTACAGAAAACCTTAGTCGACTTAAGATTAAGACCCTAAGAAGTGACCATGGTCATGAGTTTGAAAATCATGAGTTTGAATCTTATTTCTCACACAATAGTTATAGTCACATATTTTCTACCCTAAAACACCTCAGCAAATTAGTGTGGTAGAAAGAATAAATAGAACCCTTTAGGAAATTGTAAGAACACTGCTTAATGAATATGACTTACCTATTTATTTTTGGGATGAAGCTGCTAATACAGCTTGTTATGTTATCAATAGTATTTTGATCAGATCTGTTCTTAAAAAAACCCTTACGACCATTGGAATAATAGGAAACCTAAGGTTAACTACTTCAGAGTTTTTGGTTGAAAAGTCTTCATTCTCAATAATAAGGAAAATCTAGAAAAATTTGCATCCAAGATTGATGAATGAATGTTTTTAGGATATTCACTTTCTAGAAAAGCCTCTATAGTGATTAATAATAGAACAAAATGTGTGGAAGAATCTATTCACATCAAATTTGATGAAACTGATCCACATGAACCTAATCCTTCTCTTGAAAATATTGAAGATGATATGTCTATTCTGGACCTTGATAAAATAAATGAACCTGCTGTAAAGACAAACATATCTGGACATATTCCAGAATATGCTTCTGTAGAACCTGAACATAGAGAAGAACCTGATATTTATATACCTACCTTTACTAGATCAACTAGGATTCTAAAGAATCATCCTTTAGATGCTGTTTTTGGTAATATTGATAGAGGGACACAGACCAGACCTACTCTAAGAAACTAGGTTGAACATCAAGATTTTCATTCACAGTTAGAACCTAAAAATGTCAATGATGTAATCAATGAAGAATTTTGGGTAATGGTTTTTCCAGAAGAACTAAATATATTTGAAAGAAACAAAGTCTGGGAATTAGTTGACAGACCTAAGGACACTCTAACCATAGACACTAAATGAGTTTATAGAAACAAAGTTGACGAGTCTGGAAATATATATAGAAACAATGCTAGGTTCGTTGCACGAGGATATATTCAAGAGGAAGGAATAGACTATGAGGAAACCTTTTCCCCTTTATCGAGATTAGAAGATATTAGGATTCCGCTTGCCTATGCTGCTTATCTGAATTTCAAGTTATATTAAATGGATGTCAAAAGTGCTTTTCTAAATGGTTTTATAATTGAATATGTTTTTTTGAACCACCACCTAGATTTACTAACCCCCATTTTTTCAAATCGAATTATTAAACATTCAAAAGATTTATATTGTCTGAAACAAGCTCCAAGAGATTGGTATGATAGACTTAGCAATTTTATTATTTCATATGGATTTACTAAAGGGATTTATGATCCAAATATTTTTATTAAAATAATTTCTAATGATTTTTTGATAGTACAAATCTATTATGATGATATTATTTTTGGATCTTCTAAACATTCTTTATGTACTGATTTTTAAAAGGTTAAGAAAAATGAATTTGAAATGATTTAATGGGAGAACTCAAAAATTTTCTTGTATTTAAAGTTTTTCAAAATGAAAATGGTATTGTTTTGAATCAATGTAAATATACAAAGTATCTTATAAAACGTTTTGGTTTTGATAATATTAAGGAAAGTGAAACACCTATGAGTACTGTCTATAAATTGGACATTGATGAAACTGTGAAACTAAAGGATCAAACCAACTACATAGGTATGATTGGAATCTTACTTTACCATTCTAATAGTCGGACAGATATTAGTTTTAGTGTGTATATGTGTTCAAAATTTAATGATAATCCTAAATAATTTCATTTACTTGTTGTTCAAATAATTTTTAAGTATCTAAAACATACTAAAAATTTTGGTTTGTTTTATCCGAAAGTACAATCTTTTGAATTAATGAGTTATTCAGATGCTGACATTGCTGGTTGCAAGTTGGATAGAAAAATAACATCTAGAACTATTCATTTAATGGTAAAATCCATTGTATCTTGGTGTAGTATGAAAAAGAATTCTATTTCTTTGCCTACTGCTGAAGTAGAGAATATAGCTACTGGTAGTTGCTGTGCACACCTTCTGTGCATGAAACACACTCTTCTAGACTATGGATATAACTTTAGACATGTCTCAATAAAATGTGATAGCAATAGTGAAATTAATATCTCTAAGAATCATGTGTCTCACTCTAGGACAAAACACATTGATGTAAGGCACCATTTATTGAGAGATCATTACCAAAATTGTGATATTACTCTTGAATTTATAGGTACTGAACATCAATTAACTGACATTTTCACCAATCCTTTATGTTTTGATAGGTTAAGTTACATTAGACTTGAATTTAGAATTATAGACTCTGTTAGTTAGATACCTCACCGATATACCTCACCGATATATCTCAATGATATACCTCACGGATATACCTCACCGATATACCTAATTGATATAACTCACCCATATACCACACTGATATACCTCACCAATATACCTCACTGATATACCTCACCAATATACCTCACCGTTATGGACCTCACTGATTAGTAGATCTCACCATTAGGAATTCACACTGGTATACCCTACCAATGCGCCGTTTTAAACTTTTGTCTACTACCAGAATCTGTATCTTTTATACTTTACTTAATATATTTTATTTATTTATGTTATGATTCCTAAATGATAAAACTATGTCATAATTACTTCTTGATCCACATCAAACCCTTTTCCCTCAAGATTTAGCTCCTGAATCTCGTGAAAACCCTATTTTCCTCGAACCAGAAATGAAAAAAACAAAAATGACTACTGTTAGAGATGACTTTGTTGAGATGAATGTGAAGAATCAAAAGACAGAGCCAGAAGTAAGTGGCAGTGTTAGTAGAACAAGGTCTGGAAGCGGACTAGTGAACCCGCATTTAAAGAATATTGTTAATGTGATCGAAAAAGAGTTATGTGTGGAATGACTATTGTTTAGAAAATCATTAGTTCTAGAGGTGTTAGAAGGCCAGAAGTGGGTATACTGCTTCTCAAATAACAAAGGACCCTACTATCCAGAGCTGGTAAAACAGTTCTACGAGTTTGTGAGTTTTGATAAATCCAATGATGAATAAAATGGTTTCATGGTTACATGGAAAGGAGATAGTTTTTTCTTCTACTGAGTGGGAAGAATGCCTGAATGTTCCACATGAAGGTGTTTTTGGATATTTTTTGAATTCAGTACCACCTACAAGTGACATATTTGAATATGAGACTGCCTTAGAGGAGCTGACTGGTAGTGGTAAACAAAGACATGTGGTGGCTGCTGAAATATATGGAGATAACAGATTTCTGTTCAAGTTTGTTCAACATGTTTAAATTTCAAGAAGAGGAGACATTGAATATTTGAGATATTAAGATATATATCTACTACATATCCTGAGAAATGGTGTGAAAGTAAATTTGGGCATGCTGATAATGACTCAAATATAGGATATGATTAACCCAAAATCAAAAACCAATCCCTTATTCTTTTCCAAGTTTATCTCAGTGATGATCAAAGTAAAAGGAGTAGCTGAGTCTTAGGATGAGATAGTGGTGTTAAAGAAAAACTTATGTTTAACAAGAACTGTATGTAAATATATGAAGATAAATTGGAACCCATGGAAAGGAGAGTGGGTTAATTATGAGAAAACGTTATATGATAAGTTCAATCCTATGGATCATCCTTCAAGGCCAAAGGATGTGAGGGATCCATGTCTAGGACCTGATGAAGAAGAGCCACAGTATAGTGATGATTCAGAAGAGGAAGATTCCTCTACAACAAATGGAGGAGATCCAGAGGTGCCTTCTAGCCCAACTCCTGAGATTGTATCACAGAAAAATGTAAGTACTTATTTGAGCCTACCTATTAATGAAACTATGATGGGTATAATCAATAAAGAGTCACCTATGGATGAGGAAGACCAACAGAGACCAGATCAGGAAGAGGCTATCCTAGAGAATGAGGAACAAGAAAGAGGATCTGAAACTGAAACATTAGCTTCTGCCACCTTGAGCTTGAGTCCTCTAATTGGAAGTTCTGTTATGCCTTTAGAGACTGTTCTTAATGAAGTTGACATAACTTTACCTATTCCTATGGAACATCATACTATTGCAGAAATAATTATGGTTTTATAAGATTCTGATGGGGAAGACCGAACTAATGAGGGTGTTGTCACCATAATAGAGAATGCACCAGTTGATGGGGAGCATCCAACCATGTTTGGTAGTGTTTCAGTGGCTGTTGAAATTGAGGACTGGGCAGAAGACCAAGGTTTTTTGGTTTTTGGATTAGATTATCCCGACTCTAATAATGAGGCATCCATCAATAGACCAAAAAATCAATTATGATATTCAGTATGAGATATTACCTGAAGATGTGGTCAGAACACATGATCTGGATAAGTTAAATTCTGATCTCAAAATCTGTTTTGCGGAAGAAATAAGGAAAAAGAAAGCTTCACTAGTGTCATCTATTCAATTGATTATGAATTAATCTGTGGCTAGTATAGTATCTTAAAGATCACATGTTGTGGTTCCACCTGCTGATATGATCACTAGGGATGACTTAGAATTCTTAAATAATGAGCTAAAAGAGTCTCTGAGTGCTTCTGTTGCTGAGTTAAAGAATCACTTTGTTGAAGAGATGAGTAATTTGGAAAAATCCTTCGAACTCTCTCTTGGTTGTAATGTATCAACCTTTGGGGCAGAGATAGAGGATGATGTTATAGATTTCCAAACTCATGTATCTAGACTGACAGAGACTTTTGATGTTCTGAAGCAATCAGTTATCTCTCTGGAATCCCATATGATTTCTAAATCCCAAGATGACAAAGACATAGCTTTTGTCAAAAGTGTTGTGATCAAGATGGTATAAGTATTTGAGGGATTTAAAACATCCATGAAAGATCATGTCATCTCCCAAGAATCTAAAGTGAAAAATATTATCAGTGGGTTAACCAAAAACTTCAAGGAAATAGTAACCTTATCTATTGTTTCTCTTGCCTCCGTACCTTCAATAGAACTGAATCAAATTCGAGCCGTGATGAAGGAGGATCTTGGTTCAGCAACCAGTGGCTCTGTGGAATCATCCGATCTGACTAAAGTGGTGAATTATACTCGAGATACCACTAGAGATATTATGATGATTGTTCAAGACTATATGAGAGAAGCTTCCGCTTCTCTGAAAGAGATGAAAGAGAAGGTAGATTATTATTTCCGAAGGGTTTACACCAAGAATCAGCTCAATAATTATTTCATGCTTATGTTAGAAAACATGAATCTACCACCAGTCAATCAAGACTTCAGGGAACAAGTCATCATGCTCAGAGAGTTTACCCCTTCACTGGACAAATTCATGGAGAACAAGGATGATTTCATTTATTCCATGGAATGAGGTGGAGGAATAATTATGGATTTTAGAAATCTCATGTTTCCTTTCTTGTATGTTGATTCTATACCAGTGATTATACCTCCATATTTAACTGCATCTGCCACTACTACTTCTCATGTTCAGATGACTCCAGCCCAAGACATCCATAGCCTTACTCTTATGTTTACTCAGAGAGATACACAGTCCAGGTCAAGAACAGTTTCATTAGCTCAGCCACCTCTGATCATTTCTGGTGTTCCTACGCCTCCACCTGAATCCACCACACCTGAATCCTCTTCTGATCCCAAGGGGAAATCTCATTTTGAGGATGTTGATTGATCAGTGGATAGAATTATATATAGTAATCACTTGTAGTTTCTTTTGTTTTATCTCTATATTTAATCATATCTGGTTGATCCAAGCAATATTTATGATATTACTTTCTTTTACCCTCTGTTACTTCTCTTCTCATGTATTTCCTTCTTGTACCACTTTTTGATTTTCACAAAGGGGGGGAAATACTTTCTAAGGAAAACATATATGGGGTAGAAATAATATCCTTTATGATATAAGGAGAGAAATACTATCTTTTCTGTGGATAATTCATTTTCCTCTAGTACATTTGTTTTATATTTTACCTTTGTTATATGTGTTTTGTAATATATTGTTTTCTCTGGTAGAATTGGATTTAATATCCTCTGATACATTACTAATTATATTCGACATAGAATATCATAAGTTGTGATTATCAAAAATGGGGAGATTGTTGACCTCACCAGTTTTGATAACCCCAATTATGCTTTCACATAATTTGATAATCCCAATTAATGTTTATCTATATATTAATTCCATAAATCTATGACATTCTATTATCAAGATGATAATAAAATTAGAATAATATTTGAAATATGTTAAGAAATGTTTATCTATGTTTATATGAATTTTAAAATAATTCTAACTCAATCAGATATGTTTTCCATAAATCAGATAAGTGTTAAGTCCCTGATATGTGTATAACTACTGATACAGATCTACCATTACTTAGTCTACCAATAGATATAGTCACCGAGAAGAAAATTTCTCTAATACGCAGAGCTACATGTATGTATAAGTCCACCGGTAAGCATATTTCACTGATTGATCATGTCCACCAATACAAAAAGAGCTACCGATACAAGCGAGCTACTGATAGACCAAGAGCTACTGATACATGCGAGCTACTAATAGACCAAGATCTACTGATAGGAGATCACTACTAAACAAAGTCCACTATTACATATCTACCGACAGAAATCTACTGATGAAAGACTTACCAGTCAATGATTCCTAAACTCTAATATTGTCAACATTATTTATTTTATTAAGCAATAGTCTTATTTGATGATTTAAATGCAATTAATTTTATTTAATGATAGTTGTTGGCATTTCAGGGAACCGTACCTAGTACCCATAAAAAGATAATCATTCCCATTGCCGTAGCTGAAAGCTATAAAAAAAGGTGCGCGAAGTGTTCAAAAAAGGAAGTGTTGGGGGATGTAAAAGGCAGTGCTGAGAAGTGCTAAAGAGTGCTGAAAAGTGGTGAATACACACAGAGAAGAAAGGCTTCATCCACACTCGAAGAAAACTGGGCATACACAAAGAAATTCATTCTAGAGGAGATCTCAAGCTACAAATTATCCAAGGATAACTACAACAAGCTATTCATACACTCAAGTTGATCAAGCTGAACTTGAAAACCAAGGAAGAAAATGACACTCTGTTTTCCAAAAAAACCAGAGAAGGACTCAGAAGCATTTTTGATAAATCAAAAGGAGTCCAGAGCTGCAATTCTAATCACTAGAGCATTTTGAACTCATATCTATACTCTTAGTGATTATTTTATTTTCATTTTGAGCAGTGTGTGTACTCTGTATATATTATACACACACTATATCATGTGCTAAACTATTGGATCTATAAATACTCACCCAAACCTTCCATAACTCTTTTATATCCCACTTTGGATAGAGGTAGAGGTCAAGTAAGACTCGAACAACCATTTTTTTGTTGTTTTGTTTTCCCACGAAGAACTGTGGTGGAGGTCTTAGTACCTAGACAGTCATTGCATTGTAGTTTACCCCCGATCCAGGGTGTGGATCAAATTTATTTAAATTGTTTGAGAGAACTAAGTCATGGATTGAGACAGAACCTCTTGGTTATATATGTTGTGCATATTAGATTAAGTCTAAATTATATTACATACTTTATTTTCTGCTACTAATTACTTTGAAATTCAATTTGTTTTAAGGTTACTTTGATAGTTAATCTAGCAAGTGTTTGTACTTATTATGAACGAGTAAGTTAGTTTCAAAAGCTAATTTAATATTCCGATTAAATTAACTGAGACCTAATCAATCATTGAGAAACTAATTGAAAATTTATAATCTGTATAAATTCACTACAATTTAACTTAGTTTTCAAATTGGGGAATTTTAAGAGAAATATTTTTTAACAGAAATTTTGATTGGAACTCAATTCACCCCCCACCCCCCTCTTGAGTATCCACTCAGAAAACACATAATTATTATCTAATTTTTTTATATCTGTCTTAATATCTCATTGGATAAGAAATATACATCGAATATATATGTAGTGGTATTTAAAACATTTATTAGTATTATAATATCACCCACCAGTGTACCAGTAGGATATGACTAATGACCAAGGAAAATGATCTACTCTCACCAGCTACACTATATAAACCAACTAACAACCCTATAAGACTCTACATTATATTATAAATATTACCATTGAGTCCTCATATACATTAAATTCCTAAAAAAATAATCCTTCTATAAATTGATACATAGAAAAAAACATATTTAACTAAATATTACATAAAAACTATTATTTTTTTAAACAATCTTCAAATTTATAATATGACATTAAAATTAAGAGTTTTAGTCAACAAAAATGGATTACAACTATAGATAATATTAATATTTTATTTCTTTAATTTTATTTTTATATTATGGTATTTTTCAATAAAATATACAATCCAGATAAATTCTTATCACTATTAAGTACTCTTAATCACTGCTCAAATTCAATCCAAAATTATTATTCAAACACCATAGTTTTTTCTTGATCTCTAAAACACACAAGCATATAAAATAACTAATCCTGCCAACTATTTCCTTTTCACCTTCTAAATCAATCCAAATGATTTAATAGTTATTTCCAACTGACAGACATGATAATATTAAAATTTCATCATGGAAAACACTCACGATTAAAAAGTAGTACTCCTCCCTTCTAGTTTCTTTCTCATTCATCAAAAATATACACATAAAAGAAAAAATGATTTTCTACCTTCAGTAAAAATTATTTTTTCATTTAAATTTTAAACTATAACACCATATCTCTTATCTAAACTTATATATGTTTGCACCATCTATAAAATCCAGTGTACTACTCATATGGAGATGTATCTCAGTATCATCTAACTATATATTCTAAATTCTCAATATCTTTCTGTAAAGTCAATAAAATGAATATTTCTTCATTTTTAGATAGAAAAAATATGCCTTATTTTTATATGATGACCTTCATTATTTTTTAAATCAATCTAATTTATTCATGAATTTCAAAACAGTCAGTCATTGAATTCAAAAATACCATTCAAAAATTAAAAGAAAATATCAATCTTTGGGTATTGTCCAAAAATAAACAACATATTCTAATAAATTATAGTGTTAGAGTCTATTCATTATATTAGTCGTCGTTATTTACATAATATTCAATTCTAACATAATTTCTTCGATCATAATTAACTTATTTTATTATTAAACTCCTCGCAAAGCATAACTTGCAAATTATTAATTAAAAGTCGGTATAAATCCATGATCATTATATTAATTGGTTATTTTAAAACAACATATATGGAATTCACTATAATACGATTATAATAAATATCAAAAAATCAAATAATTAAACATATACTCATAATAATAAGATATCCACCATACGTCACTATCTATATAATAAGTGAAATTAATTCAAAATATATATTAAATCATTTATTCATGATCTATTAACATAATTAGATATTAAAATTATATCATAAGTCACACATGTCTTAAGATTATTTAATAGTGAATCACACTAGTATTTCATATGATTGATAATTCTCACCATTATAATTCATGAATCCTGGTAATCCTTACACAACTATGGAGTTACCTTGAATCATTATTCCAAATAGTTTATACAGATTATATCCTTTTATACTGAATTTACTTTGAAGGATAAATACCACTTAATTGAATTGGATTATATCAAATTATTCAATTTTTCATGATTTTCAATATCGTAATTATATTCATTCTGTCTCAACTTTTTTCTAACCATGAAATATCTTAATATAATATAATGATGAAAAAATAGTTTACCATCATTGAAAACAAATATTTGATTACCACGGAATATGTGTGAAGGAATGTAGATCACCATGCATACCATAAATAAATAATCATGCCCATTTTATAAAAATACTATATTATGAATTCACATTATTCTGTAGATATATAACATAATGATGCTTTGAACATACTAAATTCATCTATGACTGATTATCCAAATCTTAAAACACCATGTATTTTCGAAATTTTTTTTAATAAAATGTATCTTTATATTATTTCACAGACATTAATGAGATTAAATTTATTTATTAATATCATATACCTCCTTTATTTATGTACATATTATTAAACCATTTTAATTTTTTTCCAAACCACCTTTTAGACTATTAATGAAAATTTTAAATTCTTAAGAATCATTAATAAATTAAAAATTATAAAAAATAAATCCTAAATTGAATATCATATGTAAAAATTAAATATAGAGACTTCAAAAGGGTAATACTGATTATTACATATGACCATAACAACTGATTCATCATCTCCCATCGGATGTATCAATTTCATAGGAACATTCCAAAATCTTTTTATAAATTATTCATCTAGAAGATCAAAAAATCTACATATCAAAAATAGAATCCTTCATGAAAATGATATCAATTATGGTCCATTCAATACCCAATAAAATAATAAGTATTTTCTGTATTATATTTAAACTGAATTATCCCATTTCATCAAAAGTATATTCAAATAGGTACATCAATAAAACACTTAATCTGTCTCATCAATATCCCACGATGATTACTTTTTCATTGAATAACCATCACTCACCCACACACTATATTCTTTTATTATAGATACATCTAATTAATTACATATACATAGGTCAATAAAATTGGGATATACATAACTCATATACATAAAAAACTTCCACGAAACGAATACTCATGAAAAATAATGTCGTACATAAGAGAGTACCTTATGATAACACCATAAAAACTGATGATAGTTTTGAAATATCTCAATATAAATGGAGTTTTTTTCTTTTTAAACATAAAATCTACCTCATGAATTTTAATTATATGATCCATTTTGGGATTTAAAAATACTAATTATATGGGAAAAATATTAATGTAATTAAAAAATTATGTTTTGTTTGGAACATATATTTAAAATAAATTAAATAATTTTTTTTCTAAAATTCAGTTTTAGTTACAAATAATACCACTAAAATATAACTTAGGAAAATAATTATTAAATTATGAATGAATTTTTAATGAAATATAAATTAAGTATTTAATGTATTTCAAAAAACAATTCGTTCTTTTGTCCATTAAATCATTTCAAAAATCTAATTCACTATTCATAGATAAGAATGAAAATATCCTATAAACCTTCATTATGAATATAATGCATGAATAAAAAAATTAAAATTGGATCTCAGCTAAGCCTCATGATTTAACTCGAGTACCATTATTTTATACCCAAGAAATATAAACCAAAATTTTACTCATACATATGGTTCCTCACTAGAGGATCCATAGGAAACATCTGCATCCACCGTATATAAGATGATTAATTATAATTAGGTGATACTTTTATAGTCATATACCATTGTATATTCTATCTACCGAATCTCAAAAGAAACCTAAACACTGATCTAATTCAACTTATAATAACATAAACATGAAATTATATATAAGAAATAATATTCCCTCATTTAGTGACATTCATGATAAATAACATATTCCCTCGTAAATCCATCAAGATCCATCCTTATATCATGATTTCCCAATATAAAATATGAAACTATATTTTGGGAAAAATCTATTATTATTGATTTAAAACCGATAAAATCGCCCTGTATTTTTTCATCCAAACTATAAACATAATTTTCAAAAAACAAATTATATAGTATAACATTGATATAAATGTAACTTACAGATTCAATACAGTGGAAACCATATTTATAATAATTTAATAATTTATTTTAAATAATATTCATTGGAATAGAACTACATTTGGTCCTTTCAATTAGAATTATAGACATTTGGATATAAATAATTTAATAAATATATATTTTACCTATATGCATGAGAAAATCTAATTTCATTTAAAAATTACTCAAATAAAATTTCTATCAACATATATGTCTCTACAATAGGTGATTTTTCATTCTAGTGTTGTTAGTTTCATTTTTGGGATTTGATTCCGTAATATATAATTATTGGATGTTTAAATAAAACACCTAATGATAGACACCATTGACCTTGAATTAATTATTAATATCAATTTAAAATATTTTTCATATTTGAATCCATAATCCTTTAGATAATCCTTTTTGTATTCATCATGATCATCACATTATTCATCTTGGTGGTGCTAGTGAGCATGAATCGAGTAAGGATGATTGAAGCAATGAATATTCACTAAACAAGGAAGGAAATTTTATTATTGTGTTATCCTCATTCATCAACATTTCAAATTTAAACCTTCATTAATGTGTATTTATAGTGAAAAATGACTCAATATTATTTGGTTAATAATATATAAACTAAAAATGGTAATATTTTATTATATATTTCTTCTATATAAATTACATCCCCCATTATTAAAAGATTATTTTAACATGTTTAAAAAATAACTATTATATTTCTCCAATATTTTATGATTAATATTACTATCAATATAAAAATTATATAAAGTATAATGGTTTGAATGTAGATAATTATCATTTATATTTCATGAAATGATGAATTATTTACAATTACATCAAATAAGTTCATTGCACATTGTCATATAATCATTATATAATAATAATAATAATAATAATAATAATTTTTGTAATATGAATTTTTTATGATATGATTATGTGATAATAGATATAATTTTCTCTAAATTTCGATAGGATGATCAGTTTGATAATCTTTCATGAATATGTATTATTTCACATCCTTCAAATTTTTTGAATGTGAACAATTTTTTTGTGGTTGCATATCTCAAATGAATATTCTCAACATCAATAAATCATATCCCAGTTCATTGAGTTGTTATCAATTGTGTGACATTATAATGTTAATGAAAAAAGAATCAATTTTCTAATGCTTATAAAAAGAGTGATATGGACATACATATAAAGTTTTAGTCATGGGTATAATGGTCAACTATAATGACCATAAAAAAGATGAAGATTGATGATTTAAAATCAATCTAGAAATATTCATTAGTGAGAATATTAGTGTCACATAAAAAAATAACTGGTGGATATTTCTGAGGAGGAGTCATTGGTATATAATAAGAAGTCTTCTGCATATTGAATCGGGAAAACATGACTTTATTATGTGTATTTCCATTAGTCACACATCATTTATTTCGTGATCTATGAAGCTAGGACAATAAAAAAATAAAATATAAAATTTAGTATTAATTTAGGTCACATTTCATGTTTTAAAATACCTTTTTTCTTAGAGTGAAACTGATTATGTTCCATGTCAACACATATAACACATTGAATATGTATACTTTGAGACACATCAGGTATGCGGGAATGTGTGGATCATCTTATAGATGTTTTATATGACTTGTAATGTCATGTATTTATACATGAATAATTTATATAGGAATTCATTATACAATTAGTTAGGTTTACAAATGATAATATAGAGTATATTCCCACCAACACAGATTGTTTCACACACTGTGAATAATATATACATATCACATACTTTGATACATGACATGAACTTCTATTGTAATATATATTTATTCATATTCAAGGGTCATACAAATCATGAACAATTCTAAGAAACCCTATTATTATTATTTACTCTTTAAAAATACTATGTAGGAATATATTTCATGTAATATTGAGGCTAACACATAGTGTAATATATACTAAATGTCATGTAAAGAATAATTTTTGTGATTCTTTTTATCTTATAGTCTGGTCATTAATTATATATATATGATAACTCCATTATGATATATTATTAATTTAAATTCAATGATATATAATTATTCATAATATGATGATTTTTTTGTAGTTTTATGAGAATTCATGATTTTATATATTTATAGATATGATGATTGGTGTCATCAGAAGATTATGGATGAAACATGGGTGGTAATCACTCTGGAAGAATACCATCTCTAGGGTATAAGAACATTGTCTAATTAGTGGAATATAAAACACCCACATAATGATGGGATGTGTGCTCTCAACTTATTGATTAGGTAACCCCCCTCAATTGAATCATATTTCACATAATGTGGCATGGGTAAAAAATAGGTTTTGGTAATCCTTCAAAACAGGTAATTAATTTTGAGAAATGTGGGGGCGTCATTATTTATACTAATAATGTATGGTATAGAAGTAATATATGTGATATTTTTCAGGTCCTATAGGATGAACAATTATCTAGGCTTTCAGGTTCCATTTAGTTTATGTCATTAGTGTAGGTGAGTTATTGTGATAACTGATATATCTAACATTGGCTACATATTTATTAAAGAATGTCTAGGTTTTTTTCAATTTATATCTTATCTAATATTCATCCTCGGTTTCCATGGAATCCTACCAGGAATATTTATACTCAAAATAAAAAAAATCACACCCAGATTTCTTATTTATTTACAAATGAAACAATGTTCGATGGAGGTCTCATAGGACGTGGAGCTGGTCGAGGATGTACATAAATATTTCTAGTTCTTCTTTTTCTAGTGTTTACATAACACGGATTTCATTTTTCCAGCTATGCGAGGTTTGTATTTATCATGTGATGTCTTGATTTTGATACTTTCTTACTACAAGTTTATTATGTATTATTTTATTGTGCAATTTATCATCATCACAAACATAGTGTAGGATAGATGATCATTTTTATTTTTTTCACTATAATTTATTTTTTATAATAGATGTATGGTTTTGTGATGGATATATAGGATACTTCCTCTCATTTGATTGATATTCCTTATTTATTACTGGCACTAGACGCTAACAAATTGAAAATGGGAGTTAGGTGATATAATCCAATTACTTTCTTCCGATGTGGTGTCTAGGTGGGTCATGACAATTTATATATGTATATAATTACTTATAGTATTATGAATGGAATTTTCTCATTTTTTGTGTTTTGAGTTTTGGTTTAGATAACTATGTAAATGGATTTAAGGGGACTTGATTCCATTTAACACTCCAATAAAACTACTGAATTTTGTGGGATTCTGATATAACAATACTCCAAGACATTGATAACATATTAGTTTTGGTGGGAAAATATCCCTCAAGGTAACATTGCAGTATTTTTGGGTTGATTGTGTTTCTTGACAATGTAGTTTTCCATGGAGAATTGTCATGTTCCAGAGAATTTGTTGACAATCCATGTTGACAAAGAACGATGTCAAAGGAAAAGATGATCTGGAGGTGGTACAAAAGAGCAGTACAAGGTGGCATTGTTTCCCTCAAGGTAAATTTTGGAGGTTGGTGAGCATCGCGAAAATAGGATTTCCATGAAGATCATATTTTTATATGGAAAAGGCATGAATTTCATGAAGAGAGGATGAATAGACTGGATTTCGCGAAGACCAGAAAAATGGAGGCGGTGATGCTTCGCGATTACGTCAAAGCTTAGCAAAAGGCAAAGTTGAAGCGCATCGCGGCGATAAATGGATTTGCGAGGGTGCTTCACAGCGAAGGTGCAAAGTAATGTTGATGGTAATTCTCTGTAATTATGACGAGCTCCGCGATCGGAAAATTTCCGTGGTGCTTCGCGATTTAGACAAACTTTTGGTGGAAACATCAGAGCTTCGTGATTTGAGATAGTGTGGAATTGACTTCGCGCAGAACGGTTGAGGGTTGGTGGAATCTCCTATAAATACAGGTCGACCCCCTCGAGAGAAGTAGAGAGAATTTTCATAGAAAACCATTTGCTCTTAGTTTTCGAAGGTTGTTCGCGTAGCCTGTGTGCTTCACAAAAGAAGAGCTTCACGGTGTCTATTGTAGCTCCGCAAAAGTTGCGCGCTCCGTGTTGGCTTAGTGAGCTTCGAGAGGGAAGTTGCTCTGCAACCACTTGAGCTTCACGATAGTGCTTTGTGGAAGTGATTCGCGGTTGTGCTTCGAAAATAGGAAAGAGCTTCATGAAGGCTTGTTTGAGCATCATGAAATTGGGAGCCTAGCGAAGTAGGGTGCTTTGAGAAGGTGTTTCCAAAGGAATTTCCCAGTGTTTAAGAGGAAAAGGGGTATTCATCAGTGGATGAACATGGGACTTTAACAGAGCATCTATCTAGAGTTGAGGATGCGTGCTTTCATGAAAATGAAGAGACCTACAGGTCTATAAACTGTGAGTGGATTCCCTTCCAGAGCAGTGAGCTTAGGAAGAGGAATAAGGTGATCCTCTCCACCAGCAGTGAGCCAGAGAGAGAGAAATAGGGAGTGACCCTTGGGAAAGCAGTGAGCTGGCCCTAAAACTTTGTAAAGGCAGTGACCCTGGGCATAGAAGTGATCTAGCCCGAACAATATTGGAAGTGAGCCTTAGTGGAATTTGGTACGATCGGCAACTTGTCGGAGTATGCTCCTTAGACATATCCCAGTGAGGGTGAACCAAGTAAAAATCTTTGTGTCTGCCTGCATGCTTCCCTGCATTGCATTTAATGCATCATCATCAGATAAAGGAGAAAATAAGTGGTCATAAAGAAAACCGAAGTGCAAACAAAGTGACCCTTGTAAGAAAGAGGTCAAGATCCAGTGGGGCAGGAAGAATTTAGAAAAGAATATCCATACCCTGATTCACCCCCCCTCTCAGGGTATATAGGCCCCTAGTAGTCCTAACAAGTTTATTCATAACTGTAATGAATTAGTTATAGGGTTTAATGGGATGTTGCATTCATAATGTGGCATGTCACTTTTGAATCAAGTAATTATCTCCCTAAATCACATATTTTTTATTTTCTTGAGTTATTATTTGTACACCATGCTTAGTATAATATTCCATAAAAAGACATCCATATTATCTTTATAGGAAAGGTTATGTTGAGCTCATACATATGATTCATAATATAATTTTGAACTAGTTGAGTTATTAGGATTCAATATTGGGATACTATATAACGTTGTGTCCTCCAATGGTAGAGTGAAAGTTTGAACCCAAAATATTTAATCAATGATAAAATCCTCCAAAATTACAATTAGAATTATCAATATTATATTATGGTACCACTTATATAGATATCACAATTCAAATGTTTTAGATGTTCTAACTATATAGGTTTTGTGGTTACTTGTTAACTCAAGTAACAAAGGATTGTCTAGATTATTTTTCATATATTTTACATCCAGTAAAAAAACAACATACTATATTGTTTTTTAGGATGAACATACCTAATCATAAATTCTAAAATAATAATACATTAACATATTCAATACTAGAACATAAAATAGTGGTGAAATGTTATCTTCAAAGTGAATGAAATGTAGTACGACACTAAGGAAAAAATATAAAAAATAGGAAAAATCTTTTTATTTATATAATAAGCATGAAATTTGTTTTTAATGGTGATATGAGTAAATAATATGATTAAAATTTAATAACAATGAGAGGAAAGTGAAGCAAGAAAATTAAGAAATTCATAAGAGTAATTTAATAATAAACAGGGGAATAGTTTATATGAAATATAAATTAAAAAAAAATCATATGAAAATATTTGATAATTATTGAAAATATATTATTGAACTAGATCAACAATAAAAGGTAATTTTTTAGTGAATCCATTGAGAAACACAGACACTGGTGATTTAAATATATAGATTTTAAATTTTATAATGAATTTTAGTGATGGGAAATATGTTAATAAATAACTTAGTCGAAATAAAATTATTAATTGATCATACAATTCTATTCCCTTTTCATCTAATGTGGTTTAATTAAAATATATTTCATATAAAATAGATCTTTAATTTCCATAAAACATTATCAAGGTAAACTATAATTGATTCTTATAAATTAAAAACAGTTTCGTTAAAAGTGATAGTCTTTGAAGTGCGGTAATAGAATAAAAAAATAATTACAATAATAAATTTGAAATCATATGTTAATAATAATGCCTATGATGATAAAAAGTATTACACAGTGATCAAATTTAAATTTTCAAAATAAAATATGAATTTCATCTAGAAAAGGCAAGAAATGAATAATCTAAAGATGAAGTGGACAATTCTCTGTCATGTCTATTTTTCACTCAATGAAACTACATCTATCATGGGATTTCACCCTAATATTATTTGTCCAGGTTAATCAATATTATCTCTTATTTATGTGTGTATCTGGTATTTCATTATGTTTTCCTAATAAATTTCAATACACTAATATGTGGGGATTAGGGTATGTCAATTTCTTTAAACGAGTCCCACCAGTGATCTTATTCCACGGTCTATCAGAAACTGTCTCTCACTCATAAATGGAATATAGTGATAATGAATGTGAAGAGTTATATAAGAAAATTTCCATTGGTTAACTAAAACTAGGCTAATCTAATTATTATAAATTTTCATGTCCTTTCTTAATAGAATCATTGTGTTCACAAAATGTTTCATAAAATTTAGAGTCACTATAATGAACCTCTTGGTTTATAACCCTCACAAATGTGCATATCCTATTTCATTAAATCAAAGAAAAATATAATTGTTCTCCTAAGTGAAACCATATTTATCTTCCTGGAACAAATAATTTGATTTCAACATATATGGAATATAAATTTTTTCCAACTTCATCATTATGTTTAACTTCATAAACCCGAAATATTATATAATTCTAGTTCAGAATTCTTTAATCTCTCTAACTTTCTAGTAAAGATATTGAATATAATTATTTGACTGAAAATGTTCTGTAAACTCATTATATTTAAATTAATCAAAACATTTATGAGATAATAGAATTTTTTATCCATTCATTTATCATTAATTCAACTTAATTTAGATCAAAAATATTTTTAATTAGGCCATCATATCTGTTTCAAACCCCTCCTTGAAATCATACAAATAGATTCCTAAATAATAGAAACATTAAATTCTATAAATATTTTGACTGTATTTATTATGGTCTGACCATTAGCTTCATGACATAATTACCATATTTGGTTAAAATCACCAAAGGAGTGTTACATAAAATTCTGATTCCCTTATGACACAAGAAAATTCATAACACTGGAAATACCTTCACATTTGAGATTCATGGCTCGAAATCTCAAAACAAAAGCCATTGAAAAAACAAAGAGATATCTTTTGGGAAAATATCTATAAGTTAATAAACTTTATAGGGTAAAAACACACTAACTAAATTATTATTACCCTTTTATAATTCCATAATATTTCTTATGTCACTATGATGTTGTCATTGGAACGATGTGTCGTGGTATGACATAAGCATCCATGGTGTGAATATCCAATGTATTTCAAATATATTGAACCCTAAAATTCAAGGGATACCATTAATTAAATGAACCAACCACCAATAGGAAAATCCTTAAAACATTTCATTATTCTATATCTCAACTATGGTGTGATATGATCTTACATAGAAAGATGTGTAGAAATTTAATATTTAATACCCTTTAGTTATTCCTTAAGAGCCTCAACATAACCAGAAGTGAGTCTATAAATAACCTTATATAGACACATTAAATCATGTTAACATCCCTGATAATGTAATAATTTATTCAGATACACATCATTAACAAAATATGAGATCTTTTATGATATTATAATTCTATCTTAGATGTATTTCTATCAATTTAAAATAAAAACTCTAACAACTTCCAAAAAACCTCCATCATTACAATTAAATGTTCCATATGATTTAATGAGATGGAGTTTAAGTCCCATTAGATCCTTTTTCAAATATCATATCCTAAAAGTAATCCTTTTGAAGTTTTTTAATAATCCTCTAATTGGAATTGGTGAAAATATTTAAAAACTGATTCAACAAATGTTCATTAAAAAATATCATAGACGACTAGAAATAAATTCCAAAATATATTTCCTTTGGATAGTGTATCAATTATTAACCAAATTATAACCCTATTTTTTATGTGTTATTCTCATTTGAAGAAAAACATTTTGAAAAATCATTACGAAAAATATTCCTTGATCTATTTTCTCTCAAGAACATCTCAAAAAATATTCTACCCATTAATAGACATTTAAATTATAGATCCATTTTAGAAGAATTACCTAGAGATAGATCCCCCCCCCAAAAAAAATTAATAAGATACAAAAATCCCATCCATTTCCATTTTAAATCATGGAAAACTTCTCCCAATAAAATCACATAAATCTTTTCCCCTTTTGACAATAAACAAAAAAAATCCATTAACATTCACATGGGAGGGTTAGATGTCCAAGAACATAATTCAATAAATTAATCATAAAATGATTTAAATTAATCATAACACTGTATTTAGATTTTTATTATTATTAAACTGTGGTTAAACTTTGTTAAATTTATTTATAGCTCATGACTTTTCACAATTGATTAAAATAAGATTGTTCACATCAACATGAACATCCTTATGTTATTTATTCATTTTTTATAATTGTATACACTCATTAGTAGTCCATATAAACCCAACCTATATAATTATTAGTGAAATTTTCTATAAATTCGTGACTAATCATGATATACACAATTTTCTAAGACAGAATATACAACATGATGCTAATTTCTAATCATCAAGTAACCAATACTAAGCAACATTTAAAAATACCAATAATTCTATTGTGTTTTTTATGATAGATTGTCTGAAATAAAACATGATTTTGATAAAATAACAAATACACATACCTTATATAAAATTCAATTCTATGGTATATATTTTATATCATGAATCATTATAGTTGTAAAAATATCATGTCATGTTACTATCAATTATAATAGACCCCATTTATTTTCCCATATTCTATCACATCATATTTTTTTATCATCATCATCTGATGAATACAATATTCAGGCCGCAACCACTATTTTTATCACCTTGGAATCCTCCTATCTAAATCTATTAATTACCTATTTGATGTAATTAGATAATTAAATAAATGTTACAACACTACTTTTCATAACCTATAAACAAGTTAAAACATCAAATCAATAATAAAATACATCCCAACCCTCATACCATGAAATTTTAAAACATTATTCACTATGATTCATTATATCATATAAAAAATATGTTAAAAAAATAAATGAGATCCAAAATCCTATGATCATTCTCCTTTATTTATTATTTTAATAAACTCTCACTTTATAAAAATCTTTGATTTCCAATGATTTGATAAACCCTAGAATACAATTTTCTATGTTCTCGAATTATCCCATTTAATTTATTCTTCAAATAGAATGTATTACACTCATACCCATCAATAATAAATCCATTTTATAGTTTAATGTAATATTCTTTTGTGAAGAATCCCTTATGAATGGTGATGTTACATCCACATAGAACTCATTATTTAAGAACAATGACGTATAATGTGGTATGTAACTATATAAAAGTAGGATTAAATCCAATTATTATTGTTAATGAAATATTACACGAATATATAAATAGAATCAGGGGTGTCCTGGGGATTTGGGATATGAAAAAAGTGGAAAAGGGGCCATCCACTGCATGTTTCATAGTTCATGCATGGTTAGTAGTAACTGTGCACCCTATCTATACTTTCCTAGTGGACAAGGTATTTAGTTACTGATACCATGTATGGGGGAGGTGAAACCATGATTGCTTGAACATAGACATTAGTAAGGTTTACCGTTGCATTTTTCAAAATATTGGGGATCCCCCTAAGGTTGTCTGACCTACTGCATCATGAAAACATAGTGGCTCATGGTTATTGCCTAATTTTTTCAACCATGTTTCCAAATAGTTTGCCTAATTATTTATGTGAAATTTATCATTTTACTATCTTTTTCTCAAATATTACTCACCCATATTTCTTCACAAATATTAATACATAAGCCATGAGTCATTAACCCTTCTTCAAAAACATTCCAATGACCGATCTCCCTTACTTCTAAGCTATGTGGAGAACAATTGGGTGGGATTTAAGCTCTAGTTGATTCTAACATAGGTATTTTCTTATTTTTTGATTAGGGATTTTGTAGTTATTTTTATTCTCCCAAAGGCCAAAAACAATATTTTTCTAATGGATTCTAGCTTATGTACAATAAGGCGGTTTGATACCAAATCCAAAGCTATTGATAAGTGAGAGTTCATATTCCAAATTTAGGTCCGTAATCTATATGTTATATCCAATTTAATTGTGGTAAAATTCATTTATATGTGGTTGTTTGTTTGTGATGGTGTGCTATTTTTTTGGGTTTCTACAGTAAAAATGATGAATTAATTTTTTAATTGATGAATTGAAACCCTAATGATCTATGTTGGATGTATTGAGGTTGATCAGACTGGGTTAAGGGCCACCCATAGTGTGTACCTCTCTCTTGAATATGAAAATAACTTTTCAAGTACAGAATTGAAATTTTATAATATAGAGACCATGATAATTATGTTAACATTTTATCTTGAATTAGGAAATATTACTAATGGAAATGGTTTCCTGTTATTGACCTGGAATAAGGGGGTTGTTTGGTATAATTTTAAATATGTTACATGAATTAAATATTGTATATGGGAAATTTTTTTCATAATGGCTTAAGTAATATAAATGGAATATGTGATAAGGAGTTATAAATTATTAATGATTTATGTGTTGAATGGGTTATGAAATGTAAATTAAAAATATATTACTCGGATAAGGCATGATGATTGTATATGTTTTGAATGTAATATAGTTGGTAAATGGTAAATGTTTTCATTGAGTGATTTCCTATATCTGTTATATGTGTTGAATGCCAAATGAATCATGTGAACATGTGGTAGACGTATATGGTGTATTGTACTTGAGGATTTAGACACACTATTTGGGTTAGAATTAGGATCTACACTCGACCCCTATAATTCTACTATTAGGGAGTCACACCGAGTATCTATTCCCCAAATTAATTCATGTGATGTGAGTACCTAGACTAATTCTTTAATGTGTGTTTTATGAATATATGTACTGGGCATCCAAGGTGAGTTTTAGGACTAAAAATACTTGGGATTTTAGGTATGTGTTACAAATTTTCATAATGTATTCATCAGTTATATAGGGAACCAGATTTATCCCCATAATGTATATTTTAAATGACTGGAATGGGAAATAGTGTATTAGAATAAGATGGAAATTACATTGAATAAAAATTTAATGTGGCTAACGTAAAACTAATTAATTAATGGAATCCTATTAATATTTTATTTATATTATTATTCATTATATACCTACATACACAATCTTTTTAGACTATATATTTGATATAAACCATTGGAGGTGGCCTACTGAGTTTCAATCACTCCCTTCTTAGGCTGCCATTAGGTACCCGAGAAGACATCAATATTGAAGATCTGGGAAACATACATGGCCAATTGCTAGTGGTTGATTTGGGTGCGGCATGTTCATATATGAGAGATCTAGACATGCTGTAAGCACTTATTTTGTGGACTGTTCATCTTGTATTTTTTTCCTTTACACAAGGAAAAATATGACATGACACATTATATTTTTTATTTGGTTTTTGGAATATATATAAATTTAGGGAACAAATTTGCACATTATTATTATTGATTATTTTAATACTTATTTAATATTTTATATGATGTGTCTTAATCTGATAAGTTTTTTTGTCTCCCCATGTGTACTTTTAAACCATCAGTGCTAGTTGGAATCCGCTTGTGTATGGTGAGTAACACTTGATTTAATGTGGTGACACATCTCTAGGCACCATGTATAGTGGATTTCTGGCCAGTGACGTCACAAAGTTGTATCTGAGCAATTTTTCTTTTCTATTGTCTTACTAATGTTAAGTGGTTGATAATATAATAGGACATGATTTTCCATGAATATGATTTAATGCATAGGATTCTCTGAACAATGTTTTAGGGGAAACCCATGTACTTGGTGTGGGATTTTTTCACAGATGCTTGTTGTCACGATTGGATGTTATATCACCTTAGGCGATGCCCATATTGTGTGATGTGAGTATTTTCTGAAATTTTTTTCATGGATGAAATGGTTAGATGTTTTGAATAGATTCCTCATCTTAGGGATATAGAGAAATATTTTACACGCATCACAATATGAACACATAGGAAATGAATGTGCAATGTGATGGATAGAATGCATTTAATTTTCCAAGAAAATTGGATGCATGGTTATCTAATAATGTTAATGAAAATGGTAAAATAGAAAGAATGTAAAGAAATGGTTAAATAATAGTACCTAATAAATAGAAATAAATGGGATAAAAATTGGGTTTTGATGAATTATAAATATACAAAGAAACCTAAATAAGAAGGATTTATGATGTGAAGGTGAAATGGTGAAAAGGGGTTTCCAATGAAATACTAATGACAATTTGAGTTACTTTACCCCATGTTAGAAATGTTATATGTAAGGGATAGTTAAGGTAAGAGATAGATATGTGATTACATCCATTGTTATAGTTTAAGTAGAATGGGTTGTCTATGTCTAGTAGAGAGCCTTATTTTATGAAAACTTGGTATGTTTAATGTTACGTGTTTTGAGATGTGTTATTTGAATTTTAGAGACATTCCATGAAGGTGATTTTTGATGGTTGGGATTCTTGAGGATTTCATCGAGAATATTTCCCTAGTATCAAATAAGGATACCATATTGATCTATTTTAATAGAGTAGATAAGAAGATTAATGGGATATTTTTATCATTTAATGTAGATGATGGAATAAGAGCCATGGTGTGTTGTATTGAGTAAGTCTACCTTTACTAGAGGTTTTTAGTTGTATCCCCCTCTAATTTTCTCTTGATAGGGTGGACCTATGCCTAAAGTGTTGTTTATTGAGTCTATATAGAAAATTATGGGTCACATAAAGAATCTTAATAAGAACATATTCTATTTGGTGGCATACACATTCAAAGTACAAGAAAATCCCTAGTGGGATACCCATGTTTAGGCCGAGAAGGACGATGGTATGTTATGGAATGATTGAAGGATAGTTTTTTGGAACATTTATATTAATAGAACATGAGGTAAGGTAAAGCTCTATATTTTATAAGGATAGTCCTTGGGTCTATGATAAGGTGGATTATGCTAACATCTTCACCAACTCATAATGCATTGTTCCATCATTGGTAGGGGTTTTGCAGCTATTAAAAGATGTTTTCTTTTTTTCTTAGACATTAGATTAGGTCACAGATAAATATCATTAGTATTAAAATGTTTTAAAAGGTTTTCAATCAAATCCTTATTTCAGAATGGATCCTCAATGATGATTATGGGGGTGGAAATAAAGATCTAATTGGGAGATCTAGTGGTGCGACTTCTTATTGGAGGAAGTACTATTTTGAGTGTTTTCACTAGGGATGGTTGAAAATGTATTCAAAGAAGAGTACCATATTATCAAGGTGGTGATCTTGTGTTTTTTGATAAGTGTGGTAGGTTGGGACACATGTGTAGTTTGTGACCCCAAGCACAAGCTGAGTTCCAAGTGTTCCAAAGGATGGAAAATGTACAGTAGTTCTGAAGGATCCCTTGAGATATGGGATGTAAATGATGACCAAAGATGATGCCTAGTGTAAGAAGGGGGTTGACTAACCCATTCCAGATAGGTAATCAGAGTTCTACTTGCTGTATCAGTTGGAATAGTAAAATTATTTTAAAGGAGATTATCCTCTTTACTAGTATGGTAGTGTAGTTTTATGGACTCTTACTGGATCCTAAGGTAGGGGGATACACCAACTATATATAGTTAAACCTACACCTGGAGGTGGGGATGATGGACCATCAACAGTTCAAGGTACAATTCTTGTGGATACCATTATTTATAGTGAATTATTTGATACATCATACTCCTATTGTTTTATATCATATTTTTTGTTAATGTTTTCAGTGTAATAGTGGAACACATTTGGGGAGTTATGTCAATTGATACACTATCAGGGGAGTGAGAATAAAATATTATGTAGTGTAAGGAGTGTAGCCTTATAGTAGGAATATATCATTTCTTATGGGATTTTTTTTGATTGAGATGGTATGCTTATATATGATATTACGGATGGATTAGAGGGTAATTTACGAGGCCTATGTTGACTATTTCCATCATAGCATACCATTTATATCCATTTAGGGGGATACTCATGTTCACCATAGAAAATGGGGTATCTAAATAGGCCATGTTGGTATAGTTAATTAGTAGTTGGGTGATCCTTGATCCCAAGTGGAACGTATTACACTCGATTATAGAGGATTAGGCAATCACGTCCTCCCCCATTTACAATATCATTTTTTTATGAATTTATTTATAAAGATTTCTCAAGGATTTCTCTTGAGAGTGACGTTGATTTCATGATTGAGTTTTATCCTAGAGAACAACAAGTACCTGTTCCACCATATTGAATATAACTAGTAGAACTTTTGGGACATATAACACATTTCGATGAATAAGAGAATAAAGGGTTTATTCATCCATGTTTGCAAAATGTTTATTTTTCATTCTATTTTCAATAAAGGCTGATAAGGTAGTGTATTTTCCTTTCAATTTTGAAAAGAAGAATCATATGAAAACTATGAATCAATATACTCTTCCATGAATCGATGATCATTTTGAATAATTGAGAGGTGATATTTTTTTTCCACCAAAATTGATCTGAGGTCGGGGTATCATCAGACTAGTTTGAGAACATCTAATATATTACATAAATATTTTAGAAGCACATATGGTTTGTATGAGTTTGTTGTGATGTCTTTCAGTTTGAACAATGTTATTGTAGTGTTTATAAATTTTACGTGACAAATTTTCCATCCTTAACTTGATTTTATTGCATTATTATTGTTGTTGACATATTGGGGTTCTCTAGGACTCATGAAGATCTTGGAAAACATATTTATATCAACTTTTGTAAACTAAAAGATCATATTCTATACTATTTTCTATAATTGTAATATATGTATTTAAAAGGTAAATTAATTAGTTCACATAATCTCTGAAGATGTCATGTAAGTGGTACTTAGATACGGTTCCACCAGTTCTTTCTTAGAAGAATCCCATGAATAATTTTTGTAACATCACATGTTTTTGGAGCATGTTGAATTTCTCATTGGATTAGATTTTTTTGAGTTTAGTGGGTAGGCCAACTATTTTCTATGTATAATAACGAAATTATAATAGATCACTTGATCTATGACTTGATATTATATTATTTTAGAGGGTATGATAATTTATAATATTTTTGGATGGGTTTCTTGCGCATTGGAGGGAAAAAATCCTGTTTATGGGGTGTGTAGGCTAGTTCATATGGTTTGGAAAAACTGTGCGACCTCCCTACAGAAACTGTGCGACCATCTAGTTCAATATGGAAATTATTTAAAACCTTGAGGGAGGGAGTGAACGGCCATAGGATCATGTCAGAATATTTTGATAGAGTGTTCACACTTGGTTTGCAAATGATTTCGAAAACTAGGCGCATAAACCATGTGATCCATGATCATTGGATAGTGGGTGTCACTTGGTTAATGTAAGTTTGTAAAACTAATAGATCTAACCATGAATCACATTATTGAGAAACAATGATTTTTTTTCACCTCCATATATAAACGTAATTTCTTCCTCCTTTCTCTGTGGTGGGTCGTACATAGCATAGGTACCTTCCTATTTTCATCATCCGCTAATTTTAGAGCCACAACTCTAACATGAACTATGTTTTGATCATCATCGGGTGGATTTTATTCATATCAGTATGGTTTCAATTCCACATTTCTATATTCTTTTCATCCCTCGCTATATAGTGCGATAAATCCTTGGAATTGGTTTTATAACATTTTCATGTTGTTTAAATAAATCATATATTTTTTTCAAATCTATTCTAATTAGTGATTGATATCCAAGGACTGGATGTCAAACCACAAGAGGTAGATGGTGATTAATTTTTTATAAGAAAAGTGTTTTGGGGAATATGTTTTAGTTCTCCATTGGTTAGTCTATGTTAGGACCTATAAATTACATGTTATCATTTTATTACTTTACTTTACTCATTGGATAAGCCAATGGGAATGCCCCTAAATTATAAAAATAGTTTATGCTTGGTGAGTGGCCAGACCATATGTAGATTAAGATGGTTTGTTCAATTATTTAATAAAAAACAATCAAAATATTTATATTAAATTGTTATATGTATATATATAAATTTCATGGAATTATATCTACGAGATCATGATGCGATCGACCTAATGATTGTGATGGAATGAGATATATAGAATGAGTCCATATAATCATTAGTTTGGGAATGGCCTAAGATATATATATTTTGGTGATGTAGATCATAGGTTGGGATAATTAGTCATCAGTTTGAGGGGGAGGACGTAAGGTTGGGTGAATGGTCTATGTTATGTGAGATGTTTATGACAATCTAGGGGTGCGAAAATGTCATAGGGGCCTGAGGTGCCGAATATAGTGTCTTAGGTTCTTTTTTATTGATTTTAACTCACCAAATTTGTTCAATGGGATGTTTGGAGTTGTGTGGAAATAGTATAACTTTGATGTTGAGTTGGTATTGACCACTTTTGTCTTGTATAGGCCACTCGTAGTTGTATCTAAGTATTATGGATGGTGGTGAATTCTATAGAATGACATGGGGAGGGTGAGGATCCATTATTAGACATTATTGAGACAATTAGTTAGATGTGAAATATCAATGCATTTGAGGTTGTTGGTCGATGACTATTTTTTAGGATAGATATTGATATTATGTTGGAAGTTGTCTCTTAGTCCAATGTCTCTATTACTTTGAAGAAATATATAGATGTTCATATGATGTCAGGATTCGATCCAATGGGGTTTTCATATGAGATGAGTTATGAGGGACTAGGAAACTATTATTGGGAGCTCCTTTGGGAGGATAGTATCAAGATTGGGAATGATGTTCCTAATAACATCATGTGTTGGTTGAAATTATTTTTAGGTGGAACTCAAGGGTTTACATGTGAATGATTTACATCAGGGGATGCCTTGGGATTCAGCTAAAGATCTTGTCCACTGTGGTATTCCATACTTGGATGAAGAATCTCATCAATACCTTATAGATATTGATTATAAAGAGATTCAATTATTATTATTTATGTAAGTTGTGACATTTATTTTATAACTAAGACTCACCTACTAATCATTGATGTAAGATAAGAACATGTTGGTGGGGGTCTACAAATATTCTTTCTCACAACCTAGATGGCCCCTTCATGATGCACATAGATTTTATGGTTTTATTCTTAGCCGACGATTCTATCCTTATAGATGGATGTTATTTTTGGGATGTTTAGTATGGGATGCACAGAATGGGTCCATGAGGTTAGTATATCAACTGGAGATATTTTGTTGTTTCAATTTTTGTATCATTATGTGTGTATAAATGTATGTACTATTTTAATTCATTATTGACCCTTCGGTTTGTTAATGAGAATTAATTGTTTTGATATTAATGCTTAGCTACATATGGTATGTTTGGATGGTTTATTTACCAAAAATATATTAGTCATTATTCATAATATATTGTATGATATTTTGTGTCCTTCTATGGGTGGGATACTGGTTCAGTGTCTGTTGGACATTATTTTTTATTATATAATATATTTATATACAAAGAACATTATTATATTTTCACAAGAGGTTATAGTATCCCAACTATAACCCATTTTCTCCCTTGATGGTAGTCAGAAGACAATGGCATATGGGGAGGCATGCCTAATTCCAATGTCCCTCAGCCCGTAGCAATATTCAGGAAACTAAGCAGTTCAGGTCGCTACAAGTGGTATTAAATATGTTCATAACTTGGAATTATTATTAGTGTCTAGAGGGATACTAATAATATTAAATTCTTTTATTTTATATTGTACTTACAATTTAGGATTTGGTGTAAAAGAGCATATTATGTTTTTGAAACATTGTTTATAGCTCATATTTGGGTGTCTACATCACACACACAGGGGAAAACAATGATTCCAAGGGTGGTAATTGGTGGTATATTTCTCACATTTTATGTTTATTTGTTCTCGACCTTGATTGGAATACTTGGAATGTGGTTTTTACATATTATAATATGAGACCCTTGATGTGGTTTGGTACGACGGATGTTTTACCCATGGCCCGATATGGAAATGGAGGCATGCTTTTAACATTCATAGGAATATATTAATTAATTATATCTAAATGCATGTTCCATGATATAATTGTTTTCTATTGTCAGTGGGGACCTAGATTGTTCTAATAGGGGTTGGTTTATTTAATGTGTCAGCAAAGTAATGTAAACAGTGTTTTCCTACCTAGCCTTTCATTAGTGGAATATTACTCAACTATCCCAGGAAAGTAGACCCAATTATATCGGTTTTTAACATGTGATATATATATATATATATATATTTGTGTGTGTAGGACTAGATATTATAGGGCCAATCATAGATGACGATACAGGGCGATGTTGATCGCAAGGTTGGGTGTTGATGTCATCAGATGAAGGTGACATGTTTCGTTTAGATGATTGTGTCATGAGGCACATGTGATACTTGTAAAATATATAGTTTGGATAGGGGATAAGTGCTTATATATTGACCGACATTATTATGATCTAAAAGGGAAAGTGTAGCGAGGTTTCACTTCTGATTACTTTATTCCATATATACATTGAATATATTTTTTCTAGGATGTTTGACCATTACATTTTTATTCCCTAGTTTTCCATGTATCACCCATGAATGATAAATGGTTAAATGACTAAATGATATGACTCAGGTCAAAAAGGTGCACCTTCCTTTTTGAGAGCCTACCTGATTAGAACTCCATAGTTAAGCATGCTTGGACTGAAGTAGTGATCAGGATGGGTGACCTTCGGGGAAGTTTCACAGGGTGTGTGTGAGTGAGGTAAAAACACACTGAAAAGGACATATGTTGGTCTGTGAGGACATTCATTAGTCAGATGAACTATTCAAACATGTGGGTTGGGCCATGTGTCTGTAGGGAAACTGGTGGTACCTGGCGAGCCAGGACCAGATGACCATGATAAGGCGGGGTGTCTGTACTGTCATCGGGGCCTAGTTGTTACATTTGGTATCAGAGGTGGTACACATCCTTATGTGTGGTGCACTGCTTGGGTTGAGATATAAGGCCCACCACTAGGACGTTGTGCTCTGGGGGGGGGGGGTGGATTGTAACAACCCTAAATAATAAAGGGTAAAATGACTAAATTATATGACTCTTGTAAAAATGGTGCACCTTGCTTTTCGGGAGCCTACATATGCTTGTCCTGGAGTAGTGATCAGGATGGGTGACCTTCTAGGATGTTTCCCAGGGTGTGTGTGATTGAGGAAAAACACATTGGAAAGCACATGTTTTGGCCTGCGTGGACAATCATTAGTCAGATGACATGTTCAAACATGTGGATGGGGACGACGTGTCTGTAGGGTAATTGGTGGTACCTGGCGGACCAGGACTCGATGGCCTTGTTAAGGCAGGGTGTCTGTGCTGCCACTGTGACCCGGTTGTTACATTCCACCTAGCCGGAATCCAATGGGGAATCATTTTGGTGGTTGTGTAGTACCATAGAGTCTAACAACATTAGAGCGTTAGTTAGAGAATGAGGCTTAATCATAATATTCATTTCAAGTAGGGTAACCACCATATTTGACTGATTTTGGTTCGTGTCTTAACAAGAACCTCAGATCTAGTCTACTACCTATCATATAAGAGATTAATAAAGGAAAATTTGGAGAAGAGAATTTGACGGAACAACATGATCAAGAGTTACATTTGAAGAACCCACTACTATTTCAATTTTAGGGTGGACCATAGGTGTTTGAGAACGGGTTCGAGTTGATACAGATGATCTTTGAGCAGCATGAGACACCCCTTAGTCAATGGGTGAATATTTATACACATATAATTAGAGTACCATCTTAGAAATTTTTAGACATGCATGTTCATGATGGAAGAAATGAGGGAATATCCTGTATGGACTTTTAGACTAGGTTCTTTGACCACATATTTTATGAGATACTGTGGGCCGATAGTGCTCATGAGTTCATGTGCATACAGTAGGGTGGCCTGACTATCATGGACTATGCAGTGACAATCATAGAATTGTATCTCTTCATACTTTTTATGATGATAAATGATACAATCAGTGTTAGACATTTCAATTATGGTTTGCATCAAGCCAATAAGGTGTAGGTAAAAATCATTAGGTTGGCCTCATTCATAGAGGTGGTGAGTAAGGAACTCGTAGCTATGGTCAATTTGACAGACTGGTCATATTAGATCCTGGTGAAATATTCTGATGATACTAGTAGTGATTATGTTTATATTAAGAAGTGAGGCCAAGATGAGTCTTAATATGATGTTTATCCCAAAGATCTATTTTGACCACCTCATAGTGTTTCATCGATGTTGTGCTTATATTTTGGACTTTCAGGTCATCTGTGGATGCAGTGCATTCAAGAATTGAAGGAGTTATGAGATAGAAATTAGGTTGAAAATCTTGAGAGGTTACATATGAATCCTTCTTGGATTGCCAACAGTAAGGGATCGAGGAAAACTCATGGTTATGAGGTCAAACTGGGAGTGGTACCAGGGGCTGGTTTCCATGAATGAACAACTTGTGGAAGTTGTGGATGAGATTGTAGGACCTAGTAGTGGGTCTAGTGGCATCTGGATGGAGAAGCACCATCGAGAGGATATGATTTAGTAATATGGGATTTAGGATAGGTGTTTGTAGTGGAGTTTCTCGGGTTAGATAAAGCGGTTGATCCTAATACGGTCATAGGTATGCTCTGGGTGTAACCATGTTTTCTTTGTTTCCTTTTGGCATTGAAATTCTACTTTCATGTCTATTTTAGGTTTAAGATGTGTAAAGTATATATCTATGGACAAACCAGACATTGTCTGGTAGGTTGGAATAAGATAGTATTCATTATATATATATAAGGTGTGTAGGACTATGATTTATTAAGGTGAATTGACATATGGGAATCTATGTGATGAATATTTATTAAGGTGGATTGGGATTTGTGTATCGATTTTATACATGATTCTTAGGGTACATTGGAATTTTTGAAATGATGAGGTGTAGGTTCAATCTGATGTGCATTGGAATATCAGTTTTCATATAATCTAGGATTTATGTGAGGTGTGAGGTAGCTAGAATTTTGAGAATATATTGATATATAAGACCTTAAATGCATCAAATGTGGAATGGGAATGAGGTCGGTGTCTAGGGGGTTCAGTACATGAAATATGGTCAAAGGGCCACTCCAATTCATGTTGTATGGTTGGTGAATTTTTAGTAGTAACTATTCAACCTAATAGTGATTCCTTGGGGGAGGAGCTGTATGATTGGTAAAGCTATGAAAGGGGGATTTGAAATAGTGTGGGCTGGGATCGAGCCATTACACATAGTTACCTCATGGTTTTTCAAACCTTTTGGGCACCCCAAGAGGCAGTGCAACCATTCCCCCTCTTAGAAAAAGGATGGAGCATGGTCAGTTCAAGGTTTGAAAAAACATGTGAATAAGCCTCATGCCTCATTGATGGTTTTAAATTTACCAGTTCCCTTATAAAAAGATATGGTTAAGCAACCATTCATATTATATATCTGGGTTAGTGGTCTAAAAGTTATATCGCATAGTCTTGTGGTTAAATTCAGGGGTATATGGTTGAGTGTTTGTGTCGTTGGGAAATAAATCTTTCTTTCCATGGTATAATTGATGAATTAATATGTTAATTGATGATTACATCCCCTCATGATCCATTCATGATGAATTTAGGTCTCCTACATTATGTTAGGGGACACCCATGCGGTGTTCCAACCTCTTGAACATAAAATTGAGTTTTCATGTGTAAAATAAAAAATTTATTTGATAGAGATCATGATGATTAGGTTGAAATGTTATATTGAATTTGAATATGGAAATAATTGAATGGTTTCAATTCATTAACATTCTATAAGGGGTATTAGGATCTACGATAAATGTGTTAAATGAATTAAATCATGTAAATGGAAAATAAATGTTTTAATGGGTTGAGGAACATAAATGTTATATTTGTTAATGAGTTATTAATTTTGGATGATGTATGTTTTAAATGTGTTAAGTCATGTAAATGATATAAGTGTTAATGGGATAATGAATGTTGATGATATATATGTTGAATGAACTATATCTGGTAGATGGAAAATGTTTTCAATAAGTGATGTATTGTAAATGTTATATGTATTGAGTGATTAAAGAATCTTGTGAACATGGCCTATAGTTATGTGTTGAATTGGACATGAGGCTATATTCACACAGGTATGGTTATATTGGGGTTCAAAATTCAACCCCTGTAATTCGAGGGTTATGGAGCCGGATGGAGGCTCTATGTGGATAATGAATGGAAGTGATGTGGTTACCTGGATTGAGGTTCTACGTTGAGTTTTATGAATACATGGACATATGCTCAAATAAATGTTATATGAATAACATAAATTAGTGTTCAAACTATGGTTTTTGTGTTTTTATGTTTTCTCTAGAGATATGAGGAACTTGATTATTCCCCATTATGCATAGAATATATGACTGGCATTGGACGAAGTGTATTTGTTGATAATGGCTAACCTGAGGAACAAACTGTGAACATGGTTATAGTGATCCTTGTTAATTAATGGAACCTATTTTATCATATTTTTATCTTATTATTAATTATTTACCTACATGAACTATCTTTTTAGACTATATATATTGAAAAATTGTTGGTAGTGGCCTATTGTGTTGTAATTACCTATTACATGGGATACCATTCTATACATGAGAAGACATCTTGGTTTTAGGTTATGAAAAGGTAAATAGACCAATGCTAGATGGTTGATTAGGGAATGACATGTTCATGGTTGAGGGATCCCGACATTGATTTAGGAAAAATTATGGGGATTCATCATCTTATATTTATTTTGGAATTAATTTTAGAGATAGTACAATACAACATGGCAAAGCATAATTACTATTAGGTTATGCGATTATACCTAGTTTTTTGAAATTGATTTATGATTCATGTTTACTATTTAATTGATTCTTTATTTCTTACTTAATATGATTTGGTTTACTATGATTAAGAGGGTATAGTATTCCCACATATACTATTAGACCGTCACTGCAAATCAGTATCCTATGGCATAGATAGAGGCATGCTTCAAGTTGTGTGGTGACCTGACATAAGACACTAGGTATATTGGCTACATGTCGGGGATATTACACAATGAATCTCATTTTCACCATAATTTCAATGAATAATTGTATTATTTGTAACCATTATATGGATGAAAGTATCTCTTGGATGTGAATTTCTTCTTCTTTGGAATATACATTTCACAACCACTATATATTGTTCAGAACTAACATTCCATATTAAATTAATTTATTATAGAAAACAACTCGGTTTTAAATTCATTTTTATATTTAATTCCCATAATAATCCCTCTTATTGGTACTTATCAATTACTTCACACTCATTATGCATCATTTTGAGATATTTATCACATTTATAATCTTCTAGAAAAATATTCTTCTCCACATGAGATAAGAATAATGGTTACTAAAATGTCAAACTCATTATTTTTTTCTCGAGATAATTATAATATCAAATTATGCCCTATTAATTGATTAAATCCAATCATATCATTTTTCTTATAGTTTCTAGTAATGCTTTATTTTCATCATCATCAATTTATTCATAAAAATTGACTTCAATATCAGGTTCATCATAAGGTCTAATGGATTAAGAATCAATTTTTCTACTATTTCATAATTGTTTTGATATGACAATTTGTCTCTAGAATGACAAATCTTTTCTTCTTCTATAATAGTAACATAGTTCATTTCATTGAATTTTCTAGTTCATTTGTAGTAATTTTTTTTATTATTATATTATTATCCATGAAAATACATACATCCCTATGAGCTTTAAACATTCTATTTTTATCCATGTTATTGATAAAGCACTCAAATATGAGAAATTAAAAGTATTTCAATGTTGGATTAATTATATACCATTTCTATTAAGGGGTATTCTCCTTATTCAGACACATACTATTCTTATTGGATATATGGATTGATATATGTATCTCATCCATATACTATTTTATTTGATAAAATATTTTCAATGATAATTATTTGAGGCATATTTTTAAGGATATAGTTCTCCCCACAATGCCATTTATTTCATGAGTAGATATCCGGATTGAGGCTTAGTGACATATATTATACATTAAGAGATATTTCAAAAAACTATCGTTGGAAAATTTTAGACTATTATTATTTTAGAATTTCTTATTTTTTTTAGCCCAATAAAACCTATCCTACAACCTCTAATTACATGGAATACACAAAACACATCTATGTTTTTGGATATTACCATTAACTGTGACATGATTCCATAATTATCATGTAATAACACATAAATAATTTTTCTTCCACGAATTTGTGTGAATTATCCCACCCACATTGATTATAAAAAACTATAAAAATACAATCTATTTATTTTCCTTTGGATTATATGACTTATCAATGAGTGCCTCTTTTTATATTATTTCATTTATAACTGTTATTACAATATTGTGTATGTATATAATGTTATTATTTGATCAACATACAATATTAAATGAAATTTTAACAAAGGTGGACAATTCTTTTAATCCATATCAATTTCTCATATTCTCTAGAGAGAGTGAACATGTCTTCATCTCCTCTAATGAGCTATAGATTTTCCATTTTATGGTTTCCATGAATAAAAATAAAACTATATACTCTTTTTTTTATATAATTCTTCTTACTAAAATTCTATTCAATCCCTAAGTCTTATAGTTGAAATATATTTTGTGTGATTCATGTATTTTCCATTGAGTTTATATTTTTCAAATACAATGATCTTGACACCTTCAAAATTTAAAAAATGAATCCCCATTTTCAATAAATGATACCCAGAAAAGAATCATTGTTTCTTATAATACTTGTCATGACCTAACCTAACAGGGCTCAAGCCAGGACTCCCCAAGCCCGCCACCAATATGCCAGGGGTTGGCATCTAGCACCGATTAGGCTATAACACACATGGGAGGTATTATCCTAAGGTACCTATACACAGGAACCCACATACACCTCCATGCAAAAGTGCATAGATATATAAACTGAAAAAAAAATCATGCACACAATCTACCCCACAACCAGAGTACAACATATGTACAAAAGGAAAAAATTGGTCCCACAAAAAAACTACAAAATCATCCAACTTGCTCGAAAAAAGGGTTAAACTATCAAAAGAACCACCGGAAATCTCCTCAACATAGCTCCGGTAAGATTCCACGGTAAAACCCACTCACTGAGCTCCGCCTGCTCTGGGTCCTCCTGGGACTCTGTCAAAAGGCATGTGGTCTACACAAGACACAAACATGTGTGGGCAAAGCCTGTGTATGGGTGAGTATAAAAATACTTATTAGGAACCTCAAGAACCCAAAACAAAAGAGACCAGCTGAAAGTAAACAGTCCGATCATCCCAGAGAGAATCACATCTCGTGACCATTCTCTGCTAAACACAACTAGTCAGCTTAATCTATGTGTGTGCCCTTACACACACCTTTAACAACCAGATATACTCAGCTAGCGCACCAAGACACATGAGGTACTGACATCATCACCAGCAAAGGTTCACAACCAGGAGAGCACACTCCACGATCACTATCATCCCAGATGACACTCATCCAATATATACACTCCATTGGGTCCTACAAAAACATATCAGATGCTCACCCAAGAGATCACGCTCGTCGGATATCGCCACTGAGGAAACCACACTGAAACAACAAAAACACCAAACTCCTCAGATAGGGGATCACTCCTAGGGTCCATTAGGGGATACCAGAATCCACACTGGTATACAAATATCTCACAGATAGGGGATCACTCCTAGGGTCCACTGGGGGATACAACAACCCGATCTAGCATTAGTAGATCTCACAGATAGGGGATCACTCTCAGGATCCACTGGAGTTTACCAAAACCCAATATGGGGCTCGTCAGATACACATCACGCAGATAGTAGATCATCGCCCATGCAAAGGAGGTAACTATGATACCGGAACTCTATCTGGTATAACTTGTGATGTAGGGGATCGAACCGACGATGCACCAACCCTACCGAAACCACGCGCTGAGTAGGGGATTATATAACGAAAGATATTTCAAGACTGCCATAATCTACACACTGATTAGGGTATCACATACTCGATGATGCCACAACCCTACTGAGCACGCCCCACTGCGTAGAGAATCATAATCCCGATGATGCCACAAACCCTATGGGGTAAACAAGCTAGATAGGGGATTGTCGCTCGTGGATAAGCAGTCACAGTGATACCATGAACCCGATGCAGGGAAACGATGCTAGAGGATCCCGCTCCGAGCCCACCCGAGGGATGACACAACTCTATCAGATTAGACATCACACCAAGAGGATCACAAACCTATACTAATGTTGTGATGCTGCGTGAACCCTCGTAGGAACAAACCAATAGAGTAACCTCAACCACTGTTGGTCCAAATGTAACTGACCCGAGTGACCCACCAAAACGCAACCCCATGCACCTCTAAGGCCGATAATGAGGCCACCACCGTGATCCAAGCAAAAAAAACATGCAGTATAGGCTGTTTACTCGCCCGAAACGGACAACTGGTGATAAAGGCACTATACACTGTAGCTACCCGTGGGGGTCACACAAAACAATCCCAAAACTCAACAAGCAGATCATACCGATGTGATCCCCTTGAAAAAAAAACACGGGATCCACTACTCGTTCATTGCAAAAAGGTCACCCAGTGAAAAAAGATACTATTCACTAAAGCCACCTCGGGTGGGGCCCACACATCAATCCTGAAACACATTGAATGGATCGCACCATTGCGATCCTCTCGGAATAACACATAGAATTGAATATTCATCGGCCAAAATCGGACTCTGGATGAGAAATTTGTGTTTCTCCATAAATGCCCAAACACGGCCTCATGGGGCACAAACCCTAAACTCAGTCCCAACACCCGAAAACGAACAAGAACGGTCTGCCGTACCATCAGGGTCTCTACGGCACTAACGACACGTCAATCAGATGCTTCCAATAGAATATATGTTGGCCCGAAGTCAAATAATAATAAAATATTATTATTTTATTAGACATTTCATGCTCCCGAGCCACGATCCCGAAACTTTAAACTCCCGAACTCACACTGAAGGGTTCGACTCCTCGCCAGGGTTGCGTCGCTGCACAAATCATGTGAAACTGACCCCCATATTGCATGAAACAGGGGTTTTAAAACCCCCATGTAATAAAAAAGGGACAGACCAGCCGACCGGCCCTGGCCGGCGGCCCTCCGCCGCGCGACGCTCCTTACTGCCACGGGCCGCCGCACTTCGCCGCTCTGGTGGACCCTCCACGAACCACCAGGGTGACCCTGACGGTTCGTTTTTCAATCCGAAGGTACCGGTGCGACCCTCCGGAAACGATATTCCCCACAACAACATCAAAACGATGCAATTCATAGAAAAAACGACATCAGGTGAATAAAACTCAAACCGCCTACCTCACGGGCGAAACGTCGCAGCTTCGGGTGCAGAACGACGCCAGTGATGCCCTGAAAATTGATCTGCTAACGATCGGCGTAGAAAATGGTGATTTTGACTCGATCTGGCAAAGAAACGGATGAGGGGGTGGGGGTTCCATCGCTGCATGTAGGAGGTGAGGGAGGGGGTTTGATTGATTTATTGTTTTTTATTTTAAAGCTTCATTTAAATTAACACTCCAGACTAGACCTCCCAGCGCAGAGGAAATTAGGTCGCCCCTACGGTAAACACACCATTCGGAACACAACGGTGGACTCAGATTTTCGATCTAAGGATCCTTTCAGAAGTTATTCGAGTCGACACTCATAATTATACTTTTCCATTTATTTACGAAAATGCCCCTGGTGGCTTTTCTCACAGCAGGCCTGCACCCGCAAAGGATACACCCCACCTAGGGTAAATGGCACATTATGGATGAAACTGTGCCCTCAGATTCCCATTCTGAGCTACCTTTTTATGAGATATTACCCACCCACCATGTTCATAGTATAAAAATACGTAATATTTTTATAAAATTAATTCCAGGCACACCGGACCTCAGAATCGCACGCTGTATTCGCGCCTAGCTCTGGAATTGTTCATAAAAATATTTCAAAGTCTGATAGAGCCAAAAATCCGAGTCACTATATCTTCACCACCATAGAACTTTTCGACCCCGAAAAATCATAAGCACAAGGAATGCGACTGGAATCTCAACGGGTCTCTCACGCTAGTGTGTTCTCCCTCAAACATCCATCCCCGAACATATAAGTCAGAAGGACTCATCCACCACACCTCACCACTATCTACTTTGGGCATCACTGACTCACCCACACGGTTTTAATCACGTCACAAAAACATTTCTCAGTGGGGGAAGGATCCCTCTTCCTCACGCATTCAAAGCACACTGAACAAAAATTCACATAGGGTCTTACCAACGCCCTGACCAAATCGCAAGCAAGCGAAAAAAATAAAAGAGTACCGCTAAATAGTGTCTATCAGACTATCTTAGAATGTAGAAAGGATACAAGGAGTGCCTCTATCCATCTGGGGTGCCTCTAGGTCAATAGCCACAAGGGCATGCAACTGTCCACACCCTCAGCCACCAGCTCCCTGAGCTTGGCATGGACCACCTGGGGGTGGGGGTGGTGGAACCTGATACCACCCACCACCTCATGTTTCTACACCAACACCATCTCCACGTCCTCTGCCCTGTGGACCTCCTTGATCGAGACACTGCCTCTACCAAGGTAGTCCATCGACCGGCTCCCTCTCAGCAGCATGACAGGCTAGACAATCTCTAACATGATTTTCCCTACCGTCACAAGCATAACACCGCATATCCTAAGACATATTAAAACTATTCTGCGAGCCCTATGAGCCTTGACCTCAGATCCTTCATCCTAGGGTCAACCCCAGAAATGTCGGCCACGTCCGGACCCCTAAGACTGTCATCAGCTACCATATGCCGATGCGACTAACCATGTCTAGCTCTCGTGTTCCCAGCACTAACAAGCGGGACCTGCTCAGCCAGAAATCTCTCCACCACCAACGCTCGCTTAGGCACTCTAGTATAGGTGGGCAAACACAAAGAAACCACACCTTCCTAGATTTATCTACGTAGGCCCTGCTCAAAGTTCCGAACCCTAAAAACGAGACTCAACCCATATCTAGGGACTACCACGATAGGTCTGTAAACCTCAGTGAGTAATCTGACACAGTCATTCCCTCCCGCCGAAGCTGCAGAAGCTCCGGGATCCGCACTGACCTCAGCATCACAGGATAAAACTCTTCTCGAATGATCCGCTCAAACTCTGCCCACATGAGTGTCTCCTCATCGTGGGACTACTTCACTAGCCTCCACCATCACCCGACCGAACCATGTAGAAGGATCACCACTAGGACCACAATCTAATCAGGGGTGACCCCCCCCCCCCCATGCAGAAAACACGGGTGACTACTTCAAGCCATTCATCAGCTGCCTGGGGGTCTGGACCACCCCGAATCCTCGGAGATCCCTTCCTCTGGAAAGCGTGCAGTGCACTCAGCCTGCAAGCCACCTCATCCTGCACTGCCGACATCACCAGCTGCTCGACAGGTGTTCGATCAAATGGCGTACCACTTGGAGGTCCAGCCTCAGAAACTGCGCCCTGGTCCACAACATATACACGGGGCAGATTATCACTACAATCTTGGTACAGAACCCTCACTGGATGTCATCATGGAGGCATCCTAAAATACATTCAAGATGAACCATGGTAAGAGAGTATATCTGGAGAGCTGACTCAAGAAGGACAAGGAAAAACCCAACACCCAGTCTTGTAATATTCATGTATCATTATGTCCCTACTACAAGTGTACGAATGTCCCGAGTCAAAAGGAAGGTTATTAGAGTCTTGGTTTATGGATACATTAGCCGTCGCACCAACACTAGAGTCCCAGGCCTGAAAACCAAAATCGAAACATCCTAACACTACTGATATGCAACCCAAACCAAACTCACAGCTATACCAGCTACGCTCTGAGATCCAAACGGTGGAATCTCCTATGATACCACTCTTTCATGACCTGACCCAACGGGGCTCATGCAACTATACCCCAAGCCCACATCCAATAGTCTAGGGTTTGGTAACTTGCGTCAAGTAAGATATCACACACATGGGAGGAATTAACCTAAGGTACTTGTACACACATACCCACATACACCACCATGAAACAGTGTAGAGATATATAAACTGAAAAGATAACACATGCACACAATCTACCCCAAAACCATAGTTAAACAGAAGTAGAAAAGGGAAAAATAGGGCCCACCAAAAAAACTACAAAAGCATCCAACCTGATCGGAGGAAGGGGTTTGATGTCCAAAGCACCACCAGAATGCTCCTCAACACAGCTCTAGTATGATTCCTTAGTCAAACCCACTCACTCAGCTCCACCTGATCCAGGTCATCCTGGGACTCCGTCGAAAGGCATGTGGTATGTGCAAGACACAAACATGTGCAAGCAAATCACGTGCAGGGGTGAGTATAGCAATACTCAATAGGCACCCCAAAAACCCAAAACAAAAGTGAGTAGCGGAAAGGAAACTGTCTGCTCATCCCAGCCAGAGGGAAACCAGACGAGAGAGAAACACTCTCTCATGACCATCCTCGGCTAAAAAAAAGTAGTCAGCTCAATCCAGGTGTATGCCCATACACACACCTTGAACATCCAGATCTACCCAGCTCATGCACGAAGCCACATGAGGTACCGACCTCATCACCAGCTGTGGTACTGAACCAGGAGAGCACACTCCATGATCACTATCATCCCATATAAAACTCGTATGAGATATACACTCCATCAGTTCCCACACAAAAATCTCAGACACTCACTGAGATATCACGCTCGTCGGATATCGTCACTGAGGAAACCTGGCTAAAACAACATAAACACCAAACTCCTCGGATAGGGGAACACTCCTATAGTTCTCTAGGGGATAAAAGAACCCACACCGGTATAAAAATATCTCACAGATAAGGGATCACTCCCACAGTCTGTTGGGGGATACCACAACCCGATCTAGCATTCATAGATCTCACAGATAGGGGATCACTCCCAAGATCCACTAGGGGATACCACAACCCGATCTGGCGCTCGTCAGATACACGTCACTCAGATAGAGGATCGTCACCCACGTAAATGTGGTCACAATGATACCAAAACCCTATTTGGGATAACTCACGATGTACGAGATCAAACCAACGATGCACCAACTCTACCGAAACCACGCACTGAGTAGGGGATCATATAACAAACGATACCACAACCCTACGATAATCTACATGTTGAGTAGGGGATCATATACTCGACGATGCCACAACCCTACTGAGCATGGACCACTATATAGGGGATCATAATCCTGATGATTCCACAAACCCTGTGGGGTCAACCGGCTAGATAGAGGATCTCCGCCCGTGGGTAAGCGATCACAACGATACCAAGAAACCGATCTAGTGAAACGATGCTAGAGGATCCCACTCCAGGTCCATTGGAGGGATTCCACAACTCTAATAGATTTAACATCCCATTGAGTGGATCACAAACCTATACTAAGGTTGTGATTTTCGCGCAAACCCTTGTAGGAATGAACCAAGGGAGCACACTCAACCAGTACTGGTCTAAACGTCACTAACCCAATAAACCTCCCACAACGCAACCCCTCACACCTCCTTGGCCGATAATGAGGCCACCATCATGATACACCTGGAAAAACACACCCGATAGGCTGTTTACTCGCCTGAAACAGATAACTGTTTAAAAAAACTGTTCACCGTAGCTAGCCCATGTGAGTCCCACACAACGATACCAAAACTCAACAAGAGGATCATACCACTGCGATCCCCACAAAAAAATTCACGGGATCCGCTACTCATTCTTCCCAAACGGTCACCCAATGAAAAAGGCTCTATTCACCGAAGCTAGCTTGGGTGGGGCCCACTCCTCAATCCCGAAATACATCGAACGGATCACATCATTGCGATCCTCTTGAAAAAACACACAGAATTGACTATTCATCCACCAAAATCAGACTCTCGATGAGAATGTTGTGTTTCTCCGTAAATGCCCAAACTCGGCCTCATGGGGCTCGTACCCCAAACGTAGTCCCAACACCCGAAAACCATCAAGAAAAGACCGGCATACGATTAGGGTCTCAACGCCACTAAAATCGCGTCAATCAGACGCTCCAGATAGAAGATACGATGGCCCGAAGTCGAATAATAATAAAATATTATTATTTTATTCGACATTTCATGATCCCAGACCACGATCCCAAAAGATTAAACTCCCAAACCCACACCAAAGCTTTCTCCTACTTGGCAGGGTCGCGTCGCCGTAGACGCCACATGAAACGGACCCCAGGATTTCATGAAACAGGGGTTTTAAAACCCCCGTGTAATAAAAAAGGGCGAGACCGGCCTGAAATGGCTGGTCCAGCCGGCCGACCCTGCCGCTGGCCCTCCCTGGCCGGTGGCCCCACGCCGCAAGGCACTCCACGCCGCTACACCGACGGCCTTCCACGGACCGCTGGGGACACCTCGGTGGTCCATTTTTCAATACGAAGTTACCAGCGTGCCACTTGGGACACGATCTTCCCTGCTATGTCATCGAAACGAAGCAATTCACAGAAAAAATGAGATCGGGGATTAATACTCAAACCGCCTACATCGCAGAAGAAACGATAATGCTTCGGGTAAAGAATGACACCGAAGACGCCCTGAAACTCGATCTGTTGATGATCGGTGCAGAAAACAGACGATTTCGGCTTGATCTGGCGAAGAAACGGACAGGGGAGGGGGGGTTCCATCTCTGTGTGTAGGAGGTGAGGGAGGGGGATTGATTTATTTCTTGTTTTTTTATTTAAAAGATTTATTTAAATTAACTCCCCTGGCTAGAACTCCCTACGAGGAGGAAATTAGGTTTCCCCTAGGGTAAACATGCCATTTTGAACACAACAGCGGACTTATTTTTTCAATCTGAGACTCTGTTCAGAAGTTATTCATGTCGTAACTCCTAATTAAACTTTTCCCTTTATTTACGAAATCACCCCGGGTGGGTTTTCTCATAGTAGGGCTGCGCACGCATAGGTTACACAACACCTAGGGTAAACGACATGTTCTGGACGCAACCGTGCCCTCAGATTCCCGTTCTGAAGTACCGTTTAGGAGATGTCACACCCCCGACAAGTGCATAGTATAAAAATACTTAATATTTTTATAAAATTAATTCCAGGAACATCGGGCCTCGTAATCACACGCCGTATTCATTCCTAGATCTTGAATTATTCAAAGAAATATTTCAAAGTCTGACAGAGCAAAAAACCCGAGTGGCTACATCCTCCCCCCCATTAGATCTTTTCATCACTAAAAATCCATAAGCACAAGGAAAGCGACTGGACTCTCAACTAGGTCTCTCACGCCAGCGAGGTTTCCAAAAAACACCCATGCCCGAACACATAAGTCAGAAGGACTCATCCACCACACCTCACCACTATCCGATTTGGGCGACACTGACTCGCCCACATGGTTTTAATCGCATCACAAAAATGTGTCTCAATGGGGGATGGATCACTCTTTCTCACGCATTCGACGCACACAAAAAAAAACTCACACAGGGTCTTACCAACACCCTAAACAAAACTCAAGGAAGTAATGAAAAAAATGAGTACTGCTAAACAATGTCTATTAAACTACTGCAGAATGTAGAAAGGACACATGGGGTACCTCTATCCATCCGCAGATCCTCTGGGTCTACAGCCCCTATGGAATGCAATTGTCCTCGCCCTCGGATAATAGATCCCTTTTCTTGGTGTGGACAACCTGGGGGTGGGGGTAGTGGCAACTAATTTTTCTTACCACATCCTACTACTGCACGAAATCCATCGCAACGTCTGCCACCCTATGGAACTCCTTGCTCAAGATGCTGCCTCTGCCAATGCATTCCATCGACTGACACCCACTCAACAGCACAACAGGTCAGACAATCTCTAGCTTGATGTCCCCAACTGTCACAAGCGTAACACCGCATCTCCTGCAGCTGATGCAATTTTTCCTGCGAGACTTGTGATCCCTAAGCCTCAGATCCTCCATCCTAGGGTCGCCTCCTGTAACGTAGGCCACGTCCGGACCCCTGAGTCTATCGTCAACTACCAGTTGTCGATCAGACTGACTAAGTCTCAGCTCTCGGGTGCCCAACACTAACATGCGGTACCTGATAAACCAAAAATCTCTCCACTACCAACACTCGCTCCTACCCTCCAAAATAGCTGGGAAAACACAAAGAAACCACACCTGCCCAGATGTATTTTCATAGGCCATGCTCGATGGTTCGAGCCCTAATGAACGGGTCTTTAACCATATATAGGGAGTAGTGTGAAAGGTCTGTAAACCTCGCTGAGTACCCTGACACAGTCATGCCCTCCTGACGAAGCTGCAGAAGCTCCTGGATCTGCACTGATCGCAGCATCACGTGATATAAATCTTCTCGGAAGAGCCGCTCATACTCTTCCCAAATGAGTGTCTCCTCATCATGGGACTGAATCCCTAGGCTCAACCATCGCCCAAAAAAACCATGAAGAAGGATCACTGCTAGGACCAGCATCTGATTTGGGGGTGTCCTCACCAGGCGGAAAAACGGGTGATTGCTTCGAGACAGTCATCAGTTGCCTGGGGGTCTGGATCACCCTGGAACTTCAGAGGTCACTTCCTCTGGAACTCCTGCAGCGCACTTAGCCTGCGCGCAACCTCATCATGCACATCCGGCACAACCATCTACTTGAAATTTGGTGGCTCAACTGGCGGACCACCTGGAGGTCCAGACATAGAACCAGCGCACTGGTCCACAACCTCTACACGAGGCGGACCGTCAGCACAATCCCACTGCAGAACCCCCGTTGGCTGTAGTCATGGAGGAATCCTAAAATACATTCAAGATGAACCATAGTCCAAGAGTATATCTAGAGAGATGAATCAAGAAGGACAAGGAAAAAACCCAAAACCCAGTCCTATAAGATGCATGTACCATTATGTTCCTACGACTAGAGTAAGAATGTCCCGAGTATAATGGTAGGTTATCAGAGTCATGGTGCATGGATAAGTTGGCCTCCACACCAAAACTAGAGTCCCTGGCCTGAAATCCAAATTTGAAACATCCTAACATTGCTTCTATGCAACCCAAACCAAACTCACAGCAAGACCAACTATGCTCTGAGAACCCAAAGGTGGAACCTCCTCTGATACCACTATGTCACGACCCAACCCAATGGGGATCAAGCCACGAATCACCAAGTCCGCCTCCAATAGGCCAGGGGGTGGTGTCTAGAACCGAGTTGGCCATCACAAATATGGGAGGCATTAGCCTAAGGTTCCTGTACACACACACTTACATAAACCTCCATGAAATAGTGCAGATATATATAAACTGAAATGAAAATGCATTCACACAATCTACCCCACAACCAGAGTACAAAAAAAGTACAAAATGGAAAAATAGAGCCCACCAAAAGAAAACTAAAAAAGCGTCCATCCTACATGGAAGAAAGGGTGTGCTGTCAAAATCACCACCGGAAAGCTCCTCAGCACAGCTCCAGTAAGATTCCATGGTCAAACCCACTCACTCAGCTCTACCTGCTCCAGGTCTTCATGGGACTCCATCATAAGGCATGTGGTCTGCACAAGACAAAAACATGTGCAGGCAATGCCCATGCAGGGGTCAGTATAACAATACACAATAGGCACCCAAAAAACCCAAAACAAAAGAGAGCATTTGAAAGGAAATAGTTCGCTCAACCCAACTAGAGGTAAAACAGACGAGAGAGAAACTCCATCATGTGGCCATCCTCAGCTAAACACAACCGGTTAGCTCAATCCATGTGTATGCCCATACATACACCTTGAACACCCAGATATACTCAGCTCAGACACCAAGCCACATGAGGTACCGACCTCATCACCAGTAACGGTTCACAACCAGGAGGGCACACTCCACAATCACTATCAACCCAGATGATACTCGTCTAAGAGATACACTCCATCGGGTCCCACATAAACATCTCAAATGCTCACCTGAGATATCACACTTGTCGGATATCATCACTGAGGAAACCTCATTGAACCAACATAAACACCAAAATCCACAGATAGGGGAGCGCTCCTAGGGTCCATTAGGGGATACCAGAACCCACACCAGTATAAAAAGAAATCATAGATAGAGGATCACTCCCAGGGTCCACTGGGGGATTCCACAACACGATCTAGCATTCGTAGATCTCACAGATAGGGGATCACTCCAAGGATGCGCTGGGGGATACCACAACCCGATATATCACTCTTCAGATACACGTCACGTAGATAGAGGATCCTCACCTATGTAAATGTGGTCACGATGATACCAGAACCCTATCTGGTATAACTCACGATGTAGGGGATCGAATTAATGATGCCCCAACCCTACCGATACCACGTGATGAGTAGGGGATCATATCAACAATGATATCACAACCCTACCATAATATGCATGCTGAGTAGGGGATCATATACAAGAAGATTCCACAACCCTACTGAGAACATCCCACTACGTAGGGGATCATAATTTTGATGATGTCGCAAACCCTACGGTGTCAACCATCTAGATAGGGGATTTCCACCCATGGATATGTAGTCACAGCGATACCAAGAACCCGATCTTGTGAAAAGATGCTAGAGGATCCCGCTTCAGGCCCATCAGAGGGATGCCACAACTCTAACAGATTAACCATCCCATCGATAGGATCGCAAACCTATACTATGGCTGTGATGCTGTGCGAACCCTCGTTGGAACAAACCAAGGGAGCACCCTCAACCACTGCTGGTTAAAACATCGCTAACCTAAGAGACCCACCATAACACAACCATGTTCTCTTCCAAGGCCGATAACAAGGCCACCATCGCGATCCACATGGAAAAACACACAGGATAGGTAGTTTATTCACCTGAATCAAAAAACTGGTGAAAAGGGAACTGTTCGCTGTAGCTAGCCCATGTGGGGCCCACACAATGATCCTAAACTCAACAAGAGGATCATACCACCGTGATCCCCTCAGAAAAATGCATAGGATCCACTACTTGTTCATCCCAAACGGTCACCCGGTGAAAAAGGTACTATTCACCAAATCCAACTCGGGTGGGGCCGACTCATCGACCCCGAAGCACATCGAACAGATCTCACCATTTTGATCCTCTCAGAAAGACACACAAGATCGACTATTCATCCAACCAAATCAGACTCTTGATGAGAAAGTTAAGATTCTCCCTAAATGCCCAAACCCGGCCTCGTGGGGCCCGCACCCCAAACTGGGTTCCAACACCCGAAAACCATCACGAAAAGTCCGATGTACCATCAGGGTATCAACGCCATTAATGTCATGTCAATCAGACACTCCGGGTAAAAGATATGACAGCCTGAAGTCAAATAATATTAAAATATTATTAGTTTATTCGATGTTTCAAGCTCCCAGGTCCCGATCCCAAAAATTTAAACTCTTGAACCCATACCGAAGGGTTCACCTCATCGCCAGGGGCGCGTGGCCACTGATGGCACGCGAAACTGACCACCATATTTCAAGAAACGGGGGTTTTAAAACCCCCTTGTAATAAAAATGGTTGGACCGGTCTAAATTGGCCAACCCGCTCGGGCCGGTGGCCCTCTGCCGTGCGGTGCTCTTGGCACCCATGCTCCACCGTGGACCACCACAGGTCCGCCGGCACTGGCTCCACGCCGATAGACATTCCGCAGACCGTCGGGGGCACACCGATGATCCGTTATGCGATCCGAAGGTACCGACATGACCCTCGGGATGCGTTCTTCCCTTCTATGACATCAATACAAAGAAATTCATAGCATAAACAATATGGAAGATTAAAACTCAAACCACCTACCTTATGGGTGAAACGCCGAAGCTTTGGGAGAAGAATGACACTGGTGACGCCCTGAAGCTCGATCCACTGACGATCAATGCAGAAAACGGACGATTTCGGCTCGATTTGGAGATGAAACAGATGGGGGGGGGGGGGTTCCGACGCTGCACGTAGAAGGTGAGGTAGGGGTTGTTTGATTTCTTGTTTTTTTAATTTAAAAGGTTCATTTAAATTAACGCCCCGGACTAGACCTCCCGGTGCAGAGCAAATTAGGTCTCCCCATAGGGTAATCACACCGTTCTGAACGCAATGGAATACTTGGATTTTTGATCCGAGACTCTGTTCAGAATTTATTTGAGCCGATGCTCGTAATTAAATGTTTTCATTTATTTATGAAAATTCCCCTGGTGGATTTTCTCACAGAAGGCCCGCGCCCACAAATGTTACACACCACCCAGGGTAAAAAACACGTTCCAGACACAACTGTGTCCTAAAATTCATGTTCTGAGCTACCTTTTAAGATATATCACACCCCGCCACATTTATAGTATAAACATTCTTAATAATTTTATCAAATTATTTTTGAGCACACCAGCCCTCAAAATCGCATCCCTTTTTTCATGCCTAACTCTGGAATTATTCATAGAAATATTACAAAGTATGACAGGGCCAAAAACCCAAGTCGCTACAATACTAGTATAGAATATAACATTAAGGATCCATATTCCAACTCAATCCATTTCTCTCAAATTATTATTTTTCCATTCATATAATCAGTTATTCCTTTTAGGATCCATATTCCCTACTTTAATAACTCTAATGTTGAATGTGTTTCTTCCAACTCTATATCCATTGTATCATGATAATTTTGAAAATATTATCCATTTTCGTCCATATTGATGTCTCTTCCAAATGATTTTATCTCCTTTATTATGTAACCTTTTACATATGACTCTACAATCAAGATGTGATATTAATTATTGTTTCCAAAAAACATTGCACAGGAAAACATTTTTCAAAGTGTCCACCATATTTCCCCAATAATTAAACATAATTTGTGGTACATTACATCTCGTCCCCAAAAGTGTACTCATGGAATATTAGTTCATTATGAATCAAAAAACACATCCTACTTCTAGAAAATAAATTTCTATGTCCTGAAAAAATAGTAAATTTATTTTTCCTCTCAACTATCAATTCAATATTTTACATTTATTTTTGAAGTGATGCTATTTTGTGAAATTATATGATTTCCCCATTAAATTTATGTGTTCATCATTAAATTCTTTATTAACCCATATACTCAAGAATCCCCTTATTACCTTGATAGTTACTTGTGCCAGATTATATTTAATCATTAAAAACATCTTTATTACCTCATCATTGATCCTATCTATCATCCGATAAGATCTTTAATTGAATCTATTAAGAAATATATAATTTTTCCCTACTCCTTAATGTTGACTTTTTAATCATAGACCATTTCAATGTTATCTTTATTTCCATATTTGAGTTTTTCAATTTCACCCTTATCTCAAACATATTTTACTCTTTATTTCAATTTATGATGTTAGGAATTAGGTTGCAATATATTTGTTTCTTCTATTTTTTCCTCTCTAAACATAATTTAACTCAAGAGTAACATATTGTTCAACTATGAGATCAACTATCCCCCCAACATATGTTCATTGATTATTTATTCCATCTCATTATATTTTTTTGGAAAAATATATTAATTTATTCATTAATATATTTACGTCCATAAATTTCATCAACATCCATTTATTCTAAGATAACATATTCTTATAAAATAATGTAATTCCTTTTTTACTAATTTATCATATGAAACCTATTTTAATTTAACATATTATGCAGATTTATTTTCGGTTTTACTTAATTCCTAGTCATCATATAATTTAATTTTCCACATTAATGTTTCATTTCAAAATTTTTCTAACATAAAAAAGTAATGTGGAAACTTGCCTTTAATTTTTTTACCATTTTAGATATGAGGAATAGAATGGAATCAGCTCATCAGCAACCATATGATAGAGATAAATCATCAATGAAAATTTCTTTATTTACTTACTTTAAATTTCTTATGAGTAATACTCTTATAATGACTCACTACTCTTATTTCTTATATACTAGGAAAATGATATATTTTGAATTCAATCTTGCATCACCTCCTAGGATTTTATCCTCATGAAATTAGACATTTTATGTTATAACATGAGGGGAATCATTTAATGATTAAATTTTTATCATAATATCATTATGTATTTATCTTATTCTATTCCTATCCAACATAATACTTTTCAACTAATCAAATAATGTAACAAATTCCTCATTCCAGACAATAATCATGTTGTCTCACTTATTACAAAAAAACATGGAATTTGTCCTGACATACCTTAAAATTACCTTCATACATGTTGAGATGTTTTTCCCACACTGTGTTTGAGGATTCAAAGGATATAACAATTTTGATTAAAGCCCTAGAGAAGTCTTAACCAACTGCATTGACTCTATTTGTGTTAGCGTCAACCTAACCATGATACCATATATGAAAATTGTAAAAAAATATAATCTCAAATATTATAAATAATGTTACATCTAATTCATAGATAATTGATCATTATTATTTTCATAGATCGAAATTTCCTTAATGTTTATGTTGGTTTCAAGTACTTCAAATAGTAAGTACATTTCCAATAATAATTAACTCTAATAACACTTATTTTTCTCACTAATGTTATGTATTCTGATAAGGGGGATGAATTAAAATATTTATATATATTATAATATTGATAATCAGTAATTTAATTCCACTATTATAAGACAAAACCTTCATCATCTTGAAATATATGATGTGATAAATCATGTAAAGAAGAATTCAAGATGTTTTATCTTAGTTCACGCATATTTAGCTAATCTAAGGGGAATAAAATAGTGAGGTTATAATATATCAGAATCCCTGAGAATAATGCTCTTTTATTACAATTTAGTGCATTAACATTAACTATCCTGATTTATGACCATAATAAATGTAGAAAAGTCACTAATCACAACAACATAGAATGGTAACTTATCTTCTATGAAAAATATTATCAAAAATCCACAACAAAAGAAATAGGTTAAACTTTAAATAGTGTATTAATAAAATCCCCCTCCATCCACATAATTATCTTACAAAACCATAAATAATATAGACTAATGGGTCACCCATTCTTCTTCTCTCTTGATTTCTAGAATATATCGGGAATGTCCCCATTTTCCTCATTATTATCCTTATCCTCTTTATGGATAAACATATATCACCAGTAATGATAAAATATCAATGTTTACCCTTTTTTGACATTTAATTGAACTAATTTAACAAAAATAAATTCATCAAATTAGTCCATAAAATCTAAAATAAAACCCTTCCTTAAGAAAGTCCCCATAACATTCTAGATGGATAAGAAATTTTACTTCAAGAAATCTTCTGAATGAACATTATTATGTTGTGACTATTAGATTCATAATGTAATTACATTATTCAATTAGAACCACCAATACAATATTTTGTTCTTATTTGGATATCCCTATGGAATGTGATCCTTATTTATGTTGAAAATCACTTCATATTTGAGAGTTATGACATGAAACATGAAAGATATATAACATAAAAAATTGAAGGTTCTCCTTTGATTACATGATAATGGTTCAAGCCCGATTCCACTAATAAAAATCACTAAATGTAATGTTTTCACAATTTTAGTTGTCATGGATAATTCATATGAGGATATAATTCAACTATACACAAGTATTTTTGCAACATGAAACTAACATCCATTAAATGAATAATCACCAATAATTAATCAATCAAAACCATAGAATTCGTGAGTCCTCGTCAGTATTTAAACCATATCCCATAATATCCATACTTATAAGAGGTTATGTTTTTCATTTATAAATTTCATATTCACCAAACCCTTAATAATATAATATAATAAAAACATAATATTCAATATCTTGGGGTCATTCTTATTTATCCTTGACCTCATGTAATATAGTTCTAAATAAGACTATACATTTCTTATTTTCTCACCACCACATTCATCACATCAAAATCAATCCTTCAGCAATTTGTCATTAATCAGTAATAATAATTGGAATTATGTGAATCACTATATTTTAAGGTATTTTCCATCTTATTGAGTGAATGTATTTAATTACTTTCTATACCTCACTATTCATAATTTTATATGTTCTCTAATATATCATCATCTAATTTTGAATACCCTTCTAAAATATTTCATCAACCCCATCTGAAAGATACTTCATGGGGATTGTTTATAACACCTTCTTTTCCCAATATTATTTTTGAAGTATCTTTTTAATCAATCGTTTCTATTGTCCTCATTTCCAAATATTAAATATATAAAAATATAATTTTTGAAAATTTATTTGCGTTCATTGTTTTTTATCCTATAACTAATATTCAATCCCAACTATTAAATAACGGAAATTTAATATTTTAAAATTAATAATTTTTTTAAAATTACATTTCCAAATTAATAAATTTGTATCTCAAAATATATTTATCTCTTCTATATCAAATAATGTTAATTTATAACAAAATTAATTTTAAAAGCCAAAAAAAATACGACCACAATATATTCCTTATGATGACCATGCCTCACAGAAAATGGATCAAAAATTAAAAAAAAATCAAGAAATAACTCAAGATTCATTACTTATCCACTAATTACCTATAAACACCCTTGAATGTTTACAAACAAGCTCAGAAATCATGACAGATTTCCCAATATGAATTATTTAATTGTATTAAAACTCATCTCATCCATCATTACATTATATATTCCATAGAATGTGGATTCAATGTACTATAAAGAAATATAAAATTATTTTTTGAAGTAATGAAGAGTACAATAAGGAATTTAATTAATTATTTTATTTGTGTAATGATTCTATTTTGATATCAAACATCAGTGAATAGTAAATTTAGTGAAAATAAATTTTTAAAACATTGAAAAACAAAAATCATATGACTTTAAATCCATTTCATTGTGACAGTCTACCTTAATAAATCTATTATGACCACTTATGACCCCATAGTTAAAGTCAATGGTTTAATGTTCATAAAAATAATTTCTATTTGAAAACTCGTCATCATATTTAATTATTTAATCATGAACAATTAGTTTTCCATTTTTGGTTGACCATTATTATAATATACATCTAACAATCATGATTCAAAAAAATTTATTGAACATCAATATACATCACAACTTCCTCAATATGAGAACATTATCTATACCAAAACTGTAAGTCTCTATCATTAAACATTACATAATATGGAATTTTGATTAATAATTGAATTTCCTATACATTGAGGATCTTTTCACGTTTAGTTTTAGGGAATTAGTCAATAACTATTACATTATATCTCAAATATTAAAAATTAGAGACTTTTAATCTATAAATTTTTATTCAAGATAATAAAACTCCTTAATAAACATGAAATCATTTCTTGATAAAAATATTTTTGAATTATTACTTTCAATTTCCATTCCTAATACCTTGTGAAAAAATATTCCAACAACATGGGATGTGTATAAATAGCTCAGTATGGGATATTAAATAAATAATGAAAACATTTTTCCATGAATACATAAAAAACATTGAAAATATACATTATATTTATAAAACAATATCTCTTTAAAATAACTCATGAAATAATAAGTTTTAAGAATAACTCATAGAAATCAGAAATCATAATGATAATGTTGGCATCCATAACATAATTAAATTATAGATTTCATTACTACATAGAGAGTAACCATCATGGTTAAATTTGGAATACCCATCAAAGTATATCCCTAAATATTTTTGAAGAAACCTTAATGTTTACCTCCAACCTGTTACCCAATGCATTGCAAATCTATTACGGGCTAACCCACCGTCAATATATCATAGAATCAACTGTATATATAATCAATGCCCAATAATTCTAACATAATCATAAATCATAAAACCATCATAATTAAAAAATAAAATTTCTACATTTCCATTCACAAGATATCTTTGTAGATATTGACATAATCAATCTAATTTAAAAAACACACATTTAAAATATTTAAAAAGATTATTTTTGAATCAAAATGTCCCACACAAATTTTAATATTTTAAAAGAATTAACATTTTAAAAAATCAATTTCAATATAAATAAATCCTTAAAATCATTTGGAATTCATGGAAATTAATGAGAATGAATTAGAAGAATAAGTCTTGAAAACATTTAAAATGATGTTTTAGATAAATAGTCCCTTACCACTTGAGATATATATGAATAAAAATAAATAATGAATAACTCTAAAAACATATGTTAAAATTATAGTAATGAAATTAATGATATAATATATCAAAGGGTAGTATATACACCATATAAAAGTGAATTGGTGTATATCGACAAATAAGTATCAATGGAATATAAATTTCGACCAAATCCATTATAAAGATCATATCTTTAGATTAAGGATAAATCAATGACATAATTATATGTGAAAATTATAAATACACCAAATATTTTTGGATATTTAGTTTAAAACAATCCCAGGTCATTCCCATATATTCTTGGAAAAAATAAAATAACAACATTGATATTTTACTCAATGAAATGAGATTGAGTTATGATTTCCCTTACCTAAAGTTTGTCTTTTCTCCTTCATTATTTATATTTATAGATAATAAATATTATTTAATTATAATTTCTTTAGACACATTTTCATTTTTATTATTTCATTTATATAAATTATTAACACGTTTTAAAAATTATATATCAATCTATGTTCACATTGGATGTTTTGTTGATATTGGGTACTTGAGTCAAACATGAACTTTTTTTATGTAAATTGTCTATATGTTCAAAATTCCATTATCTCAAGAGTATTATTCAAGAATGAAATATCATAAATTTTCATTATATATGTATTTATAAAATTCTATAACATTTTTATATAATAAATGAAATGCATTGCACATAGAGACAATTGATCATACGTATGCAAGAATGCAACTGTCATTTATTTTTCATTTTAAAGGAATGAAAAATAAATTATATATAAGTATATTATAATTATAGTATGATATATATGTTATATATGTTATATATGTTAGCTATGTTAGATATTTTCATTAATTTTATCTTTTATACATTCCATTTATGGTATGAACAATTCATATCCCTTTTAAGGGGTGGTAGTCCACACTTCATCAAATGAATTTATCAAATTTACACATTATAGAAAGAATAATGATATGTTGTTAATAAAAATTTCAGAACCATAGAGTAAATATAAATATCATAAATATCATATTTATTCATTAAATTTATTTGTATAGTAATGGTTTAATGAATATCATGTAGAATGAATCGCATCGCATCGTGGAGATGGTAGGTCGTATGTACGCACAAGCGAATATAACATTCACCTAATGGTTAAATGGTATTGAACATGATTTTATATTAATTATAAATAATAATTATCATGTTATATTAATTATTTACTTCTATTATACACATCATTACTCCCATACAAATTACTTCTTGTTGAATAACTAATTACACCACATCGTAGAGATGATAAGTCATACGGGCCCACACATGATGATATTGTAATAATTAGAATGTATAAATTGAGGTATAATATTTTTCCATAATTATAATAAATATAATATGTTATAATATAATGGATTTGTTAATTTAGTGTGAAAATGACATAAAAATAATATGCAGATGAAGAAAATAATTTTGAAAGACGTGATAAAACAAATACCTCTTTTTCGAGTATCTCATTTTTATTTTAAAAAAATGCTTCCATAGGATGGATTTCATCCCATTGTGTGGCCTCTAGGAGGAAGGGAGGTTTTTGGGATCATATTGTATCATTAGTTTGATGAGTTTAGGAATTTGATAGGTGTGATTAATTGGTTAGAGGTAGTGGACTTTTATAAGAGGGAGGAGGGGCAGTTTTGGACTATCTTGAAGTGTTATTTTATTATAAAAAGATTTAAGAATTATAATTGTTAAATATTTATATATTTATTGTATAATATGGTAATGGGTTGAAATACTATCATAAAATATGTTTTAGACAATTTTAGGTCCCAAAAATATCAATATCTTTTAGCTTTATCCCATAGTTAAAAACAATAACTCTTACCATGCCTTCATGAATTTTCATAATATATGGTTATTATAGTTACTATAAAAGTCCAATCAAACCATAAATAGATAATTAATAAAACATTGTTACATTATATTAGTCATTTTACCTAATCATAGATTTTAAAAACAATTATATCATTTAATTATAGATAATTTGTTTTATAAACATATTTATCCCAATTATGACAATATTTAGTAATTGATTTTTGTTTTAGTCATAAAAATTTTATTACCTAAAAAAAGGATTTAACTCATCCTTTGTATGTCATGGTAATACATAAAATTATTTGATGTCATCAAAATATTAAAATTAAATATATTTTAATATTTAGAAATTAATTTTATGAATCTACCATTAATAAAGTAATCATTATATCATAGTTGTGTCATAATTAAATTTATTAATTAAATTTATTAAAATTATAAATAAAACATCATGATGTATGAAATTTTTTTAAATTTATAATTACTATTTATAGTCATAGATATCAGTTATATAACCATATATTGAATTTGATTTAGTAATAGATACATGTTTTTGTTATATTTCCCTTTTCGTTAAATAAAACATTATAAAATGTCATTTTCACATCAAAGTGGGACCCAAATGACAATCATTATGGATAAGGATGATAATGGTTGAATGTTTCTTATCCAATAGGATTAAGAAACTATTTAGGGTTATTTTAAATTATTATATTATTATTTTTCTCCCTTATTTACCTGATTACTCCTTTAACCATGGAAAATAAAAATAATTACGAAAATTACTATTCATAATGTCCAAAAATAAAAGGTACCTATTTAAATAATTTTGACCTTATAATTACAGATATGGAATAAAATTTTTCAAATTCAAAACATTTAATTTTCATTAATTAATTTAAAATTATTTCCCATTGACAAAACTAAAAACTGTTTTAAAAAAAATAAAAACCATCAAAAGATTGACATGTATTTATGTCAAATTAAAAAAGAGAAATTGCAACCAATGTCCAAAATTAGATTAAATGATAAAAAACAATCCAATTACACTTTCAAACAAATTAAAATGGTTAATCTATGTAAATCAATAAATTAGATTAAAAGGAAATTTTGATTTAAAATCTAGTATTTTTCATTATTCATTAAAAAATGAATATTATTAGAAAATTAAAAAGTATTTATCAAAAGTAAAATTTTTATGACAAGATTCTATATAAGAATATAATTTTTGTCAAAATGAATATATGAAAGTGATAAAACAATATTTTAAAAGGGTTCCACATCAAAAGGCAGTAAAACATACTTTTAAAAATATTAGAGTATTTTATGCTTAAAAATAGATTCATTTTTATTTTAATCCCCTAAAATTTAATGGATAAATGTAAAAAACATTTAACAAACATGTGAAATTATATTTTATTTTTTTCTATTCATTCATTCTAATATAATGTCTAGGTGTTAACTACCGTTTATAATACCAATAATAATATTATATTATTTCAAGTATAACTCCACATTGTGTGGAATATAAGATTTCTAAGAAACCCATTCTATCATGTCTTTTAATATATAAATAAATGTATCCTATTTAATGTAAAATGAGAATCTTATTCATAAATAATATTAGACATGAAAATAAATTATTTTATAAATACACAGGATGTTACATCATTCCCCCTTTTAGAAATTGCATCCTCAAAATTTTAAAATTAGTCTTGGTTACTTCATTGAAAATACCACATAGAAAAAAAGGATAATTAAACATTGACATTAAAAGACAGAAAGTGAAGTAAAAAAGGTAACTCAAGATAACACAAACTAGGGTTCCATATAAAACAAACATGGATATATAATTGAAAACTAACCATCAAGTTCTATTTGACTTTGATAGAAAACATGAATATGAGAAAGGTAACAACCATAATCCCATAAAATATTTATGTGTTAAATAGTATTTGATTTCCATATAAGAAAAGTAAATGGAAAACATTTTTTTAATATCATTTTCATAAATTTTAGGAATTTATTTATGTGCATGATTTAGAACGCAAGGAAACAAACTCACTTGTCATGTAGAGTTTCATCGTTTAATAAATATCAACCAAAAACACATATTTTCTCCTAATGATGTGTTTTCAAGATGACATGGTCACACTAGAAGCACTAGAATAAACTTCTAGAGAATCGCATAATCCAAAAAAGATAAAATACATATTTCCATTTTCTTTAGACATTAACCAAAACCAAAATAGTTCGTAAAAGATCATATATTATCCAAAAATAATAATCCTTTATAAAAATAAACACTACTATTAATCTAAAAAATTCAACATACAATACCCAAAGTTCAACAAAGACCATTCAATAAACAGCTCTCCGTAAAATCCCTACAAATAATCCAAAATAATATTGAAACCCAAAATATAAAAAAATTGATCACAAAGTCTTATATGATAAATTAATAGATTTATCTACATATAACATCACTATTATTGATGTCACATACTTAGAAGTAATTAACCTAATCACATATTCTCTATTATAGGTTAATCATTTCAAAAAATGACCCAAACCACTATATGTTCACAATAATAATATAAATTCATCCAAAAAAAATTCTACCTTTACTTCCCAAATGAGATCCCATGGTATTATACATTTGGAAGGAATATAGTATTCCCAAAATAATGAACTTCTTCTAAAATAACATTTATCATGTAATCACCCAATCATTTTCCATTACTAAGGATATCCATTTGATAATACATATGATCCAAAAATAAACTTATTATAGATACATTAAATCATTTTACTGAAATGAATAAGTCATACTAACTAGGGACAACACATTCTTCTGTGGAAGGTGATAAATATTAGTTCCACTTTAGTTATGGATTTGATTCCTGCAACTTTTTCCGACGTGGCTGGTTTTCACATGGTCTGGGTGTTTTCCTTTTTTAAAAAATATATAATTTTATAAAATTCCAAAAAAATTAAATAAAATCTTCTAAATAACCATAACATATTTTAACATAAATTTCTATCTCATACCTCACATTTTCTATCTAAAAAAGTAATAAAAAAATTCCTCAAAACTGAATGTCTTCAAAAATATGATTAGTCCCCTTAATATTCTAGATCATAGATCCTCAAAAGGTGTTTATAAGATATTGAACTTATGATATAACTTAAAATTATAAAATTATGATGATATAACTAACCCTTAAAAACATCATATTATTCGCGGTTTTATAAACAACAATCTCATACCAACTATAAGACCCCAGATGTAAAAATTACATAATCTTGGTTTTTGATTAATAATTTACTTTCTTTAAAATTGAGGATCTTTTTGGGTATATATTTTTAAATAATTACTCCCTAAATATTACTTTACTTATCAAATATTTTAATGTTGACACTTCTACTCTATCCAATTTTTTCACAATAATAACTCTCCTTAAAAACAAGGATTATTTTTGTTGATAAAAATCTTCTTGAATTCTTCATCTCTTATACCCTTCATTATACCCTAGGATATCATTTAAAAAACAGGGGATGATATTTAAAAGCTCAGTAAGGGACATAAAATAAGGAAGTAGAATATTATTCCATTAATATATAAAAAATAAGGAAATAATACTATTTACCCATAAAAAATAATCTCTTTCACATACCTCATGAAATCCTATGATTTATGAATAACACATAGAAATAATAAATCATAATTATAACTTGTATAATCCATAACATACATAAACTGTAGCTTTCACAACTAAATAGGGAGTAACCTTCATGGTTATATTTGGATTACCCATCTTAGTATATTATCCAAATCTATTAGGACAAACCCTAATGTTTACCTCCATTACATTACCCAAAGCATTGGGAAGCTATTACGTGCCTACCCTCCCTCAGTTTATCACAAAACCCACTTTATACAAAATAAATTCCAATTAACCCAAACATAATTAGAAAAAAACTATTTTAAAGGAAAAATAGCTTTTCTATATTTTCATTGACTAGATAACATTTCAAAAAAATTTAATATTAAATCCAATTTAAAAAATAAACAATTAAAAAAATATAAATAGACGAATTTTGAATCATTGTATCCCATTACACATTGAAAAATTTAAAGGAATTAAAATTTTAAAGAATTATTTTCCATAAAAATAAATCATCATAACCATTTTAATAACATTTTAATTAATGAGAAATATTTATAAGAAAATATCCTTAAATCCTTTAAAAAGATGTTTTACTTAAAGAGCCCCTTACCGCATGGGAAATAATTGAATAAAAATAATTAAAAAATTACATTAATAAAAAAATATCATTTGAATAAGGAGATTCATGATTTAATATTTCGAAGGGTAGTATATACAACATATAAAAGTGAATTGGTTCATATAAACATATAATTCTTAGTGGAATGTAAATTGAGACAAAATCCATTACAATGATCGTATCCTTCGCTTGAGGGTAAATAAATGACATAGTTATGTGTGAAAAATATTAATACACCCAATATAAGTGTAAATTTATTATAAAACAATCAGAGGTCATTAACACATCTTCTTGAAAAAAACCAATGACATGGATATTTAACTTAATGAATTGAGATTGTGTTATAATATTCCATAACTCAAGTACGACATGTCTGATTCATTCATTATATTCCTAAATAATAAATATAAGTTAATTTATACTTGATTTAGTACTTGTTTCATGTTTATAATTTCTTTTATTTCATTTATTACAATGTTATAAAAATTATTTAACAATATAAATTCATTTAATACATTTTGTCAATATTGGGTACATGAGTTAAAAAAGAACATGTTTTGTTATAAATTGTCCATGTGGTCGAATTTCCATCATCTCCAAAGTATTATTCATGAATAAAGTTTTATTTATATCCATTATATATTTATTTAGAATAATCCAAAACATTTGGAGATAAGAAGTTAAATACACCATTCATGGAGACGGTTGGTCATACCTATGCATAAATTCAGCTTTCATTTTTTTCCATATTAAAAATATAAAAAATAAATGAAGCATAATTATTTTATAATTCAAGTATAATATATATTTGATATATGTTACATATGTTAATTAATTTCATCCTTTATACATTCTTTGTGTGGCAAGAAGTAGTAATATCACAATGTGGGGGCAATAGTCCACACTTCCTCAAATAAAACTAACATATTTACACATTATAGAAATCATCAATGTATGTTGTAAATAAAGATTACAATAGAATATATTCAATAAAAATATAATTTTTTTTCTATTTTTTCATTCCATTCATCTATATAATTTTGGTTTAATTAATATCATGTACAATGAATCACATCGCATTGTAGAGATGGTGGACCATACGTACACATGCGTGATTATATCATTCACTTAAGGGATAAATAGTATAGAATTAGATTATATATTAATTATATAGCATAATTATCTTGTTCTATTTGTTATTTACATCCATTATACTCATCAATGTTCCAATCCATATTAATTATTGTTGAATAACAAATTACTTCATGGTGTAGAGACAGTAAGCTGTACGTACACACACATGCTGATATTGTTATTTGTAGGATGGATAAATGGCGGTATAAGGTTTTACCATAATTATAATAACATCTCAATATGTAGAATATAACAGATTTATTTCATTAGAATGGAAACAACATTTGTAGAGGATGTAGAAGAAGAAAATAATTTTGAATGAGGTTATAAAACAAATACCTCTTTTCGATATTCTCATTTTGATTTTAACAAAAGGTCTCCATTGGATGGATTTATGCCAAATTTGTCTACTATAGGAAGAATGGTGTGATGTTTGGAGCTTATTGGAGTATAATTTTGATGAGACAAGGGGCTTGAGAGGATTTATTATGTGGGTATAGGTGGTGGCCTTTTATAAGAGGGAGGTGGGGCAATTTATTAAATTCATGAAATATTATCTTATTATAAAATTATTTTCTAATTATAATAGTTTCAAATTGATAATGTTAGAGGATAAAATGAGAATAGTCGAAAACCTCTCTACAAATAGGTTTTAGATAAATTTTGGTTCGAAAATTAATATTATCTTTTATTTTAACCCCTTGTTAAATGAATTATCTCTTACCACGTCCTCTTGTATTTTTATAATATATGGTTACTATTGTTACAATAAAATCCCAATCGAACAAAAATTGGATCATTAGATAAATATATAACAATATATAAGTAATTTTTATGAATCATTGATTTTTAGTACTATTATATCATTGAATAAAAAGGAATTTTTCTTAAAACACATTTAGGTTAATTTTGACAGTATTTACTAATTAATTATTGTTATATTAATAACAACTTGTTCCTTAAAAAGGAATTAAATATTCCCAAATATTAAAATTTTTTATATAAAATTCATGTATGGAATCAAAATGTTAAAATTACTTTTATTTTAGTATTTAAAAATTCATTTTCATTGAATAATTCATAAATAAGGTAATCACTACATCATCATTGGGTCATAAATAAATATATTAATTTGATGTCTAAAATATGAAAAAAACACCATGAAGTAAGAAATATATTTAGATTTTTAGTGAATATTTATAGACATATATACCAGATATATTACCCCATATTAAAATTGATTTAGTACAAGACACATGTTTATGTTATATTTTACTTTTATTTAATATAAATATTATAAAATTCTAGTTGCATACCCATGTTGCTCTTAAATGCCAAATGGTCTTCCTAAGGATTCTCACGGATTGACATATCTCATCCAAAAATATTTGTAAAAGTTTTAGGGTGGTTTTATATTATTATAATATTATTTTTTACCCTTAATAACCTTATTTAACCTTTAACCATGGTGAATAAAAATAATTAATGAAATTACTATTGATAATGTCCAAAACTAAAAGGTACCTTTTTACACAATTTAAGTCTTCTGATTGAAAATATGGAATACATTTTTCTAAATTCAAAACACCAAAGTAGAAATAATTAATATAAAATTAATTCCTATTGTCAAAACTATAAAGTTGGTTTTTGTGAAAAGAACTATCAAATTATTGACATCAATGTATGTCTCATTTTAAATGTGAAAAATACATCCAATGACCATTATTGGATTAAATGATAAAAAAATAATCTACTTACAATTTACAACTAATTAAATAATATTATCTAAACATATAAATAAATTAGATGACATGGCGGTTTCGAATTAAAATCCATTTTTTTCACTATTCATTAAAAATTAATTTTATAATAAAATTAAAAAATATTTTTCCAAAGTAAATTTTTATTTCCCATTTTTGTAGAAAAATGTTATTTTTTTCAAATTAAACTTTTAATCTCTGTAAAAACTATTTTCACAAATGTTTCACCATTAAAAGATTACAAAATGACCTTTTAAAAATATTAGGGCTTCTTAAACATAAAATTGGATTACTTCGAATTTTAAGTCTCTAAATTTTATTGGATAAATGAAAAAAGATTTAGAAAACATGCGTAATAATATTTTAGTTAGTTGTATTCATACCCTCCAATTGAATTTCTCAGCGTTAACTACCATTTAAAATGATAATAATATTATATTATTATTTATCAGTATAACTCAAAGTTGTGTGCAATGTAAAATTTACGAAAAACCCATTTGTTTGTGTCAAATATTATAATGGAAAAATTATCACCTTTAACATAAATTAATATCTTATTCATAAATATTATTCGATATAAAAATATATTATTCTATAAATATGTGGGATGATACAAAAACCACAAAATAGAAATTGTTAATATACATCATGTACATGAATCTCAAAAATATAATTTTATTCTATACTCAAAATAACCACTTAGTAAATCATGTATGTTTCCCCCTTTTTTAACTATTTTATTGAATATGATTCCATTAAAATCTTCATCATCCGTTTACTAAAATATAATTGGATCGAAATTTCTCTCATTCTTAATCTTTCTTTGAAATAGTTCCATTTGACTGAGAGCTCCATAATCCATCTTCTATGTTGTATTTGACCATAGTGTATTCTGTTTCCACTTTAATATTCTTTTAATTTTAAATTGCATAATAAATTTATTTTAAATGTTATATTTTATTATTATTATATTATTTTCCAAAAACATTAATAGAAAAAAGCATACACCTATAACTGAATATATAACTTATTAATATATTTCCAAAATTCCTTCAACTTTGAAAACAATGAATCATAATTTCGGCCTATAATTGATTAAAAAAGAATTAACCATATCAAAATATATAACATTCATAATAAACTATACACATAAAAACATATTATAATAACAATTCATTTATATATATAAATGAGGTATTATCTCCTAGAAAAATAATATATACCCCCAATTCATTCCTAAATAAATAATGTCTAAAATCAGTGATTTAAACTAAATCCTACGTATCTACCCCTTAATATTATAAACATGTTTTATAAATATTGAACAATATGTAATATATATTGTGATTCTATACCATTTCTAACACAAAATTTTATTCAACATTTATTTTAATAGTAAACAAAAAATCCAATTAAAATATTTCATCCCCTTAGTTAATTTATATTTAGACAAAATTTCTCAAGCAAATATTGAATGATCTCCAAAAAATACATAATTTAGAAAATATTTAGAAATATATAATAAAACAAAATACCCCATTAAAATCACCAAAAATTTGTCCAAAAATATCAAGAGTCAGTAGAGATACATCAAATTACATTGAGGATAGCGTGAGATTTAGGGATGTTCTAATTCTATTTTAGGGGTATGACATAGTAAATATATGAAGCAAGAATAATAGACCTCATAATGGACTCTTATGTTTTAATTTAGGAATGATATCATCAATCTCAAATATTCAAGACATGTCTTAATTTGGATATTTGGGCATGGTATAAATTTTTTTTCCCTAGATATATCATATTTATAATGAATGATTTAGTGGTATAAATAATCCCAAAATGTCTAAATTAATTAAATGATTAGGCTAGTGATTTTTTAAATTATATTTTTCAATAATAGATAATCATCGACAACAGTGATGATCCAATCATCAAACGAAACCATTTCCACAAAATTGGTTAGAGGGGTCAGTTACATAAGGATATAAGATTTGTTACACAAAACAAGAAGATTGATCTTATTTATTTTGTTTTTAGTAGAATAATCCTTGCTTCTGATTTACTTACTTGATGGGATATATATTATTTTTTGGGAATCAAATTTTATATACCTCTATAGACGAGGAATGTCACAAGAAATAGACATCCTCAAGGAGGATTGGTGAATATCATTGATAAATATTTGGTTTTTTTCTCATTTTATTTATATCTTATACTCTTTGATACTATTAATAGTCATAATATTTTCAATTTATCCTATGTTTATGATCTACAGATCCCAGTATAACTCTTATGATGACAAATTCATCAGAAAAATTATACTAGTGGCAATAATCATCTCATTCCAAATTGTATTCAATGTGTGTTTACTATCAATATAAGGTTACTATGTTAGGCACATATCATGGAAAATATGATATTTTGTGATTCTATTATCATAATTGAAATGTTATTTATATTATTCTATTATAATTATTTATATGGATGCAAATATATTTTTCATTAGGCAGACATGTAATTGTTCACCTTCACTAGTGAATGGTGTTAGTTTTTATATAATTCTAATAATACTTATTATATATAGCATAAGAAATTAGAAATTAGATAAGATGATATACCATGAAATATATATTACAATTTAAATTAAACTAGAAATGTTTAAATATTTTAAATAATTGTATCACACATCGATGAAAATATTTAAAACTCCACTGAATGAGTTTGACAATGATCAAAAAGTGGCACAAAAAATATTAACAACTCCACAGTGTATCCCCTAATTCCCCCACATGAAAATACTGAAGTCGATGCATTGATTAATTATATTAGCATAGATAGAAGTGTGAAATCCAAAATTACTGAATATTTTACAGTTTCATGAAAACCATATTACATATATAATACCCATATTACATTGGGAAATTAAAATAAAGCATAACCAAAAAATATCAACATCCTTGAAACTCATTAAAATTATTCCTCATAATAACTTGTAGAAACGAAAAATAATAATTGTGATATCAAATTCTATATAGGAGTATTTATAGTGTTATCAATAATGAATCTGTGAGCCTAAACATATAGGTAATATAAATAACTGACCATATACTACATATAAATATCTGGATAAGGAATGATATAAATTTCATGAAAAATAACTGAAACACATTCCATTTAATCCTTAAATTGATAATGGAATGCACCCATAGATTATATAAAGAAAAATTCTCATGAAAGATATTAATATTAACTGAATTATTAATAATGTAAATGCATAATTATTGGATTCCAAGTTCATAGGTACATGGTACCGTTACCTTCACGGCCATTTAGTATGAAGTTTATAATATCATGTAGAATACAATCTAATTTGACTAGTTGATTAGTCTCCTGAGAATACCAATGCATATGGGACTTAATTTAAATGGTCCCTAACCAGTGTCGTACCAATACAAATAATTCATTATAGATCAAATATTAGATTTAATTTGAAATAAATGTGACATATTAAATATAGTTATTTTGTAAATGATACAGATTTATCAATATTTACCAAGTTAATCAAATAACATTAAAAGTATACACTATATGATAAATTGTTATGTGGTTTAAGAAATTATAATACCAATCTCATAAGAGTAGAAATTGAAAATTAAATGCAATTTTCTATAATAAAAGTTCATAAGGAAGTTATTATTTCAATAGAAATATAACAATAACATATTAAAGTGAGATTGAAAAGATAAATTTTACCACTTGGTAATATTCGTGTCAAACCCCTCAGATGAACTAATTCAAGGTAAGATAAATGACACCAAGACAATTTATTGAACTATGATATTAAATGATAACGGGGTAGTATATATACAAGAAAAATATGTCAATGGATAATATGAAATTTATATTATATATATATAGCGAGATTAAAATCCATTTCATTGGGTTTACTTCTGAGTTAACATCATTTTAACATTTTTATAATGGTTTTAAGAATGTTTTTATCATATTATATAAAAATAATCATATTTTAAATATCATATATTAGGTACTAATAACATCAATTATAATTTAGTTAATAATATTTCATTTTATTCACTATTTACGGTGTTAGTTTCTGTGATTTTTATAATGTTTTGGCTTTATATTTATCTTCCAATTACATAGATTATGATTGAATCATCTCCATAATGTAATCCATGATTTAAATATCATATATACAGTAACAAACCGTGTCATTATAGAATAAAAATAATTCATATTTATTAATATTTAATAATGAGATATTAATTAAATCTTAAAGAAATGCTATTTCTAATAGCATACCAAACACACAATAATGGATTCCCCAAAAATCATACATTGCATGAAAGACGGAATTATATTGAGAAAAAAATATATTGTAATATAAATATTTTATGTGGTAGTTATCAACATGTCATTGTATTTTTGGGAATGAATAGAATTAAATATATTATGTTTATTAATGTTTATATAATTTTTTACATTAATCCAATAAATTTTATAGGTTTAAAATAAAAATAAGCCAAAATATAAGCATAACAAACTCTACAAATTTTAAAGGTAGTTTACCACCTTTTAAAAGAAATTTAATTTTCTAAATATTTTTTCCCTTATATGAGTTATTTACCATAAAATAAAATTATTACATGGAAGTGAGACAAAAATATTTAATTTGGATGATTTTTTTGTATTTTTCTAATAAATTTCATATTTTAATAAATAGTAAAAATGAATTTTCAATCAAAACTATTTTTGTATAATTTATTTATACTGTTCTATTATCCTTTTAATTTGATTTTAATTATAATTTATTACATTTTTATCATTTAATTTAATTTTTTTCATTGGATTAAATTCCACATTGAAATTTGATATAAAAATTATGCGAACTTTAGAATGTTTTACTGTTAAATCCAATTTTTTATTCCACCAACGAGATTAATTTGTTATTAAAATTTTCCAATTATGTTTTTTGAATTTTGAAAAATGATTTCAATATTTGGAATCATAATGTCCCAATTAGGTAAATATTTCCCTTTTATTATTGTAAATTATAAAACATAAAATTAATAATAATTTTTATTAGCATGATTTTGGATCAATTGGGTAATTAAAGAAATAATATTATATTATACAAAAACTAAATTACCCTAAAACATATAATAATTTAATTTAATTATTTTATTACGAACAACAGCTTACATGGGTCTATTTTAGGACCACTTGGAGCCACATGGATGACTTTAATGCATTTATAATATAATATTCAATGAAAAGTCGTTTTGGTTACACATTTTTTTTAAAAGTAATGTATTTTTTATATGGGGTTATTTAATGGATCTCATAAACTATATATATAATTTATAATGATTACATGATTTGATGAATCATGGCAATTTATTTGTAATTTTCATCAAATTAATATTTTTCTTAAATTTTGACATAATGTTTATGTAGTAATTAATTTATTAAATAATTAATAAAATATAGGATATTAGAAATATTTAAATAAATATAATTTCACATAATTTATTGCATAAAAAACATTTTGGATTCGATAAATATTTTAGTAATGTTTTTAAATAATTTTTAACTATATAATTTAGTTATGATATTTTTAAAAAATCAATAAATCTATTGCATTGAAAATTAAAAAAATGATATTTTAAAATATAAAATATTCATGAAATGTTATAAAATTTATAAAAATATAATATTTGGCCATAAATTTTAGATATGTCTAAAAATGTCATTAATGAACCATTAATTTGGCATTTGGCATGTTATCACAATTATTTTTTCCCTCAAAGTGTAAGTTACTTGATAAAACGTTATGAGTTTAAAGGAGTTACACCAAATAGAAAAGGATTAAAAAATATATTAAAACATTTATAAGTTAAATTAGATGATTATATTTAGATCCATATGCATATTATATTATAAATGAATCAATTTTTATTCATTTTAATATAAAATCAATTTTTATTAATTTAATAATGTTTATAATTGAAAGAGAGCCCACCCTCTCTCCTAGAAAGGGAACCCATTAATATATATAATTTTCACCTTAAAAACATTTGGTTCTAAAATGTTTAGACCAAAACCCTTCCTAAAATACCTCTTCACAATATTGAGTCATTTTTTATAGCATCCTCTTTATAGGTCTTAATGTATTAATCAAAGGAGATCATTTGAGAAGATATAGTGTGTGTATTTATGTTTTTCTATTTTTTTCTTCTTCTACTTCCGTAAAATATTATTTATCCATGATGAAATAGTAACTCATATATAATTAATATAATGATATTATATTATGTTAATATCATTACATAAATCAATCTCCACTTCTATCAAATTGTAAATTAATTAATCGTTTGTGTATTCATGTAAACTATCAACATCGTGAATCGATATAATTTTATTACATAACATCCTATCAATACTTTTTATAATGATTGAATAAAATTTCATATGTGATATTTATGAAGTTTTTACCATTATACTAAAATAATATATAAATTTATTTATATGTTACTTGCAAATTAAAATGATATCATCATTTGTGTTTACATGTGAAGTATCACCTCCACAAAGTGATGTGAATCGTTTTTAATCACCACATCACATGGATAAAATAAATAAGTATATTTAAAATATTAAGATGATATAAATTATATTCATTATGAATAAAATAATAATTACCTTATTTCCATAATGATCATTGAAAAATGAAAATGTTACTCATCCATATGTACGATGTATTGTCTCTATGATTGTAACATTGTTCATTTTTCATATCCATATTTAAAGAATGGTTTTAAAGGAGTAATTGATATATATATATATATATACATGATAATTATTTCATGAATATCATTCTTAATATGATGAACTTATGACCTGAGGGACAACTGACGTCATACCCAGCTCATTTTTGACTCAAGTAGTGAATGTCAACAAATCATATAATATTGCAACAGATAATTATGTATTTGGTATAACATGGTAATAAGATATTTTTATATATATATATACACTGTAAAATAAGCAAGAAAACTTTTCTCAATAAATTAAATAATTATCATAATATTATTATTCAAGAAGATAAAGAACATACTTGAAGATTATACTCAAAGTAAGGGACTTCATCTCAATAACCTTTTCATTGAGTCTTATTTTGGTGTTATAAATCAACTTATTTATTAAGGTGAATAATAAAATAATTTTAATTTCGATATAACTAAATGTTTTTGAAAAAGAAAATTTGAATAATAATCATTTTAATTTCTTTACAAAATGATAAACTGAATTTTTTAAACGTATACGATGACAATGATGTCTATCATGTCATAATAGTTATTTGTTATTTATCTTCCCCTATAAGCCATAATGTTTTAAAAAGAAAAGAAATCCATTATTCCGTTTTTTGGGTATTTTGTTTTTTAAAATGGTTTTGAAATGGATTGATTATTTTAATATCTTGAAATTATTTCTTCTGATGCAAAAATAAATTTTATGAGGGAAATGTTAATAATTGTAATATTTTATGTGATATGATTATTTAATGTTACATAGAAATTTTTAGGGGTGGATAGATGATAAACAAAATATATTTGGTTCTATGATAAATAAATGATGGGATGTTACATTATAACGTCCAATTCAGGGGGTATGGAATTCAGCCATATGGCTATTCCATTTGTAAGAGTGATATGTATGGAAGTCAACCGTATGTTTATTCCATCAATGTATGATTAAATACCGAGTAAACACTAAATTTTATATATGATTTTTATGGGTTTTATGGTAATCTAGTGACTAAAATAAAGGTATTCAGGGATATTATATTGAAATAAATGTAATTACTTTTTCTTAAGTGTGTTATGTATCACTTTGTGATAATGTAATCATGGATTTAAATTTTTTTCTCTAGAATAACAATTTTAATTATTTTTTAATCCTTTAATGTGATTTTTATAATGATAACATCATTTGAAATTAATTTTATAGTAATATAGGGAGAACATTGTCAATTATGGGGTTAAGTAAAATTTATTATGATTAACCATTAAAGGAACACTTTTTTATTTTTTAAATTTTATGTTTTATGAATAAATGGATAGTTAGTTGAAGTGTATACATTATAATATTTAAGTCGATATGTATGAATTATGGCCTAATTCTATATATATCTAAACTGAAAATGTTCATTGATGTGAATTAATGTAAAATTAGTGACTTAACTAAATAGTTGGTAATGCATAAGAATAAGGTCTTGTAGTTGGTATCAATGGAAAGGTTTAGATAACATTAGAGGTTTGGATGTTATATGGTTATAGGTTAAACATCTCATATACCCAAGAGGGTTATTATCTTATAGAATATTTTGGAGGAGTATGGTAAATTATATTCATTAGTTAAAAAAATAAATCAACTAAGATATATAGAGGTTGATGGAGTAGAGTATTATAAAAAAACATTTATCTTTACCCTATAGAGGAATATTCATTTAATATTTCATTTATGGTTAAGTGATATTTTGTTCATTAGATTCAAGATAGAATGGAATAGATATTCAAAAACCATGTTATATATATGCAATGATTTGATAATAACTTTTACCAAAAAATATTTATCTATTGATTATTCCAACATCTTCAATATTAAAATCACCTATAAAAATTGTTTGAGTTATCCAACACCTACACACTTCTACAACCATATTATGGGTCATGTTATATTTTTCATATCATTTTATGATCTGAACTCTTCCATCTATTTTGATCATGGAAATACAGAAAGTGGTGTGAACATTACTTTTTCAATGTTGGAGACCATGACAAAAGAGAAAAGAAAAATCAAGATGAACCTGGAATATGGATTCAATATAAGAATTATATTCTTATCTATAAAGAATGAAACATGATCTGATTGTTTTATTGGAATCCTGAGGATATAATAAATAGCTATGATTTCGTAGGAATTAGGTATTAATAGACAAGATGGCAATTCAAAGATAATGGGTTATGAATACTTTTTAAAAATTAGGATGTCTACATATTAATGATTATATATTTTTGGTATACTTAAGTACATGGAAATGCTTAAAAGTATTAATACTCATTTAATGATTTGAGTACATTCAAATTCATTTTTAGTTATGAAATATGTACCCCAAAAGTTTTATGTGAATATTATATTTTAGTAAGAATTATACATTTTATACATAATTAAAAATTTATGGATAATTCTTAGGGATCATATGCTCTTTTGGTTTGATTAAATTAAGGGTTATTAAATTTTGGGTTGAAAATTGAATGGAATGAGACAACCATTGTGGTTAAAAAAACACGTGGTTATTTTTTGTAACATTATCATATTTTTAGATTTTTATAAGAATGATATAGTTTATGAAAATGGACAACATGCTGGATAAATGACAACAAGTCGCATCCAGTAAGGCTATGGGCATCGAACCCACAACCGAAGGGCGGTATGTGTGAATCACCTACCACTAGCATGTGTGATGTATCAGGTTAGTATGAATTTATTTTTTATAAAATGAGATACTGGATTAAGAATTATTACATTTATGGAATGTATTTTTTATCAATAAAAAACACGAGATCGGAAAATGAATTGTTGATTAACTGATTAATGATGTTTTGAAAGAAGTTTTCTATTTTGGGTATTCTATATTTTCAACGAAAATATAATAATATGGTATTTAATTTGATTAATAAATATTGAATTATAATATTTAAGAATCAATGATGGGATTATGTTGATTTGAGTTATTTATGGAAATTCTTAGTGTATATTGATGATTATCTGGACAATTAATTTATTGTGTGGGACATCGAGAGTAACTAAAATAATTTTGATATAAATATCAAAATTTAATATGGGAATATTATATGATGAAATACCTTTTATTTATGGGATATAATATTTATTTGGAATATTTTGATAATTTTTTAAGGATAGTGATTTTTTGAATCGTCTATGTTGAAATATTGATATTTATATAGAATATTAGAGTTTTGGAATTTTATTTCACCAAATAATGTTCATTATTTTTCAGGAATTATATTATCATATTTGAACAATTTTTCTATTAGTTAACATTCAATTATATGGGGATAATAATTTTTTACTTTTATGGAGTATTTGATTCTATAAATGTTGATTCTACTACTTCAGGCATGAAAAATCATCTAAAATACTCATAATTTGTAGATAAAATATGTGTTTATTGTGGAAATTGATTAAGGGATGAAAATCTACATTTAAAGGAAGTATATTTCCTTATGATCTTAGTATAGGTAGTACTATAATTCATCAACTCTATGAAAATGATCTTAAAACAAAAAAAATTCTCTTTTACATTTCCTACAGTGATGTCATTGACCGTTTATACTATAAAATATTTATGGTTTTGTGATTATAAACTTTTTTACTTACCATTTACTATATCACTCTCCATAAAAACATTATAATTTTATTTATTCTTCCATATCCATGTTTCCATTCATGGAAATCTAGTATATGATAACTCGGGTGGATTTTTTTCTGTAAATTTAATTCTTTAAAATTGGAATATTTATTAAATCTATTTTTAATGTGGGGTTTCAATGATTTATTTTTTAAATGTGGAAGTTTAGTTATCATTCCCATATTTTAAATTATTCAGGTATAATTTTCATAATGGGGGAAGGATGTAACATCCCATGTAATTATAGGATAATAATTTTCATATTTCTTCGAATTTATGAATAATATAGAACATATTCATTAATGGGATTTTATGTCTGATAATGTACCTGACAGAAAAGAATGGATTTCTCTGAACTTATATGTTTCATGTAAGACTGAATTGTACTGAAAACATAATATATTATACTGTTATATTTTTAAGTGGTAGTTTATACCTACACATTGTATTTGTGGGAATGAATATGATGGAATATATTATTCTTATATGTTTTTGTTAAATGTTTCTAAATTCATCCAATAAATTTTATAGGCATACAATGTGAAAAAATAAAATTTTAGGCATTCAATACTCTATTATTTTTAAAAGATAGAGTTATCACCTTTTGATAGAGAAAACGTTTTTTTAATGAAGTTTTTGTCACTTTTTTTGTTCGTGTCGACATATTCAACGTATTCATTTGATGAGAGACATAAAAATTTAATTTAGTTATATTTTTTGTGAATTTTTGATGAATTTTATATTTTAATTAATAGTGAAAAATAATGCATTTTAATTCCAAACTATTTTTTGATCTAATTTACTAATATTCTTATATTGTACATTTAATTCGTTAGAAAGTATAATTTATTTATTTTTATTCCATTAGGCATATACATATAATTATCAAAAATTTCAAATTAAAATTGTATATAAAATCTATGTGAACTTTTGAACGTTTCACTATAAAAACTAATTTTTTAATTTCTATAATGAGATTATTTTTTATTTAAATTCTATATATTATGTTTTTGTGCAATTATAAAAATAGATTCCATATTTGGAATCAAAAGGTTTAAATTATGTAAATAGTTTCCTTTTATTTACGAAAAATATGAATTGTAACATTAGTATTAAATTTTATTACCAAGGTTATGGGTAAATCAGGTATTTAATGTTGAAAAATTATATTATGGAAATACAAAATTACAATAAATTATTTATATTTTAATTGAATGAGTTTATTCTAACAAATATAACCATTGAGAAGATTTCAGTACATCTTTTATCCACTTGAACGACATTAATGCATTTATAATATTATATTAAATGAAAATTCATTTTTATTACACTTGATTTTAACAAGTTACATATTTTAAATATTGGTAATTTTTGGGTATCTATTAAACTATAAATATTATTTAGAAATAATTTTTTTTATCTACACCAGGTAAATTTATTTTTAACTTTTAGTAAATAAATTTATAAATTAAAAGATGAAACAATGATGATGAAATAATTGATTATTTAATGAAATAATCAAATAAATGAAATTTTAACTATTTCAATAAATATAATTTTACGTAAATGATTTAATTCACTAATTTTATTGATTATTTTGGAATGTTATTAATGTTTTAAAATATATGGTTTTACTATATCATGAAGTTATGATATTTTTTAAAAGTAAATAAATGTATTGGTTCACAATTAACAGAAATGGTGTTTTAAAATATAAAATTTACTATTAAATGTAATAAATTTCTAAAAATATATATGATTCATCAAAAAAGTATGTGTAAGTATAAAAATATGATTATTTACTCACCCATTTGCATTTTCTCAAGTTATGATAGTTATTTTAACACTTAAGGTGTAAATTACTTGATAAAATAGTACCTGTTAAATTGGGTTAAAATAAAAAATGGTTTTAAAGAATTTTAAAAATTGACTAAATTTCATTGGATGATTTGTTTTAGACCCATACACATCTTATATTCTATCTAAATCAATTTTTTCCCATTTAGATTGTAATATGAATATATTATAATTTAATACTTTTGATTATTGCAAGAGTGCCCCTCCCCTCTCCAATAAAATGGAACACATTCATCTATATTACTTGCACAGAAAATAAAATTTTGATAAGACAATATCTAACCCCAAACACTTACTATAATCCCTATACACTTTATTTAGGCATTATTTTAGGTATAAAAATAAACATAGAGTTGTTAAGGTATTAATCAAAGGTTATAATTTGAGAAGAAGTAGCATTTTTATTTAACTTTCTCTATTTTAATTATTCTTCCACATCCTTCAAATATTCATAATACATTATAAATTTTTTCATATATTATACTCAAAATACCATGACGTTATTAGGTTAATACAATCACCTAAATCCATCTTTATTTCTATTAAATTATAAGGGAAATAATCGTATGTGCGTATGTGTGAACTATCATGTCTGAAAGAAATATTTCGTTTTCCATAACCATATCTCTAGAATAGTTATAATGATGGAATTAAATTTGATATGTGAAATTCATGAAATATTTTTAATCATAATAAAATAATATATTAATTACATTTTTTAATTTACATGCACATAAAAATGATTATGTCATTCATGCATACATATGAAAAATCACGTCCATGAAGTCATAAGATTCATTATTAATAACAATATCCCACATATAAAATGTAAAAGTATATTTAAATGTTTAATATGATATAAATTATATTATTTAATGATTATATAATGTTTACATTCTTTGAATAATTATCATTGAAAAATTAAAACGTTACACATGTGTACGTACGAATTACCGCCTCCATGATTGTAACATTTTCCTATTTTAAAGATCCATTTTCAATAAATGGATTTAATGGTATAATTAATATGTAAAAGTGATTATTATTTCATGAATATTAATATGGATAATATGGAATTAGGACCGCATGGACTATTGACATCATTCCATTTTCATTTTCAACTCAAGTACCAAATATCTAAAAAACGTCTGATATGAACTTATATAATTATGTTATTATTAGATCATGGAAATATGTGACATAGAATGATTAAAAAATTGAAAAAAGTTATAAATCAAGTAAATAATTAACATGTTTTTATTATTTGAGATGTTTAAGAATATACATGATGAATCGTTCTCGATATAAGGGACTTAATCTAAATCTTCTATTCATTGAGAAATATTTTGATGTTATTCACCAAATTCTATTATAAGGTGTATAATCTACCCATTTGATATTAAATTTCATAAAAATGTTTTGAAATGTAATATTTAAATATGAATCATTTTAATATATTTTCAAAATTACAAAATGAATTTTTGTTTAATATATTCAGAGACAATGACAACTTCATCGTCATAATCTTTTTTTTATATTTCGATTCCTCTAGAAGAGATAACAATTTTAAAAGGAAAATTTATACCTTAATCCATTTTTTATTTATTTGGGTATTTAATTTTTTTAAATTTATTTATTATTTTAATATCTCGAATTGATTTCATCTAATTGGAAATGAAATTTTATGAGTGAAATATTGATAATTTAAATATTTTATTTGTTATAATTATTAAACGGTACTTATGCATTTGACATGTGGTCAGGTGATAAACGAAATAAGAGTGGTTCCAAGATAAACTAGGGATGGGTGGTTACATTATAACATCAAATTCATTGAGTATGTAATTTGGTCATATGGACTTTCTATTTATACGAGTTATATGTATGGAATTTGACCGTATGCTTATTAAATTTAAGTATTTTTATGTCCCAACTAACCATTATATGTGATATATGGTTATTATGGGTTTTATGGAAATATAAAGATTATATAAAAGGTAATAAATGATAATATAGTAAAAGGAATGTTTTTAATACTTTGAAATGGTGAAATTTATTAATTTTTGTTAAATTATTCACAGGTTTGCATTATTTCACTAGACTAATAATTTTTTGTCTTTGTGTACCCTTTACTGAGATTTTTATGCTCATCTTAGGTTTTTAAATATTTTTCCCCAGATATAAGAGAGAGTAGAGTAATAAAAGGTATAAAGGAAAAGTTAGGATGTTAAAAACAAAAACTAAACACTATTTCATGTTAAAAATATATGTTCTGTGAAAAATTTTATTTTCTGTATAAATGTCTATATTGTAATATTTTAGTTTTTATGTCACGACCCGTACTCCAGGGCTCATATCGTTACTACCCCAAACCCACCTTCCATAGGCCAGGGGCTGGCGACTAGCACCAAAGGCGTAAATCCTTAAGACTGGGAATTCATTGCCTTTATAACTGCAAACAAACACAACCAGAGTACAAGGGGAAGCAAACACTAAGTAAAAACTGTATAAAAAGTATGTTGAAAGTAAAGGTGCCCAAAATACAAGCCCAATAGTAATTTACAAGGAATGGACAAACATGTACAACTAAATAAAGACAAATAGCTTGAAGGTTTCTAGCATCTCCTGGATCATCCACCATATATCCTACCTGAAGGGTAGGTACATACGGCCTCATCAGTGCTCTACGTCCATCCGTCTCCTCTGGGTACTGACTCATTGTGAGGTCCACATCCGGGTACCGTCAAGTCCTTGAATACTCCTTCTCGGTTAGCACTGTCTGTCATTTTCAACCAACACAACAAGGTGCAAGCATAGCCCGTGTAGGGGTGCGTATAACGATACACAGTAGGGACCCTGATACCCTCAAGGTCTCACAAAACCCAAAAATGAGCAACCACAAAGTATGAAATCAGCGGATAACCATTACTTAGTTATATTCCTATACATATACCTATGTTATCATGTAACCCATCTCAATCATGAGAAAACACAAAGGTCATTTACTCAGCTCAAAGCGGGATTTTTATTGTCAAAACCATGACTATTAGAGTAATCCTCTTTTGAGAAAAGTGGGCATGTCGTGACACCAAGGCTCTTCTAACTAACCTTATACTGCAGAGGTACTCCTCCTATCAAGTACCATCGTTCTGAGGCCAAAAACTCGGTGCTCCGTCCGCTATGGGTCTGCCGCCAAATATCAGGCGCTCCCACGAATAGCATACATAGGTACTCATCCAGTCGAGTACTACGGGTCTGCTGCCAAATACCAGGCGCTCCGTCTTCCGTGGATCTGCCACCAAATACCGGACGATCCATCCACTCGACTAGTCGAATCTCTGCGAATCGAATCAGTCAAGCAGTCATTAGGTCTACAGCTACTAGGTCTCCGCACTCTGTCTACTCATCACTGGAAGGATCTGATACATGAGCTACAAGTCGATACTCCATGTGTCAAAAAGTCTCATGTAGAAGTATTTCAAAGGACCTCCACGTTATAGGGGTCTCAATGCAATAGACGTCACGTCAATCAGACACCCTATCTTTGATTTATTAGCTTTTTAGTCCCGGGGGCCTGGTTGGTTTCGTGTACGAACCAACCTGATAGTAACTCAACTATACCATGAAATCCCATGGGGTATACTTAGAGGGACCGTTTCTCAATGATATTACCAGCACTCCGGACGGTTCTTCAAACGGACATCTGATTCCAATGATATGGTAAAATTATGCAATAAGTCATTAGTGGGCTCGGGTCCAGTCCGACCCGGTCGGGCTGACTCGGCCCAACCCAGTTTGGGTCGACCTGGTCAGACTCGTTGGGTCTGACTTGGCCCATTGGGCGGGTCAACCCGCTATGTTTTGACCCGGTCCGCTGGGCCCGACCCAACGGCCTGCGAGGGTGGTTCAGCCCAAATGCCGCCACACAGACGGCTCGGGCCAATGGTCGGGGCCCGTTCCATCAATGCCATGGGGGTCATGGCTCAGATAGTCGGCTTCCTAGAGACTATAGGGGAGGCCGCTTGGGACGCGGGAAGGGAGACTAGTCACTGGGAAGGTCGCGGGTGCACCGGGAAGGGCGTGACAGGGCGTGGGGGTGCCGGCCAGGAAAAGACAGGGCGCGAGTGCACCGGGCAGGCCACCGACAGAGGCCAGGTAGGCCGCCGGCTGGACGCGGGTGCGCCGAGCAGGCCGCGGGGAGCACACCGGGGGTGCGGTCAGGGTGCGGGAAGGGAGTGGGCAGGGCGCTGGTGGGGCGCGGGCAGCGCACGGGGCGCAGGTTGGGCGGTTCGACGAGACCATAGGTAGCGCGACCTTTGTTCGCGGTCTTTGTCATCGTCGCCTCATTGGTATGTCGTGTAGCTGCTTCGAGGAACATCACAAAGAAAATTCGATAGAGGGTGTCGGTTATTGTGAGGTTGGACCAAACCCTCCACGTTTAAGAGGATATCAAAATGCTCAACATAAAATAGAAGATGATCATTAAAAACATCCACATCAATCCCTTTATATCCTTTGAAGAATGTAAGAAAAAGGGGTACAATATCAACAAAAAAAATTAAACCCCCTACCTTTTGATTATTGGGCATCATTTGATGGTCGTTGACGGTGTCATGGAAGGAGATGAAGAAGTCTGTCATTCGTTGCGTCATCTACACACATCCCATCCAAGATCGTTCAATGGTTCGATGATGACTATGAGGAGGGAAGATTCTCCACGTCGGTATGATCTGAGTGAGGAAGTCGAAGGAGGAAGACATTGCAGGCGTTCATCGCGTTCTTCATTGGGAGCATTTCTCCCAATATTTTCTCTCAAAGCCTCCACCAAGAAGTGAATTATGCCAATAATAATAATTGGTGTGTTATTCTATTATTACGTTGGCACGTAATTCAAAGAGAAGAATTAATTACCCGACACCCCTAATTAAAATATGACAGGGGTCATATTAAATTTAGGAGGATTCCTAGAGGCTTCCTTATTAAAACAAAAGAGTTGGTTCATCAATTGATTAGGGGGAGGGGGTTTGGCACATTAAGGTGGGGAAAGTGGTCAGGGAGTTTCTACCCATTTAATGGGAAGTTGAGGAAATCAAGAGGGATTCTCCCTCATTAAAGAGGGGAGTTGGGGAAGTTTTCCTCTCCTCCCATTATTAGGAGGTTAGGCCCCGTGTGGTCCCCACCATATTTATTCTCCCATGGGTGGTTGAATTTGGGTGGTCCCCACCACCATAACTTCTCATGGCAGGTTAAGGTGTGGTGGCCCCCCACCTCCAACTCCCAAGTGAAGGTTCTTACTACCTGCACTGTAACACCCTGAGAGTTTATAAGATATATTCTTTCATATATTCTATTTTACGCTACACCAAGATTATCTTGCACTATATGCAACATTGTATTAGCTTGTAGTATATGAAACACTAATCTTGGATCATGTTACATACAATGTCATGTTCATTTGATAGAAGTTATTCTACGGAACATTGAGTGTATATATATATATTCAATGTATAAATGTAATATGGTTGCATTCTATTATACAAAACAACAAAAAAATCATGCTCTACACGCAACCCTGACTTGCCTTTCATTACATGCAATCACAACCTTCCACAATAGCTTGTGTTTTACGCAATACCGAGTTTCACTAAACAACGATATGTTATTTAAATATTATATAAACTAGCCGATACGAATAGTAATACCCACTTTTTAAAATTTTATAAATTTCATATTTCAAAATGGACTTCATTTTTGGATTCAGAATATTGAAATTATCCTAGGGTGACTTTTTGGTATTTTTCTGAAAACATTCAATTTTTGATGAATAGTGAAAATACTGAGTTATTTGTTAAAACCGACTTTTTATTTATATAATAATTTGTTTTATTTAAATTTATTTTTGGTGAAAATTGATTCATAATACCTATATACGTTCAATGTAATTCATTGGAGTGATTTTATAATAATTTTATATACATAAAAAATTTATTCAACTTTTGACCATCATTTACCCACCTCGTAAAAGAATTTGAAAATTTACAAAAAACATAATTTTACCGCTTTGGTGAGTGGAATTTTGAAAATCTGAGAGACACGGTTATTATCAAGAAATAAAATGTGGTTCAATAAGATAAAAATAATTTTTTTGGTGAATAGTATTTTTTATTTTATTTACAACGGTTAAAAGTATATAGGGTGATTAAGGGTAAAAATGATATTATTATCATTACCCTAACACATGTCCTAATTCTATAGGATAAGGGTAATTTGACCAAAAACAACCTTAGGAATAAAATAATTCCCTTTAGGTCAGCTTGGATTATATTAGGACATTTATCAATATTTTATTTAAAGAAGAGTTAAAATAGTTAAAATCAATGTTTAATAACTATTTTTTTAATATAGGGTGATGCACAAGATAAATTCGAATATAAATATTTATTTGAAAGATAAAATTATTTCCTACATAATAGAATTTTATTTATAAATTTTTAGGCATTAAAAAATTTAATTTATTTATGACACAATGATGATGCAGTAATTACCTTATTAATGAAATATTAACATAATTGATGTTATAAATTCTCAAATAAATGTAATTTGAGACTTTTTATAAATAATAATAATTTTTTAGGTTAATATTACATGTTAGTATTGATTAAATTATCTTTTTTCGAACTAATAATGCTGTTATAATTTCACAAAAATCAATTACCAAACAGTGTCAAAATTGATATAAAATAGTTTTTAAAACAAATATTATATTATTAAATGTTATACTATTCCTAAAAATCTATAGTTCATCCAAATGACATAGATATGGTTATATATATTAATAGTAAAACACTTGGGGTTCGATTGTCTTTTTATAGTATGTTTATTAACCATATAGTGTAAGAAATTAAGAAGACATGGTAAAAGTTAAATTATTTAACTTAGAGTTAAATCTAAATGATACGGTTAAAATATTATAATAAACATGTCTAAAACCTATTGGATGAAAGGATTTCGACCCATCCACACTTTATCTTGGAAATAAGTTACTTTGGAACCATTATAAACCGAATATGACTTTATTATAACATAAGATTTTAAGTTTTTCCTAAAGTGCCCCTCTCCTCCATTATAAAAGGGAACCTCATCCCCCTTCTCTTTACAAAACATTGAGCCTTGAATCTCAGAAAACCCCTGCCCATTTTCATTTTCAACATCCCCAGAAACACAATAGAGGTTCTGGTCTCTTCAAAAGACCAACTCTATGGCCTTAAGAGGAAGCATAAAAGAGGTGCGTCGAAGAAGAGGTAATCTCTTCTACCGATTCTTTCAAGTTTCTTTCCTCTTCAACTTCTTATTATTTAGTTTTTTCATTATAAAGTAATAACATCAGTATCTATAATATACTGATATGTTATTATTAATATGAAACAACCCCATTTCACCTTCTATCCATCCTATGGAAAATGAAATCACCGCGCGTGCGTACGTACGGAATACCGTCTCCACGCCATGGAGTAATCTGTTTTCCACCATAACCTTACATGGATGGGTATAATGGTGTAAAAAATAACTATATATGGTTTTTATAAAATAATAATTATTCAGAGATATTATATCATCCACTCCAATTTCATTCAATAATTATGGGAACGATATCATTGCTCGTGTGTACGTACAGATTACCCTCTCCACGAAGCGATGAGATTCATTCTCCATGTTAACCATTGAAGAATGATTATAAAGTATATATAATGAATAATAATTAAATATATGACATAATTAATCTACTGGATTTATGTATATATATATATATATGTCATCTACTTACTTCCATTCAAGTCAATAAGGAAAGGAAAACATCGTTCATAGGTACGTATGACATACCGTCTCCATGAACGGTGTATTTCATTTCATTTATCTATATTATATATATATATATATATACTGAATATATATGATATATAAATCATGATTTAAATTTTTTATGTAAGTAAAAAATGATATATGTTATAATAATATCAATAACAACAAGTCCAAACACGTATGATAAATAAAACGATTTCACCCAAAACGCTGCTTTAACATTGAATTTACAAAAGAACGGGTAATATAAAGTCATAAATAAACCATATATGATATCATAACAATGAATATAATCCTTTAATAAGTCAATGAAATTATTTAAATCATTATATAGGAGTTTCAGATACGTACAATGCATATCTGACCTATGGTAAGGGATAATTTTTTCTATCTCATTTTTATGCGAGATTGCTTATACATAAGTATTTACTGGGGTTATATTTTTCATCCATGTCCACAAAAATGTTTTTCATAAAGTGTTTAATATTCTTCCATGTATTTTTAAAGTAATGTTTACCCCTATTTGACCTTTACTTTTTGTTATGGAAGGAATATTTCTTTTGTTTACCATATGTGGTACTTTTTGACTTTTCCTTTATAAGTATGAGGATAATGTTTTTTTAAATTATACAGCATGAACGGATTTTTACTGTTTCATAATTCCTTATTTTCATGAAGATTACTCTACAAGATTTCATGATTATTTTCAACAAAATCCTATTCCTTTAAAATTTCATGGAATTTTGTGAAAATAAAATGATTTTGAAGAAGAAAGGATATTTTCCTCAAGACTTCATTTCAAATGTTTTGTCAAAACCATTTTCCATCTCAGAAGAAATTATTTAGTATGATTATGTTTCAAGTATAATGTCTCTATTATTTACATGGTTTGATTATTCTTATGATTAAATGATATCCATTTGTTTTATATGGATTGCGTTATGATTTGATGATGTTTATGAAACCCATTTTATTCTATGGGTTATGATGAATGATTTATGATTATTTTGTGGCATAGTTAAGAATAATTTCATTATGAGATGGGAGGGACCTATATCTCCCTCCAATTCATTGGGTAATGATTTATATCTCATGAGATAGGCATGGATGGAATGGTATGTTAAAACAATTCAGTGACACAATACTAGAATGAGGAGTGAACTTGATTCAGAAAGGGACTTTGTTCACTAAGATGGTCTTGGGAGAACTGCCTTGGCTAATATAGAAATCATATCATGTTCTTAATGGTTTTCCATAAATAATTTTTTTGTTCCCATGCTATTTTATCATTATTGATGTTCCTTTATGATATATTTAGTATGTTCATTCATGAGTTATGTCATTGCTCTAGATTTTGATGTTTAGATTCTTTGTTCAAGTTTCAGCATTCAAATGTTTATGGATTGTTTTACGTTCCCTATGTTTACCCTTAATAATCATTTTAGCACACCCTTTTTATGTTTTATTTTCCCCAGGATATAAAGAAAGGTTTTAGGTAAGAAACCAAAAGGGTAACATCATAATGGGAGATGTTGAATATCTTCCACCATGATTAGATGATTATTTTCTGAGTTTCTAAAGACACTATAATATAATGGTACATCAGTGTTTGTTTTTGTTATGTATTATGTATTCTGAAAAAGTAATGTAATGTAAATATATGTCAATCTTTGGATCTCTATAGTTGGTATCTGAGGAAAGGTTTAGTTATCCTTTGAAATGTAGTATGCGAAATATTTAGTGAAATCCTTAGAAGTATCTCTATGGTATGTTTAGGGATGTCCCTAATGTTAATTATACGTATAGGTTAGAGTCCTAGAATTTTTTTGAAGATCATGAAAAACCTAGGGTGAACCTAAGGTTTCATGTATTAAAGATGTTTTAATAATTTAGACACCCCATAAGTGACTTTTTATGACTATGTGGTTCCCGTTATTTTAAATGTTTCTTACACTATGGTTTATGGTCTTAGTCAATGGAGGTAACGTGAAGGAATTAAATTAAAATTTATTCCAATGAAAAAATCGGTGAATATGATCAAAAAAATTGTTTAACTCATGGTGAGAAAGATATTGTTATTATGCCGAATCAATAATCTCAATATATGATTAAAAAGTTGAACTTTAGTTGTATTCCAAAGTCATCGAGGAAAAGGAAGATATAATTTTATCCATGTTCTCTTGGTGATGATCATAGAGAAATAAAGATTTATATTTATAAATAAGGGAATAATAACCATGAAGAATACCTCAAATGGAGGGGATGATGTCATCAACGTGGATAAAAGGGTTTTAGAGTGATAGACTGTTATGGAGTCCAATGTCTTATCTATGGAGAACATGAGCATTACCCAGCTCAATGCCCTGGCCTAAGAAGTTACTTCTAAATAAAGGAAGGACCTATTCCATGCCAATCATTGAAGAGGATGGATTGAAGGTCTTATGTATTGGAATTCAATAATAATGTTGTTGAGGTACTTTTATAGTATATTTAAATATCTGTGTATTGGTCCATTGTGGTTTTCTATATGAATATGGTACTGGTAACCATGAAAAGTTATTGAAACATTTTTGGAAAGAAGATAGTATGCGCACAATTAAGGGATATGGAAAATATAATATGTTTGATAGTATTAATGAGCTCACGACTGATATAAGGAAAAAGTGATATCATAGTTTGAGTAAATAGAAATTTTTTGATTTTGGTATGTGGAAAGAGTTATCCTTTGATAGCATTCATGTATTCACTATGGTTAAATTGGTATTCATTTTTCAAGAGAATACATGATTACGTTATTAATATGTTTGGAATGTGACCAACAAGATATATCATGATAGATGATGGTATTCACATGCTCGGTAGATGACATTTATAGTAATCGTTTACATCACACTATGATATTGGATATGATTATTTTGGATAAGACTAAATATTGGAATGGATTAATTTGAACATAAGATAGTATTGTTTAAGGATAGAACCTTATTTTGATATTATTTTTGTAAGGTTATAATAGTGTAGTTTTAGAAAAAGGACAACCTAGAAGACCGGCGACAACCCATCGCGTCAGACAAGGTTGTGAGAATAAAATCCACAACCGAAGTAAAACATTCCTTTATTTCCTACCACTGGCCTACAAGAAGTCCATGGTTACTAGAAAGTAGTTTTTTTATTAAACTGTTTTATAGAAGAAGTATAAGGCCATTGTTGGAATCATATACGATTAATCTCACCATAGATGGAATTCTGTATATTTAATAAATTTTGATAAACTTTTTGTGATAGAAACAGATGGGATGACTTATCATTCTATCACATGATCATCGTACAATTTATGAATTAAAAATTAAACTTCATTTCATTAAATATAGATTAGGTGGAAGTTGTTCATGGAATGAAAAACGATGATATTAGACTGAAATCCAGTTAGTATTTCTCCTTATGTAAAAGTTCATCAACGTTAGGGAAATGATCTTGAAAACAAAAAATGTTTTCCTAGTACTCTCATATCTGCTGAATCAGATGGTACCATAGATCATCACAAATATATAGCTTTGTGATTGTTTTCTTTTTCATAGCCATGTTCTCTACCACTCTCCATCAGAACTTGACGGTTTGATTTCTCTTCCATATCCATATTTTCACCAATGTTCTCCTATGAAGAAAACCCAGGGATAAGTTAATTTGGGTAACCATTATGTTTTATAAATTATTTTTTATGAATAAATTTTATTATTCCTTTTTACGATGTCGGATTCTATGAAAGAAACATTCAAGTAGTAAACGATTTATAACCCCGACGAATTTCAAGGGTGAAATTCATTTTAAGGGGTGTAGAATGTAACACCCTGAGATTTTATAAGATATATTCTTTCATATATTATGTTGTACACTACAGAATGATTATCTTGAACTAGACGCAACACCGTATTAGCTTGCAGTATACACAACACTAATCTCGGATCGTGTTACACACAATTTTAAGTTCGTTTGATAGAAATTATTCTATGCAACATTGAGTGTGTATATATATATTCAATGTATAAATGAAATATGGTTAGATTTTATTATACGAAACAAAAAAGGAATATTTCTCTACGCACAAACTTGACTTGTATTTCATTACACGCTATCACAACCTTCCACGATAGCATGTGTTGTACGCAATATAGAGTTGCACTAAACAACAATATGTTATTAAAATATTATATAAACTAGCCATTATGAATAGTAATATCCACTTTTTGAAATTTTATAAATTTTATCTTTCATAATGGATTTCATTTTTGGATTTGGAATATCGAAATTAGCATATAGTGAATTTTTTGTATTTTTCTGAAAACTTTCACTTTTTGATGAATATTGAAAACACTGAGTTATTGGTTAAAACCGAATTTTTTTAAATAATAATTTATTTTAATTAAATATATTTTATGCCAAAATTGATACATAATACCTATCTAAGTTCAATGTAATTCATTGGAGTCATTTTATAATAATTTTAGATATATAAAAATTTTATTGAACTTTTCACCGTCTTTTACCCACCTCCTAGGAGAATATGAAAATTTACATAAAACATAATTTTACCGCTTCTGTGAGTGGAATTTCAAAAATATAAGAGACACAGTTAATATCAAGGATTAAAATTTGGTTCAATAAGACAAAAATAATTTTTGGTGAATAGTAAATTTTTACTTTTATTTACCATTGTTAAAACAAAATAGGGTAATTAAGGGAAAAACTGATATTATTATTACCCTAACACATGTCCTAATTGTAATGGATAAGTGAAATTCGACCAAAAACGACCTTAGGAATAAAATATTACCCTTTAGATACACTTTTATTAGATTAGGACATTTATTATTATTTTATTTAAAGAAGAGTTAAAATAGTTAAAATCCATGTTTAATAACTAAAACATTTTTAATATAGGGTTATACATAAGATAAATTCGTCTATAAATGTTCATTAGAAAGATAAAAATATTTCTAACATAATGGTATTTTATTTATAAATTTTTAGACTTTAATTAGTTTAATTTATTTATGACACAATGATGATGCAATAATTACATTATTAATGAAATATTAACATAATTGATTTTATAAATACCCAAATAAATGTAATTTTATACTTTTTATAGATTCCACTAATCTTTTTAATTTAAAATAAAATGTTAGTATTGATTAAATTTACTTTCTTTACACTAATAATATTTTATTGATTTTCACAAAATTCAATTACCAAATAGTGTCAAAATTGACATAAAAGAGTTGTTCAAACAAATATTATATTATTAATTGTTACTATATTTCAAAATTTTTATGGCTCAGCCAAATGACTTAGATAAGGTTATATAAATTAATAATTAACCACTTGGGGTTTTTTTGGATTTTTATAGTATGATTATTAACCATATAGTGTAAGAAAACAAGAAGACATGGTAAAAGTTAAATTTTTTAACTTAGAGTTAAAACTAAATGATATGGTTAAAATAGTAACTTAAACATGTCTAAAACCCATTATTTTAGAGTATTTTGACCCATACCCACTTTATCTTCGAAATAATTCACTTTTTAACCATTATAAACCGAATATGACTTTATTATAAAATAGTATTTTAAGTTTTTACTAAAGTACCCCTCTCCTCCTTTATAATAGGGAACCTACTTCCTCTTCTCTTCACAAAATATTGATTCTTAAAGCTCGGACAAACCATTCCCATTTAACTTCTTAAAATCCGTAGAAACAATATAGAGGTTCTGGTCTCCTCAATAGACCAACTCTAGTTCCTTAAGAGGAAGCTTAAAAGTGGCGCGTCGAAGAAGAGGTAATCTCTTCTAACGATTCATTAAAGTTTTTTTCTTCTTAAACATCTTATTATTTAGTTGCATAATTATAATGTAATATTATCAATATCACTAATATAATGATATATTATTATAAATATTAAAAAACCCCATTTCACCTTCTATAAATCTTACGGAAAATGAAATCACCGCCCGTACATATGTACAGAATACCGTCTCCACGCTGTGGTGTAATTTGTTTTTCCACCACCAACATAATTGAATGGGTATAGTAGTGTAAAGAATAACTATATAGGGTTATTATAACATAATAATGACTCTGAGATATTATATCATCCACTCTAATTCCATTCAATAACTATGGGAATGATATCATCGCTCGTGCGAACGTACGGATTACCGTCTCCACGATGCGATGAGATTCATTCCCCATGTTAGCCATTCAAGAATGATTATAAAGTATATATAATGAATAATAATTAAATATATGACATAATGAATATACTGTATATATATATATATGTCATCTACTTACTTCCATTCAAGTCAATAAGGAATGGAAAACAGCGTTCATGCGTATGTACGACCACCGTCTCCATGAGCGGTGTATTTCATTTCATTTATATATCTAATATATATATATATACTGAATATATATGATATATAAATAATGATTAACATTCTTTATGTAAGTAAAACATCATATAAGTAATAATAATATCAAGAATAACAAGTCCAAACACGTACAATAAATAAAAAGATTTCACCCAAAACGCTGCTTTATCATGGAATTTACAAAAAAACAGGTAATATAAAGTCATAAGTGAACCATATATGATATCATAACAATGAATATGATTAGGTAATATGTCAATGACATTATTTAAATCATTTTAAAGCAGTCTTGGATACGTACGAATCATATCGGACCTAAGGTAATGGATAATTTTGCAATCTCATTTTTATGCGAGATTGCTTATACGTAAGTATTTACCAGGGGTTATATTTTTCATCCATGTCCATAAAAATATTTTTCATAAAGTGTTTAATATTATTCTATGTATGTTTAAAGTAATTTTTACCCCTCTTTGACTTTTACTCTGTGTTATGGAAGGAATCTTTCTTTTGTTTACCATATGTGTTTCTTTTTGTCTTTTCTGTTAAAAGTATGAGGATAATGTTTTTTAACTGATATGGCATGTGTTGGAACCACTTTGTGTATAAGTTTTTATTTGTTGTCAATAGTTGTAAATTAAGATCAAAATAAAGGAGATCAAGAAGTACTCCAATGAAATTGATGGTTGGAAGATCAAAATAAAGGAGATCATGAAGTACTCCACTAATGTAGAGGAATGGTGATTCAAATGACTGTTGTACTGATCATAAGTTCAAAGAACATGTGTCAAAGGTGATACATTGTTTAAAACAATTAATAATGTGAGGTGTAATCCATATGAGGATGATTAAAGAAGAATGGTATTTGATTAATACCATCCAACTCTTCATGATTGCATGAGAACCGTGAAAGAGACTTCTTGAAGACTAGAATCGTATGTTTTGCATGATGTAGAGGAAGATGGTTGAAGAAGAAGACAATGTGCAAGGGATTGGCATTTTGTGATGGCCATGAACATTGCACTTCTGTGATAGCCATTCACATCACATTTTCATAGAAGATGATGATGATTAAGCTATGCCTTCAACGAATACATATCACAATAGTGGTGTTTGTGATAAAAGCACAAGAGTTGCTGAAGGATACATATCACCAAGAAGAAGTGCTGTTGAGGTGATCGTGCTTATTGAAAAATCAAACAGACGACATACAAATTTTTTGACAAAGGAGATTCCATGGTGGCATGTCGAGTTTGAGGACTGTGGATAATGATCCATGTTTTATTCAAGGAACATCGACAAAGGAATGGATGATCTGGAGGCAGAAATAAAGAGCAGATACAAGGTGGCGCCGTTTTCCAGTGTTTGCCAAATTTTTGGGGTCCAAAATTTGGAGGTTGGTGAGCATCGCGATAAGTGGATTTCCATGATGATAATAATTAAATATGGAAAAGGAATGAATTCCGTGAAGATGGGATGCATGGATTGGATTTCGCAAAGACCAGAAGAATGGAGGCGGTGATTCTTCGCGATTACGTCAAGCTTCGCGAACGACAGAGGCTGGAGAGCTTCGCAGTGATGAAGGGCTTTGCAAGGGAGATTCGCGGAGATGAAGGTCTTTTTGAGGGAACATTGCGGAAAATGTGGAAGTAATTGACGTGATGCTCCGCAATTACGACGAGCTCCACGAATAGAAAATTTCCGTAGTGCTTCGCGATTTTGATAGAATTTAGGCGGGAACATCAGAGCTTCTCGATTTGAGCTGACGTGACATTGACATCGCGTAGAAAGTTCAAGGGCCGGTGGAATTTCCTATAAATATAGGTCGACCCCCTCATGAGATGGGGAGAGAGATCTCAACAAAAGTCCTTTTCTCTCGGTTCATAAAGGTCACTCGTGAAGGCAGTATGCTTCGCGAAAGAGGAGCTTCGAGGCGGCTATTCTAGATCCGCGAAAGTCTTGCGCCCCACGTTGGCTCAGTGAGCTTCATGAAGAGGCAGGAGCTCTGCGATTGCCCAACATTATGAAGGCTGGAGCATCGCGAGAGTGCTTCGCGATTGAGCTTCGTGAAAAGGCAGGGGATCTGTGAAGACTTGTTTGAGCTTTCCAAAATTGGGAGCCTTGCGAAGTAGGGTACCATGCGAAGGCCCTTTCAAAGGTTGTTCGCTCATTGGACAGGGGAAAAAAGGTATTCATCAGTGGATGAAATTTGGACATCAACAGAGAATCATTTATTGAGAAATCACACAAGTGATTGTGATTTAGGCAAACAAAGACAAGGGGATCTAGTGCATTCAGTCATTGCACTAAAGAAGAATGATTGAACTAAAAAGAGCATCAAATCAAGACTTTGATGCAAGAAAAGTCTCATGATGAACATGAGACAAAGACCTGCATGTCTATCTATTGTAGAGACCTTCACGTCTATAAACTGAGTGAGACTTCACCAATGGCAGTGAGCCAGGGGGAGTCAACGGGAGTGACCCGAGGGACAGAGTGAGCTATCCCTCATCTTTTTTGAAGCCAGTGAGCCTGGTATAGAGTGACTATATCAGAACCTTTGTAATCTAAAGCTAGTGAAGCATAGTGGATTTAGGTACGACCGACAACCTGTCGGCGTATGCTCCTTGGACGTAGCCCTTAGTGGTGAACCAAGTAAAAATTGTTGTGTCATCTCTCTACATATGAATGTTTCATTGCTGATCATATCCATCATACATGTTTAAATAGTTCCTACCAACATGGGAACAATATCCACAACTTTATGAAGAAAAAGTTGACACCCTGATTCACCCCTCCCTTCTCAGGGTGTCCTAGGGTCCTACAGCATGAACATATATTTACGATTTCATAACGCCTTATTTTCATGAAGATTACTCTACATGTTTCCATGATTATTTCCAAAAAAATCTCATTCACTTAAAATTACATTGCAATTTGTGATAATAAAATGAATTTGAAGAAGAAAGGATATTTTCCTCAAGGCTTCATTTCAAGTGTTTTGTCAAAACTATTTTCCATGTAAGATGAAATTATTTAGTATGATCATGTTTCAAGTATAATGTCTCTATTATTTACATGGTTTGATTTTTCTTATGATGAAATGATATCCATTTGTTTTATATACATTACGTTATGATGGGATGATGTTTATGAAACCCATTTTATTCTTTGGGATATGATTAATGATATATGTTTATTCTATGGCATAAGTAAGAATGATTTAATTATGAGATGGGTGGGACATATATATCCCTCCAATGCATTGGGTAAAGATTTATATCTCATGAGATAGACATGGCTGGAATGGTAAGTTAATTCGATTCAGTGATAGAGGACTGAAACTAGGAGTGAACTCGATTCAGAAACGGACTTCTTCCACTAAGATGGTCTTCGAAGAAATGCCTTGGCTACTATGGAAATAATATCATGTGATTAAGGGTTTTCCACAATTAAATGTTTTATTCTCATGCTATTTTATCAAGACTTATGTTCCTTTATGATATATTCCTTATGTACTTCCATGATTTATGTCATTGATCAAGATTTTGATGTTTAGATTCTATGTTCATGTTTTTGCCTTCAAATGTTTATAGATTGTTTTACGTTCCCTAGGTTTACCCATATTGAGAATTTGAGCTCACCCTTTTTATGTTTTATTTTCCCCATGATATAAAGAATGGTTTTAGGTAAGAAAAGAAGGGAAATATCTTTATGGGAGATATTGAAGATCTTTCACCCGGATTAGAATATTATGTTCCAAGTTTCCAATGACACTAAACTATTACGGTCCTTAGGTGTTTGTTTTTTTATGTATTAAGTATTCCACAAAATTAGTTTAATGTACATGTACATCATGATTTGGGTATCTACATGCACTCACACATGGTGGCTTAAAAATAAAATAGAGTGTTGTATTTTATTTTATTACTTTTTTTTATAAAATTCTAAAAACTAACATTCGTTCTTGAGTCACTGATGTAAAAGTGAATGTCTTTATAAGAGAAAACCAGAGTTTTGAGTTCAATGGTTCCCTCATATTTCAATTCTGATCACCGGTTCAAATGTTATAAAATCATATACAAACATTTACTAAACGTACCTGAACAAAACATCAGAACTCGATTCCGAGCACACCTGGCCTCAGAATCAAGCACCGTCAAAAACTATAGACTCGTAAAATTCCCATGCATTTTAAAATAAAATGTACACAGGAATTCTGGGACTTTGCATTCTTCCCACTGTAGGGATTTACATCCCCATAAGCTAAAACTCGAACTAAGGGAACAAATGGGGGTACTGAGAATGAATTTGAGCCTCCCACTCCCATGTGCTCTCGTGGAGGTTCCCATGATGCCATCGAACGTGCACTAGATGTATATACCATCTACGTTGGAACCACTCCTATCAATCCTCAATCTCCACTGGAACCTCCGTGAATGTCTCCCCATCATCGATGTCTATCTCTACATGGTCAATGATGTGGGATGGGTCGTGCACGTATCTCCTTAGTTAAGATACGCAGAAGACGTCGTGCACCCGGTGCAACTAAGGTCGAAGAGATAAGTGTTAATCCACATCGCCTACTCTGCTGAGGACATGGAATGGTCCGATGAATCGTGGAGATAGCTTTCTGCCTCAGCCAAATCCATGTAGACCTCATCGAGGTGAGACCCATAGGAAGACATGATCGCCACCCTCGTACTCAAGAGGTCTCCGTCTCCTGTCAGCATACGACTTATGCCTGCTCTGTGCAGTCCTAATCTACTCCTGGATGATCTGCACCTTCTCTTTGGTATCTCTTACCATCTATGGTCCCACATATGCGGACTCCCCTAGATCTGTACTGCATAGTGGCGATATGAAAGGTTTCCCATACAAGGCCTCAAAGGGTTCCATACCGATGGTGGAGTGATAACTGTTGTTGTAGGCAAACTCCTCCAAAGGAAAGTGATCCTTCCAGCTACTAACGATGTCACAGATGCATGCATAGAGCATGTCCTCGAGGGTCTGGATGGTAATCTTGGTCTGACCATCTGTATGAGGATGGAAGGAGGTGCTCAAGTGAAGTTGTGTCCCAAAATCTTCATGCAACCCCTTCCATAGTCAGGATGTAAATCGTGTGTCATGGCCAGAGAAAAAAGAGGAATGTACTCCATGTAAACTCACTATCTTCTGCACGTAGAGGCATCCCAGGCATTCAACTAAGACCTTCTCTCTGATCGGTAGGAAGTGGGCCAACATGGTGAGTTGGACAACGATCACCCATATCAAATCTTGAATTTTTGATGTACATGGAAGAACCATCACCAAGAATAGGGAAATCCCATCCCACTTCCACCCTAGAACCTCTAAGGGATGAACCAAGCCTGCTGGTACATGGTGCTCTGCCTTCACTTGCTGATAAGTGAGGCGTCGTGAGACAAACTCTGATACTACCTTCTTCATACATGGACACCAATGCTATCGTCGAAGGCCCCGATATATCTTTGCCACTCCTGGGTGTACCACTAGAGGGGATGTGTGGAACTCTCTCAAAACTTCCACCCAAAGTTCAACCGGTACCCGGGTACGTCCACTGAAGAAGATGACGTGCTCCCCAACTTCATAAAATATATCGTATGCTTGACCAATAGATATCTGATAACGTTGCGTCTCGCATTCAACGTCACCATGTTGAGCCTCCCTTACTCACTAAAGAAGTGGGGGAGTGACTGTAAGAGACTGTAGATAGACTGCTCTATCCCTATCCACAAAGGATATCTACAATGTGGCCAGCTGCTCTGTCACCTCTCCAAGTAGCTGAATGCCAGTCCTCCTACTGAGCGAATCCACAACAACATTCCACTTTCCAAGAGTATAGACTATCTCAAAGTTATATCCTTGGAAGAACTCAAGCCATCATCTTTTTCTCAGGTTCAGGTTCTTCCGAGAGAAGATATACTTGAGACTCTAGGGATGACAGTACACGGTAAAATGTTCACCAATGAGATAGTGCCACCACATCATCAAGGTGAAGACCACTGCTGCTAACTCCAGGCCATGGGTCACATAATTCTACTCTTTATTTCTCAGCTTGCAAGAACCATATGTGATCAATAATCACTCCTACATCAAGAAACACCCAAGTCTGGTCCCTAATGAATCGCAGTAAACTACGTTCTCTACGCCTTCCTCTGGAAGCCTCAATATAGTGGCACTATTCATCCTCTGCCTTAGCTCCTGAAAGATCAGATGGAATCTCTCCAACCATAAAAAGGTTTTCCCCTTCTTCGTCAAGGATGATAGTGGTGATGAAACTCTAGATAAGTCTAGAATTAATCTCCGATAGTATATAGCCATGCCCAGGAAACTTCGTACCTCCGTCACACTCTTGGGTGGCTCCCAAGCAAGCACTACCTCAATCTTTTCTGGATCCCCTCTGACTCCAGCCTCTGAGATGACGTGTCACAAGAAGTGAAGCTCTCGAATCCAAAACTGGAACTTCGAGAGTTTACCATAAAAATGCTTCTATTGGAGTGTATTCAGTACTACTTGTAAATGGTAGTAATTCTCCTCCTTCGTAGTTGAGTAGATCAAAATGTTGTTGATGAAGAGCAAGACAAATTGATCGAGGTATGGATGGAAGATCCTATTCATGAGACTAATGAACACTGTTGGAGCATTGGTTACGCCGAAGGGCATAAATAGGAACTCAAAATGGATGTACCAACATCGAAAGGTCGTCTTTTGCACATCCTCACCTCGAAATATGAGCTGGTGATAGCCTGATCTGAGGTCAATCTTCTAGAACCATCGATCTCCCTTGATCGGATCAAAGAGGTCGTTAATCTTCAGAAGAGGGTACTTGTTCTTCAATGTCACATGGTTCAGGTGACGGTAGTCGACAAAGAGACTCAAGATCCCATCCACCTTCTTGGAGAACAAAATCGGGGCCACCGAGGGAGACACACTAGGCCTAATGAATCCCTTCCCCTACATGTCCTCTAGTTTTATATGTAGCTCACGAAGCTCTGCAGGAGCCATCTGATATGCTGTAGTAGATATCGGTGTCATCCCGGGGTACAAATCAATGTAGAAGTCCACCGCTATGTGAGAAGGTAGTCCTTGAACATCATCTGGGAAAACATCCACGTACTGGTCCACCACTACAGGATATGTCAGACTCTCCACATCAACTGCTCCGAGGGTAAGGCAAGCCAAATGATGAGTGATCGGCTGCCCCCTGCTCTGAGTAAGTCTGTCCTGTGCTGAAAAGGTTCCTTTCTTGCCAGTGAAGGTGAACCTGGTCCCATCTGTGCAGACACACTGCACTTTGCACCTAATACAGTCGATCTGAGCATGGACTATAGATAACCAGTCCATACACAAGAATATGTCGTAAGGCATCGACGCCACTACGAGGATATCACAGCCAAATCTCTCACCTCCTATAGTAAGCTCACACTGCCATCACCAATGCATAATCATCAAGTTTACTAACATAAGAGTCTCTAGCCGTATAGATTGAGCCAACGACTCTGTCGAAATCTACAAGATCTGAACGAGGGAAGTGGAAATGAAAGAGTGACTGGAAGTAGTGTCTATAAGAACTGCAACTAAGGTGGAGTAGACAAAAATCGTACCTTAAATAATCTCCCAAGCGTGATGGTTGTATGCTTCAACTTCCAGAAGCTGAGCTCTCCCCTATCGACCTACTCTATGCGGTCATGGTGGACCTCCTTGTGGTGGTGGTGGAAACACCTCAAAACATCATCCACCGCCATCTGCTCGACCAGATCCTCTGCCACATCCACCTACTCCCTCTGTACTACCTCAATAAAATATCTACAACTATCTGGGAGGTCCCTCAACTGTCTGCTGATCATCATAGTGGCGGTTCGGATAGTCACAATCCATGTGACCAAGCCCACCACATCAGTTACACTATCCGATCCTAGTATGAATGGCTCTTCCTTCACTTTGGGAGCCCCACACAACCGATCCTAAGTCATGTTGTCGACCAACTATGGGTCTAGTCCTCTTTGACCTATGTTTCATGTGTCTAATTCCAACTGCAGAAGACTCTTCGGCAAGTTGACTAATGGTGGGTATCACTGCTAGAGATTGCTCTGCAAGGAAAATCTCCACTAAGAGGGCTCTCTCTAACACCCCCGTCTGCGTTGGGATGATGTGAGAGATAACTGAAGCTATTATCTCTCACCTGAGTCCCGGCTCAATGTTTTGGGCCCTAAAGAACAGGTCCAATATCATATCAGTGGAGTAGCGCATGAGGTTTGTGAACCTCGTTGAGTATTGTGTTACTGTCATGCTTCTATAATACAGATGAAGTAACTCATATATCTGCACAGCTCGTACAGTCTCTGGAACAAACTCCACCTGAAACAGGCTCCCGAAATCTGCCCATAGAAGTTTCTCCTCATCGTGCATATGGAACATCAGGATCCACCAACTGCCTGCTGCTACCTGAAGGAGGCACGTAGCAAGGATCACCATGAAGTCAGTCGGTGTCCCTACATGCATGAAGACTCTCTCCAAAGCCTCCAACCAATCCTCATCCGCCTGTGGGTCTGTATCTCATGGAACATGGGTGGCCTCTTGTGCTGGAACTCGTGAAATGCACTCACGTCGCGTGCACTATATGCTGATGGGGCTGGTGGCATCGGTGGCCCAACGGGTGGTGTTACCCCTGGTTCCTCCACTGGTGACTCAATTGGAAGAGGGCCCTGCACTGATTCCTCATCACTCGGTTGGCTGTCAGTGTGTATTACTCTTGGGGCTCTAACTAGTCTTCCTTGGGGAGGCATCTAGAAAGAACAGATGAGACATGGTCAAAATTCTATACCCGGGGAGCTGACATGGTTTGAGCTGACATAAATAAAACTTTTGAAAACACACACGTAATCAGTGTTTTCATGTACTATGTTGGAAATCAGTAGTCAAGGTCCTATTGTATGGATACGTCGGCTGCCGCAGCACCACAGGAATCCCTAAACTAAAAACCATACTCAGTACCCTTAACACTATTTCCTCACAGAAGTAAAATATCAGAGTCCTATGTTATGCGGTATAACCGACTCCTCTGATACCAATATTTCATGACCCGTCCTCCGGGGCTCATATCGTGACTACCCCAAGCCCATCATCCATAGGCCAGAGGCTGGAAACTAACACCAAAGGTGTAAATCCCTATGACTGGGAAGGAATTTTCTTTATAACTGTAGAAAAACACAACCAGAGTACAAGCGAAAGCAAACACTAAGTAAAAACTGTATAACAGGTATGTTTAAAGTAAAGGGGTTGGAAATAAAAGCCCAACAGTAATGTAAAAGGAAAGGAAAAATTTGTATATCTAAATAAGGAAAAATAGCAAGAAGGTGTCTAGAAGATCCTGGATCATCCACCATAGATCCTACCTGAATGGTAGGTACAAATTGCCTCCTCAGTGCTCTATGTCCGTCCGTCTCCTCCGGGTACCAACTCGTCGTGTGGTCCACCTCTGGGTACATTCTAGTCCTCATACACTCCGTATCAGTCAGCACTATTCGTCGTCTGCATCCAACACAATGAGGTGTGAGCATAGCTCGTGAATGGGTGAGTGTAACGATACTCAGTAGGGACCCCGAGACCCTCAAGGTCTCACAAAATACAAAAAGGATAAACCAAAAAGAATTAAATCAAAGGATTTCCATTAATTATGTATATGGATATATATATATATATCTATGTTATCATGTAACCCATCTAAATCATGAGGAAAACACAAAGGTCATTGACTCAGCTCAAACCCGGATTTTCATTATCAAAACCACAACTACTGGAGAACTCCTCCTCTATCGAGAACAGTGGGCCTGTTGCAACACCAAGGCACTTCTCACTAACCTTAAAATGCTGAGGTACTCCTCCTCTCGAGTACCGCGGGTCTGCTTCCAACTACCAAAAACTCCATCCACTAGGGTTCTACAGCCAAATATCAGGCACTCCCCCAAATAGCCTATAGAGGTAATCCTCTTATCAAGTACCATAGGACTGCTACCAACTACTAGATGCTCCATCTGCCGGGGGTCTGCCGGAAAATACAGGGCACTCCGTCCACTGGGCTAGTCGAATCTCTCTGAGTCGAATCGTTCAATTAGTCATCAGGTCTACAGTTACAAGGTCTCTACACTCTATATTCTCGTCACCAGAAGGATTGGATCCATGAGCTGTTGTTTCATACTCCATGTGTCATGAAGTCTCACGTAGAAGTATCTTAAAGGACCGCCACGTCATAGGGGTCTCAACTCAAAAGACGACGTGCCAATCAGACGCCCAGTATAGGAGTTATTAGGCTTTTAGTCTCGGGGCACCGATTAGTGGGCCCAGGTCCGGTCCGACCCATTCGACCGGCTCGTCGCAAACAAGTCTGGGTCGACCCGGTCTTGGTCAACCCGGTCAGACATTCTAGGTCAGACTCAGCCCGCTGGGCAGGTCAACTCGCTATGTTTTGACCCGGTCCACTAGGCACGGCCCAACGGTCCTCGAGGGCAGTTCAGCCCAGATCCCGCCATGCAGGCGGTTCGGCCTGAAGGCCGGGGCAGGTTTGGTCAATGACACGAGTGGAGTGGCTCAAAAAGTTGGCATCCAGGAGTCCAGCAGGCAGGCAGCGCGGGGTGCGGGCAGACCGGCTGGTCACCAGGCAGGTCGTGGGTGCACCGGGCAGGGTGCGGCAGGGCGTGGGGGTGCCGACCAGGCCACGACAGGGCGTGGGTGCACCAATAAGGCCACTGGAAGGGGTCGGGAAAGCCTCCGGTGGGGCGCGGGGTTGCGGGCAGGGCGCGGGTAGTGCGCCAGGGGCACGGGCAGGGCGTCGGCGTGACGCAAGCAGCACACGGGGCGCAGGTCAGGCGGTTCGCGGAGGCCGCAGGTAGCGTGACCTTTGTTCACCATCTCCGTCACCTTCTCCTCTTTTCCATGTCGTGTTGCCTCTTCGTAGAACATCACAAAGAAAATTCGATGGAGGGTGTTAGATCGTGTGAGGTTGGGTCGAACCCTCTGTGTTTAAGAGGATATCAATAGTCTCATCATAAAATAGAAGGTGATCATTAAAAACATCCACATAAATCCCTTTATATTCTTTGAATAATGTAATAAAAAGGGGTACAATATCAACACGAAAAATTAAACCACCTACATTTTGATTTTCGGGCATCATTTGACGTTCGTTGACGGCGTCGCAGAAGGAGACGAAGAAGTCTGTCTTTCATTGCGTCCACCGATCACTTCCAATCCAAGCTCGTGCGTCTGTTCGATGACGATGATGAGGAGGGAAGATGCTCCACGTTAGTATGATCCGAGCGAGGATGTCGAAGGAAGAAGACATCATCAACGTTCTTCACATTCGTTTGGAGCTTTTCTCTCTAGATTTTCTCTCAAAGCCTCCACCAAAAGTCAATTATGCCAACGAAAATAATTAGTGGGTTTGTCTATTAATAGGTTGGAACATAATTCAAAGAGAATAATTAATAACCCAGCACCCCTAATTAAAACATGATAGGTGTCATTCTAATTTTGGAGGATTCCAAGAGGCTTCCTTATTAAAAGAGAATAGTTGGAACAACAATTAATTTGGGGGGGGAGGGTGGGCACATTAAGGTGGGGAAAGTGGTCAGGGAGTTTTTCACAATTTAATGAGAAGTTAAGGAAATCAAGAGGGCTTCCCCATCATTAATGAGGGGAGTTGGGGATGTTTTTCTCTCCTCCCATTATTAGGGGGTTAGGCCTCGTGTGGTCCCCACCTTATTTCTTCTCCCATGGGTGGTTGAATTCGGGTAGGCCCCACCACCATAACTTCTCATGGGAGGTTAAGGTGTGGTGGCCCCCCATCTCCAATGCCCAAGTGAAGGTTGTAACTACCTACACTCAAACATGGAAGCATAAAAATAAAATAAAGTGTTGTATTTTATTTTATTACTTTTTTTACAAAAACCCAAAAACAAACGTTCGTTCTCGACTCACTGTCATCGATGTGAAAGTCTTCTTAAGTGAAAATCGGCGCTGCGAGTTCAACGATGCCCTCAGATTTCAATTCCGAACATCTATTCAAAAGTTATAAAATTCCGTATGTACGTTCACTAAATGTACCCGAGAAAAACATCAAAACTCGATTATGGGCACACCGGGCCTCAGAATCATGCACCATCAAAAACTATGGACTCATAAAATTCCCATGCATTTAAAAAAATACATGGGAATTATAGGTCTTTACATGTTATATATCAATTATCACATAATTATTTAAATCTATAATCCTAAAAATATCCTTAATGTAAAATAAACTAAAATTCATAAATTAATCAATATGATTTAATGGTTATAGATGGGGTTATATACATATATTTTCATTATATATGTATTTAGTGAAATCCATTATGTTTGTAAATTGGAAACATAAATACACAGTTCATGGAGATTGTAGGATGTACATATTATTGAAGGATGTTTAAATTTTCTTGTTGTATTAAAATCTTGAAAATTTTATTATTAATATGTATATCATAATTAAATTATCATATTAATCTCATATATTTAATATATATTTTATAAAACAATCCTTTATAAATTCAATGTTTAACATTAACTAATAACATCCCTTTGAGGAGAAGGTTCTCCAGACGTCTATAATTGATGTTTCCATAATTCCCTAATATTGAAATCATGAATATATATGTCATATGAGAATTATAGATAAAAAATTATAAATTTAACATATATCACACATAATCTACAAATCCATCATTAATTCAAACCATTGAAGGTTATTATTGAATAATTAATAACATCAGTTCGTTAGGTGGTAGTTTTTCGTACACATGAACAATGTGTATCCCATTTGACGAATGTTTGTGTGAGTGTATTAAAAAAATTTACAAATTTTTTTAAATATATGATAATAATATGTGGTGTAGATAATTAAATGGAACAAAAGTTATCATTTATGAACATTACCTCTTGTTCGGGTAACTCCTATTGTTTTATAAAAAATGACTTCATGGATGGATTTCTACCCATATTTATTCCTCTTGAATTAGGGCAGGAAATTTAGAGAGATATTTGGGACTAGTTTATATTAGAAAAAATCATCATGAAGTGAAAATAGGTGGGAGGGTTGAATTCTTTTTTATATTGGTAGAGGAGTGGTATTCTTGTTAATATAAAAAGGTAAACAATATTAAGAGGTCATCCAAATATAATGTGCCATCAAAATTTTAATATAATTTATTGACATTAAATTATTTTTTATCCAGTCATACAATATAAAAAAGGTCATTATTACAATTATCGCCTAACTTTTAATTTTCCCCATATATACCATTTTGGTATTTTATTAAGGCTACTAGTTTTAAAATATAAATAATATAAAAAATGAAACTACCTTGATGCAATATTTTTTTGAAAAATATACAACAAATAAATATAAATAGATTATCTATCTTACAAAATAAAAACCCCAGTTTTTTGAAATTAATTTTTACTCGAGTGCATGTAATGTGAAAGAACAACTTTTAAACATTAAATGTTCTAACAATGTTTTTACAATTCAGTGGTAAATATATACATTGTAACTGAATACATTTAACATTAATGTAATATATTTGATATTTATTATCATTTACAAATAAATTGTAATAAGATAGTTTTTTTATTAATTTTAAATCTTTTAATAAAACATCATTTATTATAATATAACATTAATGTCAATTTTAATATTATTTAAAGAAATTAAATTTAAAAATATCATGAAAATAATTGAATTCAAATATATTAAGTTCAAACCTATGTCAGATGAAATATTATCCTACCAAAATTTATGAATTAAATAAATAATTCAATTTTCATAACTTTTTTTATCATCAGTATAATTTATTTTATTAAATTGTTAACTAACTTATCGCTACATTGTCATTTTAAGAATTTTATATGACTAATTCATATAAAATAATTAATGATATATTGTTATTAAAACAATAAATCTTTTATCTTTCAAAATGATATTATAACCAAAACTATGTTGTTGGTTTTTTCAAAAACTGAAGGCTTTATAAATGATAAATGTAATAAAGGTTCCTTTTTTGTATTATCCTTTCTTAACAGATTATATAGGTAACAATAATTAAAAGGAACAAAAATAACTCATAAAATTAGAACCAAGAGATTATATGGTATTATTATGGGAAAAAATGAATTTTGGATAAGTTTATATGTCATTTTTTCCCTTGATATTAATGTTTACCACTATGTAAAATAAATTTAACAATAATTGATGTAATTTATTTTAATTACTTTTACGAAATTTTTTTGTGTGAATGTAATTTTTAATTTTTAAAAATATAAATTTATTTTTTTAAATATGTAATCCGTTTATCTAAATTTAAATCAAATAAGCGGTCAAGATTAATATTAAATTAATCATTTAGAACGGGATAAGAATTTTGGGTTTGAAAATGAAAATATCCAAATATTCATTAAAAATATATTTTTATATTCAACAAAAAATGATTCCAAAGATACAATTGGATAAAAATATTTATTATTAATATATTGTGACTTTAAAAAAAATTGGAAATGATTAAATATTAATAATTTTTTAAATGAAAATTTATTTTTACACTATAAGGTAATATTTCCACTATTCCTAAAAATATAATAGTTCTCAGAATAATTCCGTCAATTCACCCTAAACTAATTTTAATATTAATCTTTTAAAATGAGGGTTATTTTTACAATTAAAATTTATATTGCTTCCCAAAATTGGATTTTAAAAGGTCTTGACATTAAAATATAGATAACGATTCTTTAAAAAATATAGGTTGTCATGTATAAAATTGAGTTTGTTATTATCCCGTGAATACAAAAATATTGGATGAATGTAAAACAAATTGGATATATAATATATATTTTTATAGGATAAGTAATCATATTAAAATCACCAATTTAACTTGTAGGATATAATTTCTATTTTATATAATAATATTAATAGACTTATTTAAAATTCGATAATGAGTGTTGAGCAAGCTAAATAGGTGTTGTGTGCATTACAAGATATGTAAAAAAATTAACTAAATTAAAAAAAAGGGATTTTTTAAAAGAATTGGGGGGAGTAATTATCCACAAATAAATTAAGTTTCATCCCTATAATTTAAACATCATTTTGTTAATTAGGGGTTTGATATTGTGGATAGCTTTGTTAAAAATCCAACATATGAAAAGGTTTAATAAAATGTCCTCTTATTTATAGAGGTAAAGAAGTATGAAGGTAATTTAACAAGGTTCCAATGTATGAGAACATAGATTTGAGATAAAAATAAATACATTGAACAGAATCAAATAAAACTATACTCATTGGTCCCATGAAAGTATGTGATCAATAGAATGTTAAGGGCCTCAAAACATTAAATCTATGATAATATAAATGACTCATTGATTCTATAGATATGAACATAGTAAGATTATTTTATTATTTCTATATCCATTTCCTAGATTTGAATAATTATTTCTCACTCTATGAGTATATGTACATATATGATGCTATTTCATAAACACAATTTTTTCCTTTTTTTTACCTAGAACTATTTATACATTATTTTTAAAAGGAGTTTCATTATATGATCAAGTAATAAATTAACAATTAAAAAATAATCCAAATATAATCGTAAATTATTTTAAAAATATATATCTTTTCCAATAAATTAAGATCCAGTAATATTAAAATTCAAATGAGTTTCCAAAAAAAACATATTTTTATTCAATCAACACAAAGTAGATTTTAATTTTCAGGTACCAAAATTTTGAATACCTTCATCACCTATTCTCTTGAATCATGGTAATAAATTTAATTACCATCAAAAAATATTGAAAACATTCAATATTACTTATTCCTTAAATAATTAATAGTTTATTGGATATATTTTTGAAATCCAAAAGTGTCAAAAAGTCCACCAATGACATCAAAAACCACTTTATACACAAATAATCAATTAGTTTCAAGATAGAAATCACTGATCGAGTTGAAATTATCCAATACAATAATTTATTTATCCAAAATTGATTATCTCATCATTAAGAACATTTTAATTTTTATCTTTCCCTCAACCATGATTTTTACATAAAATTTAACATTCTATAGAATCATTTTTCATAGTACCATTCAACAGATTATCTCCAATATTTAAGGAAGTAATACTAATCTACATTCCATATATATGTAATGATTTTTATAACCTATATGTCACTGATATAATACTCAAATGATATTATTCTTGATTCCAAACATAGAAACATTAATCATTTCTCTTTTTATGTGGTAGTATCATAAGCTTAACCATGATATATTCACCTAGTTTGGGGAATATTACATTACTACTTGATACATTGGCTTGTGTAGTGACCCATATCCATATTAATTAATAATTGAAAATTTTAAAATTCAATATTCACCTTGAAATAATGTTCATTATGGATATTTTCTCCACACAAAGAGAAGACTCATTTTATTCCTAACCATATACCAAGGTGTTTTCTTCCAATGTAATCTCATGTGGGAAAATAATTCATTCCATTCATCCCCTTATCTAACTTTTTCTCTTTTAATTATCCTTATATATCTTCTCATTTAAGCCATATGACATAGATAATTATTTCTCTGTATTGATTTCACATTAAAATGTTTCATCATTTGTGGATATTTTTGTGTGTGACCACATCCTTTATGTGACATGGACTAAATCCATAAAAATTTGATCAATATTACACTCTATGTTTCTTTTATAATCCATATCATACATGGATAACATTGTAAATTTATCTTTATAATCAGAGACACATTATTCTGATGATTTATATATGCTATGTAACATTCCATTATTCCCAATTATTTTATCATAAGGGGGAACTTATTGAATAATGTCTCCATAAAGGGTTTCCATTCGAAGATATATATTTCTTTTTTCCTTAGTATAATTCCTGATCAATGACCACTATTGATTATAAAAATCATTGATAAAAAACAATAAAATTTTATACTTTTACATTCCACCTCATCTTAATTCCATAAATATCTTCTCCAAAAACAAAATATGTTTTTATGCTACAATGGGAGTAGAAATCCTACTAAATGAGGGGTTATTTTTTAATGTAAAGAAATCCAATAATGAATAATCTCACCATGGAAGAGTTTGATCCATACAAAAAAGGTTATTTTTTTATAACTTGATTAAACTTCTATAATATTAACATATTTTCTATGTTCCAATACTATTTATATTAGTTTCTTTAGTAGGTAAATGTATACATAGTCTAAGAGTATTAATACATGTATTCCTTCATGGGTACATTTAAACATATTGGAATACAATAGATTACAACATAAAATTATGTAACTTAATGATTAATAAAAAAACTAGTGAAATACTTTTCAAAAACATAAAAATGCACACATATCTAATCTCATAATCATAAACACAGTTTCTTTGGGAAAATAATTACATTTAAATCCATTATAATGATTTCTAAATAAAATATGAATTATAATAATGATAAACATTGAGAGTTTCATACTAGGTTCGTAGTAAGGATCATTTTCATGTACCATGTTATAATCGAGTAATGAATTACATTCTTTTTTTAGATTTATTACCCCCAGGTACATCTATTCTAGAAACACATTCACTTTTAGTATCTAGAAAGGTATGAACTTATAAAAAGACTTATATAATCTCAAAAATACAAAAATTCTAGGATGTTGTTATAAAATTATCTAAAAATCTATAATAGGGTTATGTTCCCCAATCAATATTTTCCAGATCAGGTTTCCAACATTTCTACTAAACCAAACACTTATACCAACTGTATTTCCATGAAAATATAATCCTAGAGGCAGTGTCATACATCATTACATTAGTATATATTCAATCTTAAAATCCAAAAGGACATAATATTTTAACAGTTCTTTATAACTATATTATATACAAGATACCCATATTACATTTTTAAATGAAAAAAAATCATAACAAAATAAAATATCAACATCCTTGAATATCATTCAATGGATTCCACTTCGTAACTGTGGGAAATAAAAAAACAAGGGTGAGATAAAATTATTATTAAGTGTAAGTATAGTGGATAAAATAATGAAAATAAAGAGAATTATTATTATATATAGGTAAATAATTTAGGATACGTACAAAAAATATATTTGTATATGGGAAAATAAATATAGAATTGTTAGAAACTAATAAACATTACATTTAATCAATAAATTGTGAATGAAATACATCCATATATAATGTAAAAGAATAATTCTGATGTATAATAATAAAAATTATGGTTTAATCAATAAATTAAATTCTTAATTATTGGAGACTATGATTCATAGGTGTATAGTACCTTTACCCTCATGTCCATCCCCAATATGGTTTAGTATATACTATAGAAACCCATCTAATATGGAAGATAGATTTGTCTGATGAGACTATCGATGCATTAAGGGGGTTACATTAAATTTTCCATAACATGTTTCATACGAATCTAAAGAATTCCTTATATATCAAATAACCTATTTAATTCAAAAATAGTGTTATTTATAAATATTCATTATTGGGTAATAGATATCGATTTATCAATATTCCCCGAGGTAGTCAAATTACTTTTAATTTATACACCTTATGTAAAAATTGTGTAGAGATTTTGAAATAATTATACCCATCAGATAAGAGTATGGATATTTAAAATAAATTTAATTTCTAATGGAAAATGGTCATAAGAATTTTATTGTTTAAATATAATGTGAACAATCACAAATGAATGTGAGTTTGAAAAGAAAAATTGTACCGCTTGGTAGTATTAATGTCAACAACCTTCGATTAGATAATTCAAGGTGAAACATTTAATAACATGAAAAATTTCATAATCAAGATTTTATAATGAAAATAGTATTTATATACCACACAAAAAATAAGTTATTTGTGAGAATGAAATTTATCTTATAGATGTAAAAAGATAGATGAAAATCCATTACCTTGCATTTCCATTTGGGTGAATTTCATTATCCTTATGTATATTGGGTTTAATCCCTTATTAACATATTATATAAATTTAACCATGTTTATAATATAATATATTATCTTCTTATTATATCTTAATAATGTTTTTGACAATAATTATTTATTTTAACTAACTTGTATGTTAATTTCCCTATTTTTGGATTATTTTTTGAATTTTTGTTTTTGTCCTATAACTTATATTGTGATTTAAAAATCCCTAGAATGTAATACATGATTTATATACTATATATATTCATAAGATATGTATTTATATAAATACATAATATTTTAGGATAGTAAAATTAAATAAAATGTTCATGGGGATGGTATGATGTATGTCTGGATGAACGATATTTCAATTTTATTATCATCTTTAAATAATGAAAAATAAATTATATATATTTATATTATAATTAAAGTTTCTTATTTATGTCATATATTTCAAATATATCTAATAAAACCATCCTTATCACATTCTATGTATAGTGTGAATGAATCACGGTGCCTTAAGGAGACGGTAGACCACACGTTCACAAACGTGTTATCATATTCCCTCAAAATGGAAAGCATAATGGTATGTGTTATATGATAATTAAACAAGAATAAATAAATTATAAATATAATATATATAATAAATAGACAATAAATAAATTATTATTTCTAAAACTGAAAGGTGGTACTGGAAGAATGAATGACATCGGTTCACGAGGCTGTAGTCTGTTGTACACATGAACTATGATAACGTTTCCAATTCTATAAATGTGTGTGTGAGTGTAGTTAATACCCATTAGGTAATAATATTACCATATATTTATAATATTAATTTCTATATATAGTAATTATATAAGAAATATTTAATGGGTGGATAAATAAATGAAACAGAAGTGATTATTGAAGACTGCTATCTCTTTTTTAGGTAACTTCAATTGGATTATACAACAATATTTTCATCATAGGATTTCTACCAAGAGTAAAAATTCCATGATTATGGGAGGTATTTGCAGGTAATTTTAGGTAGTTTTTGGATAAGCTAATGGTTTTTAGTGGTGTAAATATGTGGGGTTGGTGAGTACCTTTTTATAGCGGAGGAGGAGTGATATTCAAGTATATTTAAAAAGGAGAACACTAATGAGTTGTATTACATAAATTGTGATCCTAAGAATGAAAAATAATTGAGTAATATGAAATTATGTTTGATAAAAACATCAAGTATATAAAAAATCAATTTTTATACTTTTGTTCCTTAACTTCTATGCTTCCCACATTTACCTTTTTAGTTTTCTATTAAAGTAACTAGTTTTCTAAAATTATTAATTTAACATTTATAACTAAATTAATGTAAGATATATTATATAATATTGACTCATTCAGTTATAAATATGGTATCTAATTGAAAAAGTTTTAATCCCATTTTTTTTAGAATAATTTTAAGACAAGAATAAGTATTGTGCAAAAAACACAACTTAAACCGTAAATGTGCTCACCATTCGTTTCTTATCTGATGGTCAATATAATCAATACAATTGAATATTTTTTCCACTAATGTATCACATATTATATATATATATTAAAATTTATAAATTAATTTTCATAATATAGTACTTTTAGAAATGTTAAATATTTTAATAAAATGTCATTTATTATAAAATAAGATTAATGTCCATTTTGACATTATTTATTTAGTTTAAATTAAAAAATTTCAATTGACTGGTGGAATTAATATATATTAAGAAAAAATATATGTAAATGGAAATATTAATCTAAAGAAACAAGGTAGGACATCAATTCATTTAATTTTATACACTTAATATTTTTAGTAACATTTATATCCTTAAATATTTAACTAAATTATAACTATGTTGGGGTTGGTTAGAATTTTAATTAACCAATTAATATCTCTTAATTAATGAAAATTTATTAGGATAAAAAACCCATTTAACATTCAAAATGATACTTATAATAAAAAATATTCTGTTATGTCAATACCTGAAGGCTTTATAAATGTTAATGGTATGGAAGGTTATTTTTTGTCATTTTCCATAATGAACTTATTATATAGGTCACTTCCCTGGAATAAAATCCCACTAAATCATAAAATTAAAAACATAGGGATTATGGTCTCTATATGGCTATCTAATGGATTTTGGACAAGTTTATAGGTCCCTTTTCCCCTTAATATTAATGTTTAATCAATAAGTAAACTAGTTTCTTTCCCTTACTAGATGTAATTAATTAATTTATTTTTAATAATATCTAAGGTTAGAAATATCTATTTAAATTATTAAAAATTTAAAATTATCAATATTAAAACATGGACTCTTTTTTTCATAATTAAAAACATAGAAGTGGCAGAAATTAATTTAAAACTAATCCCGCAGGCAGGATGATAACCTGGGTTATTAAATTGATAATGACAGGGTTCCTTATGTTTTTATATATAAATTAAACACAAACAACAATTTAAAATTTTTCCCTTTTAAAAATAACTCTTATTTTTTAAAATGAATCATAAATTATTCCAAAAATTGGATTTAAAATAGATTTTCAATTAAAAGGTAGGAAAACTATTTTTAAAAAAAGTACAGTTCTTTATGTCTATAATTTCGTTTTTTTCTTATCCTATAACAATAACATATATTTGATGAATATAAAAAAAATTTATGAGATATATAATTTATATTATAATCAGTTAGATAATCATATTCATAACCTCCAATTTAAAGTCTTGGATATAATTTTCATTTTAAATAATAATATTAATTCTATTCGGTAAAACTTAGTGTTACGTGTTGCCCAAGATGGCTAAGTGTTTCATGCATTGCAATATATATCAAAAAAATTATTCTAAAACAAAAATATTTTTTTGGAAGGGGATTCCAAATCTCCATAGGTTGTGCTAAATCTTTCATCATATGAAAGTGATCCATCATTCTATTTCTGATAAACTAGTATATCATATAAAAAGAAGGAAAATAAATAAATCTATGAGTCCTCAGAGGTTTTTTACGAGAATGTGGATCTCAATATGAAAAGATCAATCATATTGAAATTTACTATATCTGTGATAATTCATGAACCGTGATTATTATCCAATTTATTCTTGCACTGAAATGGATGAATAAATACATTGGTCAGTTTGTAAATATATAAATGAATCATATTCATTTACTCCCCAATTAATTCTTTTCATGATTTTTTTATTATAAATGACAACCTCTGTGGAGAATGGATTAGGTGTCCATCAAACATTAAATAATAAATACAATTCATGAAAACCATAATTTTTAGTTAATACAATTTACCATACATAAATATATCATATATAAAAAATGATTATGTATATATCTCTTTTAATGTGACACTTACGAAAAATACTAATACTCTATGAATTTTCATTTTATATTTAATTAGACACATTAACATGAGAAACCATATACAAAATCTATTCGATATATTCTACAACTATTTTGTATGACAATAATTAAAATGAAATTACTTACATAATATGTAATACTTTACAAATAACCACCCAATACACATTCAGAATAATTATAAATCACAATTACAGTAGCTATCTAATTTTTACTCAATCATCATTCAGTGAACCAGAATGTCTGACCCAACAAGCCTTTATAGAATTATAATAAATATGAATCTACAGATCCAAATATATAAAAAAATAAATTCCTCTATAAAATCATAAATTCCAATCAAGATATAAACGGATATACCAATATCAGTATCAAACACATGAATCTATATTACCATGACCACCTGTATTCTACCTTGTAAAGGAAAATTCAATTATTTTCTATATTTTCAGCGAATCATGTTACCATGGGACATGAAACTTGTAAATCCCATATTGTTAACTCATTTATTTTCAATTCTTAGTTGGTTGAATTATATAATAATAAAATACATCACATTTCATCCACCCTTAAGGATAAGAACAAAAAATATCCCTTTTCTGAAAAGAAATATTATATTTTTGTTCTACCTCATACACTAATAGTCTATCTTAATCAAGGGATAATATTTCATACTCTTAGGTTGACTGGAATAATATCATCTTGGATGAGCTCGAAATGAAAAAATTATCAAAAACAAACTCAACTAGCCATGTATTATCTAACAAAGTGTGCAGCCCATCCTATGTAATGTATCAATGTTTAATGTTTCTCAACATAGGTACCCTGGAAAAAATATGTATTGGGAACTCTAATATGATGTATATACCCCAAGTATATTGAGTACTACTTTATAAATCTCCATGTTGTATAAAAAGTATATTATATGGTGAAAAAAACCAATTTTTTAAACATGTGAGAATATTATATTTTACAATACAAGGATTATACTCTTTCTATCCATAAATTGGTTTGACAACTAATAATACACTATGAATAAAATTTGTTAGGTATAAACAAAAAGTCAATATTTAATATCTAAATTATTATTTCACTTAAATAAATATATATCAATACATATATTTATGTGTCCAATTTGAATGAATGATAAAATTGATATTATATTTAATATGAAACATTTTTATATTCTTAAAATCATTATGAATATTTTGGAAAACCCAACAAAAGAACCTATTTATTATATAATATAAGATAAACTAAATGTTCAGCCTTATGTTTTCTACACTATTGGGTATTGTTGACACATTACATTTTTATAATCCATGTCACGTATCTAGGAGACCATATAATAATACCCTCGCATTAAAACATTATCTGAAAAAAATATATGTATATAACAGGCATTAATACTGGTGTGACTTAGGAATCAAATTATTAACTTTTCAGTTTCTTGAACATATTAAGACATTTTAACATCATTACATCAGATGTTAGGGTTCTAATTCAGTTATGTACCAAGATATCTTCCTAAGTGCATCACCATCATCATCCTGGGAATAATATTCCATCAAATGTTTTCACTAAAATAATGTGACTATAAACACTATTAGTTAATAATTCATCTTACTCAATAAAGTTATTATAGAAAATTACCTTTAAATATATATTTGGGTAATTCATTATTTCATAATTTTGAACCTCTTTAATTCAGAAACATATCCAACTAACTTCTTAATAGATATACCATATTTATTGTATCTTATTTTGATAACCAAAATATTTTGTTAGGAAATAATTTTTTTCTTTTTAGTAGGAACATTTAGAAAATAACATATTATTTCCTTATCAAAATTTGTTTCCTTTTTTTAACCTTTATTTTTTTAAATGAATATTTGAATAAAATATAACAAAATGGATAGTAAGAACACATTTCTATATATTTTAATAAAAAAATTTTCTATATAAAATATTTTTACCAAAAACAATTTCCCAAAAATGTTATTAAAATTTATGAATCATAAACAATGTATCTAACATTAATTTTCTCAATAATTATCATATCATCTCATTATAGTCGTAAAACAACACATTTAACATAAGGTTAAGGAGGTGATTATACATATATTTTAATTTGATTCATATGATATTGATAAAATAAATTACATTCAAATCATTTATGTAATAACTATTTAAATAATATCAGTACTATAAACTACATGCTCATTCTATTCATCCTTTATTTTTGAACTCATGTATATTTACATTAATTTTTAAAAAATATATTTCGTATCAAAAATTATTCAAAATCAATGAAATAATATTTATTACAGTAGTACCAGACATGGAGATTCCATGGAGTTTCACAAATGCCTTCGGAATATATCATGTATAATATAATAATATTTAATTTCTATTTTTCCTTTCCTCATATACCATTGTTTAATAAAAATTATTGTAATTTTAAAGAAATAAATTTGAACTTTTCAATAGTTTTTTCTTCTTCTATTTTGAAATTTCACCGATTTATTTTTTATATAGAACCCTTTATATCATCGACATAATATTTCTAATTCATATATATTCCAAAAAATTTGACAATATCTAGTAATTAATGAGTAAATATAATCATATTGTTAAACCATTTCCATATATGATGATATATTAAATTACCTTACTATATCAAGTCATTTTTATCTCCCCATAAATCAGGATATGGAATTATAAAATCATAATACATATAAATTAACAACACACATGTCATTTCATTTTAACAACTCATTTTTACATGATATTATAATGAGAAATATGAGATACAATACATATCTTATGACATGTTTATCCAAAATTAAGGAATCATTATTATAAATGTAGAAACTCTTTTGATCCAATATTTAAATACAACCTCAAATCTCTAATTATCTCTTAAAATATGAACATCATATGTTTAAAACACGTTAAAAATAATTTATTTTATATCATATATATGTCCGAAGAAATGAATTAAATTTTTTAACCAATAATGATTTAAGGAATCTTTTATTCTCGTAGATTCATTTATATAATCTGTAATATTGAATATAATTTGACATACCTAAATATATTTTGTATATGATAATAACATTCCACAAATCATTGATGTGCCCAATCATAATGAGTGCATGAGTTGAGACTAATATTACATAGATCATTTTCCATCCAATTCCATAGAAATAGAAATTAAATCACCTCATTCTTATTTAAGATTCTAGAATAACATGTTTAAAATCATAGACACATCATTACATAAGGAACGATCTATTTAACTGATTGAATTTTTCTTTATTTACTTTTCTTATGTGATAAGTCATAATAGTTACATACATTAATCTTTTCCTCATAAGGATTAATAAAAATATTAATCATGATATTAGTGATTATATTTATCTAAAAATGATCATTTTAATAGAAGTGTATCTTGTATCATTATCCATTTAACAACGAATTTTATTTGGCGGTTCCCACTAAAATCATTTCCCCTATTTAAAAATAATTTTTCCCCATTTACAGTCAAAGAGCTTCATTTAACTATGAAAATTACCCCAATTTTGTGTGAAACTCACCACTTAATCATTTAGGTAGGGAAACATCCCAATCATTTCATATTTTTCTCAAGGATAGTTGAACCATTGAATCATTATCTAACCCATGATATTGGTACACACAACTATATTCTTATGTTATATCAAACATTGGGGTTTACCAACTTGTTCACCTGAATGAAAATATAAAAAATTATCTAATAAAAAGACAATCAAAAGGGACCCCACATTGGAATGTTACATTAAAATCCTGATCCGATGTTGTTTCATACATTCGTTCATTTTATAAGATAATCCATAGGCACAATAAATTGATGTGAAGATAACAGGTTGGATGATCATGGTTTTTAAAAGTTACTCTTTAGAATAAATCATACACATAATAATTGTATGGGATTCTGTTATATACCTACTCGAACCACCAGGTCTAAGTAGGAGTGATATATGAACTCATACATGCTTCCCAATGCAATAGAGGCCCCTAACTAAAAGCTAGGGTCAATGTAAATCTGGGGGAGAATATTCCCCTAATATAATTCTATCATGTAGATAATAAAAATTATTTTTTAAAATAAAACAATATAAACATTATGGTAATAAGTAGAATTTATAATTAGAAAATATTTCAACAAAATATTACAGTCTCAAAATGTGGAATTTCTTTCTAGTGAAAAGGATGAATAGTGAAAAATAATGAAATACAAATACAATTATAATTGTTCAGTTGTCTACCCCTAGACTACTCCATCTCCATCCCCCACTTCTCATCGATTCAAAATAGGGACCGTTCCATCGACCATATTCGACTTTAAATAAAAAAATTATGGTTAGAAAACAAGACTCAGTAGAACCCTTCCAATTCATGTCAAAACTATTTTTCTCAATTATAACACATTTCTTCTATAATAATTATAAATTCATATTGAGAAAAAAAACAATCCCAAACTGAGTGTTTATGCATATATCAACTGCCCTTGAACCCTCAACTATTCCAGATTCACCTTCATATCATTAAATATAACATGATAATGTTGTAAGTACAAAAATTTCCACCAATCTATTGTAACTATCACTCCACATGCTCATGTAATCATGTGTGTATATGACTAAACATTCATTAGACCTCATATATGACATGATACTTAGCATAACATATTTATTGACTATGAAGATCAAAAATTCACTACGAATTAGATAAAATGTTACTTTGTATCTAGGAATCGATTTCATTCACTACACAATATCTCCATGGAATCATTGTATCTCCTCCCTTTTCTAGATAACCTTATTTACATGGTCTCAAGTCAATATCACTCCCTCTCTAATGGGTAGACATATCTCGATGGTCTACATATTCTGAGTACCAAAGATGGTACCTCTAAATAATGGTAACATACAAATATTTTAGTACATATAATGGAAACAATATCATTAGGAGAAATTTATGTTGAAACACATTATATCATGTGATCAAAATCAAAAATGGATGTTAGATAATGTAACACTTCCTAGGGAATCAATATCAAGGTAGGTCTCACAGGATACACACACACACTCACATGTAATAAAAAAGAAATTATTGTTATCAAAATGGAAAAGAATAAATTATAAATTGGATTCATGTGTATGCATCATCCATGAAGTGAGGATATTCTTATATAATTGTTTTGTAACCCTGATGTCATGTTTTATCGAATAAATTATCACTTGAACTATGTTTGGAACAAGTATAAGTATTACCCACCACCAACTCCTACAACCCATCCTAAAACATCATGTCATATGTTATAAAATAATGTAAGGAGAAACATGTTTAAATGTATCAACAAAATTAAATCAGATTTTTTATCAAATAAATAATTCTATAGGGCTAGCTGAAGAAAAGAGAATTTGAGCTCTCTAGAAATCCAAGGGTCTCAGGGGCAGAAGGAAATATTTTGTAGCAAGAAGGTGAAATATTACCAATCACCATATAATATGGATGGATTATAAGATGTAGTAGGGTAATTAATAATGTAATCAACTTAGTTACAACATATGACTTTCTATTAGTGATACACAATAATGAAATGGAGAATGACAAGAAAGTATAGGTGAACAGGGAATGCCCCTTACAGAATAATGTGAAACACCACAGATCAACCACCATTGTTCCAAAAGAAGAATTATAGTGTAGAACCATTTAATGGAAATTAAAACTTTGGAGTAAGGGTGAGTGATACAGTATATGATCTCACAATTTACCACATTACTATGATATATGCATTAGAACATCTACATAGATATACCTCAAAAATCCTCATGATATCAGTATCACTGAAAGGAAGAGGGATCAATGAATTTTTATGGATCAATGCATGTGAAAGGACATGATTTATGGCCTTTTGAATCCCCTATTTTATTTCAAATTGAAAAAATCAGTAAATTCATGTTGAATACCCAAATTCAACATTTTAACAACCATTTATGGTTGTAACTTCCAAAGACATAACATTGGATAACTCTCTATAACTAGCATAGAATCTGAAACTCCAATGTGGTCAAAAACATGGTGAATCCTCTATATAATAGATCAATTATGTTGTAGTTTTTCCTACAATGTTGTAGAATCATAATCTCTCGATACAATAGTACATCTAGGATATATTCTGACATAAGAAGGACCTATAAGACATAATCCTTATTGATCTTGTGAGATAAACCCCTATTTTGGTAGGAAGCTTGAAAAAATCCTCTATAAGACATACACAAATCTATATCCTATCGTGTTACTTAAAAATAATGTAATAACTCAAAAAATGGGTAAAAATACTTTTATATAAGGAAAATAATTTTAAAGATTTATAATTTTTACTCTATAAATAATTCTCATCCTTGTGAAGTGTATCTAGTGTTATTACATGAAAAAATAATTCCACTAAACTCAATTTTCAAACTCTCATTTACATATCTCATCCAAGATCCTCCCATGACACTATATAATCTATAAGAGTGGTATTGTTTTAACATTTATTAATTTATTACTCTTATCGATAATCCCCACTAGTTTCTCCTCATAAGATGTGTTATTCTTTATTTCAACATTAACACAATTGATATCATGTGCATGTTTAGTTGTATACCTCTAATTCAAAGAAACATAGAAAACGTTTACAATATCATGGTATCAAAAAAGGTTATATAGATGGTACAACACTATCTCTATGTTCTCAATAACTAGAAGGGGTCCCCAAAGACATGGTTCTATTATTAATTGCTTCATCAGACATGTGTACCCTAACCCTGGAGTCACAATGCAGAAAAATGATACGATATAATGTCCTAAAAATGTCACCTCCTTTGATCGGCATAACACATCTTTCTACTCGTAGATGTGATTAACATATTCACTATTATCTACACTCTCTCAAGGGTCTCCTAAACGTTTTTTTGTATAAAAACTACTACCTCAACCACCAAATTCATAAAAAACATTTTCTGGAATAACCTCACTTAAATATCATTATATTGTTCCATATGAATATAATATAGTTATATTTTGTTTTAGGAAAACTAAATAGAGGGGAGGTGATCATACAACACTCCCCTAAAATCCTAAAAAAATATCTATGTGTATCCTCTAACATGTGTATAGTATTCTCGAATTTTATGTGTAAATTGCGGATGGTATGTTATTCTCAACCTCAATTGATTCCCTAAGGAATTCTTTAAGAACTACCAGAACCATGACTTAAAACCGGAATCCAAGTCCAAATAAATTCAATAGAAAAATCCATGAAAGATTACGGTCAAATAAATATAGAGCTTTTCTAGCCCCTCTAACGAGTCTGTCTCTCTAATCGCAAGAACTCTTAAATACTAATAAAATAAAACAACATTCAAAAACCTCAAAATATTTGTAATTTATAAAATTATATGAGATAATATTGTAATATATTTAGGAAATAAATTGTAGACAAGTTTTTATATCAATATAATCCTTATCATTTTAATTAACAATAAGTTGTTCTATTTAACATTTTATTATGGAAAAAAATATTTCAGTATTAAAAGGGTGATATATTTAGTTATTTGATGTAAAATATACCAAAATAAATAATTTATAACATTTTATACCATATCATGATTATTCAAATTTTTATAAAATTATTATTTTAAAATAATTTATTAAAACAATATCTTGATAAATAATCAATAGTGTAAATATTTAAACTATTTAGTTATTTTTTTAAATAATTATTAATCTAAAAAGATAAATTCGAACCAAATAGTTCATTATATGACTAAGAGTTCACAGTCATTTTGAAAATTCATTAGATATATTAAATATCCAAAATTATATTTATTTTAATATTTTTAATAAAATTTATTTGGTATCTCCACTAATGAAATAATTACTACATTAGTTTTGTGTAATAATTTAATATAATAATTTTATGAATAAAAATTTAAATTAAAAATAAAATTTTTAAGATAATCAAAATATATTATAGTAGAATACTTTTATTCGAATATATATTTTAAAAAATCTATCTATAAACATTTTATACTTATTAAAAAATGAATATGATCACTTTAACAACAATAATACGTATTTCATAATCTATTATATATGTCTCCAAATGGTAAGTAACTCGACCCATAAATAATTACTATCATGATATACGAGATAATTAAGATTTATTCATTTTTTTGTTATTTTAATTTTAATTATCATTTTAATAAAAATTATTGTATTCATTTCACATCAATTAAATTATATATCCATCATCAATGTATTATCCATTAAGGTAATATTTATTTCATAAATGTTATAAAATAAATTATCATGATAAAACCATTATATATTTCAAATAATTAATTATAATGTAGTTATTTATTTAAATAAGATTATATTAATTATTATATATTTATTAGAATTGGATTAAAATCTATTTACCATTACTTTACATAAAATAAATTAAATGTTCAATTCTCATCCATGTGGTTTTCAATGGATACCATTTCAACACAAGAATTATTTATGTCTAAAGACACTCATACAATGACTCAAGGACAGTTGTTAGGGTAAATTTAAAATATTATTTTAACACTTAATTAGAAGATTTACCATTTTATCATGTTAATAAAACGTTACATATGTTATTATTCATAATAACAAAAATTAAATAAAGAGATTTTATTAATTTGGACATAATGATTCCAAATATGGAATCCATTTTTCAAAATTAAAAATCATATAATCTATAGTAATTAATTTTATATAAATATTGTTATTGGAATGAGAAAACATGTATTAAAAGATAAAAAATTGAAAAAGATTCGAATGTATTTATATCAAAAATTTAATATAAAATAAATGATAATGAAAGAAATATATTAAATTATAAAAATATAATATATTATTACATTAATAATATTCAGTAATATAATTTAATATTGTAAATTATTCCAATGAAAAATTTTGTTTTCACATAAAATTTACTAAAGTTTTACAATTCATCAAAACATGCCAGATATTAGAAAAATATCCAAAACTCATCGTAATAAATTTTTATATCTCACTTAAAAATAATATGTATTTTTTTCATATTATATTTTAAATGAACCAAAGATTCAATTTAAAAAGGGTTCACCATTAAAACACATTAAAAATACCCATTTGAAAAAATAGGCTTTTGAACACAAAATAGGGTGTCTCTATACCCTCTCACTAATATATATTTATATATAGAATGAATATGAAAAATATTTTATTAAATATATAAAAAATATATTTTATTAATTTTATTTACTAATTGTAATTAAATTTTTTTTTAGTAAAAGATAAAAATATATAATTGATTTATATTATTCATAAAAAAGTAGTGGCCAATGAATTCAATATAAATTTTCCCAAGTTTGTTATATTTATTTCCACTAACATTACGACTATTTTATAATGGTCATTTTATAACATGGGAATCCCATAGTTCATTTAACCTCTTGTGTACATACTATGAATACAATTGAAATTATAAATTTTTTTGAATATAATATTAAAAAATCATTAAGTTGTTACATTAATACAACCATTTAACACAAAAATGTGTATAAAAGGTAAGGGATTTAAAGAATGAAAATTATGATTCATTAATTAGGTTATAAATTATTGTATATAGGACCAATAAAGATGAAATTTATAAGATCAAGATAAAACAAAATTTTGGAAACATAAAAGAAATAATATTTGAATGTTATATCCATTTGAGTGAAGAGAATGAGTAATCATACTGAGGAATTATTCTATAGAATAAATTTTATATTCATCCTTTTCAATTTTTACATCTTTATAGTTATGTAAGGTTTTAATCACCCCTATTTATTTCAGTTACCATTCACATAGAAGGATAAAAATTTTTGTGATCAGATAAGGGGTGTTTTTTTCTTTAGTAATGCTTCATCTCACGTGATTTATTGAATAAAATGAAGTTCTCTCTTATGAATACTTTCATTAAATTTTGTATAAGTGTTTTTAATACTATGAAAGATCATATATAGTTTTTTATTTTAATTTTGTTTTTTAAATTTTCAATGATCATTATCTCCCTCTATTCGGTTCTACGTTATATTTTACTGAATATAATAAGGATTTGGGCTAAATTACATGACGATCAACAATTCAAGTAGGACGGGTGGTGTATATTCTTCATTATTTAGGATAAAAAATATATGATTGGGTATTGGCTAAGTTAAATGATGATATTTTATGAAACTCTCCCACACATGGAAGGATACTATATGGAAATAAAATAATGGAAAGATTTACTCTCACCGTCACCATTTGATTTGGGATTTAGTGGAAGAAATCATGGAATCTAATGTTAATATGTTTATATGAATAATATTAGATAAATTGAAACTAGGATATTGTATTTGGAAAATCAACCCTTAGCTGAGCACTCTTCTCATATCATTATTTACAATAACTTTCATTATAAAATGATTTTTCAATTTTTTATTAACTTCAATCATTTTTTTGTTTCTCTCGTTTGTTTAAGAAATCAAAAAATATAAAAAACAACCAATATTCCCTCTATTAAGTGGAGACATCTTAATTTTTGTGCAATACTATTTAGGTAAAACCTAGGATAACTAAAATAAATAAATTGGAGAATATTTTGTCTACTCCCCCTTAGGGAAATGTGTCATATATGGTGTTGTTTCGGGAAACAATTTCCAAAATTCTAATTCTCACTTTTCAAAAATAAATTCCATTAAAATCATTTAAAAAACAAAAAAAATCGATGTATGATAACCAAACAATATTATTATATTATTAATTACTCACTAGTGTAGGAAAATGGTTTCAAAAAGATGATAATACACTCTTATAAAGGGTTATGATGTCATCAGTTTGGTCAAGAAATTGTTGAATGGCCATGTCACAAGTCTCTTTCTTTAGGGAAAAATTAAAATACATAATCATGTCAAAACTATTTGTCAAATATTGGATTAAAATGAGTATGTATCATAGAATAAGGTAATTAAACATAAAATTGATTGTAATCTATTTGTGGATGATAATTATACCCTAACATTTCAAATACTATAGCCTAACTATTTTCCTAAATCTATTATCACTCTAGTCCTAGAGGAACTTTTCAATGAAGAAGAATTTTATGTCGAAAAAATTATGTATGAAAATATTTTTATAAACACATTTCATTAGGGTTTTATTGAATATTAATTAATTATTACCCCCTTTTCATTAAATTATCATATTTATAAAATACTTGTTTTTCTTTATAAGGAGATGAATAAAATCAAGATTCACCTATTGAAGAGCAAATTTAGATCTTGAAACATCTAGATCATTTAATTGAGGGATTACAAGAGGATAAAAACATGGATTCCCTAGAGGTTATGAAGACCTAATTTTATTATTATTATTTGGAAAAAATTTATATTTATTTTTCATGTTTTAATTTTTTTCACATGAATTACACTATTATATTCCCATTGATTTTTCTATTAAATAATCATACATAAAGATATAATTAAAAAATGAGTAATATGTAGAGACCCCGACCCCAGATAACCATAGGAGTCGGTGCCTTCTAAACATGATGTGTTATCTTTAAAATAGATACACTTTGTTAACAACACATCATGTTCCATACAGAGGATCGTGTGCGGTTCGGGTTCTGGGAAACCGGAAACTTCTGAAACCATCCATGTTTCAAAAGCTGACACCTGAATAATTTTAAACCAAAACATAGGGTCATTGAAATACACAGTAAGGGGGGTTTTAAAAAGAATTTAAAATACTGTAACATTTGAAAACATTCGTTTAAAATAATTTGAACATCCACTAAGAAGATTTTAACACACCAAACATAACAATGATTTAATCAAAGTTTTCAAGAAAAACATGAAATGAATACGTCAATTCTTTAAGGAGTGGTAATGGTTGTTATAAACAAGTACTACATGTGATTTACTTGAGCATAAATTTAAACAGTTAAAAGTAATGCATAATCAGAGTTGCGCACAAGGAAACAACTAAATGTTCATATACCGGTTATTATTCTATTAAGTGATAACACTAGGCATGCTTCAAGCTTAAAACTAGGTAATTATGAACTTTATAAAAACATTAAAGACATCAGTCATGAATGAACTTTATCTCGGAAAACGTGTTATATGACTTGAATTATGTTGCATCAACATTTAATATTGACAATCGTTTCGTTTCACCGAGGTCCATCCCCAAGGTTTCATTTGAAAATTACCAAGGTTATTCACCAAGGTATCGTGAAAATTGTAATCTCTAGTGGTTACATCATTACTCAATGCATTGGAGCGCTATCAGGGCGCACCCTTAAATTTGCCTTTATTATCATGTGAGCCACATCGTTCATGCTTTACTGAAATGGTTATGTATATTCAAGATGTCCCATACCACCTTGAATATCTCATTCATTTTAATTTTACCCAAGGTGTCCCATACCACTTTGGGTAATCCAATTTCTTAGTCCATTTAGTGATATGTCATAAAAATGAATTATGTAAATAATAACTAACATAATTTATGAATCATTACACACTTTACATGATGTGACAGTTCTCACTAAAAAAAGGGGAAAGGACAAATTAATGACATACATAGTTTAGTACAACATCCTTTTCACTAAGGCATATAAAACAGCAATATACTAAATGATGAATCTTTGTCATTATAAATCTTTGGAAAAAGGGGGGAAATCTTAAGAAAATCACATGAAATCAATTACGGTGGTAAACGGGCCCTTGAACCCAAAATACATATTCTATCATAAAAATTCAACAGGGTAATGTTAGATAAGCCTTTTTAATAAGACATGCCCATCTGTGTGTAAAAAGAAAAAAACATGTTGGTTTAGAAATCACACAATTCATAGCTTTATAAAATCATCCCAGCATCCAAGAATAGTTTAAGTCCTACTATAAAAGGAAATATTCTTATAAGTATATACACATGCGCACATATATATACACGAAGTGTATATATGGGTTTCACACAATTAAAAACAAGTTTATTAAATTCCTTAGGTAACTCAAAGTTTCCAACCATAATTCAATCACATGGTTGAAACTAAATTCATATAAGGTTTGTTATAAATGTATCTATGTATAAAAATTAAGGTTTTACAAACATAACTTCACTTAAACCAAAAGAGCATAGTTTGAAAATATATTTCTAAAAATTTCATTTAAATATCGATGACAATACAGGTCGGGTTAGGAGAAAACATTCATGAACTATATATATATATATATACATACCCTATACATTAAAATGAGGTTGAGATATATTTAGTTATTTTTTTTTTGAAAACCGAAATATAAAATCCCAAAATAAACAACCTGGAAAATTTGTAAACGTGCTTGTACAATGTTTATATACCATTCACATATATATGAAACCGTATATACACAATGTATAATAACCGGTACACATGTGAGCAGTATATACAGGTTTCAAAAGAAAACTGGAAAACAAGCTATATACGTACCCTCTCATATACAACCACTGGAAACCCGAAGGCCGGCCTCTTGAAGGCAGAACCAAGGGGTATTTATACATCGAGTGTATATAGGTAAATATGAGTTGTGTTTAAACCAAAAGTTCCTTTTAAGGGAAGATAAGCATGCAGGAACAACCCATTAACATCACGAAGGCCAAGATCATTGAAGGCAAAGCAACCCGAGAGGGTTATATTTAAGTATATACATATATATAAACTATATATATATATACACCGTGAGTATATAAAAATGAGGTTGTTCCGAAACGTTTCAAGAATGAAAGAAAACCCTTACCGTGCTTGAGGAGGAAGCTCAAAACCGTCTGCTGGGTGTCCATGGAGAAGAAGGAGGATGAGAGGAAGGGGCTACCTCGGGCTTCAACGAAGTAGGGGGGTTTTATAATGGCCTCGGTGCCTCGTTGGTGTCCCGACCCAGGTGTAGACCGACGTGGGGAAGACGGGGGAACAGGGACCTAGGAGGGGGGTGTGCTCGGAAGTCAAGGAGTTGGGCGAGGGAGGGAGGGGCCTGGTGTCCTTGGTGCAGGTCTACAGGCACAGGACCGCGGTGCTAGGAAGAAGACGGAGGGCGACACGGTCTGTTGGCGCAAAAATAAACGGACGACGCCGATTCGTCCTTGGTGCGATCGAACGGTTGGGGCGTGGGGATGTGATGATCGTTTTAAAGGAATCGGAGGGTCGAGATCAAATCTCGGAAGAGATCGGGCGGCTTCAGAGACGCGGGGGAGGTATCGCGTTTAAAAATAGGCTGGACGACTGAGATAGACGCGGAAGTCGATCGGACGGCTCTGGTCACACGGAGCGCGTCCCACATCGAAACCGAAAGGTTTTGAGGCGCGGTATAAATATCAATCCGTTCGGGTAGCGGTGCAATAGCACTACACACATGCACACAGGACCTTATACACGGGTCCCTCCCCACCCCCGCGGGCCTTGGCCCACCATCACGCAGCGCGAGCCGCGGCCTTATACACGGGCCCGCACGCGACCTGGGTAACCTATGCACGGCCCTGCCCGAGCCTCCAGCCTGGCTGGCTCCCGAAACACGCAGGCACACACCTGAGGAGCCCGATGGTGGCACCTCGGGTCCCCATGGGGTCTCGGCCTTGGCCTGAGGTCTTGTACCTTGAGGATTCCCTTGGCTGGCTGGGACCCACTCTATTTTTTTAGAAATTATTTTTATTATATACTTAACTCAAAATATAGTGAAATGTAGGAATTTAGTAAAACAAATAGTTTTAACTCAAAATGATAGAACCAATTTCAAGTTTAGATAAAATATTTTAACTCTTGATCTAAATTTTTTAAAAGATATACCTTTTATACAATACTAATAAAATCATTAGTATTTTTAAAATACTCTACTATTTGTTTTATAAAATTCTTTTAAAGACCAAACGTTTTCCCAAAATTTTTCATAATTTAAGAGATAAAAAGATATAATTATTATGAATTCCCTCTAAACATATAAAACCAAGTTTCCAACTACCTAGGTATTCATCGGGATTTTGTAAAAACGAGGAAATTTACTTTTAAGAATAAAAACGAAGAATCTTCTATGAAACAATGTTTTTAAGAATAAGGTTATGAGGGAATAAAACCGAGTTCTCTTTTAAAGTATATTTTATTAGTGGGAACACAACGGTCGTTTTTTGAAAACCCAACGGACATAAACATAACGGTCATAACTCGAAGGACTAATATAAATACAGGGTTGTGGGGTACCTCTTAAAACAGAACACTTGAACAGGAAGGATGGCTCTCCTCATACCATTGGCGTTGAGCATGTGTGCCGTGGCCCTGGCGATTATACTTTTCACGCTGATGGACCCTGAAGATGACAACTATCTAATTTCCCGCGTTGTGGTCCTTTGTAGTCTTGTGGTGTCCGTGTTAGGTCTTGTGCATGGTAAACTCAACTAGTTGGGTCTCGTAGTAATGTAATGTTTTAATAAATGTCAGTTTACCTTATTCTCTATGTTTTATTTCATTTCTAATTCCTTATTAGCAAAACCAATAAAACAAGAGGCATTAATAAAGGCATAACAATTATTACATAAACCAGTTCATAAAACCAGGGGCGTCACATTATCCCCACCTTTAGAAAATTGCGTCCCCGCAATTTATTTCACGACACTACAAGGTTCAGAAACGTTCCTACCACCTCCACCAACGAATAGGGTCAACAGTTGCATTTAGAGGGATCCCCGTAGCGAAGCTCACTTCTTCCAGCTCCCTAATCCACAAAAACCTAAGACAGGAGGGGTAGCACTTATGTTCCGGGCTTTCAGGCCTCCAAAGGTAAGCTCTAATCGTACAAAGTTCTGAAATGTCTTTGCAGACCAATGTATGAAGAACTTTCCGAATTATGTCTCGGTCGAGGATATCGAAGCCGTAGATATGGTCAAACAGGATAAAGCTGCGAAGTTGGAGCATATAAGCTGCATAAAGATTTCCCTCTAACGCAGCCTCCTGTAATTTCACTCTGGCCGTGATGTTTCGGCCTAGGGTGAAACAAAGAAAGAGCCCTTCATGGTAACTTCCTCGTCGTTCACGTCCAGCTAGCTGAGCAGAGCCGATGCGGTAATAGATGGAGGCATTCCCCTGGCAGGAGCGGAGAATCTCCGGACCGTTTGTTATCTCAAAACATTTCTTGCACGTTCTTCGCAAATTTGCGAAGGGGTCATACTCGTCCTCACACGTTTTGATCGCAATGATTTCCAAAATATCGGTGGGAAGAGATAACAGGTGGGTTTGTCCTTCCATCTGAATGTTTTAAGACAGGAGTTCCATTACTTGAAAATCATACAAGGACAAAAACAAAGTAAGGACAAGGAAAGGAGAAAGATAACATTTCAATAAACATACGTTCATTATTATTAGTGCTTGAGTTCCCCATACTCATTGATTAAACGAACTCCACACAGAGAAGCAAAAATCCCTAACTCCTCGAACCAAACACAGGCCGAGAATTCAGGGAAAAACTCATGAGGACACCTATGACGTCTTATGAGTCTATCATGGGGGGCGTGAAGTTGAGATACATCTTCATACACTTGTCGTCTGTAAGACAAACGGGTGGACTCATCATCTAACCTTCCGAAGTCCAACAACTGACCCCAGAAGCCATAGTTTAAAATCTGACAAAGGTAGCCCACTCGGAGGTCTCCGTCAGCAGCAGCTTCTTGAAAGGGGTTATCAAGCATAGTGCCGAAGTTCTCACCCGCCGTGAAAATCCGGAAAAGTCCCTCGTAGTACCTTCCTCGACGTACATAGGAGGGAAATTGGGTTATTATCATAAGGAGGTAATCCAATCCCAACCCTTGGTGCAGACTAATCACCCGAGGTGAGTTGGATATATCGTAAAGGTATTTGCATTTCATGCGGATATGGGCATAGTTTAGAAAGTCCTCACGGCTTGCTAAGGACACAATGGTCTCTAGGGCCTCGGTGGGGAGAGATAAGAGATTAGTGCCTTCATTTTCCATATGAAAATTAAGAAAACCCAGTTTTTAATAAAATTGAAATACATATACATATATATTTTTGTTTCAGTTTCTGGATTTCCAGAGTTATCCAAACCAAACCTCTGATACCAACTATAGAGACCCCAACCCCAGATAACCATAGGAGTCGGTGCCTTCAGAACATGATGTGTTATCTTTAAAATAAATACACTTTGTTAACAACACATCATGTTCCATACAGAGGATCGTGTGCGGTTCGGGTTCTGGGAAACTGGAAACTTCTGAAACCATCCATCTTTCAAAAGCTGACACCTGAAAAATTTTAAACCAAAACATAGGGTGAGCATTGAAATACTCAGTAAGGGGGGTTTTAAAAAGAATTTAAAATACTGTAACCTTTGAAAACATTCTTTTAAAATAATTTGAACATCCACTAAGAAGATTTTGACACACCAAACATAACAATGCTTTAATCAACGTTTTCAAGAAAAACATGAAACGAATACGTCAATTCTTGAAGGAGTGGTAGTGGTTGTTATAAACAAGTAGTACATGTGATTTACTTGAGCATAAATTTAAACAGTTAAAAGTAATGCATAATCAGAGTTGCGCACAAGGAAACAACTAAATGTTCATATGCTGGTTACTATTCTATTAAGTGATAACACTCGGCATGCTTCAAGCTTAAAACTAGGGAATTATGAACTTTATAAAAACTTTAAAGACATCAGTCATGAATGAACTTTATCTCGGAAAACTTGTTATATGACTTGAATTATGTGGCATCAACATTTAATATTGACAATCGTTTCGTTTCACCGAGGTCCATCCCCAAGGTGTCATTTGAAAATTACTAAGGTTATTCACCAAGGTATTGTGAAAATTGTAATCTCTAGTGGTTACATCATTACCCAATGCATTGGAGTGCTATCATGGCGCACCCTTAAATTTGCCTTTATTATCATGTGAGCCACATCGTTCATGCTTTACTGAAATGTTTATGTATATTCAAGATGTCCCATACCACCTTGAACATCTCATTCATTTTAATTTTACCCAAGGTGTCCCATACCACTTTGGGTAATCCAATTTCTTAGTCCATTTAGTGATATGTCATAAAAATGCATTATGTAAATAATAACTAACATAATTTATGAATCATTACACACTTTACATGATGTGACATTTCTCACTAAAAAAAGGGTAAAGGACAAATTAATGACATACATAGTTTAGTACAACATCCTTTTCACTAAGGCATATAAAACAACAATATACTAAATGATGAATCTTTGTCATTATAAATCTTTGGAAAAAGGGGGGAAATCTTAAGAAAATCACATGAAATCAATTACGGTGGTAAACGGGCCCTTGAACCCAAAATACATATTCTATCATAAAAATTCAACAGGGAAATGTTAGATAAGCCTTTTTAATAAGACATGCCCATCTTTGTGTAAAAAGAAAAAAAACATGTTGGTTTATAAATCACACAATTCATATATTAATAAAATCATCCCAGCATCCAAGAAAAGTTTAAGTCCTGCTATAAAAGGAAATATTCTTATAAGTATATACACACGCGCACATATATATATACCCGAAGTGTATATATGGGTTTCACACAATTAAAAACAAGTTTATTAAATTCCTTAGGTAACTCAAAGTTTCCAACCATAATTCAATCACATGGTTGAAACTAAATTCATATAAGGTTTGTTATAAATGTATCTATGTATAAAAATTAAGGTTTTACAAACATAACTTCACTTAAACCAAAAGAGCATAGTTTGAAAATATATTTCTAAAAATTTCATTTAAATATCGATGCCAATACAGGTCGGGTTAGGAGAAAACATTCATGAACTATATATATATATACATACCCTATACAATAAAACGAGGTTGAGATATATTTAGTTATTTTTTTTTGAAAACCGAAATATAAAATCGCAAAATAAACAACCTGGGAAATTTGTAAACGTGCTTGTACAAAGTTTATATACCATTCACATATATATGAAACCGTATATACACAATGTATAATAACTGGTACACATGTGAGCAGTATATACAGGTTTCGAAAGAAAACTGGAAAACAAGGTATATACGTACCCTCTCATATACAACCACTGGAAACCCGAAGGCCGACCTCTTGAAGGCAGAACCGAGGGGTATTTATACATCGAGTGTATATAGGTAAATATGAGTTGTGTTTAAACCGAAAGTTCCTTTTAAGGGAAGATAAGCATGCAGGAACAACCCATTAACATCACGAAGGCCAAGATCATTGAAGGCAAAGCAACCTGAGAGGGTTATATTTAAGTATAAACATATATAAACTATATATATATATACACCGTGAGTATATAAAAATGTGGTTGTTCCGAAATGTTTCAAGAATGCAAGAAAACCCTTACCGTGCTAGAGGAGGAAGCTCGGAACCGGCTGCTGGGTGTCCGTGGAGAAGAAGGAGGATGAGAGGAAGGGGCTGACTCGGGCTTCAACGAAGCCGGGGGGTTTTATAATGGCCTCGGTGCCTCGTTGGTGTCTTGACCCAGGTGTAGACCGACGTGGGGAAGACGGGGGAACAGGGACCTAGGATGGGGGTGTGCTCGGAAGTCAAGGAGTTGTGCGAGGGAGGGAGGGGTCTGGCGTCCTTGGTGCAGGTCTACAGGCGCAGGACCGCGGTGCTAGGAAGAAGACGGAGGGCGACACGGTCTGTTGGCGCAAAAATAAACGGACGGCGCCGATTCGTCCTTGGTGAGATCGAACGTTTGGGGAGTGGGGATGTGATGATCCTTTTAAAGGAATCGGAGGGTCGAGATCAAATCTCGGAAGAGATCGGGTGGCTTCATAGACGCGGGGGAGGTATCGCGTTTAAAAACAGGATGGACGGCTGAGATAGACGCAGAAGTCGATCGGACGGCTCTGGTCGTGCGGAGCGCTTCCCACATCGAAACCGAAAGGTTTTGAGGCGCGGTATAAATATCAATCCGTTCGGGTAGCGGTGCAATAGCACAACACACACGCACACGGGACCTTATACACGGGTCCCTCCCCACCCCCGCGGGCCTTGGCCCACCGTCACGCAGCGCGAGCCGTGGCCTTATACACGGGCCCGCACGCGACCTGGGTAACCTATGCACAACCCTACCCGATCCTCCAGCCTGGCTGGCTCCCGAAACGCGCACGCACACACCTGGGGAGCCCGATGGCGGCACCTCGGGTCCCCATGGGGTCTCAGCCTTGGCCTGAGGGCTTGTCCCCTGAGGATTCCCTTGGATGGCCGGGACCCACTCTATTTTTTTTATAAGAAATTAGTTTTATTATATACTTAGCTCAAAATATAGTGAAATGTAGGAATTTAGTAAAACAAATAGTTTTAACTCAAAATGTTAGAACCAATTTCAAGTTTAGATAAAATATTTTAACTCTTGATCTAAATTTTTTAAAAGATATACCTTTTATACAATACTAATAAAATCATTAGTATTTTTAAAATACTCTACTATTTTATTTATAAAATTCTTTTAAAGACCAAAAGTTTTCCCAAAATTTTTCATAATTTAAGAGATAAAAAGATATAATTATTACAAATTCCCTCTAAACATATAAAACCAAGTTTCCAACTACCTAGGTATTCATCGGGATTTTGTAAAAATGAGGAAATTTACTTTTAAGAATAAAAACGAAGAATCTTATATGAAAGAATGTTTTTAAGAATAAGGTAATGAGGGAATAAAACCGAGTTCTCTTTTAAAGTAAATTTTATTAGTGGGAACACAACGGTCGTTTTTTGAAAACCCAACGGACATAAACATAACGGTCATAACTCGAAGGACTAATTTAAATACAGGGTTGTGGGGTACCTCTTAAAACAGAACACTTGAACAGGAAGGATGGCTCTCCTCATACCATTGGCATTGAGCATGTGTGCCGTGGCCCTGGCGATTATACTTTTCACGCTGATGGACCCTGAAGATGACGACTATCAGATTGCCCGCGTTGTGGTCCTTTGTAGTCTTGCGGTGGCTGTGTTAGGTCTTGTGCATGGTACACTCAACTAGTTGGGTCTCGTAGTAAATTAATGTTTTAATAAATGTCAGTTTACCTTATTCTCTATGTTTAATTACATTTCTAATTCCTTATTAGAAAAACAAATAAAACAAGAGGCATTAATAAAGGCATAACACTTCTTACATAAACCAGTTCATAAAACCTGGGGCGTCACATAATAGGTTCTGAAAGTAGAAAAAAACGAAATATGGGGACCAATTATATATTACACACCAAAAATTAAAGTTGTATCCCATTTCTATGGGGGTGTATTTGGTGCACTATATTCATGGAGTCCAAAACAAGTTAATAACTAAAATATACAAATTACAAGTAATATTGGTTCATCTAAATTAAAATCCATGCACTATCAGATTGTGGATAATCCACTATGACATCCCATATAGAGGACGTAGAAACCTAGGGCCCACATGAAGAATTAATCCAAGATATATCATTATTTTATTTTCCTTTCTCATTAGATTTATATTATATTTTATTTCAATAAATATATTATGTTATATTCTCTAATTTTTCATTTTGATTTTTAGTGAGTAGTAATTTGGATATTAAATCGTTATTACACATCCAAAAATTAATTTTATAACCTTCCATTACCCTTTCATAATATTAATAAATTTAATATATTCTCACATGTTATATCTATATAAATGAATTGATGATACTGCATCATTTATGGGTGGGATATGGAACATTTGTATTTTTTTAATTTCAATATTGTCGGTTTATTTTTCAATTTTAATGTGTTTCAGAAACCTATGTGCTCAAATTTTTTACATTATAATTTTTCAACCAATATTTATGAGTGAACCAATCTATACCATGAATCTGAGCTTAAATTGTTGTTTAAAATAGATAATTTTTTCACGTTCAAAACATTTTGATTTTCCGGAAAAGACAATTGATTTTTGAATCCCATGGCATGTATCATTGTCTTTATCATTGAAATAACTTTCATATTATTCTTGTGAACATTTATTTTTCATGTTACTAACATTCATCTCACTTAGTTGGAGAAAAAATCCATGACTTCCTTAATAATAAATTGATTTATTCCTATCAAAAACTGATGGGTTGACATACATCTATTTTATTTGATGGAAAATTTCAATGGATTTAAATACCTAATTTCAATGGAATATTTTTTTAGATTAAATTGTAAATTCAATCTTTTAATACATTATAATACATGGACCAAGTATTATTTTATGGATATTTAAATCCAATTTTATTTATCCAACCAACTCTATATCTGAAATTTCATGATATATTTAATGTTCGATGAGGGGAGAAGTTGCCTTATGTTGTGCTGCCTCTTTTGGATATATATTTTTGGTGGAAATTTTTTTAAGAGATTATTTTTATGATAAAAATATAAATATATTGAAATCATTTCCCTTTTATATATTTCCTGAATGAAGTGTTTGTACATTATTAGAGATTCTAAAGGAGAAAATTGATTTTATTTTTATGGATATTTTAATGAATAAAATCAAAAATTATGGGAAGAATTTGATTGATAATGATATATAATTATATAATTTTTGGGATGTCTATTAAATCTTAAAATATTCTGGGAGATTATTTGTATCTTAGACAACTAAAGAGGATTCCATACATGAGTAAAAACTAAAATATTGTATTTTTTTTAAAAATACAAATTATATTTATTAGTCCTTATAATTATTGAAATCTAAATCATAAAAAAACAACATAAAATAAATCCAAAATTTCATCATGATAATAATTTTTACTTGACTTATATCGACTGTAGGTGTAGAAATTTATCATGCATATGGTGACTCTTGAATCAGTTCTGATTAGAAAATCATAGGTGAAAATTTATATTTATGAGATGAGATACAATTTATGGGAGGTAGGTGTATTGTGTGAATGTGGGTAGAAATAAAGTGGAAATATATTGAATTATCTATGTAACGAACATGAATTTTTTTTTTATTTTCTATTATAATTTTTTTATTCTTGTTGAAAAATTGGTGGACCTCAGGAATATTGTTTAAAATTTTATTATACTTGATTTTAATTCTTACTTGTCAAGTTGTCTATGTTCTATGTGTGGGATAATTTTTAGAAATAATATTTTCATATTTTTTTCAAACTTATTTCAAATATTTGTTCACATGAAATTTATATATTTTCACTTATTTTCATTATTAATAATATTTTTTGTGTATATTGAGATAAAATATAAAAATTTATTAATTCTTTAATTTTAAGAAATATTAATTTCATTTTTATTTCGATCATAACTTTTACGATATTGATCAAATTAAAATGGTTCCTTTATTTAGGATTCCCTTTTTTGTGGTCTTTAACATCTTATTCGATTCTATGTGCTAATTTGACCGTCCACAAGAATAAAAAAACCTATTTGAAAAATATTTCTCAATTATATAATAGAACCAACTTTTTAAATGAATAATAACATGGGATAAAGAATTCAAAATTAGAATATTCTTTATGAATTTAAATAGACAATAGAAGCCTCCTGCTAATGAAAATTTTCATGGAAATATTGTCTCATAAATAATTCCACTAAACAATCTGATATGGATTATGATATTGGGGATAATCAAATAATTTTTTTTAATTCATTAATTAGGACATAAAATATATTATATGGGTCTAATGACATTGAATTTTTGAGGTTTGATATAGAATTTAATTTAGAACACATTAAAAGAATAATATTGCTATTTTATTTCTATATTGTGTGTAGAATAATTGTTATTTTATGAGAAATTATTACAGAGGATATGTTTTCTATGTTTCATTTTCCATAATTTTTATTCTTATTTTTTCTTATTTTTAATTTTTCCCAATTCTTCCCAGTTACCCTTCAAATGAAGCAGTAACCATATAAGTGATTAATGATGAAAAGGTATTCCATTTTTTTCTGGAACTCATGCACTTTAATGAATAAAATTTGATTCCCTCTTCTATGAAGTTTCTTTACATTTTTAATAGAAATTATTATTATAATGTATTATTAATTTTTTTTATTCTGTTATTTTATTTGTCATTGGTAAATGATAATTATCTAATCATAATGGTTTTAAAATATATTGGATGTCATAAATAATTGATTAGTGTGAATAACTTGATGATCTTGAGTACTTATGGGACGGGTAGTGGATAATCTTGATTATTTAGGATAAACATGACCTGATTAGGTATTTCCTTTGTTAATTGATGATATTAATTGAAAAACACTCTAACATAGAATTTTAGTAGCCAAAAATATGATATTGTCATGGCTTACTCCCACCATCACCATTAACTAATGGAGCGAAATGAAGGGACCATGGAGTCTCACTTTAATAATAGTAGTAACATATGATTCGATAAATTCAAACTAGGATTGAATTTCATTTGGAAAACCAACCCTTACCAGATAAGCATTTTAATTTTACTTTTATCAATCACATTTATAGTCAATTTATTAATAACATTTTTTTAATTTATTTATTTTGTTTCATTACATTAGGTTTTTTTCAATGTAAAATAATTTAAAAAATAACACATTTTTATTTTAATGGTGGAAACATCATTGATATGGAATCCTCTATTTAGATAGTATAATTTACCCACTAAAATAGATTTTTATATTTTCAAATAATTTTTTTTGACAACCCACGACATGAACATGTCACACAGTGTATTGAGGAACCACTACGGTGTAGGAAGGGCCATTATGGCATGGTCATTAGGGTTATAGTGCAATGACCTACTATTTATGAAAAAAAACATTCCTAAACAACCATTATGACTCCCAAATATCCCTTTTCCCCCCAACCCAATTATAATTAATATCCTATCACTGAAAAATAAGATGAAATAATTTTTTAGAATATGAAATTATGTGATTTAAATAAATAATAACACCTTATTATCCAATTTTATTACATTTTTTTAATGTGTGATTATTATAATATAGTTTTAAATCTTATTCCTCAATATAATAAATATATTCCAACCATGTTTATGTGTATATATTTACACAAAGTAGATGTTTTATTACATACACAAAATTTCAATTAAAACATATTCATAGATATCCATAAGCATCCATAGATGAATTTAAGTGAACACTTCATGTAAAATAATTTAGGTATATGAGATTAAAAATATTGACATGAGTATTTTCAAATCAGAAGATACAAAACCCCATTCAACATCCAACCAAGGGAACAAGCCACTAGGTATGTCTTTATTCTTACCCTAATAAGCTTTACCCTATGATACATTGCTGAAGAGTGAAGATAATTCATTATAACAATGAGACACAATATTTAAAAACTATATTAAAATTATAAATTAATCTATAAGACATTAATTAAAACTATGGTAAAAGTATATGAAAAATAAAACTTATTATAGAAACATTCCAAGAATGTAATACTGGGCTCTATCTGTGAAACGTCCCCTACCCAATGATATCTCAAGTGAACAATCTGGTTGTATGTATGACCCTAGGTGTTCCTCCTCAAATTCAAGAGGTTTATGACTTTTAGAAAGGGAATATTAAATATAATGGAAAGACTACACACCTTGTTAAATTGTTCTATTTAAATAATAAAATATCAAAAAATTTGAATAAATAGTGGAATTGATATGAATAAATTACCAGAGTGCCAATGTTATGAAATTACCAATTGAATAAACCCATGTAATAAAAGAATAATATAATGAAAATATTAAAAAATCAAAATGATTGGATAAATTTAATACTGATAAAATACTAAAAATAATCCAATTAAAACACTAAACACAATGGTCCCAAACCTCATGTTGGACCTGTATCAAATATCCAATCTATCCAACAAGACACAAATCAACAATATATTCATGTTACCATGTCCAAATATATATCCATTAAATAATTGAGGATATAAAATTGAACCCTTTCTAGGGTGTGATTTGAAATCATAATGTCAATAAAACCATATCTAAAAAATTCCAGTCAGAGAAATATATTACAAGAAATAATGTAAATAACAACGTGTTAATTAAAAAAATTATAACTACACATTAAATAAACCTATTGAACCATATATGATGTTGTAATAACCAAGGCCTATGAACCAATGTTTGGATCCTTGCCAGATATCACCGACAAAAGGCGGATCCTCCAATATCAAGATGGATTACCCTAGTCTATAGAAAATTCCAACTCCATGGATGAATCACTCATTACATAAAATTTTACCAAAAGGTCTATGTCCATATTATATCCATAATCTCACCCTTAGGCCTCAATAGACTATGCATATAGTCTCCAATTATATAACAAAATAATTCAAACTACACCCATGAATTACTTACCTATGCACATAGCCATCAGGTGGAATGAAATCATGCATCATTACCAAAGGCAAGAACATAAATTTGGGGTCATGTCCAGACAAACTAAACATGAAAAAAACACAATTCCCTCATGAATATATAAAATTGATTTCACATAAGCTCATGATCATTGAAAAATTAGAAAGTCCAAAATCAAACTTACCTGATATAACATCATAATACATAATGATAAAATTATAAAATTATCATCTTTCCAAACTAATTCATTTCACTAAAACAAGTTCATAATTATCATCATAATCATATAAAACAAGTATTATTACAATTTAAACCTACGTTAATTGACATATTAATAAATCCATTTAGTCAATGGGATTCTACCATAATCAATCACAAAATTTATCAGTTATAACAATTAATAATACTAATAGAACAATACATCAATTTTTCCAACATATCACAGGGTCCAAATGTCAAACAAACCATTTCTCAACAAAGACCAATAACAGAACAACTATCAAGTTTGTGTGATTCTCAGTTTCAATGACTATAAACCCAACATGATCCAAGGGAAGTTCCAATAAATAGGATTATTATTTAAAATGATTAAGAAAATTAGTTATTTCTATGTGGTTCAGGTCAACATGATTAATAATATTTCAAATACTACAGATAATTAAATTATAAAAGTTCATTACTTTTTGGGCCACTAACACATTTCTCAGGATGAAAACACTGCTTCCAACAAGTTACATAAATGAAAATGAAGGAGAAGGAAATATCAATAAGAACATAGATCAGACAAGATAAATATCCACACTTGGTTCAAATATGGTCAAATAGTTACCTTATGATAATAGAGAACTAGTAAAAGATAGGGGAGAACTAAAGCAATAAAAAATATGATTTAGGATTAGACACTTGATTTGGATATTGTGATGGGAATAAGGAACTCCACCATCAAATGAAGCCACATAGGGTTGGGGAAAATGGGTAAACCATTAATGAATCAAAAATAATATGGGATGTGCTTCCTAAAACCAATGATGCAAGAAAATACATTTCTTGTACCATTTTTTCAATGTGTAATTCATGATTTATGAGATACACTAAACGATGAAACTCCTTAGGTTTCAATATTCCCTACCGACCATTACATAATGTGACACAGTTTAATGATGTATAAAAATTATATATTGAACCATTTTAATCAAATATTCTTGGTAACATTTACACATCATGTAACATGTTCATGACATGTAAATGAATAATAGATAGATATCAGTCCAACTTCTACAAAATAGACCCGAACCACATCAGATGCCTTCCCAACTAATGGAAAACCCTTAAAAGACACTTTGGAAAATTTAATCATAGACTCCATTACATTAAAACAAACAGAAATCCCAAAACATTATTTAACTTTCCATAAAAAGTTCTATATCCTAAAAAGTGACTTGACCACCAATGATTAAATATGGGGATCCCAAGAAAAATGATGATCAACTAAAACTCAAAGACAGACATACCTAAAAAAAATGGGATCATACAACCTCCTCACCAAATATTATGTCCTCCCCAAACTACTCTAAGTATCATTGTGTTTTCTAAATGTACATGTCTGGAATCAATGATCACATATCTATGTCCCAATCCCAGGTCCACTCTGAAACATGCCCATTATCCCACTGCACTCAATGATGTGGAATAGTCTTTCCCTGAATATATTTCTCAGCACAATCAAAAATCCATATCAGATTCACCTTAAATTATGTATCTAAACAAACCTCTATATCATCTATATATTCTACATAACAGGGTTTAGGATAATATATTTAAGTATTTTCACATATAACAATTCAAGTGATGCACTATAACACTGTAGAGGGAAAAATCTATAACACACTAGACCACCCATTTACACTATCTCAAAATGCCCAAAAGACATGGTCTATAGATTTGGATTTTCCCTAGAATAGAGTTTCATTATCCTAATGTAATCTTGAAAGAATACAAGTTTACCAACCTAAAACTACATAATTCATCTCCATTGGTCAACATAACATTTCTATCTACTCTTTGTGGTTAGAAACCACCTCCCGGTTAACTGAAACTGCTCACAAATCACATACACAAGACTATGTACAAATATAGATTACTAATCTACCTCTAACTAAGAAAGATGTGATTGAAATGGACATCCTTTAAAATACTTTAATGGTGATTTATTACTTATTATTTTATTATAAGTGAACTTAATGACTGATAAATGCAACTCTGATGAATAAAGGAAGTACCAAACAATGGATTATGACATATTATTTAGATTCATAATAGTCCACCCGGATTGAACATTTGTCTGAGAATGGAAGGTTATACTCAGTAGAAATTTTAATCCCATGGACTTTTGCAATTCCTTCCATGAATGAGAGGTGAAAAAAGAATCTTGATTAGAAAAAATGATCCTTCCCAAATCTTACAATTGAAAAATATCATGCCTGTGATGTATAGAAAAGACATAAATAGAGATGGGATTCCAAATAGGATAAGGTGGGACAAAATCATCAGCTGAAATATTATCACCTAAAATTCATTCCCATGGGGTTCCTTGGGTAATCCTATAAGAAAATAAAGAGTGACATTATCTCATTTCAATTTTATATTGGTAATAATATACAATAACCCAGTAGTCCTATGATTCTCATATTTCACAAACTAAAAGGAGAAACATCTCACCGCAAAGCTTCCGATATCCTTCTTCATTCCTAGTCACATGATCTATCTACATATACAACCCTAAATTTATCATTGATTTGGATGTATCTCCCAACTAGAATCTTGAAAATAAATCATCAAAACCTCTTGAAAGCCCATAAAAATCCATACTCACTTAAGAAAAACATAACAAAATTTACTCTGAAATGGACCATGTTTAATGTTTCTTCCCACCATGTAACATGTCCCTCAATGATAATACATCCTTAAAAAATAACCACTCTATATTCATCTCACACAATTTAATAGGTATAATAGATATCTATGTAAGAGGTACTAATCCCTCAGACTATTGTACATATTGAAGCCTATCTTAAAACAGTTCCAAAACATGACAGTTGTTGTAATCTTCCCACACTTCTTTTAAACTTTTCTTTTGATGAAATTTATCAAAAACTACATTTCATTTTCATAATGTATAATCCAACTCAATGTAGAGAGGTAATTTATAGTCAACCCACCTCCCACTATGAAGTTTCATGTCCTTCTAGGTAAATATGTATTTGAGGATCTTGTGGTCCATGTACACTAGAAACCAGTTTCATAGAGTTTTGTGTCTATATAATCTTAGGGGAATGTACTGTAACTTTTTACTCAAGATCATGGGTATGATACTTAATAACATGTAGTATCAGCTATCTGGATCTATAAGAAACCACTCAGTCCTACTAATCAATGTTTCTCTAATTAAAATAACAAATGTATCATTGTAAATTTAATATGCCTTACCCAGCACTAGTACTATGCATATTAGTGCTAAGGTTATAATTTTCATTAAATTTTCATATCTTTCCTCACATGAATCTAACCATAAAAAAATTACCCATTTCATGGTCAGAATAGACATAAGATATTCCAAATGGTATAATCCTTTGATAAAATGTCATTAATAAACATCTAATCCTAAAAAGCATTGAATCTTGAATTCATTCATAGGGTTTTTCACTTGATAACATGGTTTCAACCATCATTGGATCGACTAAGACTTCAACTTTTGAGATTACAAGACCTATGGAGTCACTTTTTCAACTTATAAATGACATTTAGTTAGTTTAGAGTGAATTATATTCTCTATGATTATACTCAAGATGATGTCAAGATGTTGGGAATGATCACCCAACAACTATGATTATACTAATATTTCATCAATGAAATACACCAAAAACTGATATTGAAAGGGATGAATGATCCCATATATCAAGGACATGGATACTTCAGGAGCATTCATCAAATCTAATAGAATCACCACAAATGTTTACAATGAATAAATAATCCCAAATGAAGTATATATAACATATTATCATATCAACCTCCACTAAAGTTATCATGATCTAAAATTGATAATGGATAATATCTTATCATATTTCAGATGATCGAATATATCATTTATGAATGTATGGGGGTGTGAGTTCATCACTATAATCTTTTAAAATCACTAATAGTATAGGTATAACATGTAATGGATCAGACCTCCCAGATCAATTCCTTTTTTAAAATATGGTGTTTTGGCTATTCTGGGACGTCAAGGTGACATTTTCTGGACCCTTATATTTCTAGTGCTGTGAATAGTGATTGTAGCTTTATGAACTGTGTCATTGGTTTGATAGATGTGAACGATGTCATCGGTGAGGCAAATGTGAACAATTTTATCAATGAGACAGATGTCAATAGTTCAATCCATGAGAGATATGTGGATAGTGTCATCAGTGAGACATATGTGAACAGTGACATTAGTGATACAGATGTGAACAGTGTCATTGGTGACATAGTTGTGAACTGTGTCATCGATGAGACAGATATGAATAGTATCATCAGTGGGACATATGTTAATAGTTTCATTGGTGGGAATGATGTGAAAAATGTTTCTAGGAAGTTAGTCTATCTATAGTTAGTTTAAAGAGTGTTTTAAGATGGTAGGTCATCTTTTGAAAGGTCATCAATCAGAAGATCATCAATCAATATGTGTATTGAGTTTCCATATCAGTCAGTGAAAATTGTTTTTATCATCCTATTGTTTCATCAATATGACACCATCATGGACTAAAAATTCATTCAAATCCTTTTTTTAATGGATATAAGGCTGATACAATTTCCATAAATCCTATCTTAATTTTCCTACGGGTCAAGTATCCTTTACTCGGTCAAACCACATAGTCATGACCAAATCTTCCTTTGACAGAAAATCAATACTTTATCTAAAATTCCTCCATATTTAGATATTCAAAAGGGCCGAGATATGTTTTTCACTTGTTCATACTTCTCCTTTATGATTGTGTGAAGTTCCTTGAACCTTTGTTCCCAAGGACATGTCTGATTGTTCTATTCTTGTATCTTTTCCCCTCTGAGTTTTCCAGTAGCTTGCAAACCCCCTGTTTTTGTGCAACATGGATGTGCCGATTTGTCTTCGATATAAGGTTTGTTCTACCTCAATTGTTATCTGTTCCGTAATAATTTTCACATCATTTCATTTTTTCATGTGTTGGCATGTGATATCCATGTTTCTAATGGAGCTTTCTTGGGTGTTGTTTAATGTGGTTGTGTCGCGGCGTCCTCGGGTGGATGCTGTTGTTGTGGGAGAAGTGATCATGATCCGCTGTGTTAGACCATTTCTATGCACATAGTTTAGAAAAACTATTGATGTAGGGGAGACATGGATTCTCTTTTCTATTTACATGAAGTCATAGAGTTTTCATGATTTAACCAAATATATGTCCATGAAATTGACATAATAAATATTTGAATTGGATTAACTAATTGGTTTTAATTTCTTAGTGATGTTGTTGACTCTTATTTTTTTATATAGTGTGATATCTATGATTTAAATATTTATCAGGTTGTTTAGGATGGATCAGGATGATGAACTTAATGTTGTGATTAATTATAAATTTATTGGATAAATATAAAGGGGCATGGTTAATGAATCTGGTTATTATAGTTCTGATTTAATGATAATAGAATGGATGTAGATATGCATGTTTAATTGAATCTATTATTTCAAGATGTAATAATTAACCTAGTGTGTTTTAAATGATAATACCTTATATGGTTATGAGTTACAAAATTTTCTATAATGGCCAAGAAACTTATGCTATAAAGATGTGAGTGCTTTTGTGTGGGATGTTGAGGTGAATTATTTCATAATTAATTAACATAATGTTATAATAATAAAAATGGACAATGTAACCTAATACATCTCTTCAATTGGATATTTTTATAGGATATATAGTCTTAGAATTGTATGCCAATATTCCATTATAGGTTAGATGCATTTGAGTCTAAGACACGGTTTTTCCCATAGTGTGGTTGTGAGAAATATTATTCCATGTCATTCTCAAGTATTTATATACTATTACACCTTGTTAGTTATGGAAACTATCACCCTATGGATTCTGATCCATGGGGGTGTTTAACCTAACATTTTAAAAGGAGGATGGATGGATGACTACCCCCATAGGCCTAGATCTCTTCCCAAGGTTGTTACTTGTGATCGTATGCACGTCGGTTAGTTTCCACCATATATGTGTGATGGCTGTAATGGATTGTTGTTATTAAAACATATATAACCGGCATATAGATTCTTATGGACTACTATAGATGAAATGTTTATAGTCTATAATGTTATGATAATCCTTACATTGTATATGGTCTATAATAAAAGTAGTTATAATACATGATGTATGACACATGTTATAGGAGAAATGGTGGCTCCCAAAACTCCATGGTTACTTATGGATATGTAAGTGTGGTGGTTTTTCTTGCATGAGGTGCATGTTTTGGTTCCTCATCATGGTTTCTTTGGGCATAACATTTTGGATAGAGATGATCTGGACATGCAACATTGTGGAAATGAGAAATACTAGTATGGAAGTGGTAGCCGAGTAAACTTGATATTCTTTATTATATTATATACTCATTAATTCCATACATGGTGAGAGTAACCACGGTGATCTTTGGAACATATTATAACAATTTAGGTGATGATTTAGTTTCAAATGTTGTGAACCCTACTTTAGCATTATTTCATTAATTTTATATGAGATGCTACGTGGAGGATCCTGCTGAGTATACTCTTAAACTCACCCATAATTAAATAAACTATTCTTAGGTCACAATTTGTAAGTTAGATATAAGGTTGTTTGAAACAATCTTGTGTGTTTTATAGGAGGTTTTTGGGATTTTCAGCCACATATATGTAACATTATTTTGTTACTTGAAGTTTTCCATTTTAGTTGTGGTAGTTTTTCATGAAATTACATATGTGTACTTGTGAGTTCTTTTATATTGTAGTCTGAGAATGAGTTTATGGGTGTCTGTCTTATCTCTCTATTCTAAAAGATTTACCTTTGAGGGTACTTCCACCCATCTATGAGTTTGTTATACACTCAATTCTAGTCTCCGACCTAGGGCCTTCTGGTGTGGAACTTGGGGGTCATTATATCTCATCTCGCATTTCTGGCCTAGAAGGGGTATACTTTGTGGGGAGGGGTCACGAAATAAGTGCAATGTACCATCATCCTTTTGGGAGAAAAAAAGTTGAGAAACCTATGGAGGTTTACTAGGCTATATGAAAACCTTTTATTAATGTTCTTCAATTTAATCAATAAATTTAGGATGATGTAATATTTTAATACAGTAATATGGGATATAAAATATCATTACTCATGAAATCTACTCTATAGTAAACATGATATCCCACTTAGGCGGTAAGATCAAGATATAATTATGAAATACAATCAAAATATTGTATATAACTAGAAAAAAAATGCTACTACATTCTTCTATCATCCAAAATAATTCTTGTCATCTGAGCCATGAGACAATCCAATCTACATTGAATTATTCATGCCGGACCATCCTAAAGATCATGCTCACCATAGTGAGTAAATCTAGGCCTATATATATATAAAGTCATATCTCATCTAATAATAGTTCATATGATCCTTGTAGATAACTAGAAAATCAATACTAAGAATATAATTGAATCCTTTCATTTATAGTAATAAAAGTTCTCCATGTAAACTATGACCTCAATTTTTAAGATAATAGTTCATTTAGTTCATGATACCCACCGACTGCACCCCAACAATGTGTCATTGTTCATGACTATATCTATGATCTCCATATAAATATCCATTTTTAAAAAGATAATATAGAAAGAAATGGTATGCTTATTATGTCAATAATAATTCAAGATATTGTATATGACACAAGAAAAATACCTCAGGTGATACAAGTACCTCCATCAAAACCTATTATAAGAAACTATTTATTATGTAGTTGACTCAACACTATAACCTAGGATCTAACCTAACACCCAATGTTTTCAATCTGAGTCATACTTCTAGTCATATTCTAGGGTACCACATCCCCTAATTCATTCTAAACATCCAATGAAACCCCAACTATAGGTCTTTTGAGGGGTTTCTGAGTCCCTCCTCCACTCATGTTCTTATCTTGTTACCCTACCAATTCAATACTATTGTATGTTTTTTTAAAACATCTCCAGATGACCTACCTTTTTGTAGAAATGTAACTCCACTACCGGGTGACGAAACTTATGGACCTTATAGTATAAGAATCCACAATGAAATTACTATACCAAACCATTGTTTTTTAGATTAATTCCACTCCCTTTACTACTCATTTTTCTACATCCTTGGTCTTAATGGTCCTACAGCCTCTTCTTTCACCTAGAAAAATCATTCACGGATCACCCCATAGAATGAGTTTGGCCACCTCTCGAGGCCTCTCTTAGATTCCATTCTATGATGATATCTTAATTAATAATATAAAAAAGGTTAATAGAAGTAAATAATTTTACCAATGGCCCAAACATAGATGGAATCCCATCAGTAAAAAAATTTACCTAGAGATCTTAACTTTTAAGGATAGGGGAAAGTGTTGAATTTTGATGAAGCATCCAGTGTAGTCCATCACTTGAATGCCCTCCCATGTCCGATGCTTGAACTCATGATACTTATTACCCCTATTCTATATTGATAGAAGTTCCTATCAACTTTTTCTTTTAGTGCTTCCAGGACAACACCTCTCTATACAAAAGTTTCTCTCATGTATCCCACATATGCATGGAAGGTCAGCGAATCATGCATGCAGGAAGATTAAGCCTCATATAATTAGTTGTATTGTCATTCATGAAGATATTCTCAAGTAACATATTATATAATATATCTTCCTGGGGTACAACATTCTTAGTTAAGATAGTTTGATTCTATATTTGGAACTCTCTATCTAGCTATGAGATTGAAGGTACAATGAAGATAATACCCATCTATCTTAATGGATCGAAAGACCCCCAGGAAGAAGTTATGAAGATGAACATACATCTAATTCCCATGAGAAATAACAAGATCCCATTCAGCTATATTAGGAGCATGTTGATTTCCAATATCCTGACACTCACTTCCAAGAAGAATAGGAGTCATTTTCTATATAGGAAAAATGATCTCCTAATAACACTGTATGAAAACACAATCAACCTCAATTTTTCAGAAAGTAGCAAAATAATAGGTCTTGGTATCACTATATATGGATTAATAAGTGAATTTTCACAAAAAATAGTTCATTTTCTACGATTCATTTCATATAATATTTATCTCCTTTCATAGTTATTAAAGAAAATAGATCAGAAGCTTTAAATATGTCCCTATAAGGAATAATGAATTTTAATTTATATATATTTCTATTATCTCATTAGGATTCATGTATACTCCTATCATGAAATACCAAACCAAAAATATAAATCTCATGAAACAATAACTTCACACATCATCTAAATCAACCATGGTGAAGTAACATAAAACCATAAAAAGAGAACAACTTAAACAACAAACCCATATTTAGAAGTCAAATTTTTTCATGTACATGGGTAAAATACTCCAATAAAAAATCTCATCACCATGTCCTAATGCATACTATTTTCAATTCTATATTTCCAAACCTGAAAAAAAAAACAGAAATGAAACCTGATGCCTCTGATACCACTTTTTAACATCCCAGACCTGAAACTCCCTAAAACGACTAAGAGGGTTGGATATGTGATCTTAGGTGCACCTCTATGTTTTCCTGAGGCTTCTAAATAGTATATATGGTATAAATAATATAGTGAGTATAATATACCCACTAATAAAGAGACATAATTAATGAGAAAAATAATATTATAGTAATATATATATTGGAAATATATTAATATGTAATTAGACAACAAAAAAATAAGAATTACATGACTTAATAAATAAAAATAATAAAATTGTAATTTAATTTCAAGTTGAACATGTCAAAATTAAACGTTTAATGTCATATAGAAAAAATATTTTGTAGTAAAAAACCCCTAAAAAACTATGATATTGAACCCAATGTCAGCCTAGTCTGCCTGATCCTTCCCATCTAAAAAGCCACAAATAATCAATGTGGTCTCCTTCCCTTGTCAAAAGCCAAATCAATGAAATTCTTCTAGGTACCAAATGGAATCCCCGCTGGAGTGTTATAATAACTTAGTAGGTTGAAATAAATTTACCTAAATTAATCTATTCTGAGAAATATAGTGTATGCAATAAGAAAATAAATGTGTATTAATTAAGTAAATTAACATGTCACATGAAATAAAAAAATGACTTTCCAGTAATTGGTTAACACCCAAGGCCATACAAACCATAATTGTAACCCTACAAAATATAATGGACTAATGATGGATCCCCTTTCAATAGTAAGTATCACCCATGTTGTCAGAACATTATCTTATTGAGGATGAATCCTCATAACATGAAATTTCAAATGAAGTCCACTTCCTGCATGTTGTCTAGAATATCACCCTCATACATCGAGTGAAAGTGCAATGTGGTCCTCATACATTCGACATAATAAAAAAATCTTCACTAGGGAATCGTGTACCTATGTTCCTATCCCTCACACATATAGATAATTATGCACCATTCCTTTAGGATCAAATATAAATCCTGAGTCATATACAAAAACGCTCAACATTCCAAATAAGAATCCTTCCATTTGTATTCAATTGCATTGATGACACATATGCTAAAAACCTATGAAAATAATATAAAGGAAAATGTCAAAAATTCAAGATATATTATCGTAATACAATGATTAATTTATAAAATTATTATTTTCCAACTGAATTCATCTCATTAATCCATGTTCCTAATTGTTATAATAATTATATCAAGCCTATTTTATTTATCATTTAACCTTCTAGTCATTAGTATATCATTTATACAAATTTAACTATGTTGATTATAGATTAATAAATCACACAAAATATATATTATTCCATTTAATATGACTATGTTAATATTTTATAAATTTATCCAATATATATCAGGGGGAAACTAGAAACTAACCAAGACTCATCCATGAACAATGATTGTTTGCCTTTTTGATAAAAAAATATCATACATTATATGGATAATTAAATCATACCAATGGAATAAGTTTTAGACCATACAACATTATCTAGAGATAACAAAAATCTTCCAACATGTAAAACCAACTAGAAAAAAGAAGAACCTAGACTACAAAATATTAAATATTATTCAAAATAATACCTCGTGATAACAGCTAAAAAGTTTAAGAGATAAAAAAACCAAAGAAAAACAACTCCCCATGGATCAAATGCTTGATTGGGTTTTCTTGAAGGGAATAAGGCACTCCAAAGTCACAAATAGTCACTTAGGGTTTAAGTGAATGTGATGCACCAAAAATAAAACAAAAAACATATGATATACATTGCATAAAACTACAAAAGAAAATAAATTAATGTTGTGTACCATTTTCTATAAATTTAGATATTTATTTATGTGATACTTTGAAAAATGAATCACCATTGGTTAAAATATCCCCATTTGACCATTGCATTATGTGAAATAAGATCATCATGTGTAAACCTTTCACATTATGAACCAATTTCACAGTATCTAGATTGACAGATATAAACATCATGTAACATGTTTATGACATGTAAATATCAAGAAAACATCTCGCATTCAAGCTCTATCGAAAGGATCAGAACCATATCCAAATCCTTTAAAAATATAAGAGAACCCCAAATATGCTCGTCAACATATTTAATCCTAGAATCCAATAAATTTAAAAAACATTAATCCTTGAGAATTATGTCATTTTCTATAGAAAATTCTCCTTATACATAAAAAGGGGCTCAAACACGATGGTTTATAAAATGAGTGCCCAAAAGAAAAGAGGATCAGCCAAAAAATAAAGAGGACGTACATGAAAAAATATGCGATCATTCAATATAGAGGAATTTTAAAATTAAACCATAGTATACACAATATTCAAATTTTATAAATAATTAATATATAAATGAATAACCTTTTAAATAAGTAAAAAATTCAATTATTGAAAAACGAGATTAACATTTATAAATTATTCATAAGTAAATGAATTCTATAAACACATTGATAATTTCATATTTTACATTATTGATGTTCCATGATTTTGAATATAAATATTTTATATTCATTAAAATATTAACTATTTAGTTTTGATATTATATGGAATTTCTCTTTTAAATATATAATATTATGTACATTAGAAACAATTTAAAATTGCATTTTTTATATAATCACATTACATAATCTAAATTTCATATATTTATTTATGAATTAAACCCTATCATATCAATAATAATAAAAATTGATGTTTCTAAAAAAAATATCAAAATGAGATAGTTATTTATATTTAATAATTAAAAAAATTTCTTATGAACAATTCATAACTTCTAAAAAAACATTTTATATTTCATACTTTATAATTTTTAACTATTTATAAATTTATAGTTTTGATTTTATAATAATCACTTATAATTTAATATCATTACTTATAACATATAATGTTTATATATTAAATATTAAAATATATTATTTTAAAAAATATATATATATTTTTAAATAATTATAAATAATTTTATTAAAAAATAAATTTAAAATTTTATTTAAAATCAAATATTTCTAAATTATCTTTCATAGTGTTTTATAAAAATTTCATAAACTATCAGAACCATTTATGCAATAAATACAATACGTAAAAACATTTTATAATTTCCCTTACACTAAATCCCAATTAAATGTATATGTAACCGCCAACAACCCTTATGAGGATAATCTATATAAGGGTATATATGATTAAATATTGGAAATTTCATACCATGTAAGGGTACTAATATCTTACTATTTTGTGAACTCCTTCACATAATTATACGTCCTTATTTACCTTTATATACTAGAATTCCACTTAATTTTAAGCAATATGTAACCTTTATGCAAAACATTATAACTGTGCACAACCTTTACATGTATGGGTAATCAATATCATACCCTTATATAATACCTTTATGAAAACCAATTGTGTAAGGGTTACAATACAAACTATCATTATGTGATCCCTTCACATAAGGTACGCCTCATGTTCCCATATTCTGAAATGAGTGAATACAAGTTATCATTATATAGATAGATCAATGCAATAGTAAAGATATATGGTCCTTATGTAGACCACTCCGTGTAAGTGTATATTCATAGTTACCTTCATGCAACAAAACTAGGAATTTATAAACCATTTTTCTAGATTTTATAAAACTCAACAAAGAATTATCTATTCATTGTTTCATATTAATTTCAACAACTTATTTCAAAATAAAAAATATTGTGTTTCATTTAATACCACTCTTAGGATACCTATGATTATATTAACTCTTAATATACATAAATTAAGCAATTAACAACAAAATATGATTATCTACTGTACACTAAATGGGAAACTAAATATAAAACAAAGAAATAAGAAATGTTATATGTGTCTGTAGTAGATCTATGAGCATTAGAAAAAACAACATTACATGGGGTTGGTAATGTGGAAAACATAATACAAAAAATATTCCAACCATATTGTTGTATATATCTGTTGTGTTAAAAATATGGTTTTATGAAAGGGCTCTATTGTTCCATTCATCTTCTATTGTCAACTTATATGCAATAAAAGAAGATAAACATAGCTACATGTGTTAGGGTGTTTCGTTTAAGCATGATGATCTGAATTGGATCCCTACAAATATATGTAAATATATTATATATTAAATAATTGATATTTCATTATTGATTTCTCCATTATTTATTCCATGAAATTCATAAATAAATACCCTGGTCTTTAAAGAATATATAAATCCATGATATGAATTTAATACCTTACAGTTTCATTATTTAAAGTAGTTTTTGTAAATGATAATCCAGTTGGATTAGGGTTCAGGTGTCCAAAAAACATTTAATTCTATTCCCAATGCATCAAAATCATAATTTTCTTAAAAGATAATATATATCACATATTTATCTAATATAATTTCATATTTATGGAATATCTCATTGAAATAGGAACCTCATATTACTCAGGTGATTACACAAGATTTCCATCAACTAGGGAGCCTTTCAAGACATGTCTCAAATGATAGTAATGAATTTTTTATAGTGGTAGGTGAGTATATGTACATTTTTCTGGAAGAAGTCCTCAAGTTTCTCCCTCACCAAGAGAAAAAAATGGCATCATATTTCATTAAGGGATTATGCTAATTACATCAATTGATTATATTATGGATCTAAATGAGATTTAGAAGTTAAATGTGTAGTTGGAGGAAATTTTGGAAAATGTATTATCAGGCATAGTATATCCCATTAGGATAATCTAATTCCTATCACAATGAACACTAATGGGTGTTTGAGGATTTATATTCGCTATCAGCACTTCTATAATTACATATATTTTTTGAAATGTTTTTTTGAAATAAATATAATTCTTTCAATGTTTTGGGATATATTCCAATTTTTGTTAAGATTATGTTATACACAACACTGAGTTTCGTTTGTGTTACATTCAACTCTGAGTGTAAATGATACATGTCATACCATTAAAATTGTATTATTTAATACGATAGTTATAAATAATATATTGGAATAGTATGTAAAAAAGAATTCTGTAAATTATGAAAATAAACGTTTTTCACTTGTATATATAATGATGTAATTTGTGACCAATCAAATAGAATTTTAATTTTTTTTTCAAAAAGAAAAACTTCTTAGGAAAAACAATTTCTATGCACACAAATTCATTTTAACACTATAAATTTAAAGAATAAATTTTTTATAAATTATTTTTAATTAATAATATTTATTATATATTCTTTGCAAAATTTATAATTCATCTTATTTGTTTTATAGAAAACTAATATGAATAAAAATATTACCCCTAAAATGTATTTTTAAATCATTTTGTCTCATTTTGTGAACTTTTTTTAAAATAAATTTTTTGAAATTTTTATAAAATTAATTTGAGAAATAATATTAATTATTTAAATAATCATCAAAAAATAATGTTATATTGAATTTTTGATACCATTTGAAAAAAATAATTTTTGTGAAAAATAATAATAAATGGAAATTTAAATAAGAATTATCATGTTTTTGAAAGAATTTAAAATAATTCCAATTATCTTAGTATGGTTTGAAATATAATATTAGTTTATATATATATTTATAATTAATTTTTATTTCATTACAAACAATTTTTAATGAAATTGTGAGATAAGAACATTTTAATATTTTGAAATTTTTTTCTTTCGTAACCTGCTTTTTTTTTCACCTCTGGGAGATCGATTTAAAATTTAAATATTAACTTATGTGAATGAAATTTTGAAAAATTGATTCAATAATTCTAGACATGTTTATTTATGTTATATTATAACATAATATTTATTTTATCACCATAATGTGTATGAAAAACAATAAAAATTTATTATTGTGGCTAAGTTAAAAATATGGTTAGTAGGGCTCAAACAAAACTGATAAGTGTTAAAATGACATAGAAACTTGTCCAGAACCCATTTTAAATACATATATGAACCTTATAAACTATATTCTTTTATAATTCCCAATTTTTGATCCTTGTGTTATGTGAATAAGGTGGGTACACTATTTTCTTTCTAGAATTACACGTGTGACACACACCTCACTTATAAAAAGTCACCCCCTCTCCTCTCCTATTAGTAAATCCATAACACATTAGATCATACAATATATACAAAACATTATTCATTAATTACCTTAAATCATCCTATGTAACTTTTTTATATCGTATATTAAAACTATAAAGGCATTAGGATAATCCAAAAAAGGTTTATAGAAGAAGATGTAATGTTTTAAACTATGAATTTTTGTTGGAATTATTCGTTAAAAACATTAAAATACTATTAAATTATGATGATATAATAAAACCTTTATTTATCATTTATTTATGTTGTATATTGATAATGTTATAATTCATATTCATATATGCATTCATCATAAGAGATTTTAAATCATCATTGGTGTATATGGTGGATTACAACCACATGAACTGATGTGATGATTTTTTTATTTCTATTATACATGGATGTTAATAAGGATAGATTAAAAATATATATATTAAAATGGTAACAAAATAATACATATGTAATTATGTTATCACATATACTTACTTATTTTCTATTCCTTGGGAATATGATACGTCGCTTTTTTGTACAAAGGACCACTGCCTCATAAACCAATGTGATATTTTATTCACATATTCTTTACATGTGAGGTTAGAAGGAAAGTGTTAACCAAATATATACGATATATATATGAAATAAATATTATTATATAATGTTAATATATTATTTAATTGTTTTTTTATTCAATCATTTTTGAAAAAGGAAACAACCTTCCTATGTACATAAGACCTACAATCTCCATGAACAGTGTATTCCATTTTCTATATACAATAATTATAAACTAATATAGATACATATATATAATAAATATATATTATAACTATTTTATGGTTAAAATTATATATATTAGGGATCCATTATCAAATTTAATATGAATGAAAATAAAAATCAAATCATACATGAAAAATAAATTAGTTGTTATCTAAATTGTTATTATAACAAGGAATTGTTACTAAATAGGTCATAAACAGTCAAATGTCAGTGATATATGGTATGATATATACAATTATTATTATTGAATATATTTAAAATTATACTGTATTTATTATTCATGATGTTTGAATTTGTTTGAATGAATTCAAGACCTATGTTAAGGGATTTCCATCCCATCTTTACTCCAATGAGACACATTCCATATTCACCACCAATTTCTATTATATGGTGTATTAAAATCACCTAAATTTATTTAATCATTAATATACATAAAATTATTGGGATTTAATAATTATTTTGGTATATCTCATTCATGGGGTTTATAGTTCAAAAAAATGTTAAAGGGAATGAGATTTTTGTCTGAATATTCATTCTTGGAGACATATATTGTGTTTTTCATATATCTTCTTTTATAAGTTATATATAAGACCACTTTGACATATAATATCATGTAATTATTTATTATCATGATATTTAAATTTTTTAATTATATTTTTTCATGGACTTATGATTAGATTTTACCAAAGTGGTATGGGTTTTATGATACAATACACTTTTTTATTGAGATGGTTTATGATTTTGATTTCGATGATAAAATCCTATGATCTATTTATCATGAATATAAATAATTTAATTCAATTTTATCTTATTTTTAATACATTTTTTCGTATCATTTTTCTCTATTCTTGTACCCATGATTCCAAATAATGTTTTTATGAAAACCATTCATATTTCTTTCTTTAGTCAAAAAACATTAATCTTCTATATTTATGTTTTCTAAAAATGTTGTAAAAAATTGTTTTAAAGTTCATATATGATTTTTTTTAAATTCATTTTAACCTTATAATTCTTTTTGAAATTATAATATTCATAAATTTTTCAAAATAACACCTCTCTTGATTTTTTATAATATGTGATATGAATAATTGTGTTAAAATTTATTATGTAACCATATTTTCAATAAAGCATGAACATTATTTTATTTCAGGCTTACATTTTATGTTTTCATGTTTATTTTCAAACAAAAATAATTATATTTTTTTTATATTTTAAATTGTTTTTTCAAAGAAGAAATAATTTTTTCTAAAACTTTGTTTTAAATTATTTTTTAAGGATTCATTTATAAGTTTCCAAGGTTATTCTCATCGAAAAATATTTTGAATATGTTATATTTTTAAATTTTTTTCTTCAATGAAAAAAATAATATTTTTTCTTAAAAAATGTTTTACATTATTTTAGCAGATTCCTTATATAAATTTCAAAGGTAATTTTTTTAAAAAATAATTGAATATGATTTATGTTTTAAAAATTATTTTCAATATAGAAGGCTATTTTAATTAATAAATGTTCCAAGAGATCATTTAAATTATTCTTCTATATAACTTGAAACTATTTGATTTCACCTATATTCTACTACGTATAGAGTCTAGTGACATAATCAGTAATATTTATCAAGATGTATTATGCTTATGAATAATTTTATTATGAAACCCATTTATCTTCCATGGGTTATACATAAATAATATGTTCATGAAAATTATTTCACTTCCATGTTATATTCCATGATAAAGTGATTATGAAATCTAGTTCACTTTCATGGGTTATATCATGATGATATTATTATGAAACCCTATTATTTTTCCCATGGGTTATTCATTGCTGAAATGATGAATTGATTATGAAACATTTATCATTTTCAGAGGTTATGAAAAGAACAAATGTTTATGAAACACATTTCTTTTCATGAGGTCTTATATAAAAAATGTTTAATGTTCTTGTTGAACACATATGTATGATTCCAATTATATAATGGTGGTTATGTTATGACCATACACTATAGTTAATTTATAAACAAGGATTTTCGTTACATTGTAAAATAGATGGGTCTGATGTATATGTCCCTCTAATAAATTAGAAAATGATTTATTTTTTATCAGATAAAAAATTGAAAAGGGGATAGAACCCAATTTTGTAATGGAATTTTTTCAATATGATCGTCTTTATAGTGACCCATGGATACTTTGATTATTATGCGAGTGAAACCATTCCACTATTATATGTTTGGAAATATTCCTTAACAACTAAAGAAATTATTTTAAATGAGAATGTGTATTGAACAAATCTATATTGTTTGAAAATTTTATTCTTGTATGGATCAGGTTATTTTATGATATTATTATTAATGTCTTATGAAAAGACATTATGTATTCCATGAATCAAATTTATGATCTTTGATATGTACTGTTTAGTTTTCTAATGTTATTTTCATGTTCTCATACCCATATTCTCATGCTATATTGATATAACACTTCTTTACCATTACTGAGAATATGATATCACAATTTATTATGTTTCTTATCACCATGTTATTAATAAAGGTTTTATGTAGTTTATGTATATGGAGATTTCAAAATGGGATGATCTTTGTGGGAGAAAGTTAATATTTTACATGGAATGATATGATAATAAATTTATTATCTGAATACACCAAACCAATAATCTCCACATGTTTATATTTGTGAAATGTATTTAAAATTCATATAAAAATATTTATCAATTTTTATAAGATGTTGAGCTATGTAAAACTTGAATCTGGTGATAGTTAAACAATACAGTCATCTAAGAATTAAAAATTTCTTGAAAATTTTAAAAGACAGATAAGATTCTCAATGATTATTCTTGAATATAGTTATTAGTAACATATGGCTTGTGTGAATGATATATTCAAGAAAAATAATCAATTGTAAGTATATGTATTTAGTGATGTCATTTGGTTTATTGGGAACCTCTATAATGTTAATGAATCTTATGAACCATTTATTTCAATCATATCTAGACTAGTTTACAGTGATTCCCATCAATGAAATCAATATTTATTCCTAAATATAGGGGGTGATTTCCATGAATTTTAGGATTAATATATAATTACATTGTAAGAATAAAGAATATAAAATACCCTTGAGGTGTATATTTTTGATCTAATAATATTATTTCTTTGGAAATTTCATTTTTATGGGATATTATTTTATCAATCCAATAAAGGATGAGGCTATTGTAGATTGAAATATTAACATGATAGTGTTTGGGATGTGCAGTTTCATTTGGGTTATATAATATTAACGATGTTTTATTGAATAAAACTATCTAATTCCTCCAACTATGATACCCTTACCCTAATTGACTATGTATTAATTTAGATAGATCATTTTTAGAATACATATTACATATTAAGGAAGACGGTGACTAGTTCCATATTATAATAATTTCATATGGAAGTAGTGGAATATGAGGTGTATTGTAATTCCTCTAGGTATGGTTTTTGTTATGTGATATTTCATATATGTTTCATGATTGTTTATATATCCAGATATCTCATTCCACATGAGAAACATTATGTGACCCATGACATGGTGTATGTAGTGGTGTTATTTTCACAGATGATGTCGAAAAAATATGTTCTAAATTAGTAGTTTATGGTCTTCATTTGTCCCAGTAAACTAATGTATTACATTTAAAAATGAAATCATAATTTTTAGTAGTGGTAATTCATTGTTTTATTATAGGAATATGACATTTAAATAGTTTATAATCTAGATAAATAGAACATGGCATCGGTCACGAACCAGGACGGGTCGCCATCCGACCCGGTGCCTGACCCGGTCCGCGGCAAGGACCGAAGGGCGTTCCCGATCCCCATGGGCTGGCACAAGTGCCCGGGTATCATGAGTAACCTGTGGGAACATTTTACCCGAAATGGTATAAACAAACACTGACAATATAATAAAAAATGAAACTTGGAATTGACAACCAAAGAGACCATAAAACTGAAATCAAAATTTAAAGGTATACAACTAGAACCAATGTCCGAAAATAACCGACAACAAAAGGGACTAAAACTATAACTCAAACCTCCAAGTGACAAGAGTGGGGTAGCATCCGCACGCCACAACACCAACCTACATGAGAAGGCCACTAACAACTCGAACCACCATCATTGAGCACGATGTTAGAACCTGGAATACACAAGAAACAAAGTCTATAGACACCAGAAGGTGTATGTAGGGTGTGAGCGAAAGGCCCAATAGGACGTCACCCAATAAAAAGGATCCATGCCAACACATAAAAGGACAATTTAATGTGCTTATTGAAGTTATACATTCGAAATTCTCTTAAAGAAAACATTTACAAACCAAATGCTAAAGGAAAACACTAAAAAAACTCATTTCACAAACATGATTTTAAAGAGAAAGAGGAAGGTTCATTATGGGCACACACACACACATACTCACACACACACAAACACACACACACAAACACACACAAACACACACACACACACACACACAAACACAAGTGGTCCTCCATATGCCGATGGAAGGCACCACGCCATCGATGGTAGAGCACTATAGGTAAACCCCTAAGGATCATCTTGCTTGAGTGGGACCCTAGAACCTCATGTCTCAGTGAAACGTGGTTTAGAAGGCCACGACCCTCAGAAAACATTTCTTAGAAGTCCACAACCCTCATAACATGTGGCATAGAATACCACAACCCTCAGATATCATATGTTTAGTCAGTTTTACCATCGTCAATCCAGCTAAGTGAAATAGGGACGATACCCATCCAGTTCACTAGAACAATAGTTCTAGTCCTCCCACCTAGATACCGAGGTTTTTCCCATGTTCTCAAACAAGTTTCACATTCACATAGTATATTTCTTTCTCATTTTGCAGACCAAACAATATATTGCACACAAAATTCACCATTTGCATACCAAAGCACTGTTTCAAGACACACGCACAAGACATGTCTCATTTTATAAAAATACACCATTTCAAAAATGAACGCGTATTCAACTCCTACAATGCACCATTTTAGTGTCATATAAATGTACCAATAAATCATTTGAGATATTATTGAAATAATTTCAAGAAAAACCAAGAATAATTTACACCGAAAACAACTTGATTTTATATAGAGGCATCACTTTAAAACTTGATACACGTGGTAACCATGTCAAATCTTGTTTTCCATTATTCAAACAATTTTTCATTTCAACTTCAAAAGTACAAAACAAGGAAAAAACACCAAAAGTGATCCATATACTTTGAAAATTTCTATTTAAAAAAACACAAACACCTAAAGTGACTTTAAAACACCTTTCGCACCTTCCGAACAACCCTCAAAAACCATTCAACCATGTTTCTCACTCAAACGCCACTTAAATTAACAATTCCTCAATTTATAAAACATATCGCATGAAAAAGAAACCATTACAACATCAATTTTACAAATTGCCCCTTCTAAAACCTCATTGGAACTCTATAAAAAATTAATAAACACTTCTAAAATTTTTCACAACAGGATCGAAATGGGAAGTAACATAATCGTTTCTAAAGAGAGTGCAATTGTCATCACTCACACGTGTCCAACAATTTTTAAAATGCCTTTCGCACAACCTATTAAACACAAAAAATCATTTATACAACAACACGAATATAGACAAAAAACACATACTATTTTGGAAACCCAATTTCCATCAACCAAACACCCCAAAACATTATAAACATAGATCACACCATGCAACTAATTCATAGAACAAATTAAATAAAACTAAACAAACAAATTAAATTATCTAAATGATTCAAAGGCATGGACCCACCTACCTCAAAGAAGGAAAGGAAGAAAAATGATACGGTGCAATACTTCCGTTGTGCATCGGTCACACTACACGGAACCACCAAAAAGGTCCTCAAAGAGTAGACCAAAAATTCTCATCGCCAACCCATCACAACATCAGTGATTTAATAATTTAACTAACAATAAAACAAATTCAATAATAATTAATTAAATTGAATAATGAATAAGCAAATATAATAGTAATTAAACAATAAATTAACAATTAAAAATATTCAATTAACTAAATTGATAAACAATTAAACATATTAAATAAAATTATTAACCAATTTAATAATAATAAAATAATTTGATTAAAAATTTTAAACACAAGTGATAATAACTGAATATATTAATTAACAACTAAACAAATCAATAATAATTAAATAAAATAAAACCCACCCTTATCGCGGAATTGTCGAGATCCAACCAAGGGGTGCACAGCGGCTGTTCGGTGAGTGCGAGCCGGGTTGCGGGGGTTGTCCAGCAGCGCGAGCGAGAGTGAGGGATGGCGAGACCAGAAGAGGGTGGGGCTGGTCGGATTTTTGTGAGGAACAAGTGTGAGGAGAGAAAAGAAAAGAAAATAAAATAAAAGAAAAATAAAAAGGGGGGAGATGGGGTGTGATGGGCTTGGAAGGGAGGAGAGGGGAGGGTGAGGCGTCCTGGAAGGGAGAGGGGAGAGGGGAAGGAGAGAAAGAGAAGGTAGGAGAGAAGGAGAAGAAAACGTGGGGGAGAGGAAAGAAAAAAAAGGGGGGGTGTGGCGGCTAGGGTAGGGATTAGGTGGGCTAAAAAAGAATTAAATAAAATAAGAAAAAGAAATGAAATAATAAAGATAGAATAAATAAAAAAATGGAGAGATATAAATACATATATATATACATGAATATATATATATATATATGTATATGTATACACACAATAATATTAATTAAACTATTCTAAAATAGAAAATGATAAATGGATTTATTAATATAAGTTAATAATTGAAAAGTAATAGAAATACTAATAATATTTATAATAGTAGGGAAATAATTTTAAAATAAAAGAAATACTCACTTAAAACGTTAATATTAATAATACCAAGTAAGACCACCCATGTACCGGGCAGGCCACGAGGCTTCACCCGTGCCATGCCCGTGCATCGGGCAACATCAATCCCGTGTCCATTTATCACCGCAAGTGCGTACCACTAAACTCGCGCTCAGCTCAAACTCCAACAAAAAAATTTACAAAAAAAGGCAATAAAACTAAAGTGATTAAAATTAAAATTAAATACATACCTCAAAGTGAAGACCAAGTGAGACAATTCTCCCCACCATGAAAACTTTTCGTCCCCGGAATGCCACAGCTAGGGTTGAGGCACAAAGAAGAAACTGATACCCCACTAATGTTCAAAGAGGATCTCCACAACCATCAAGCGAAAAGCAGCAAAAGCAACGTGCTCAAAAAAAGTGACTCAAATGGAAACCTCAAGAAGCATGTTAAAAGACTTTTTGATATATGGGGCCCAACCCAAGGAGCTAGAACGCCTCTAGTTGATTGATTCAGGAAAGCAACTCTCATACCTGTGGAAACCAACCTCACAATCCAAAACACCTCAAGCATCATTGAATGAAAAACACACCATTTTACTGGAACGAAGATACAAGACCAACCCACATCCAAGGAATGCTTCAATAACCTACCACTAAACCATCTCGGGGAACAAAATTGAATGGACAACCATGGGAAAGCCCGATGGGGCTCTACAATATTAAAAAAAACTTTCCGACACCCGAGACGAGACTAGAAAATCGACACGAGGAGGCCCAGGCGGACTCCCCACCATTAAGATCCTACTATCTCCCAATATGGGCTTTGGGAAATCAACACCGGGAGGTCCGAACGGACTCCCCACCATTAAAGAAGAGTCCAACATTGATTCATTCCAGAGATATTTGTACGAGATCCGATGTGGGTCTCCCCGCCATTAGAACTAATAGCAGGTACAAAAATTTAGAAAAAATATTCTCGATGGTGACCAAACACCCCACCACAAGGTGCGGGGAGGGAGGGGCTCGACTACCGGGGTGTTAAAAACATGACCCAAGTCAAACTAGCATTTCTACATTCTTGGATGAGCATTATTCATATTTGAGACAAATTTACTCAACAAACCCCATAAGGCCACTAAAGCGATCACATCCATTGAAACACGACCCCCAAGACTATAATGCACGAGACGAACACTAATCCACATGGTCACGAAAACCTTATGCAACCAGATGGCTCGTTCGAAACGAAACAACCATAGAAAAAAATTTAAACTGACTCCACTCTTAACCCCGATGATAGAAACAAGGTCGGTGTCTCATACACTCTTGGGGTTCTTGACCACGCGCCAGCATCACTCTAGGGCATATGGATGGAGCCCTAATGTTCGAAGCATCTCCTGCCTCGCAGTCAGGCATTGAAGACTCCTGAACAGAGCTTATCCTTTTGGTGTCACATGCAACCACACTGAAATAGAGGCAACACAAGCAAACACAACACATTACAGAATCTGACTTATCATATGCGGAACATTCACCAACACCAGTGTTTAAATGGTGCATGCACATCACCCTTTGTCACACTGAATGAGAACATGACATCACTAATCATCACCTGAACATGACTATTGCTGTTGAGAGGAACATTATGTTGGTAAGGACTTTATACCGCATCTTGAGCACCACATGATTTCTGCAAATGACCATAGCATCCTCATACAACTGGGTCTGCCACACAAGTGTCCTAACGTAGACCCTTTCATAAACGAAACCAACAAAGGACCAAAGGTCATTTAGAATAGTGGCTTGCACCGACTACTCTAGGCTGTTTCCAGGAGAAGCCTTCAAGCCCAATGATGTCAAATTTCCATACCCGACGACTCAGACAACTCAAAGAAACCAAACCTCTGTTCAAATCCCCTTGCATCTGTCATCCTGCTGTGATAGGATCCACTTAGTTGTAAAAAGGAGAGGTGGGTTCAATTCTAGAATTAAAAGAGAGAGTCCTTCGATCAACTGGAGTGCCGGCCAACAGGAAATTCTCTGTAGTTGTACGTCAATCACATGCCAACGCTTTATGGGGGGACATACACTAGTCAAGAAAGAGAACTATGGACCCTACCAAACTGGTCCAATAGTCAAGATATACCACAAGAAAACACAGAACATGCAGGGGAAACCACTGCAAGGGCTCCCCGATGTACTCTTCAGAGAAATTTACTAACCACACCCTTGCATACCAACTTTAAAAAAAGAACTCAAACTCAGGACACAAATCATTTAGAAAGGATCCTCGGCTCAAAACACCTCACATCCAACACTTCCCAAAATAAAAGGACACATCACACGACCACCAATTATTAAAACACAAAAATTTCATTTAAAAAAACATTTTGAAAATAAGCAAAGCTTGTGGGTTGCACAAAAACCAATGGTGTCCCATGGGCCTCGCACATGCATGTTCCCGTGCCACACTGGCACCCACCTCATATCAAAGCACTATTTCATGACACACACACACGACATGTCTCATTTTATAAAAATACACCACTTCAAAAATGAATGCGTATTCAACTCCTACAAACCACCATTTTAGTGTCATATAAATGTACCAATAAATCATTTGAGCTATTATTGAAATTATTTCAAGAAAAACCAAGAATACTTTACACCTAAAATAGCTTGATTTTATATAGAGGCGTCACATTAAAACTTGATACACAAGGTAACCATGTCAAAACTTGTTTTCCATTATTCAAAAAATTTTGCTTTTCAACTTCAAAAGTACACAACAAGGAAAACACACCAAAAGTGATCCATATTCTTTGAAAATTTCTATTAAAAAAAACACAAACACCTAAAGTGACTTTAAAACACCTTTCGCACCTGCTCAACAACCCTCAAAAACCTTTCAACCATTTTTCGCACTCAAAACGCCACTTAAATAAAAAATTCCCCAATTTATAAAACACATCACATGCAAAAGAAACCATTAAAAATCAATTTCACAAATTTACCCTTCTAAAATCTCATTGGAACTCTATAAAAAGTTACTAAACAGTTCTAGAATTTTCCACAACAGGATCGAAATGGGAAATAACATAATCGTTTCTAAAGAGAGTGAAATTTTCATCACGCACACATGTCAAAAAAATTTTAAAACACCTTTCGAACAACCTATTAAACACAACAAATCATTTATACAATAACACACATATAGGCAACAAAATTATACTATTTCAGAAACCCAATTTTCATCAAACGAACACGCCAAAACATTATAAACATAGATCACACCATGAAACTAATTCATAGAACATATTAAATTAAACTAAACAAACGAATTAGATTATATAAATGATGCAAAGTCATGGACCCACCTACCTCAAGGCTGGAATGAACGAAAAATGATACGACTCAATACTCCCGCTGTGCAAAGGTCGCACCGCACAGAACCGTCAAAAAGGTCCTAAAACAGTAGACCAAAAATTCTCATCGCCATCCCATCACAACATCAGCGATTTAATAATTTAACTAACAATAAAAAAAATTCAATAATAATTAATTAAATTGAATAATGAATAAGAAAATATAATAGTAACTAAACAATAAATTAACAATTAAACAAGTTCAATTAACTAAATTGATAAACAATTAAACAGATTAAATAAAATGATTAACCAATTTAATAATAATCAATTAATTTGATTAAAATTTTTAAAAACATGCGATAATAAATGAATAAATTAATTAACAACTAAACAAATCATTAATAATTAAATAAAATAAAACCCACCCTTATCGCGGAATTGTCGGGATCCAAATGAGGGGCGCGCAGCGGCTGTCCGGCGAGTGCGAGCCGGGTTGCGGGGGCTGTCCAGCAGCGCGAGCGAGAGTGCGGGATGGTGAGACCAAAAGAGGGTGGGTCTGGTCGGATTTTTGGGAGGAAGAAGGGTGAGGAGAGAAATGAAAAGAAAATAAAATAAAAGAAAAAGAAAATTGGTGCTAGGCGTGGAAGGGAGGAGAGGGGAGGGTGAGGCGCGCTGGAAGGGAGAGGGGAGAGGCGAAGGAGAGAAGGATAAGGGAGGAGAGAAGGAGAAGAAAACGTGGGGGAGAGGAAAGAAAAATAATAGGGGGGGTGGAGGCGGCTAGGGTAGGGATTAGGTGGTTTAAAAAAATAATTAAATAAAATAAGAAAATGAAATGAAATAATAAAGATAGAATAAATAAAAAATTGGAGAGATATAAATACATATATATATATATACATGAATATATATATATATATATGTATATGTATACACACAATAATAATAATTAAACTATTCTAAAATAGAAAATGATAAAAGGATTTAATAATATAAGTTAATAATTGAAAAGTAATAGAAATACTAAAAATATTTATAATAGTATGGAAATAAGAATAAAATAAAATAAATACTCACATAAAATGTTGATATTAATAATACGAAGTAAGACCACCCGTGTACCGGGCATTCCACAAGGCTTCACCCTGGCCGTGCCAGTGTGTCGGGAAACGTCAAGCCCGCGTCCATTTATCAGCGCAAGTGCGTACCACTAAACTCGCGCTCAGCTCGAACTCCAACAAAACAATTTACAAAAAAAAGGCAATAAAAATTATGTTATTAAAATTAAAATTAAATACATACCTCAAAGTGAAGAACAGATGTGATAGAATCATATTCCCTTTGAAGGATATAAAATGAAAATATTATGGAAGAGTTTTCTAGGTAGACATTACTGTAGTAATACCTGTAAAAATGAGACGACTCATAACATTGGATATTGGTGATCGATCCTACAATGTTTTAATTGGTAAAAGATGCCCAACATGGAGACATTGAATTTCAGGATGTATGAGATAATATTTTCTTCAATGATGGCCCTATGAGATTCTTTATTTGTGGGGAGTGAGTTTTCTCATTTAACATATATTGAATGGTTTCTATATTAGTGTGTGATGATTTTTTAGAGTGTTCCATAACTCCCCTATAGAAGTAATTATTAGTGTGTCCATCATTCACCCATACTCTAAGGATATGTAATTTATTCTAGTTATAATGTAATGTATTAATGAGTAAATTTATTGGTCCCTTGACACTTAGAAGGTAAAGCCTAAGCACCAAGTTCATATTAATATGATGCAACACCTTTTGGTTCCTAAGTATATGAGGGAAAATATATTGATATATTTTGTTCCTAGACATCCTCGACTGGTAAATGGGTATGAATATTTCTATTTATCTAGTAAATAACTAGCCATGTCAACTCACATTATTTCAATTCATGAAAAAATTCAGTTGAGGGATCATGACATCCATACAAGAGATGGATGATTAGGTTTCACAGTTTCAACTTATTTATTGTATATAACGATGGATATTTATTTACATCTTGATTGTGGAGGATAGTATTGGTGAATTTTTTTTATTGATTTATAAGGGTATTTAGATCCACCCTGAGAAAAATTTTCAATCAGAGAAGAATGTTTCAGTTCTTGAGGATATTTTTTGGGCCTACATACCAGAATTTTGGAGTTTATTCTGTCACCTATCATTATTAATGATTTCATATAAAAATAATCCAAATCTAATATTTTCATGGATGCATTCGGTTCCCTTTATATAATACCATATAGGGTACCACTTCGATGGATATATATTTTGAAGTCATATTAGATGCGGTCTAGGCTAGTTAAAATTTTAGTATAGAATATTTAGGTGATTTAGATGTGTATGGGGAAATCCTTAATCTGAAAAAAGTACTATTAATATATAATTAAAACACATGTGTTCACTAATGAGTGATTCCATGTGATCCTAATGTCTTCTATGCATCATAGATTGTGGAGGGTTGGATATATAATAAATCAATCCTAAACATTCAATGGATCCTTCTATATTCTATATAGGGTTTGGGAGGCTAATTATCATATGGAATTACCCTTAGATAGTTTAAATGCATAAATTTTTCCATGTTTCATAGTTGAGACGGTATGTGAATTATCTTCATACATTATCATCTAGAGTGATCAAGATATTGAAAGTGACACTAATTATATATGCTGTTAATAGTATATATAAGATTATAACAAGAAGATATTTCATGGGTAATCTATTCAATTTGTTCGAGTCTTGTGTTATCATGTAAATTTATAGGAGATCTTGAGGGAATGTGATAACCTAATGGGATCATTTTACCCTCAACCTTTTTCATGTGTTATAATTTTTAGGATGATTATATTTAAATGTGGGGAGGATCTAGGGACCTAATGTTTCATAAAAGTTCAATTGTATATATTTTTTATAATATTTATAATGGTGATCATTATATTGTTTCTGTTTATTATCATTAGGGGAATTCAAAAAATAAATAAAAATAATTAATATATTTATTTTAGATGCATCCATTGTAACTTAGTGAATATATAAAATAGTAATATTATAATTGATAAAATGTATCACGTGAAACAACAAGAATATAAAGTAATATAATATCATGAGTTTTTAGAATATAAATATATATACTATTTTAAATAAATTCTAAATATTTTATTTCTCTAAATTCATGTAATACTGAGTTAGATTATGACATACGCAATAACGAGTTTCTTCAATGGCTCTCGTTACATGAAATATAGTCTTACTAACAATAATATATTATTAATATATTTTCATAAAAATACATAAACTATCTATTGTAAACATTATAAATTAACTTATAGAATTATATTATTACAAAACTAATTCATTGGTTACAATTTAATTAGAAATGAATATAATTTCCAATTAAATATATAAAAAATATTTTTATAGAAAACTATTTTTATACTCACAAATTAGTTTTACCATAATAAATTAAATTAAATTCAATTAATGAGTGATATTAAAGTAATATATATATATATATATATATATTATTAAATATAATAATTCTGATGTTCATACAATAGATTTGATAAGAATAAGATAAGAACAAACCCAATATTACACATAAAATACTATATTTTTATTAAGTATCTTTTATCACAATTTATTGGAGAACCAATATTACATAATATTTTTTTATATTATATAATTAATTTTTGTCTAAAAAATTTTAATAATTTTTTTAGACACATAAAAATTATGTTAGAGTGAATTTTTGGTACTTTTTTGTGTGGATTCATTTTTTAATGAATCATGAAATATAAAAAAATTTAATTCAAAACTATATGTTGAAATAATTTATTAACCAGGATTTATTATAATTTTAATTTGTATTAAAAGTTATATTTTATCATATTTATATAATTAACCCAATTATGGTCATTGTGATAAACTTCAATTTGAAATTTACTATAAAAAATACCTTTATTTTTGGTGTCTTAACATTAAAAACATATATTTTCTCTACATCTACAGTAATACATTTATATTAATTTTGAATACCTATTTGTTTGGTATTAGAAAAACTGTATTCCATATTTGGAATCAGAATAACTTATAATTTATAGTATGGTCAACTTAGTTTTTGACCATAAACATTATTGAATGTAATTAAAATTAGTTACAATTGTTAAGGTAGAATTATGCTTAATAAGGGAGTAAACCATAATAATAATGGCTCAAACGACCGAAGAAAATTTCCAAGAGAGATTGTATGTCCATATTTCTACCATATACACACATTATAGAAATTGGACAATTATTTGATCAAAAGTAAATTTCAAAAACGTGTATGAAATTCTTTTGTAAAATTTTTACAAGAGTTCCACTCCTCCTATAATATAAAAAGGCAACATATCCTCCCACATCCTGCCACCTATCATGATACTTTTTCAAGACCTAGATTTTTAAAAATTTATCATCCAAATTTATCCCCTCATTATTGAAGGGATTAAATAAATACAAGGAATCCTTTTGTGGTGGAAACCAAAAGGAGTTACCCAATTAAGATGTATCATCTTTTCTTAAGATATCTATTTTTATTCCCTTCCTCCACCCCATAAACTATTTTTGTTAAATGATTATATAACAAAAAATTATCATAAATATACTGGAATGTTTTTTTATGTTTTATACCAACAATAACATACATTCTCATTTAATGGGTAATAAAAATATTTTTTATATAAATGGTGAAGTACCGCCTCACGAAATGATGATTGTCCATTCATCCTTTACCACATCTCTTGGTGGTAATTATTATGGACACTATATTTTTACATGAAATATATGATAATTATTATAAATTTATTCTTATTTTATTCTCTTGTAATACATAACATTAAACAGTTCATTTTTTTAAATATGATAACATCATTTTTGAAAGCTGAAACTACTGCCTTCTCAATGCGATGTGATTCATTCACACCATGAGTGGAATATATAAACGATGATTATTATTTAAAATATGAGTGACAAAAAAAATATTTATGATATTAATAATAAAATAAAAATTCTAGAAATAATATATATATATATATATATATCATTTTCATTATTATCACTCCACTAACTAAAAAGTGATAATGTCACTCATTGACGTGTGGACTACCACCTCCTCTACAAGATGTGATTCATTCTATAGAAAAAATATATAATTAAGTATATATGATTAATTGAAATTTTATTTTTCATATTATGGTGATTGTTGAATTATATAGTTTTACTTACATTATTTTTAAAATGATCATTGAAAACGAGAATGTTACTTCTGCATACATACAGCTTACTGTCTCTATGATTGTAATGTTGATTCAATTTTCATAACAATATTTTATGATTACTTTAAAAATTATAAACCATGTATAATTTTTTTATTATGTCATTATTATTATATTTATGATTTTATATAATTATCTATTTGACCATAGTTGACCAAGGAAAATTGTTTTACATATAAACTAACTTTGGTCAAAACAACCAATCTAAACATAATTGATTAAGTAGTTCTATACAGTAGGGTAATAGATGAAATAAAAGTATTTTTATATATGAAAAACTTTTATAGAAAGTAAATTCTTAACATATTTTAATTATAAAGGATGTTATAGGATGTTAAATAAAAATGGAAGATATCTTATGGTATTTCATAACAATTTACATTCTGGTGAGACTTATATGTTGTTATGCACCTAGTTTATTTTATATGGTGTATATATTTACCATTGACATAATATATCATGAATATCTTTATTATCATGATATTATATATTTCAATTACTCTTATTAATTCATGGATATTATTATCCAAATGTTTCAAAGTGGTGTGGTACACTTTGAAATGTTTATTGATTATTCTCTTTAAGAATGTTTTTAAAGGTAATCATTGCATTCTCAGTTCATTTTGTGATTGATAAAAATATATTAAAACAATACCTTTTTTGTTCTTAACCTAATTTATTATATATGGTTTATATAATACCACTTTAACATATAATATCAGGATTCATTCAATTTCAATTTATTTTGAACATCAATTAGAATAATCTCATTTAAGGGGATTTGAGTTAAAAGTTACCAAGTGCAATGGAATTTCATAACCCAATTTCTTTTCATTGGGATATATTACCTCCTCATTGTCATTGATATTATATGATTATATGTATAATGAATTTGTCTATCAATTGATTTATTTCCTATTCCATATGTGGATTTATAGTTGTTACGCTTAATATAATCATTGATTTATTATCACTCAATCATTATAATTTTTTAATGGTTTTACCTTACAATATCGATTAAATAGAAATTTTTTTAATGTGAATTTACATTAGAGAAAAGTATTTGATTATTTACTAAAAAAAATTAATTTTTTATCATATTTTTATTCATGACCTTTTTTAAGTAATATTACAATTCATCCACTCTTTGGTACAAAAAATGTTTTATAAATGTTTCTTAAGATAGTCTACCATTATTTAACTCTTTATTTGGAGAAAATGTTATCTTCTAAAAAACCATTTTTCTAAAATTGTTTAAAAAATAATGTAATATTTATTTAATAATGGAATAATTACCTTTCTTTATTTTACCAATGTTTTCAAATAAATATTCTTGTCACATTCAAAAAAATGATTTTTATATCCTTTTTATTGTGAAAGGTAATGTTCTTTTTTTAATTCATATGGAAATTAAAAAGTTACTCACCATAATTTTGTTGAATTTTGTTGTCCTTGATTAAATGATTAATTTTTAATTTTTTTTTGAAAAGTGACTTTAAAATAAAATGGTTTTCAAATTAAATTAAAATGAAAGGATATTTTCTTCATGAATTATTTTATATGATACTTTAATTTCTGTTCATTAATGACAAAAACCAATTAATTTACTCCAATTGGGATATATTTAATTGATAAAATCCTTATTTTCAATATCAATGTTTTATGATTGTTTTTTTCAAAATATAGTATTAAAATTCATATACTTGATTCATTTGTATGTCACCTTAAATTATTCCACCAACTATGATCATTGAAAATTAAATTTTCCCATAATTATCAATATCATTTAGCATTTATATTAATATTACCTAAATAGTATTCCATATAACATATGATTTCCAAATTGAAAATTATTTGATTACTTGGGAAAATGATGATAATTTTGTATTATTTATTCTATATAGATATTTAATAAGTAATATTTTTTACTTTTGTTCATCAATATGAGGAATTATTTAAATATTAAATTACAAGTGGAGTTCTGACATTATATATCTCCTCGATGCTTCTACAGATTCTCATGAGAGGTAGAAGTTGGGAAATGAAACGAGTTTCTATCCATAGTTTTAAACCATATTTTTAATGGACTTAGATGTATACATTTTCATGTGCCTCGTACATGATTTCAATTTAGAAAGCATTTAATTCATTTATTTTTAGTTATTATTCGTCCATTAAATTTTTCCCTAGTATATATATTGATAAATTTCTTTTTAGTTCAATAATTAAATGGCATGTGTTTCAGTTTCATATATTCCCATATTTATTTTTCATTATCTTTAAATTGGAATGACATGTGTTTCAATTTACATGGCCTTATTTTGTAATAACATCATTTTCTTCCTATTTATTACATTCCATGTGTTTTATGTTATTTACCTATCAATTTTTACTTATTCTTATTGATTAACTATTTATTCTGCTATACATTAACATTATAGAGAATTTGAGATCTCCCTTATTTTCTGCCCTTTCCCCGGTAACTCAAGATGAATTATGAGAAAGTAATTAATGGATATTATAGATGTAATAAATTTATTATCCTTGTAGATATTTATTTTATTTAGAAAAAAATTATTATATAATTAGATTAATCCTTTCTCATATATATATCTAGTTTACCAAGACTACTAAACTAATCAGTGCTATGTGATTTGATTATTATTAATCATGCCAATTTAATTCTTAGGTGAGAATGGATACATGATTTCTAGGGTTGGGTCACTATAGGTAGGGTCAATGGATGTTTATTAGAATCATTGGGAACTAGATTTTGAAAAACAATGATTAGAAAACATATCCCTAATGTAGAATTTTAGGATTAGTGTAGAAGAACACCATGGAATTTTTTAAATGAATAAATTATGTAGGTATTTCTAGAAATATATATCTATCTAGATTCTATATGTGGATTTGGTTCTATCATATATTTACCACGGTGTAACAACTTTAAAAATGTGTTTCGGTTCAGACTCAGTGTAACGTAGTACCTGACAATGAGCCAAACAGAACCCCTGGTTTGACACTTCTTGTGGATATTCTAAGGATAATTCAAATTTTATATAAAAACCATTACGAATTATTTAAATAGACAATGATAATGAATAACCTAGGATATAACATATATCAAGGAACAACTATTCGGAAATAAAATAGTTTAAGTATTCAGGTATTGTTGTCGTTTTGAAAACCGTAGATAAAGGGATTTTGGTAAATTTGCATAATTTTAAGGATGCAAGTCATTTTATTTTTGTAATTTATTTTAATAGAGTCTTAGAAAAGGAAATATTATATTTTAGGTGACAAACACTTAAATATGTCAAGGATGTTGGTCTTGAACACATGACAGAAGGACGATAAGGGTTTCACAACAACTATTTACCAATGTAATTTCCTGGTTAAAATTTATTTTTTATTAACAAATATGATGAATAAATATTAATGATGAACCAGTAGTGTTGTTTTTTTAGGATTAATGATTAATGTCTTATAATTATTTAATTTAGAGTATAGATATAGAAAAATATTTAGCCTTTTTAATTATCAATGTTCTTTAGTATCTAGTAAATGTTTATTTTAGTTCTTCAGGTATAAAAATATACTTTTTGATATACATTTCCTAAAGTAAGGGATGAATTTTTTTTTGATAAAATCATAACCAAATTATTTAATTGATTATATATATGTGTCATGTATTTAAATTTCCTAAAATTCCATGGTAGTAAAATAATTACCCAACATTCTTAAAATGACTTATAAAGAAAATTTTTTCCTAATATATTAATTATTATTGATCTAATGGTCTTTTTAATTGTCATAAATTTTTTAATTTAAGGCCTTAAACATTCTATTTTTCATTCACCTATTTCATATTGATGAACTTAATCACCCCAATAAATATTTATGCTTTTCCTCCAAATATATATTTATACTACCCACTAATTTTCTCTTATATAATGACTTAGGTACATTTTTATCCATGTGACCTTTGTAATTCCGATTATCTATTTTATATTGGATTTTTTATGAATAATTATAAAAATTTGATATTTCAAAATAATGAAATATCAAATAATATATTACAACCATAGAGTATAAATTGTGAGGTTAAAAAATAATTAATGTGGGGCGAATGTAACGCCCAAAAAATATATATTTGGAACATTGTATTCAGTATCATGTAGGACATTAAAAACTAATAACTCAAGGTAATATAATATCATAAGTATTTATAATATATTTAAAATATTATATATATTCTATATCGTTCTATATCATTCTATGATTGTGATAATGATTTAGCGTGTGACATATGCAACAACAAGTTTCTTGAATGGCTTGTGTTATATGCATGGTCGAGTTCTACCAAACAATAATATATTATTCAAACACTGCTATAATAAGAAATATACAATTCATTATGAATAGTATATAAAAAAATATGAAAATATATGGTTTACATAACTAACTCAGTGGTTACAAGTTAATTAGAAATGAATATAAGTAATAGTTGAAAATAAAAAAAATATTTCCCTCAAAAACTATTTGTATTATCCCAAAGATTTTTTCCCCAATAAATTTATATAATAACAATTAGTGAGAGATATTAATTTAATACATATATAATATTAAATAAAATATTTTTCTATAATCCAATAGTTTTTTAGCGGAATATAAGAAAAATGATTATTTTAGGCATAACATACTATATTTTTATTAATACACTTTACAACCTTTTAAGGGAGAACCTATATTAAATCCATTTTTAGAAATATTATAAATATGATATGTCAAAATAAAGATAATATTTTAATTTTAAACATTATAAATATGTTATGGGGACTTTTAGGTATTTTTTCAAGGAGTTTCATTTTTTAATGATTAATGAAAAGTATGGAATCTTGACTGAAAAATACTATTTAATATAATTTATTGATAATGATAAATTATATTTTTTATATTTTTTAATGTTTAATTAGATCATATTTTTATATTTTTGTTTACAATTTAGGCCGTTTTAATCAATTTTACATAGAAATTGACTATAAAACATATCAATCTTTTGGGTGTTTTTACTTTTAAAATCCGCATTGCCCAATATACAAGATTTAATTAAAATTAATTTCCTCCACATATATGTTTTTAATTTGAAAAAATGGATTCCATTTTTGGAATAGTTGTAATTTATAATTTATAATATATTCAACTTAGTTTTTTACAAAAAAATTAATTAATGTAATAAAAATTAATTACAATGAATACGGTAAAATTAAGATTAATAAGGGACTAATCATTAATAATAAGGGACCAAATTTCCTAGAAAATTTTCTAAGAGATATATTATATTCATATTTATAACCTATACTCAATGGGATAAAAATTTTAATATTATGTAAGACACATACAATGTGGAAAACGAGTATGGAATTCAATGGTCAAAATATTACAAGGGTGACACTCCTCCACAATGAAAATGCCTCCTTCTCTAAAACATCCTCAAACATCTCAAAAGACATTTTATAGACCAATATCATCAATAATATATCAAAAAAATCCTACAACATATCCTAGAAGAGTCACCTTGGGATAAAATTAATCTAAGGAAGTCCTTTGTGAAAACACAATGGAGTTACCCAACTAAAAGGTAACATCTTTCGTTATTCTATGTAAATTTATTTTCATTTACACACCCCTACACATGTAATGTTCCATTATTATATTAAAAATATCCAATATATACAAGGATTATTTTTATTTTAATGGTGCATCTTTAAATTACAAATTCTCCATATAATTGATAATGCACATATAGTTTATGTGACCGGTGAACTACCATCCCATGAAAAGATGATTATTCGTTTTCCCATTATCATCTTTGATGGTGGAAATTATATTATAAAATATATATATAACCTAGATAATTATTATTATCATGTAAATAATATTCTTAAATTCCTTTATCACACATATCCCTATACTTTATATTTTTTGTTAATAAAATAACATCATTTGTGGAAATGTGGACTACCACCTCATCAAAATGATGTGATTCATTCATAATATGCGTGGAATGAATAGAAGTTGATTATAATTAATATAATGAGACCTAAAAAACAAATATATTATATTAATTAAATAATTACCTATAAATAAATAATATATATATATATATATATCATTTTCATTATTACCCTTTCAAACACTAAAAAGTAATAATGTCAGTCGTAGATGTGTGGTCTTCATCCTCTTCAACACGCTGTGACTACTTCTACATCATAAAAATTATATATATAAGTATATATTGATTAATAACATGGTATTTATGATATAATTATCAATCTATATTGATATGGTGTTACTTAACTTTTTTCCATTACAATCATTGAAAAATGGCATTGTTACTCATGCGTATGTATGACTTGCCCTCTCCTTGATATTAATGATGATTAATTTGTCATCACCATATTTAATTTTTGGTTTTAAAAGTAAAATTGATGTTTAAATATGATAATTATGTCATTATTATTATTCTATATATGTTATATAAGGACCCCTTTGAACATAGTTGGCATAGTAATGATGTACTTGACGCTTTAATAGAATTTGTTTAAAACACCTGATGTAAACCAAATTGATTAAGTTGTTGTATAAAATGTATTAAACATTATAATAAAATTATTGTTAAAAATGAAAAAATTTCTCCAAAAAATAAATTGTATCATTAATTTACTATATTAGAAGTTAATGTATATTCAACCAAATAGAAACGTAAGGTAATGGAATTTTTCTCAATATACAATCCATTGAGAATTACTTATTGGTATGCACCTAATTTATTTTATATGGTGTATATATTTCCCTTTTTTCATATCATGACCATATTTTTTATAAGGCTTTTATATTTTATATTTAAATTTATTACATCATAGAGATTAATATTTTATAGTTTCAATGTTGTTTGGGACACATTGGAATGTTCAAATATTTCTCTCTTCAATAATGTTTTAATGATTATCTTTTAAATCTCACTACCTTTTGTGATTATTAACATTGAATTAAAACAATCATATTATTTTTGGGATTCTAATTTTTTATTTATGTTGTAAATTATGTCACATTGAAAAATAATTTCATGAATCATTAATAATTTATGAAGTTCTGAGTTTTAGTTTGGATTATTTATTTATTTTTGGGATTTGAGTTAAAAGGTACCAGTATAAAATAATTTCATAACCTGATTTTTTTTCATTGGGTTATATTTCATCCCCGTTGAAAATTAATATTCTATTATTATGGGTATAATGACTTTGAATATGTATATATGTATTTAATATTATATATTTTAATTAATATATGGTACACATAATCTACTCATTGATTGATTTTCACTCCAACATTATAATCTTCTCAATTGTTTACCTTACAATCTCATTTTCCCGGTATTGTTTCTACTGAATTTTCATCATAAGAAATTATTTTATCATTCTATAATAAACCCATTAGTTTTGTTCTACTCTATTTATTCATGACCTTTATTATGTTATTATACCATTCTTCCGAAATTTTTTACTCAAAATGTTTTAGAAAAATGTTATTAACAATACAAAAAATCATTTCCCACTTTAGTCAAAGAAAATATTTTATTTTTGAAAACAATTTTTTTTAAAAAAAATCATAATATTATTTAACATGATTCGGTAAACCCTATTTTACCCATTATTTAATTTACAAATTCTTTCAAATGAATCATATTTTCACTTTCTGAATATTGGATTCTCTTAACCTCATTACCATATAAATATAATATTTTTTACATCATATAACACTTATATATTTACTCACCATAATTTCATTGATATTTATGTATGTTTAAATGTATTATTTTTAAACAAAATGTTTTCAAAATTTATTTTCCCAAAATTTTTTGTTCATATGGTTTTTCATAAAAAAGGAAATTTTCCATAGAAATGTTTTGAAAATATATATTTATTTTTATTCATCATAGAAAACACCATTTTATGTTATTCAACTTATGATATACATTATCGATACCTTCCTTATTATTCCTCTGTATTGTTTAGGATTTATTTGAACAAGTATTAACATTCACTTCATTGATTAATTTATTGTTCCTCATAAAATATATAACCTTCTATGATCACAGAACATTGAGTTTTAATCTAATTATCAATTACATTTTTTTCATTGAAATTTCTAATTCCTAAACCATATAACATTTTACATAGGTGTCTATATTGATAGTTATTTTTTTATTTTCTGAAATTTTGATAATTTCATATTCTTTATTTAATAAAAATATTTGATAATGGATATTATTTATTTTGGTTATTTCATATATGGAATTAATTATAAATGTAATTACAGGTGGAACCAGGAATTTATATATCTCCTAGATGCATTTATACATATTCATGATACAATTATGTTTCATAAATTAAATGACTTCTTAACTGTAGTTTTAGACAATATTGTGGAAGGTCTTAATTGTAAATATTTTCATGTTCCACTAACATCACATCCCTTAAGAAATAATTTCAGTTCATTAGATATAATTATTATAAATAATTTTTTTTCAGTTCATTAATTAAATTTCATGTTCTTTAGTTTCTTACATTTTTATATTCATTGGTCCCTATCAATTTATCTTAACACCATGTATTTTCATTTACCGTGACTTATTTTTTTTATTCACATCCTTTTCAGCCTATTGATTAATCATCATGTCTGATTGGTTATTCACATTTCCATGTGTGTAAAACCCTAAGGTTTAGAAAATTAATATAGAATGTAAGTTTATAATTTATCCATTAAACACAACTTTCCATCTTCTATGTTTTTAATTTCATGAAATGGTCATTTAGAGTTGTGTTCAGTAAGTCATTTGGTGTCTGATAGAACAAACTTCATTTTTGGTGAATAGTAACATACCCTTATGAATAGTAGTATGAATAGTAATATGAATATTAATATGACACTTGAATAGTAAATAAAGATATTATTTTATTTTCTTAATGTAATAAGATAATGGTATCATAATTAATTTTTCAATGTCACATAAAACTAATTATGCCTCTAAGATTGTTATTTTTTGAATTAACTATGACTTTATTTAAAGATTAAATTAATAATATTTAGAAAATTATTTTTGAAAAATGGATTTCACTTTTGAATTCTATATGTTGAAAAATTCTAGTGGTGAATTTTTGGGACTTTTTTGAAATTCTTGAAATTCTGATGAATAGTAAAATACAGTAAAATATCGTATATTCAATTTATCAGTTTAATACACCATTTATGACATAATAAGTGATGTAAGGCCACATGATTCAAAGTCACATTATTTTATTATTATTAGGGGTCACATGAAACAATACTATTGGTTGTCTTTATGGAAATAATAAAATAATGAAATTAAATATTCAAAATTTACACCTCTCCTCCACTATAAAAACCTCCCACCACTACCTCTTATCTTCACTTCTCTAAGCCTTGAAGCTCCTCAAATATCTGCCCAATTACCATTCCCTATTCACTCCCCATGACCAGGAATCTCTTAGTCTTTCCAGAAGACAAAAACCCCTTCCATTAAGGAGTTTCTCAAGGAGGTTATTTCAAGAGGTAAAACACTCTTCTTTCTCATTTGGTTTTATATCAATTTATCTACTTTTGTTATCATATCCACACCTCCTCTATCCAAATGACAATTATAACAATAGTAACATATATATAATGGATTTATATCATATTAATGGAAGGACCATAATAAATATTCTTACTCCCTCCCTTTTATTTTTATAAACGAAATCGACATCCATGAGGTTCCAATTTATAACCTTCATGGATGATGAAGTATCATTCTTCAATTTCATCTTCATTACTGGTCATGAAACCATATTCATGATTGAACCATAATATAATATATGTATTATTACTTAATAAATATTCAAGAACTAGAATATGTACATATAAATAAGTTATATGACAATACCAGTTCATAATAATCAAAAAACCGCCAAATAATCGAAGTGGTTTTCTGCCAATGATTCATCCTCATTCCATCTATCGAAATGTAATAAATAAACATTTTAAATTATTTATATTCATAAATAATGTTTAATTTCAATCCTAGTGATTTACAACCATTCTACATGAACTCCACATACATTAAAACATGTGAACTGATTATGAAAATAAATAAAATGAACATCGTGGAACAACGAAATTCAATAAAAAAACTTATCAATAATTATATAAATGAACTGAAAAGAATTATTATAAACTAAATACATGTCTAATAGGTTCTTAAATAAGTTATTAATATGTATAATTTCATATTACAGGAGCTTAAGTACAAGATCGTAACACGTTTGGAGTTAAGTTAAGGGTTTTTCCACCCACACATCCACCTTCATTCGGGATACTTTCATTTTCTAAATACCTCAATGTAATTCTTTTGTATTGTTATGTACTCATCATATATTATGTGTGAGTATCATATATATTTTTACAAACCATAATCCTTCCTTATTTTATGGATAGTTACATGTTTTAAAAGAACATTCAAAATTGATTCAAAAATACAAGCCCAATTCAATGGAATTTATCAAATTCTTACCTATTTTCAAGGGCACTCTATAATCTGTTTTTGGAAACCATTGTCTTTATAAAATCACTCATTTTATTATGAAAATACTATCTCACTTCAGTTCTGGTTTTATACAAATATTTTCCAAAGGAACTCTTCGATTCAAAATAAAAGTGCATTTATCTCCAGAATTGCTTAATGATTTTATAAGAGTGTTTTCATCTAATTCAACACGCTTGTTTCTTCCATGGTATTATTTGTTTTAATAATATATGATGTAATATACCATATTTGATTTAATGGTTTATGAAAAACTCTAGTGTGGATGATCTATCATAAAACCATTCACCATATTATTCTGAATGGTTAGTGTTTTATGATTAATAATTAGTGAAAGATAGTTACATTTCATATGATAGTTTCAATATGAATGTATTTGTTGTTTATGATTATCCCAGATCAAATGAGGAATGCATTGGACTTTTTATGTGACGGGTGGGTCCTTCTATATCCCCTCGAGGCATCAGTAGGTCTCAGGAGACAATTAGACGAGGAATTGGACAAGGCCTTTCCCAATGGGATATGGATTTTGGCTGAGGTGATAATCATTAAACATCATGGTCGAGGCCTTGAAAAAATGTTTCAGAATGTATCATCATTATGAGTTTAGCTATTGATGGTTAATGTGGTTATTCGACTAGTAGAATACCCATGATTATGTTTTATTATTGCATTATTTACTCAGCTCATATTCCTACCATAATGTGTTCAAGCTTATTATTAAATTCATGTGTTTTCAATTATTAACCATGTCTAATTCTTATATTACCTTTTTCTGTATTTCATACCCTTACTGAGAGTTTGATCTCACCCCTTTATTATGTTTCATTTTCGCAGGGCAAGATGAATTCTATTATGAATGTCATGCTGAAATAACATAGGATTTATGGAAGTTGTATAAGGAGTTTCTATATTGTTTTTCATTTCAAGTTGTAATGATTAACTTAGGTATGTATCTTGTTTCCAATAACACTAAACTACTTGGTCATTCGGGAATTGTATTCTTTGTTTGTATGCCTATGTAATCAAATAAGGCACCGTCTCCGAGCAACTGGGGTCGGGTCCTTAGAGTAGGTATCAGAGAATTTTTATTAGAAAATTTGGAATCAAGATTTAGAAAACTTAGAATTAGGAAAGAGTCCCTAAGTTAGTCTTTGAGTAAATACATACAATAACGTCCTGGTATTTTGGTAAGGAACATATTATGTGGATCTTTCAAGCAATACATCTCTGTATGGATATAAGCTGGTAGAGGCGGCTCTGGCACAGATGTATCTAGGGGCAAAACCTAAAAACATCTCTTTGCGCTAGACTCGAATGGGAACTACTGCATGACAACGGGACTTGCTGCACTCTTGGTTACGACACTCCCTGGGGATATGATTAGGATTATTCACATTTTCTTTACAAGCCATTATGAAGGATTTCAATGTAAAATATTCCTCAGAGAAACAATTTTATGAATATGGGATTAGCCATGAGTATGATCTCAATTTTTCAGATTACTTTTATGTTAAGATTATACATTATGATTCATAATTTCACACCCATCATTTTTATATAATTTATTTTATTGTTTTTATTGGGAATCAGGTGGTTCGGGTCAAGGGCGAACTTAAATTTATGTGTTTTATTTTGAAACACACTTTTTGACCTTTTCATCGTTCAGCGCGCCGCTGTCGAAGCCGCGTGACCTCGCTTGCATCTCCGTGTGACCGTGCTCGGATCTCCTCATGCCTACATGACGTGAAACCAATTATATAAAAAAGTTATTAATAAATAAATAAAATTTAAAAGAGGGATAAAAAAATTAAGAGAAAAAAAATTAAAAATCATGATAAAAAATTTAATGGTTTGTTTTAATATTTAAGGATGTTATTATCATTATCATCATCATGATTATTATTATTACTACTACTACTACTTTAATTTAGTTTTAATATTGAATTTTGTTTTTATTCCCTTTTTTATTTTATTCTATTTTAATTTCTTTTCATTTTTTTATCATTATTATTTTTCTTTCTCTTTTTTTTATTTTCCCCCTGTTTTTCATCTCCCCCTCCCACCCCTTCCCGTCACACGACTCTCCCCCTCCACTATAACCCTAGCAGCCGCTCTCCACTCCTATTGGAAGCCCGTAAGACCCCCTTCCTTCCTCCCAACCTCCTCACCCACGCCCCTCCCCTCCGGCTCCCAGGTGCACTGCTCCCCTGACCGCTGCCCCACCTTGCTCCCTGGACCATCCGCCGCCGCACCCCCTTCCCCCCTGCTATCCCGCTCAAGCAGCACTCCCCCTTTATCTTCTGTTTTTTCTCTTCTTTCACGCTGCAGCACCCCCATTTCTCTTCCCCGTCACATTGTTTCCCCCTCCATGGTTGGCCGCCAGACTCCTACTCCCCTCTCCTGCTCCTTCCAGTGCCCCCTGTTCCCCTGTCCAGCCGAGGCGCAACCGCCGCGGATCCCTCCCCCTTTTCCAGCATTGCACCCTGCTCCCAGATCGCACCGCCATGCAGACCCCTTCGACGAATTCCCCTCGGTCCACCAGACCCCTCCTATTTCTTGGCTTCCCTCCGGATAACCCTCCGATCGGCCAGCCCTACACTGGCCGCCCCATACCCTTTCACGCCGTTGAACAACCACACTGTACCCCTTTGCATCGCCGGACAGCTGCCCCGCACCGCCTCGCGCAACTCCGGTAGCTTCCGTGAACCTCCGTCCAACCTCCCGCACCCCCACTGTAAGTCAATTTTTCATTAATGGCTTGTTAATTAATCCGGTTTTAGTATGTTTAGTGTTTTAGTTTGAGTTTGGTTCAATTTTGGTGAATTTGGTCTGGTGCATTATTTAGTAGGCCCTATTTAGATTGTCTATGTTGCGGTAGACGTGCGTCTGTCATTGCGCACCATGGTTGTGAAGTCTGCCACACCGAGGTAGGTGGTTCTGTTCATAATTATTTCTTGATGAATTTATTTGCGTGTTTAATTAATTAAGAATATTATTTAGTTAGTTTTCATGGTGCGAAGTGGTCTTATTTTATTATCTGGAATTCTCATATGCATTGATTTGTTATTAATGCATTTTTTGATGTTAGGGTGATATTTTTTGGAAACCCATGTCAATCTGGATTAGTGTTTATAAATAGTTAATTTTTTTTATTAAATGACATTTGCGGTACAAATCTTGTTTCGATAATATTGCGTCGTGTGTTTGGTTCTAATGTTTCTTTTTAAATAAAACCCAAATTTACCATTAGTTAAATCGTTATTGCATCGTATGTTAGCACTTGTGCTAAAATACTCAAATAGTCTATTTTTAATTGTTGTAAGTGGTGTGGATTGAAATCTTGACGTGGCGTTGTGTGTGTTTGGTTAAGAAAGAAGGTTTGGTTGGTTTTTTGTGTAAATTCATGCTCTTCTCTTCAAAAATTATTTTATTAAAAATCATAAATGTTTTATTAAATAGTTATTAAGTATGGAAGTTGTTTTAATTGTTGTGTAAGAAATGCAGATTGAGTTTTGGAACATTTTAGTGTGCCTATTATTTCAAATGGATTCTATGTGTGCGAATTGTTTTTTTTGTTGTGCGTGATGTAGTGCTTGGTTTGAGTGTATGATTGTGACATGTGGAATGAACAATGAATTACTTGAGCACAAACAGGAAGCCTGGGTACTAGGTGGGCGGACTAGACTAGCATGCTAGTGATACGGGAGTGGCCTCGACCCAGTTTCACTTAGCGGGATTGATGCTTACAACACTAACTAAACATTGGATGATGACTGGAGACCATTATGGTAGGAGGTGTTTCTCTACTGGTGGCTCGTGCACAGGAATGTATGATATGTATCACCGATACGTGAGGTTCTAGGGTCCCACTTTTCGCTAGTATCTTTAGGGTCTCTCCCAGGTATTGTGCTCTTCCTTTGCTTTCTACTCACTGTCGGCACACGGTGTGATGTTGGGGTTACCAAGAAAAGTGTGTGTGTGTGTGTGTGTGTGTACGTGTGTGTGTGTGCATCTATGTGTGTGTGTGTGTGGGTGTGTGTGCGTGTGTGTAAGTTAATTTATGTTTTTTTCATTTTAGAGAAGTTTCCCCTTAATAAAATTGTATTCATTAAAATACTTCAAGCACTTATTTTTTTATCCCGTTAAATTGAAAATGTATTTTTGTTTTAATAATTTTTCATGGAACCTTTTCTCGGTGGCATCCTTCTAGGATTTTAGCTCACACCTTACTAACACCCTTGGGTGTATGTAGATTCTGTTTCTTCTGCATTCCAGGTTTTGACTTCATGCTTAGTGATGGTCGTTCAGGTTGCAGTTGGTTTTCTCTTGCAGAAGGGTGTTGATGTGGCCTATCTTTTTCCGGGTGGTTTGAGTCAGAGATTTAGTTTCCGCTGTCATATTTTTTTTTGAGATATTGGTTTGATTTGTAGACTTTGAACATGTTTATAGTTTAAAGGCGTGTTTGGTTGTCTACTTACAGTTTAGTTTTTTTTATCTTTTTAGTTGTTTTTTTGACTTTTATTTTGGGTAAAACTGTTCCCACATGTTAATCTTGATACCCGGGCACATGTGCCAGCCCTTGGGGATCGGGAACGCCCTTCGGGTCTTGAGGCAGACTAGGTTAGGTGCCGGGTCGGATGGCGACCTGGCCTATTTCGTGAAAAAAAATTCTTAGAGGGAAAGGTTTGCTCTCTTGGGTCATTTTATTTTGCGATAGTGTCATGGTAGACTTGATTTAAATTTGTCGGGACTCAACATCTTGGCTACGAGTAAGGTTCCTGGCCAGCAGAACTTGTGGCAGGACTCAATATACCAATGTATGTTGGGGTTTTTCTGAGTTTTTGGTCCCTGCGGTTAATCTTGTCTAGGGGAAACGAAAAGGGAATGAGGTCAGTGGTCTTAGTGAGCTTGTAGGGTTTGGAAAGCCTTGTGGAGTCGGGGATATTATTTTAAAATACTCTCTGTGGCCAGTGGCGTGATCGGCACATGGATGCCAACCATATGTTCCAATCATCCACTGACCCTAGTTTTCTCCTGCATTGTTTCTCGTCTCTATGTTTTGGATTCGTGGAAATTTGGTTTTTATGTAAAAATGTTTTGGTCTTGGAAAATGTTTTGAAAAAAATGTTTTGAAATAAAGCACTTTAAACGGAAAATGAGGTATTAGGTTTCAAAAGTGTGGGTGGGATGTTTTGGTTAAAAAAAATTGAATGGTTTGGTCTTGATCCTTAGGCTCTCATGGGCAACCACATGCATGAATGTATGTGAAAAGTGAAATGGTTAATGGCACGAGTGGATGAGTGCCTAGATAGAAACGAGGTGGGTGCCGATGAGGTATGAGAACATGCATGTGCGAGGCCCATGAGATGCCATTACTGTTTGCGCAACCCACTAGCTTTGTTTCTTTTCAAAAAAAAGTTTTTTTTTAAGAAAAAAAATTGGTATTTTAATAGTAGGTGGTCGTGTGATGTGTCCTTTTAGTATGGAAATGGTTGGATGTGAGGTGTTTTTAGCCAAGTCTCCCTTTTGGCTGGTTTGTGTCTTGAGTTTGAAATCTTGTTGTTAAGTTGGTATGAAAGCATGTGGTTAGTGAATTTTTTTGAAGAATATATCAGGGAGCCCTTGCAGTGGTTCCCCCGAACGTTCAGAGTGTGCTTTTGGTACATCATGACCACTAAACTAGTTTTTTTGGTTCCATTTATTTCTTTCTCCACTAGTGTACACCCCCATAAAGTGTTGACATGTGATTAAAGTGTGGCCACGAGAAATTCTTCATTGTTCAACCCTCCAATTGATTAGAGGAATCTCTTCATGGATTATAGAATTGTACCCCACTATATTTTTACATCTAAGAAGATCATCTCGCAGCAGGATGACTGATGCGAGAGGAGTTGAAGGGAGTTTTGGTCTTTTGAGTGCCTAGACTCGTCGATATGAAGTTTGAAGTTGTCGTGTTTGAAATTTTCCCCAGGAAACGGCGAGAGGAAATCCAGTGGGGAAGGGTGAAGGCGGTTCATAATTTTTAGTGATGACCAGTGTTCTGAAGGGCTTGGTAGTATTTTCATTGGTTGCAAGGGTCATGATCAGTGACGTCTTGAAGTGTGAATTCTCTTTGATTGTCATGGTTGAAGTTTGACATCATTAATTTGAAAGATATGTTGGAAATGATTAAGGAGATTCCAGTGGGAAATGGTGGAAGCAACCCGAAGTGGTCGGTGCAGGCCACCGTTCTAAATGACTTCTGGTCCCTTGTTGGTTTCGATTATGAAAGGGTCTACGTTAGGTCGCTATTTTGGCAGACCTAGTCACATGGGGATTCTACGGTTGATTTCACGAATCACGTGTAGTTTAAGACTCGGTTTGTAGTCCCTCTTTATATAATGTTACTTTTTACCGTAATGGTCATGTTCAAGTGATGATTTATGGTGTTGTGTTCTCATCCAGTGTGGCAAAGGGTGATGCACATGCACCATTCCAGCTCTTGTGTTGGTGAATGTTCTGTGTATGATCAGTTGGATGTTGTAATGTGTTGTGTTTTCTGGTGTTGTCTATGTTGCAGTGTGGTTGTGTGTGACACCAATGGGAGAAGCTCCATTCAGGAGTCTTCGACACATGACTACGAGGCAGGAGATGCTTCAACCATCAGGGCTCCAGCCATAGGCCTCGGAGTGAAGCCGGTACGTGGTCAGGAACCCAGAGAGTGTATCAGACCCCAACTTTATTTCTGTCATTAGTGTTGAAATTAGAGGCAGTTTAAATTGTTTCTATGGTTGTTTCGCTTCGAACGAACCATCTGGCTGTGTAAGGTATCAGTTACTATACAGAGGCATGTCTGCCTCGATGCCTTATAGTCATGGGGGTTGTGTCCCACTGGATGCAATCACTTTAGTGGTTCTTATGGGAGTCTGTTGGGTAAATCTGTCTCAAATTTTAATAGTTATCATCCATGAATGTGGAAATGCTTGTTTGTCTTAGGTCATGCTTTTGACACCCCGATAGTCGGTCCCCTCCCTCCCCGCCCCTTGTGGTGGGGTGTTTGGTCACCATCAAGAAATTTTCAATGTTTTGAATCTCATGTTGGGTCTAATGGTGGGGAGACCCTTGTTGGGTATCACACGAATGTCTCTAGAATGAATCAGTGCTATACTTTTCTTTAATGGAAGGGAGTTTGCTCGAACCTCCCTATGTCGGTTTCCCAGTCTCGTTTCAAGCGCCAGTGAGTTCTTAATGGTGGGGAGCCCCTCGGGCCTCCCCATGTTTATCTTTTTCTTCTGTTTTTAAATATGTCTTGGTGATAAGTGATAAGAGTATTCCTTGGATGTTGTCTGACCTTGTTTGCTAATTCTAACCAAATGGTGTGGTTTTCGTTTAATAGTGCTTGAAGAATTTCAGCTTGTAATGTTTATTTTCATGGGTTTGAGGGATCATCTTCTTATACAATCAATTGGAGGTTTTTCAGCTGTTTGGGGAAGGCGACACATATCAGAAAGTCTTTTTATGCATTTATTGATGTTTTCTTTGAGTCACTTTCTTGGAGCACAATGTTTTTTCCTTCTTTATGCTTCATGTTTGTGGGGATCCCCATTGAATCTAAAGGGAGTGTGGTTTTCTTCAATAGGGATTAGTTCTGGTTGTGGCTTTCCGGGGACAGAAAGCTTTATGGTGGGGAGAATTTTCACAACCATCTTTTTTATATTTTTTTTAATTTTTTTATTGGGAATCAGGTTGTTCGGGTTAAGGACAAACATAAATTTCTGATTTTTATTTTGAAACACACTTTTTGGCCTTTTCGGTGTTCGTCGCACCACTGTAGAAGTTGCGCAACCTCGCTTGGGTCATCGCGTGACCTCGCTTGGCTCTCCGCATGCCTGCTTGACGTGCAACTAATTAACTAAAGAAGTTATTAATAAAGAAATAAAATTTAAAAGAGGGATAAAAAACATAAGAGAAAACAAATTAAGATACTTGATAATAATTTAATGGTTTGTTTTAATATTTAAGGACTTTATTATCATTATCATCATTATTATTATTATTATTAGTACTTTAATTAAGTTTTAATATTAAATTTAGGTTTTATTCCCTTTTTATTTTATTCTATTTTAATTTATTTTTATTTTATATTATCATTATTTTTTTTCATTCCCTTTTTTTATTCTCCCCCTGTTTTCGTCTCCCCCTCCTACCCCTTCCTGTCGCAAGGATAACCCCCTCCCCTCTAACCCTAGACGTTGTGCTCCTCTCCTCTTGGAAGCCTGTTAGAGCCCTACCTTCCTCCCGGCCTCCTCGCCCACGCCCCTCCCCTCCGGCTCCCAGGTGAACCACTCCCTTGACCGCCGCCCCACCTTGCTCTCTGGACCATCCGCCGCCGCACCCCCTTCCCCCCTACTGTCCTACTCAAGTAGCGCTCCCCCTTTCTCTTCTTTTTTCTCTCTTCTTTAACGCCACATCACCCCCGTTTCTCTTCCCCGTCGCGCCATTGACCCCTCCATGGTTGGCCGTCGGACTCCCACTCCCCTCTCCTGCTCCTTCCGGCGCCCCCCGTTCCCCTGTCCAGCCGAGGCGCAACCGCCGCAGATCTCTACCCCTTATCTAGCACTACACCCTACTCCCGGATCGCCCCATTATGCAGACCTCTCTGGAGACTTCCCCTCGGCCCACCGGACCCCTCCTATTTTTTGGATTCCCTCCAGCTACCCTGCCGACCGGCCAGCCCTACACCGGCCGCCCCATACCCTTTCCGCCACCGGACAACCGGCCCGCACCACTTTGCGTCACTGGACAGCTGCCCCGAACCTCCTCGCGCAACACCTTCAGCTTCCGTGAGCCTCCGACCAACCTCCCGCACCCCCGCTGTAAGTCTGTTTTTAATTAACGGCTTGTTATTTAATCTTGGTTGAGTATGGTTGGAGTTTTAGTTTGAGTTTGGTTCAATTTTGGTGAATTTGGTCTGGTGCATTATTTATTAGGCTCTATATAGATTGTTTGAGTTGCGGTTGATGTGAGACAGTTGTTTCGCACCATGGTTGTGAAGTCTTCCACGTCGAGGTAGGTGGTTTCACTCATAATTATTGCTTGATGAATTTATTTGCGTGTTTAATTAATTCAGTATATTTTCTAGTTATTTTTAGGGTGCGAAGTGGTCTTATCTTATTCCTTGGAAATATCATATGCATTGATTTGTTATTAAAGTGTTCTTGTGATGTTAGTGTGAATTTTTCTTGGAAACCCATGTCAAGCTAGATTAGTGTTTATAAATTGTTAAACTTTTAATTAAATGAAATTTGCGGTACAAATCTTGTTTCGATAATATTGTGTCCTGTGTTTGGTTCTAAAGTGGATTTTTAAATAAAAACCAAATTTACCGTTAGTGAAAACGTTATTGCATCATTTGTTATCACTTCTATTAAACTAATCAAGTGGTCTCTTTTTAATTGTCGTAAGTTATGTGGATTGAACTCTTGATTTGGCGTTGTGTGTGTTTGGTTACGAAAGAAGGTTTGGTTGGTTTTGTGTGTAAATTCATGCTCTACTCTTGAAAATTTGCTTTATTAATATTCTTAAATGTTTTATTAAATAGTTATTAATGATGCAAGTTGTTTTAATTTGTTGTGTAAGAAATTCAGATTGAGTTTTGGAACATTTTAGTGTGTGTATTATTTCAAATGGCTTCTATATATGCGAATGGTGGTTTTTCGTGTGCGTGATGTCGTGCTTGGTTTGAGTGTATGATTATGACATGTTGTAACACCCCAATCATCCATGGTACACTTCTCTTTGAATAATATAGTAGCGTGTGTTGTACGCAACTTCGAGTTCTACCAAACACCACAACCAATCAAAGTAGCCGTTATGAATAGTAATACCTAATTTTTGAAATTTTATAAATTTATTTTGCCAAATGGATTTTGTTTTTGGATTCAGAATATCGAAATTAGCCTATGTTGAATTTTTGGTATTTTTCTGAGAACATCCAATTTGTTTTGAATAGTGAAAAATACTTAAAAACAACTATTTTAATCAAAATAATTTATAGTGATAAATTATACTATTAGGTTGTTTTAAAGAATAATTAGAATATATTTTTACAATTTTATCCAATGGAGGTCATTAGAATTAATTTCACTTTGAAATTGGACATAAACAATTGTCAATCTTTTGATATATATTGTTTCTTAAAAACACGCTATTTGTTGTGACAACGGGAATTAATTATGAAATTAATTAATGCAACTTATATGTTTGGAATTTTGTAAAATAGAGATCATTTTTGAATTCGGAATATCAATTATAGCTTAGGGTTAAATTCTGGCATTGTTCTGAAAAACTTCAATTTTTGATGAATAGTGAAACGACTAAGTGGTAGTTAAAAAACTGATTTTTCGTTTAAATGAAACATTACCACTTTTGTGATTTGATTTTAAAAAATCCTACTTACATGGTTTTCATTAGGAAGAAAAATTTGGTTCAATGGGATTAAAATAATTTTTTTTGTGAATAGTAACTTTTAAGTTTAATTAATCGCGATTAAAGGTAATTAGTGAAATTTAAGGTAAAAATGATATTATAAAAATATGAAAATACCTTTACACTTGTCCTAACCGTATTGGATGAATCATGGCCGACCAAGAAAATCCATGGGACAACTTGGGGACCCCATGGAGCCACTTTGGTAGGAAAATGACATTAAAAACTTTTTATTTAATGTTAAAATTAAAATGTCACAAACAAGAGTTGTTTTACTAAAACAATTTATAAATGGGGATATAAAAGTCATATTTTTGACTATAAATATTCATTAGAAAGATAAATATATTTCCTATATCATTATATTTTTTTTATAATTTTTAGACATTAAATAAATAAAATTATTTATGACACCATGATGATGCAGTGGTTACCTCATTAATTAACGATTTAAATAAAATGAAAAGATAATGTAAAATATAAGACTTAAAATTGTCAAAAACCTATTGGATGAGTAGATTTAGAACCATTATCACCATATCCACGAAATATATAAGTGTGGGACCTTTAGAATCCGAAAAATCATTTCATAATAAAGTAACATTTCAATCATTCCAAGAGTGCCCCTTCTCTCCTTTTATAAAAGGCCCCCACCAATAGCACCTTACTCGCACCTTCAAAGCCTTTTTTCTCGGACAACCTCTGCCCAAATACTCTCTCAAATTCCCTCCCTTACTATTATAAGCCTCAATTTGGGCATAAGTTTTCCCATGGAAGCCTTTGGCTCAAATCAAAAAGAGTTACCGATTTTTAGGTAATGTCTTCTCTAATGCTGTTTTGTTTTATTTTGCTTCTCCAACCCCTTAAACTCTTTTTATTCTTTTATTTTTTAAAAACACAAGTATTTAAAAGATACTAGGATGTTTTTATGATAAGTATTTGATTTAAACTTACACACACCATCGTCTAATGGTTAAAGAAAATACTGTTTCTGTGAGTTGTGAAATACTGCCTCACGAAACAATGATTGTTCAATATTTTTTTAACACCTCTAATGGTGGCCATTTTGATGAAAATATTTTCATATATGCTATATATATTATGTTTATTTTTTCCTTAGGCTTCTTTATTTCTCATATATGGCATACTTTATGATTTCCATTATGGGTAAACGCGATAATTTCATTTTAGGAAGTGCGGACTACCGCCCCCTCAAAGTGATTTGAATCATTAATGCCATATGTAGGATGTATAAAGGATGGAGTAAATGGTCTTATAAATTATATTATACTATAATTATATTATAAATTTATATAATTATGAATTCATTCCATTAAATACGAAATATAAATCAAAGTAGTGTTCATGCGTACGTACGACTTACCATCTCCATGAACGGTGCATTCCATTTCTTACCTCTAAATGTTATGTAATATTATAAATGAATGTATATATTGGATATATATGATGTATATGATATATAAAAAATGAATATAATTATGTATATAATTGATATTTTACCACATGAACAATGTGTAATTATAAGAAGTTTATTTTTGACTCAAGTACCTAAGATCGACAAAACGACCGTTATAAACTTAAATAATTACATAATGTTCATGACATGGTAATAAGTGATATAAAAGGAATAATGAACTGGAAAAAGGATCTTAAGAAGGTATAGATTAACTCTAGTTTATTATTCAGGAGATTAAAGAACGGTCAAGTGAATTCGGACACGAGGTAAGGGAACTTCTTAACCCAATTTCCATTCATTGGGTTAATCTCGTACTTTCAAATTATATCTTGATATTATTATGTCCTATATTTTATTTTTACTTTCTTTATGTGTAATTATAGTGAATACACATAATAGATCTATTTTATTTTAAAAAAATGACCTTTTTAAGGGACTTCGTCACAGTCACCATTCATTGAGGCATATTTTGTGTATAAACCTCTTTGACTTTTACATTTATTCAAAAGGAATAATCTTATATGAATAATTTTACTAAACGAAAAAAGGAATTTTTTTCGTGTCATACGTATGCGGCGACAACGACTTCTCTGCCACCATGACCATTATTTGAGTTTCGGCTTCCTCTACAATCCATAACATTTTGTTAATGAAAAATAAATACAAAGTTTTAACTTTCTTTTATTTTGGTATTGAAAATGGTTTTGAAAGTGTTTTTATTATATCAATGTGTTGTATTGATATCTTGTGATTGAAATGTGGAAATGTTATGTTTCCTTTATGCATGTTTTATGAGATACAATTATGTTATAGTTTATGATATGTTTAAACCTATTCATATGAGAAATGAATTGGACTTAATAAGTGACGGGTGGAGCCCGCTACAGCTTCTCGATGCATCGGTAGGTCACATGAGACAAACTAGTGTCTTGACACGAGGCCTTGACAAAATATTATTTGTGGTCTTGGCACGAGGCCTTGGCTAAGTGGTTATGATAGTATGGAATTATGCATTACATCATTATGAAAGTGGTTATTGATATTTCATGTGATTATTCAACTTGTAGAATATCCATGTGAGTAAGTAAATGGCATTATTTAATTTTATTTTTGCCATATTATGCTGAAGTTAATGTTTAAAAATGATTTTGTTTTAGTTATACACTTCCATAAATGTTAATGTTTATTTTCGAAAGCTTCTGCAATATTGTTATCCTTACTGAGCATCTGAGCTCACCCCTTTCAATGTTTTAATATTTTCCAGGTTGTGAAGAAGTATTTTATGAATGATCTGTAGGGATAGTCAGAATAGGATATGAGTGTGGACTATGGAGACTTTGTTATTGTAGTTTTTAACTTTATGATGTAATTTAATAGTTATGAATGTATCTAGTGTTTCCAAGGCTACAAAACTAATCGGTCTTTCGAGACATGATATTTTGTGATCATGCCAATGTTACGCAATAATGCACCAACTCTGGGTAACTGGGGTCAGGGCGTTACAGTTGGTATCGAAGGCAGTTTAGTACTAACATTGGAAGCTAGATTTAGATAAACTCTTATTAGAGCACATAGCACAAAGATAGGCTGTGAGGATTAGTATAGAAGAAATTCCTAGAATTTTGGTATTATAGAGATGTTGTGAGTTTTACGAGCAATACATCCCTGTCTGGATACGAGCAGGTAGAGGCAGCTCTGGCACAGATGTACCTAGGGGTAAAACCCGAAAACAACGCTTTTAGCTAGACTCGAACATGAACTGGTGCACGACAACGGGCCTTGCAGCACTCTTGGTTATGAAACTCTCAGGGGATATGCTTAGGATAATTCTCATTTTCTTTACAAACCACTATGAAGGGTTATGAGTATATGCTTCCTCAAAGAAAACATTTTTATGGATTATATCCATAAATAGTTCAATTTATGTTAAATATTTTACAAGTATGGAATTATGTATTTTTATTCATAAACTAATATAGTTTATGCCATTGTTTAGAAATGGCGCCTAGTGGAATGAATGGAAACCGTATCAATGAACGCACTCCGGGTACGGATTTCCCTCCTTCTCAAGATAATTATTGTGTATCTGTAGATACAACTGGTGCTGGTCAACTTATTACCATACTAGTACAACTCACTCAGGTTATGAATAATAACCTTACGCGTATGGAGCACCCTGATCCGCAACGTGGAGGATCAATGTTAGACCGCTTCATGAGGAAAAAACCACCAACATTTAATGGGGGTACAAATACATTAGTAGCAGAGAAATGGAAAAACTCCTTAGAAAAAATATTCCATGTCTTGGGGAGTAGCGAAAGGGAGAAGGTTGTCATGGCAATATACCGCCTCACTGGAGATGCCGATCAATGGTGGTTGCTGATTCAAAACACAAAGGAAGATGAAGAAGTATCAAATATATAATGGAGAGAGTTAAAAGATCTTTTCTTAGAAAAATACTTTCCACATGACCATTGAGCAGATATGGAAAGGCAATTTCTGAGTCTGAGGCAGAAGGAGGATAAGAACGTCGCAAAGTATGAGGCTAACTTTACAAGGTTAGCAAGGCATACTGCAGATTATATACGTAACCCAAGAAGTAAGATTGATCATTTCTTTGATGGGTTAAAACCATTTATCCGTCGAGCATTAGTCTCACAAACCTTCTCATCATACGAAGATATCGTCTCGTGTGCTATCAAGATGGAAAAGGAATTATCTAAGTCTTATGAATTTAAAGAAAAGCAAGAAAAGAAGAGATATTCTGATCAATCTGGAAATGGAAATAAGGGGAAGAAGGGAAGAGTTGAATATCAGTCCTGCAGTAAATATGGAAAGAAACACCCCGGTACTTGCTTGAAGGGAATGGTAGTCTGTTACAAGTGTGGTAAAAAAGGCCACCAAGCTCATGATGGAAAGGGAAAGAAAGTTGTTGTCAATGTGGAATGTTATAATTGTAGAGAGATGGGAAATTATGCAAATGAATGTCCTAAGCGTCAGGGGAACTTACCTCAGAAGAGGCCAAGGGATCAAGGCCAAGCTTATGTTATCACTACTACTGAGGTTGAAGCTCCAAAAGACGTAGTGGAAGGTAATTTAATGGTTTCCTCAAGTTTAGAAAATGCATTATTTGATTCTGGATCATCACATTGTTTCATATCATCCCAGTCTGCTAAGAAAATTAGATATTTCCAATTTGATTTAACATGAGAATTGTCAGTCAAAACTCTTAAGGGAAGTATTATTGCAATAAAGTATTGTGAATCATTTCCCATTAGAGCACATAACTATTCTTTATCCATTGATCTCATTGTCATACCTATGATTGAGTTTGATATAATACTCGGTATGGATTGGCTTTTGGACTATGATGCAAATATTTATTGTAAGAAGAAGTAGGTTACGATTTTTGATGATGATGATAAGGAACAGCTTATTTTTAGAGCAGAATCGTCACCATTTAATTCTTATTTAGACCCATCCCCAGTAGCTCAACTAAATTCAATTATTGGAGAGGAATATAATGAAATGACTAAGGGCGAGGAAAGTAATGTTCAAATAGAGTATGTCCCTATTGTGAAAGAATATGAAGATGTCTTTTCGGAAGATTTACCTAAACATCCACCAGAACGAGAGGTTGATTTTTCCATTGATTTAATTACTGGATCAAGGCCTATATCGATGACCCCTTATAGGATGGCCACCATGGAATTAGTTGAACTAAAGAAACAATTAGAGGAATTGAGTAATAAGGGATTTATTTTCCCTAGTGTTTCTCCATGGGGAGCCCCTGTCCTTTTTGTTAAGAAGAATGATGGATCTATGAGGTTGTGTGTTGGATACAGGGAGATCAATGTTATAACAATAAAGAAAAAGTATCCCCTACCTCGCATTGATGATTTATTTTACCAATTCCATGGATCTCAATAATTTTCAAAGATTGGACTTCGATCTGGATACCATCAGTTGTGTGTGAAGAAGGAAGACATTCTGAAGACAACATTTCGAACAAGGTACGGGCATTACGAGTTTATAGTAATTCCGTTTGGAATGACTAATGCACCTTCTGTATTCATGGATCTAATGAATATATTTTTCAAGGAATATCTAGATGATTTTGTGGTGGTATTTATTAATGACATCTTGGTATACTCCAAAATCTACAAAGATAATGAAAATCACTTGCGCATTATCTTGAAGACTCTTAGAGGGCATTAATTATATGGGAAGTTTAGCAAGTGTGAATTATAGCTTTAAGAGATTTCCATTCTTGGCCACATTGTCTCTCGGGATGGAATTTCCATTGATCCTTCTAAGACCAAGGCAATCCAATAATGGCCAGCACCGACGAGTATAACTGAGGTATGCATCTTTATTGGTATGGCAGGTTATTATCCACATTTTTTCCTGAATTTTTCCCGATTGTATAACCAATTAACGAAGCTCAAACGTAAAGGGGTTAAATTTTTCTGGACAAAAGAGTGTGATGAATTTTTGGAAGAACTAAAGAGAAGATTAGTCAACACTTCTATATTGAATCTACCATCAGGGAATGATGGGTTCGTTATTTATAGGGATACATCAATGAAAGGACTTGGTTGTGTCCTTATTCCGAATGATAGGGTTATTGCCTATGCATCACGACAGCTAAAAATTCATGAGTAGAACTATCCTACTCATGATATCGAGTTAGCTGCTGTAATCTTTGCCTTGAAGTAATGGAGACATTATCTCTATGGTGAAAAATGTGAGATATATACCGATCACAAGAGTTTGAAATATATTTTCTCACAAAAAGAACTCAACATGAGGCAAAGGCGATGGCTTGAACTACTCAAGGATTATGATTGTACGATACACTACCACCCAGGGAAGGAAAATATGGTTGCAGATGCTTTGAGTAAAAAATATCATGGAGTTTTGAACATGATGAGAGTAGAAATGGATCATATTTTCATGGATCTAGTAAAGATGGATATAGGAATCACCATGGAGGGTGAAACATCAAAAAAAATTCAAATGGTTTCCAAACCATCTTTACTAGAAACGATAAAGTGTTCTCAATCCAATGATGAAGAGTTGAAAAAGAAGATTAAAGCTGTGAATGATGGGCGATTGAGTGAATTTGTGTATGAATATGGAATTTTGAAATTTGGGAGGAGACTTTTTTTTATCGTTATAACTGATTTAAAGAGGGAATTGTTGGATGATTCTCATAGCTCCAATTTCTCTATACACCCTGGGAGAACCAAAATGTAAAGAGATTTAAAGGGACATTTTTGGTGGGACAACATGAAGAGTGATATTTCTGATTTTGTGTCATGATGTATGGTTTGTTAGTAAGTGAAAGCTGGAAGGAAACAGCCTGGTGGAGTATTGAAACCTCTTCCTATACCTGAGTGGAAATGGGATAATATTATGATGGATTTTGTCATGGGACTACCAAAGACTCCTAGAAGAAATGATGAAATATGGGTCTTTGTTGATCGTCTCATGAAGTTAGCACATTTTCTTGCTATAAGGGAAGATATACCACTTGAACGTATTGCAAGACTGTATATTAATGAAGTTGTGAGACATCATGGAGTACCGCTGTCGATTGTCTCGGATCGTGATCCTCATTTTACATCAAGATTCTGGAAAAGACTTCAGAAGGCCATGGATACTGAACTTTGTTTGAGCACTACTTACCACCCTCAAATAGATGGACAATAAGAAAGAACTATTAAAACCTTATAAGACATGTTGAGATCATTCTCACTTGACTTTCAAAGAATGTGGGATCAATATTTACCTCTGGTAGAATTTTTCTATAACAATAGCTTCCATTCAATTATTCAGATGGCACCATATGAAGCATTATACGGAAAGCGATGTCGCACACTAACCTGTTGGGATGACGTTGGTGAATGAAAACTTGTACGCCCAGAATTGGTGGAGGAAACGATGGAAAAGGTGAAAGTAATCCAAAACCACATTAAAGCAGCTCAAAGTAGGCAGAAGAGCTATGCCGACAACTGAAGGAAGGATTTGGAATATCAGGTAGGAGATCATTTTTCTTGAAGGTATCTCCATTTATGGGAGTTATACGTTTCGGTAAGAAGGGTAAATTGAGTCCCAGGTACATCGGACCCTTCAAAATTCTAGAACGAATTGGGGCTGTAGCTTATCATTTGGCAATGCCGCCAAGTCTCTCTAAAGCTCATGATGTATTCCACGTATCACAGTTGAGAAAATACATGCCTGACCCAACGCATGTTCTCACCTATGAGGAATTAGAACTGGATCCCGATCTGTCTTATTGCGAAGATCCCATCAGGATTCTTGATACAAGAGAACAAGTGTTGAGAAACCGTAGGACTCATATGGTAAAAGATCTATGGAGAAACCATAAGATGGAGGAGGCAACGTGGGATCCCGAGGAACTTATGATGAAGAATCACCTAAGTCTTTTTATACAGTGATATTATATGAAATTTTGAGGACTAAATTATTTGAAGGAGGGGAGAATGTAACACCCCAAGCTTCCATGATACACTTCTCTTTTAATAATATAGTAGCGTGTGTTGTACGAAACTTCATGTTCTAACACACACCACAACCAGTCAAAGTAGCAATTATGAATAGTAATACCTAATTTTTGAAATTTTATAAATTTTATTTTTCTAAATGGACTTTGTTTTTGGATTCGGAATATCTAAATTATCCTATGTTGAATTTTTGGTATTTTTCTGAGAACTTCCAATTTGTTTTGAATAGTGAAAAATAGTTAAAAAAAACTTTTTTAATCAAAATAATTTATAGTGATAAATTATACTATTGAGTGGTTTTAAAGTATAATTAGAATATATTTTTACCATTTTATCCAATGGTGGTCATTAGAATTAATTTCACTTTGAAATTTGACATAAACAATTGTCAATCTTTTGATATATATTGTTTCTTAAAAACATGCTATTTGTTGTGACAACGGGAATTAATTATGAAATTAATTAATGAAACTTATATTTTTGTAATTTTGTAAAATAGATATCATTTTTGAATTCGGAATATCAATTATACCTTAGGGTGAAATTTTGGCATTATTCTGAAAAACTTCAATTTTTGATGAATAGTGAAACCACTAAGTGGTAGTTAAAAAACTCATTTTTCATTTAAATGAAACATTACCACTTCTGTGATTTGATTTTCAAAAATCCGACATACATGGTTTTCATTATGAAGTAAAATTTGGTTCAATGGGATTAAAATAATTTTTTCGTGAATAGTAACTTTTAAATTTAATTAATCGCGATTAATGGTAATTAGTGAAATTTAAGGTAAAAATGATATTATAAAAAATGAAAATACCTTTACACTTGTCCTAACCATATTGGATGAATCATGGCTGACTGAGAAAATCCATGGGTCATCATGGGGACCCCATGGAGCCACTTTGGTAGGAAATAGGCATTAAAAACTTTTTATTTAATGTTAAAATAAAAATGTCACAAACAAGAGTTTTTTTACTAAAACAATTTTTAAATGGGGTTATACAAGTTATATGTTTGACTATAAATATTCATTAGAAAGCTAAAAATATTTCCTAAATCATAATATTTTTTCTTATAATATTTAGACATTAAATAAATTAAATTATTTATGACACCATGATGATGCAGTGATTACCTCATTAATTAACGATTTAAATAAAATGAAAAGATAATGTAAAATCTAAGCCTTAAACTTGTCAAAAACCTATTGGATGAGTAGATTTAGAACCCTTATCACCTTATCCTAGAAATATATAAGTTTGGGACCTTTATAATCCAAAGAATCATTTCATAATAAAGTAACATTTCAATCATTCCAAGAGTACCCCTTCTCTCCTCTTATAAAAGGCCCCCACCACTACCACCATACTCACACATTCAAAGCCTTTTTTCTCGGCCAAACTCAGCCCAAATACTCTATAAAATTCCCACCCATACTCTTAAAAGCCTAAATTTGGGCAGAAGTCTTCACAAGGAAGCCTTTGGCTCCAATCAAAAAGAGTTACCGATTTTAAGGTAATGTCATCTCTAATGTTGTTTTGTTTTATTTTGCTTCTCCAAACCCTTAAACTATTTTTATTCCTTTTTTTGTAACAACACCAGTATCTAAAATATACAAAGATGTTGTTATGATAAGGATTTGGTTTACAATTACACAGACTTTCGTCTAATGGTTCAAGAACATACTGTTTCTCTGGGTGGCGAAATACTGCCTCACGAAATGATGATTGTTCAATATTCTTTTAACACCTCTAATGGTGGCCATTTTGATGACACTATTTCCATATATTCTATATATATTATGTTTATGTTTTCCTTATGCTTCTTTATTTCTCATTTATGGAATACTTTATGATTTCCAATATGGCTAAACGCGATAATTTCATTTTATGATGTGCGGACTACCGCCCCCTCAAAGTGATTTGAATAATTAATTCCATATGTGGGATGTATAAAGGATTGAGTAAATGGTATTATACATTATATTATACTGGAATTATGTTATACCTTTATATAATTATAACTTCATTCCATTAAATACGATATGGAAATGAACGTAGCGTTCATGCGTACGTACGGCTTACCGTCTCCATGAACGGTGCATTTTATTTATTACCTCTAAATGTTATGTAATATTATAAATGAATATATATACTGGATATATATGATGTATATGATATATAAATCATGAATATAACTATGGATATAATGGATATTTTACCACATAAACAAAGTGTAATTATAAGAAGTTTATTTTTGACTCAAGTACCTAAGATCGACAAAACGACCGTTATAAACTTAAATAATTACATAATGTTCATGACATGGTAATAAGTGATATAAAAGGAATAATGAACTTGAAAAAGATTCTTAATAACGTAGAGATTAACTCTAGTTTATTATTCAGGAGATCAAAGAACGGTCGAGTGAATTCGGACACGAGGTAAGGGAACTTCTTAATCCAATTTACATTCATTGGGTTAATCTCCTACTTTCAAAATATTTCATGATTTTATTATGCCCTATCATGTATTTTTAATTTCATTATGTGTACTTATAGTGAATACACATAATAGATCTATTTTATTTTAAAAAAATGACCTTTTTATGGGACGTCATCTCAATCACCATTCATTGAGGTATATTTTGTGTACAAACCACTTTGACTTTGACGTTTATTCAAAAGGAATCTTCTTATACAAAGAATTTTACTAAATGAATAAAAGGAGTGTTTTTCTTGTCGTACGTATGCGGCTACAACGACTTCTCCGCCGCTGTGACCATTATTTAAGATTCGGCTTCCTCTACAATCCATAACTTTTTTTAATGAAAAATAAATACAATGTTTTAACTTTCTTTTATTTTTGTATTGAAAATGGTTTTGAAAGTGTTTTTATTATATCAATGTGTTGAATTGATATCTTGTGATTGAAATGTCAAAATGTTATGTTTCCTTTATGCATGTTTTATGAGATACGATTAAGTTATGGTTTATGATATGTTTAAACATATCCATATGAGGAATGCATTGGACTTAATAAGTGACGGGTGGAGCCCGCTACAGCTCCTCGATGCATCGGTAGGTCTCATGAGACAAACTAGTGTCTTGGCATGAGTCCTTGACAAAATATTATGTGTGGTCTTGGCACGAGGCCTTGGCTACGTGGTTATGATAGTCTGGCATTATGCATTCCATGATTATGAAAGTGGTTATTGATATTTCATGTGATTATTCAACTAGTAGAATATCCATTGAAGTAAGTTAATGGTATTATTTAATTTTATTTTTGCCATATTATGCTGAATTTAAAGTTTATAAAGGCTTTTGATTTAGTTATAAATTGCCTTAAATGTTAATGTTTATTTTCGAAAGCTTCCGCCATATTGTTATCCTTACTGGGCATCTTAGCTCACCCCTTTCAATGTTTTAATATTTTCCAGTATGTGAAAAAGTATTTTATGAATGACCTGTAGGGATAGTCAGAAGAGGATATGAGTGCGGACTATGGATACTTTGTTATTTTAGTTTTTCACATTATGATGTAATGTAACATTTATGAATGTATCTAGTGTTTCCAGGGCTACTAAACTATTCGGTCTTTCGAGACTTCATATTTTGTGATCATGCCAATGTTACACAATAATGCACTGACTCTGGGTAACTGGGGTCGGGGAGTTACACATGTGGCATGAAAATTGAATTACATGAGCACAAACATGAAGCCTTTGTACTAGGTGGGAAGACTAGACTAGAGTGCTAGTGATACGAGAGTGGCCTCAACCCAGTTTGACATAGAGGGATTGACTCTTACAACACTAACTAAACATTGGATGATCACTAGAGACCACTATGGTAGGAGGTGTTTCCATGTCGGTGGCTCGTGCACGGGAATGTATGATATGGTTCACCGAGACATGAGGTTCTAGGGTCCCTCTTGTCGCTAGTATCTTTAGGGTCTCTCCCAGGTATTGTGCACTTCCTTTTCTTTCTGCTCACCGTCGGCACACAGTGTGACATTGGGGTTAACCATAAAAGTGTGTGTGCGTGAGTACGTGTGTGCATGAATCTATGTGTGTGCATGCATGTGTGGGTGTGTGTGCGTGTGTGTAAGTTAATTTAAGTTGTTTTCCTTTTGGAGAAGTTTCCCCTTAAAAACAATTTTCATTAAAATCCTTTAAGCCCTTTTTTTATCCTGTTAAATTGCAAATGTATTTTTCTTTTAATAATTTTGCGTGGAAACTTTATTCAGTGGAGTCCTACTGGGCTTTTATCTCACACCCTACATACACCCTTGGGTGTACGTAGATTCTGTTTCTTCTACATTCCATGTTGTGACTTCATGCTCAGCGATGGGGGTTCAAGTTGCAGTTGGTTTTATCTTGGAGAAGGGTGTAGATGTGGCCTCTCTTTTACTGGGAGGCTTGAGTCAAAGATTTAGTATCCGCTGTAGTCTTTTCTTTTTAGATATTGGTTTGATTTGTAGACTTTAAACATGTTTATAGTTTAAAGGTGTGTTTGGTTGTCTACTTCTAGTTCAGTTTTTTTATCTTGTTAGTTGTTTTTTGTCTTTTATTTAAGGTAAAACCGTTCCCACTTGTTAATATTGATACTCGGGCACTTGTGATAGCCCATGGGGATCAGGAATGCCCTTCGGGTCTTGTCATAGACCAGATCGGGTGCCGAGTCAGATGGCAACCCGGCCTGGTTCGTGACACACAACGTAATATATTGTATGCCATTATCTAGGTATGGAGCCCAATGGATGGAATGGAAATTGCAAAAATTCACATGTCCTTCGTGGGAATTTTCCTCCTATGCAAGATAATGATGTTGGATATGATGCTGTGACAGGCGCTGAGAAACTCACAACTATGCTTGGAAAACATACTCAAGTTATGAATAATACCATTACCCATATATAGCATCCAGTTCCACCACATGGAGGAGTCATGCTAGATCGCTTTATGCGATAAGAGCCTCCATCATTCAGCGGGACTACAAACCCGTTTGTAGCATAGTAGTGGCTATGTTCCCTTGAGAAGATATTTCTCACATTGGGAGGTAATGAAAGAGAGAAGGTTGTCATGGAAGAATATCAACTATTGTGAGATGCGGATCAGTGGTGGTCATTAATTCAAAACACAAAGGAGGAGGATGAGATAAAAGAGATGGAATGGAGGGATTTTAAGGAAATATTATTAAAAAAATATTTCCCTCATGAGCAGCGAGTAGATATGGAGAGACAATTCTAGAATCTGAGGCCGAAGGAAGATGAGAATTTTTTAAGGTATGGAGCTAACTTCACAAGATTAGTAATACATGTTGTATATTACATATGAAATCTAAGGAGAAAAATTGATCAATTATTTGATGTCGTAAATCCATTACATTAGTGGGGACTAGTCTCCCAAAGTTTTTCAACATATGAGGATATAGTTTCATGTTCCATTAATCCAAAAAAAGAATTCTCTAACTCTTATGACTTTAAGGGAAAGAAGGAAAAGAATAGGGCTGCTGAAAACCCTATGAAATGAAATAAGAAATCAAGGAATAAGGGAAGAGTTGAATTTCCACCATGTGACAATTGTAGAAAGAAACTCCGAGGTGCATGCTTAAAACGAAATGTAGTATACTACAAATGTGGTCCGAAATTCCATCTTGCTGGTGATTTCCAAGGAAAGAAGGAAGCCAATGATGTTCAATGCTATAATTTTCAAGATATTGGGAATTATACTAATGATTTTCCAAAATGTCAAAGAAATATGAAAAAGTAGAGGCCAAGGGAGAAAGGAAAAGTATATGCGATCTCAACTATGGAGGTTAATGTTCTGCCTGATATGGTGGCAGGTACTTTGATCTTTTCATCAATCTTAACAAATGCTTTATTTGATTTTGGATCATCGCATTTTATCATATCATCCCAGTTTTCTATGGAAATTAGATATTTCCAATTTGATTTAACAAGAGAGTTTTCAGTCATAACTCATAAGGGAAGTATCATTGCTACAATGTTCTGTGAAACATTTCCCATTAGGGCATATAAATGTTGTTTATCTATGGATCTCATTGTCATACCCATTATTGAATTTGATATAATCCTCGGTATGGATTGGATTTCGGGCCATGATGAAAATATTTATTGTAAGAAGAAGGAGGTTACAATTATGATGATGATGATAAATAACACATTATCTTTATAGAAGAATCGTCACAAACTGATTCTTATCTAGATCCACCCCCAGTAGCTCAACTAAATTCAATTATTGTGGAGGAAGAGAATGAAATAATAGTGGTTGAGGAAAGGAATGTTCAAATATAGGATGTAATTATTGTGATAGAATATGTTGATGTGTTTCCAGAAGATTTAACTGGATATCCTCCATAACGAGAAATTTAGTTTTCCCTTGATTTAAGTCCTGGTTCAAGGCCCATATCGATGACCCCTTATAGAATTTCTATTGTGGAATTAGTGGAACTAAAGAAATAAATAGAAGAATTGAGAAATAAATGATTTATTTTCCCGAGTGTTTCTCCATGGAGAGCCCATGTCCTTTTTGTTCAGAAGAAAGATGGATCTATGAGGTTATGTGTCAATTGTAGGGAGATCAATGCTATAATAATAAGGAAAAAATATCACCTACCATGCATTGATGATTTATTTGACCATCTTCATGGAGACCAATACTTTTCAATGATTGACCTTCGATCTGGATATCATTAGTTGTGTGTCAAGAAGGAAGTCATTCCGAAAACAGCATTTCGAACTACGTACGGGCAATACAAGTTTACAGTGATGCCTTTTGGATTGACTAATTCACCCTATGTCTTCTTGGATCTAATGAATAGTGTTTTCAAAGAATATCTCAATGATTTTTAGTGGTATTTATTGATGTTATTTTGGTATAATCGAAAATCTACGAAGATCATTAAAATCACTTGCGCATTATCCTAAAGAATCTTAGAAGACAAGAATTATATGGTAAGTTTAGCAAGTGTGAATTCTGGATTCAGGAGATTTCTTTTCTGGGACATATTGTCTCTACGGATGGAATCCTTGTTGATCATAGGAATACAATTTCAATCCTAGATTTTCCCACACCAACAAACATATCTGAGGTACGCAGTTTTATGGGCATAGCAGGTTATTATCGGCGTTTCGTGCAGAATTTTTCCCGACTGGCTAACCAGATAATGATTCTCACACTTAAAATGGTTAAATTTGTTTAGACAACATATTGTGAAGAGTTTTTCAAATAACCTAAGAGAATATTAGTCAATTCTCCTATATTGACTCTACCATTGGGGAATGACGATTTTTTTATTTCCATTGATGCATCTAAGATAAGACTTGGTTGTGTCATTATGGAAAATGATAGGTTTATTTAATATTCAACACGATAGCTAAGAATTCATGAGAAAAAAACACTACTAATGATCTTGAGTTAGCTACTGTAATCTTTGCTTTGAATATATGGAGACATTATCTCTATGGTGAAATATGTCATATTTATACTGAGTACAAGAGTTTGAAGTATATTTTTTCATAGAAAGAACTCAACATGAGGAAAAGGAGATGGCTTGAACTACTCAAGGATTATGATTTCATGATACACTACCACATGGGGAAGTCAAATAAGTTGTTAGATGCATTGAGTTGAAAGGATCATTGTGTTTTTAATGAGATGAGAGTTGAAAGGGATCCTATTTTCATGGTGCTAGTAAAGATGGATATGGGAATAACCATTGAAGGTGAAACATGAATTATTTTTTCAAATGGTTTCAAACCATCATTACTAGAAAGGATAAAAAGTTCTCAGGAAGATGATGAGGAGTTTCAAAGGAATATTAAAGCTGTGAATGATGTGATATTGAGTGACTTCGTATATGAAGATAGAATTTTGAAATTTGGGAAGAGACTCTGTATTCCTAATATAACTAATCTACAAAGGGAATTTTTGGATGATGCTCATAGTTACAATTTCTCTATACACCATGGTAGCACTAAAATGTATAGAGATTTGAAGGAACAGGTTTGGTGGGAATACATGAAGAGGGAGATTTCTGATTTTGTGTCAAGATGTATGGTTTGTCAACAAGTGAAAGCTGGAAGGAAACATCTTGGAGGAGTATTGCAACCTCTTCCCATACCTGAGTGGAAATGGGATAATATCACGATGGACTTTGTCATGGGACTACCAAAGACTCCTAGAAGAAACGATGAGATATGGGTCATTGTTGATCGTCTTACCATGTCAGAACATTTTATTTATATAAGATAAGATCTACCACTTGAATATCTAGCAAGACTATATATTAATGAGGTTGTGAGACTCCATGGAGTACCTCTATCGATTGTTTCTGATCATGATCCATGTTTTACATCAAGATTCTGGAAATGTCTTCAGAAGTCCCATGATAATGATCTTCATTTGAGCACTGCATACCACCCACATACTGATGGACAATCATAACGGACTATTCAAACATTTTAAGACATGTTGAAGTCTTGTTCACTTGATTTTCAAGGAATGTATGATCATCATTTGCCTCTCATAGAATTTTCCTACAACAATAGCTTCCATTCAAGTATTCATATGGAACCCTATGAAGCATTATATGGGAGTAGATTTCGTACACCATCTTGCTGGGATGATGTTGGTGAAAGAAAGCTCATGGGACCAGAACTTGTTGAAGAAACAACAGAGAAGGTGAAGATTATCCAGAACCGTAGAAAAATAGCTCAATGTAGGAAAAAGAGCTATACATATAACCGATTGAAGGATTTGTAGTTTCAAGAAGGTGATCAAGTTCTCTTAAATGTATCTCCATGGAAGGGTATTATACAATTTGGTAAAAAGGGAAAATTAAGTCCCAGGTACATCGGACCTTTTGAAATTATGGACCAAATTGAAACTATAGCTTACCATTTGTCAAGGCCACCATGTCTCTCCATGGTTCACGATATGTTCCACGTGTCAATGTTAAGAAAGTACATGCCATACCCAACACATTTACTCACTTATGAATAAATGGAACTTGATCCCAATCTATCTTATTGTGAAGAGCCTATCAACATTCTTGATACTAGTGAAAAAGTATTGAAAAATTGTATGACTCTTATTGTAAAGGTTCTATGGGGGAACCACATGATAGAGGAAGCAACATGGGAGCCCGAGGAGCTTATGTTGAAGACATACCTGAATATTTTTATGTAATATTCTGTGAATTTCGAGGAAGGAATTTTCGTAAGGAGGGGAGAATGAAACACCCCAAGGTTTTGAAAATAAATATAGAATTTAATTTTATAATAAATCCATTAAACACAAATTTTCATCTTTTATGTTTTTAATTTCAAGAAACGGTTATCTAGAGTTTTGTTCAGTAACTCATTTTGAGTCTGATAGAACAAACTTGATTTTAGGTGAATAGTAACATACCCTTATGAATAGTAATATGAATACTAATATGACCCTTGAATAGTAAATAATGATATTATTTTTTTTCCTATGGTAATAATATAATTAGACTGTAATTAATTTTTCAATATCACATAAAACTAATTATGCCTCTAAGATTGTTATTTTTCAAAATAACTATGACTTTATTTAAAAATTAAATTAATAATATTTAAAAAATTATTTTTGAAAAATGGAGTTCACTTTTGAATTCTACACTTCAATAAATGGTAGAGATGAATTTTTGGGACTTTTCGGAAATTCTTTATTTTTTGATGATTAGTGAAATACTGTAAAATACCGTATATTCAATTTATCAGTTAAATACACTATTTATGACATCATAAGTGATGTAAATCCATTTGATTCAAACTCAAATGATCTTATTACTATTATGGGACACATGAAACAATACTATCGGTTGTCTTTATGGAAATAATAAAAAATAATGAAATTAAATATTCAATATTTACCCCTCTCCTCCACTATAAAAACCCAGCACCACTACCTCTTCTCTTCACTTCTATAAGCGTTAAATATCCTCAAAGTTCTTCTCAAATATCCTTCCTTAGTCATCCCCCACGACTAGGAAGCTCTTAGTCTTACCAAAATACCCAACCCCTTCCATTGAGGAGTTTCTCAAGGAGGATATTTCAAGATGTAAAGCACCCTTCTTTCTCATTTGGTTTTATTTCAATTTATCTACTTTTGTTATTTCCTCCTCACCTCCTCTGTCCAAATGAACATTATAAATCAAGTAAAATATATATAGTGGATTTATATCATGTTAATTTAATAACAATAAATTTTTTTTTTACTCAGTCGCTTTTATTTTTATAAACGAATCGACGTCCATGAGGTTCTAATTTATAACCTTCGTGGATGACGAAGTTTCATTCATCAATTTCTTCTTCATTACTGGTCATAAAACAATATTAATGGTTTAACCAGACTATAATATATGTATTATAACCTAATAAATATTCAAGAACCATAATTTGTACATATAAATAAGTCATATGACAAAACTAGTTCATAATAATCCAAATACCGCCAAATAATCGAAGTGGTTGTCATCTAATGATTCATCCTTATCCCATGTATCCAAATGAGAGAAATAATCATTATAAATTATTAATGTTCATATATAATGGTTAATTTCAATGTTTTATATTTATAACCATTCCACATGAACTCCACATACTTAAAAACAGGTGAACTGATTATGAAAATAAAGAAAATGAACACACCGGAACAACGAAATTCAATACAACAACTTATCAATAAAGATATAAATGAACTAAATTGAATTATTATATAATAAATAAATTTCTAATAGGTTCTGAAATTAGTTAGTAATTAGTATAATTTCATATTCCAGGAGCTTAAGTAAAAGAGTGGAACACGTTCGGAGTAAAGGTAAGGGTTTTTCCACCCGAACATCCACTTTCAATAGAGATACGTTCATTGTCTAATTACCTCTATGTAGTTCTTATGTATTTCTATGTACTCATCATATGTTCTGTTTGTCTATCATATATATGTTTACAAAACATAATACTTATTTATTTTATGGATAGTTACATGTTTTAAAATGAACATTCAAAATTGTTTAAAAAATACAGGCCCGATTCAAAGGGAATTTCTCAAATTCATACCTATTTTCAAGGGCACACTATAATCAGTTTTTGGATACTATTATAATTATAAAATAACTAATTTTATTATGAAAATAATATCTTATTTGACTTCTGGTTTTATACAAATATTTTCCAAAAGAACTATTATTTTCAAAATAAAAGAATATTTATCTCCAAAATTGCTTAATGATTTTACAAGAGTATTTTCATCTAATTAAACACTCTTGTTGATTACATGGTATTAATGGGTTTTATAATTTATGACATCATATACCATATTTTATTTAATGGTTTATTACTAACTTTATTGTGGATGATCTATCCTAAAACCATTCACCATATTATTCCGAATGGATAGTGTTTTATTTTTAATGTTTGAGGAAAGATTGTTACATTTCATATGATAGTTTCAATATGAAAGTATTTGTTGTTTATGTTTATCCCATATCATATGATCAATGCATTGGACTTATTATTTTATGGGTGGGGCCTGGTATATCCCCTCGATGCATCGGTAGGTCTCATAAAACAACTAGACGAGGAATTGTCTAAGGCCCTTCCCAATGTGATATGGATTTTGGCCAAGGCCTTAATCATTATTCATCTTGGCCGAGGCCTTGAAAAAATGTTTCAAAATATCCAAAATTATGCATTCCATCATTATGATTTTATCTATTGATGGTTCATGTGGTTATTCAACTAGTAGAATTCCCATGATTATGTTTTATTATGGCATTATTTACTCAGCAGATATTCCTTCCATAATGTGATTATGTTTGTAATTAAAGGCATGTGTTTTCAATTATTCACCATGTATAATGTTTATATTATCTTCCACTGTATTGCTTACACTTACTGAGCGTTTGATCTCACACATTTATTATGTTTCATTTTCTTAGGGAAAGAATAATTCTATTATGAATGACAAGCTGAAATAACCAAGGAGTTATGGAAGTTGTATAAAGAGTTTATATATAGTTTTTAATTTCAAGTTATAATGATGAACTTATATATGTATCTTTTTCCAATAATACTAAACTACTCGGTCCTTCAAGATTCATATTTCTTGTTTTTATGCCAATGTAATCAAATAAGGCACCGTCTCCGTGAAACTGGGGTCGGGTCCTTACAATGTGGATTTATTCCTATCGATTCATTAGTGTTTCCAATATACTTTACCCTTACATAGAATTTGTGTTCACCCTTATTTTGTTTCATTTCCCAAGAACTCTTGAAGAATAATTAAAAATTTATGCAATGATACACCTGATTTTATAATGTTATGATCCTAAAATTTAGATATTTTATTTATAAAAAATTATGTTGTAATGAGAGTGTTATTTTTTTTATTTTTTATCTAGTTTACTACAATTTATAAACAGACAGGTCCATCATGATTTGATTCCCTATAATCATTTCAATACATATAATATCATACACTGACTCTATTATTTTACTGATTTGGGTTGTTATAGTCTTAAAAAACTAAATACTTACAAAATAAAATCCCAAATTAAAAATTTAAGACCTTGTTTTTGTCTGAAAGTAAATTTCCTTAGAGTGGTGTAATATTTTTTCATAGATTTTGAAGATAAACTATGTATTTTAGAGGTTTTTAATAGAATACCTAACTATAGAAAGAAATGATCTAAAATTAATTATAAATATAAATTTATAATATTTTTAAGAGATGGATGTTTCTTATGAAATCTATGTAGAGGTGTTCATCACGTTCATGACAGTAGTTGTGATAATGATCATTTTAGATGTGGGAAGGTTAAAACTCTGAAATCCCAATAACTAATGTTAGGCCTATAATTTATGTTTTTTCTAGTCATTTTGTCATTTAAATTTCTACTTCACTTTTATGATTATTCAAAATAAAAAATAATAATAATGTTTTTTCATAATAGAGATGATAATAAAAAAACAATGTCTGGATATTTTTTTTGAATCATTTCCCATTTTGTATAATATTTATTTCAACTTTTATCATTTTTTAACACATTTCATTTTTTATATTGAAATCAACATAATAATGGTTAATATGATAATAAATTAATAATAGATGGTAAATTTTTAGATATTTTTAAATTATATTCCATAATATTGATTAATTTTGATTACTTATTCTAGTTTATTCCGGATGAGTATTAATAATATTATTTTTTTCAATATTGAATTTTCTTGTGATGTTATTATAATTAAACGTGTTAAAAGTTTCTTTAAATTCTATTGAATTTTCATCCTAGAAATTTTCATTGAATAATTATTATCACTTATCCTTCCATTAGTTATTTAGGAACCCAATTTTTGATATACATATATTTTTTTGACCACCATTATCAACTCCATTAAATTTCATCATCAATCATTGATTTCTTCTCAATAATGTGAAACTAAAATGTATAAAAAATAATTAACAAGGATTTTATAAGGATGTGGAAGGAAATTAGTGGTATACTAGTAATGTTCAAAGAGTGATATTAATAGACAGAGGAATCAAAACAAAAATAGATAATGATGGATGGTTGGAAATCACTCTATAAAGGTTGGATGGTGAGAAAACCATTATTAACCATGGGATTCATGAGTTGTGTGGGATTAGGGAGATGTGGAGATATCATTCTGGAGGCCTATGTGTGTTAGTTCTGGAGAACATAACTGTAGGGCGTGTAGTACTCTATGCCACGATTTGTGTTTTTATAGTCTAAAAAAATGACCATATATAGTTTTTTAAAAATCACATACTCTATAAAATCTGGTCATATTCCTAGTATTACATGACCAAAGTATCTAGAATGAGAATAATTACTTACAATTAAGGCCTCTAGACTATAAACAATGTTTACATTCGCTCACATTGTGTAAATAAGAAGAAGTGTCTAAACATATACCAATGGTACATGCCCAATACCAATGTGGACCTACACAGTATATTTATCTACACATGTTGTATAAAATTCGAGAGGTAGCTCATAATTCCTTTAATGTACCCCTCATCTAGACCAGACAATATCAAATTTTGTATACTATAAGTACATCCTTTTTTACTTCAATACATGACACATACTACTATGGAAGTACATGAAAATACTTACATGGTGGCTCTATATAGTGAATACCTTATATAGACATTGCTTATATTTTTTTTATCATATAATAGAACATAGTCACATAAGATATGCTACCTTTGAGGATTATACATCTTTTTAATACAATGTATGATCTATGATCTAGATAGTTTTAAGTATTAGTCATATTTTACACATGGGTATTAGTTTTGTATATTTGAGAAATCCATTATAATATTTTTTTGTTGCATATCCTGATTCTATAAATTAAATAGTCATATGTGGACTATTTTAATGTTTTATTTTATCATTTTTGGGTTATATATATTCTGAAAGATAATTAATAGTGTCTTTGGAAGATCCGTGAAGACAAATTTTTTTATCCCACTGACAGCATACCATATTTGGGGAGGATTCTTCTATATACAAAATGGTGTAAGTAAACCCCATAGAAATGGGATGTGGGTCTTCCCAAAATGGATTAGAAAATCCGCTAAATAAATTCACATTACATTTGATGAGGCATGATACCTTCATAGGTTCCAGTACTCCATTAAATTATATACTCTTTTTACATGGTGTGGGTCCACCATTACTCCTCCTTGTACGGGGAAAAATTGAAGTGATACATGTGAGTTAGTTTGAAATATTCAGATTATACCATGCACTGGGAATCAAGTTATTTTAATTGGATAACATTATTAAATCCACACTATGGAAATTTATTACCACTTTTAATTTGATTACCTATTGTCATAACGAATGATTATAATTATTTTGTGAAGCTAATTTTTATTTTATTTTCATGATGTGATTATGGGGCATCATTTTGGGTATATTTATAGTCACCGTGTAACATCTTGTTACATTTCCATGTACTTTTGATGTTTCTAAGAACCGATATTTTATATTAGTGACTTGGTGGCAAGTTTGGGTGAACATTTAAGTAAAAAAAAGGGCAATGTATTGTACGCAGTTTGTACACAGTTTGACAAACCGTGCGAGCGAACCGTGCCAACCAAGTAGCACTGGACAGAGACGTACGCATGGTGTGCGCACGTTTTAACAAAACGTGCGACCAAAACATGTAGACTGTGTATCTCTAGAGAGTGAGGTTTGCACAGTTTCGCACAGTTTGACTAATCGTGCGCCTCTGCCCAGGTAAACTGTCCGCATAGTTTTTAATTCCGAATTTTTCTATTAAATCCACCCGAACCCCTGGGACATCCATATTTTCAACCTTGGATCAGGCTTGAATCATTTTTGGTCATTCCAAAACCTCCTAGAGAGATTCCAAGGTGATCCAAACATCTTTCTTTGAGATTGAAGGCTCAGATTGACGATCTGCTCTCCTCCTGGTTAGTGGATTTCATCTTGTTCTATTTCTCTTTTATTCCTCTATCTTTTCATGATCTTTTCATGTTATATTTCCTTTTATTCCTTAGATCCAAACCCTATGAGTTGAGGTATAGATCTAGGATTGTGAACTTAGATCTAGTTTTGGAAGATCATGATTCCTTTGGTTTTAATTTTGGTATTAAGGATTTAGATCCAGATTTTGATTGACGTCATTGTGCCCCTCGGTTTTTGGGGTTTCTCATTGGGCTAAATACCATCAATAAATCAAGGTAGGTGGTTCCGTCCGGACTATCCAAATTTTTAATTATTGTATTTTCTTTATTTAATTCAATTTTTTATTTAAATTCAATAGCTCAAATTTTCTTCCAATTAATTGATAAAAACTCGATTCCATTGAATTGAGATATTTGAAATGGTTTTGTCATAGAATTTGGGAAAACCCCAATTCTAATTAATTGGGTGTGTTTATGGAAAATTGGTCGATTTAAATTGATTAATTTAAATTTTGGATTTGATGGAAATGTTTTCAATTTAATTATGGAATTTAATTGTTGAAATAAAATGTTTAATGATAGAATTGGTTTTGAATGGATTTCAACCTTTTGAAAATGGATTAAAATTATTTGATAGAAATGCATTTGTAATGTCTTGTGAAAGAAGAATGTTTTGAATAAAACTTATTATAGTTTTAAGTGGAATGATGTTGGAACTTTTGAAATTGAAGAATGGTATTGATCGTATTTTAAGAATTCTTAAAATAGTTTTCCCATCATGTATGATCTCATGTAAGCCTTAGGTAGTTAGTGAGTGATTTGGATACAGTCTATGCCACGACAATGTTCTGAAACATTCTTACAATGGGTCACATCCCCGATGAGTTGGTGATGAGTCTCCTTTTGCCAGTGTCATAGGGACCTGTGCATAAACATTTTTTTGAGTTCACATAGAGAGTGCGGAATCCTATAACTGGTTAATACTATCGTACCTTTTGTCAGATGACCATGTTGCTCGCTTGTTTATTTATATTTGATTATAAATGTATGTCAATTCTTGTGAACTGCTTTACAAGCCTGCTGAATTTATATAAACGGTTTTATATAAATGTTTTACATAAGCATTAATTTTAGAAATATTCCATCATTTCTAAGGCCTTTGCTTGAAATATTTATTCCCATCATTTGAAATTGTTTAGCATATTTTTTTAGAATATGATATTGAATTGCCAAACCTGTTTATTTGAAAATTGAAGGATTTTACTTTGAATAATCTATTTTTTCCATCTGTAATGGAATCTTTGGTGGTATTTTACTAGGCTTAGGCTCACACCCTACTTTTTACCTTGGGTGTTTGTAGACTTTCTTCTTCCAGGTTCACGAAACAGGAAGGGATCTCTGAGAGGTGATTCCAACTACTGAACTTTGGTCTTGGTGAGTTGTGTTCTTAGAGTCTTTGTGACTTTTTTTCCTTTATAGTACTTGGGTTGTAGTTTTTTGGGCCTTTATGGCTTTGTTTATTCTTTTACATCACTCCTAGTGGAGTTTCTTTTGTTATGCATACTATTTTGTTTTCTTTTGCTTCCGATTTTTTTGGAAAAATAATTCCAACTTGTATCTCGTACGATGCTAGGTTCTAGTCACCGACCCATGGGGATTGGTAACGCCCTTCGGGCTATGTCAAGGCTTTCTCGGTTATCAGGTTACCAGGGTACCTAGGCTGGTTCGTGACAAAATAGTATCAGATGAAGGTTAAGCATCTTGCCATAATGACAGTATACATTTTAGTATTCTTGTCGAGACTTAGGAGGTAGTTGTGATTGAGTGCTTGGTTTTCTCTCACCGGAATGAACCTTAAGTCACCAGGGTTGGATAGGGAAATACGACTTGTGGATTAATTCTAGTATTTTACCTTTTTTTATTTGGATAGAGTGGAATCCAAATCTAGTTAATCTCATATATTAAGAATATTTTTCCTTCTTAATCTGTTTGAGTGTTAATCAAATGTGTTTTTATGTTGTGAACCAACATGCCTCCGAGAAGACGAGAGAATATGATCCAAGAAAAGGCTGCTGCTGAATCTCAGCAAGTGAGTCCTACTGTTGATCTGAGTCTAGTTGAGGTGATTGTTCGCACTGTCCAAGCATTGGGACATGCACCACCTCCAGTTCCTGTTCAGACTACAGCTATAGATCCTCATAGTGATATTCTTCGAAGTCATTTTCAAGAGTTCTTACGCCAGAAGCCACCAGTTTTCAAAGGCTCCACTAATCCTCAACTTGCTGAGGAATGGTTGAGTAAGATTGAACGTCTGTTTGGGTTCTTGGAGACACCTGACGTGATCAAGGTGAAGTGTTCCACCTTCGTACTGGAGGGATCAAGTAGGAGGTGGTGGGACATGATGGTGATTACTGGGAAACAATAGGTTTGGAGTGGAAAGACTTTAGGGTTATTTTCACTAACTAGTTCTATCCAGAATCAATGGAGTTGGCCAAGGCTGTGGAGTTTTTCAAGCTCGAGCTGGCCAAAAATACTATGACTGAGAACTCAAATTGATTTTCTGAGCTGGTACAATTTGATCATAATATTGTATCTAATGAAAGGATGAAGGCTCGAGGATTTGAGTCGGGACTTTGATCAGATATCCATTCTCAGGTTTTTCCTACTAAAGCTACCCACTTTTTATGATGTGTTGGATAGTGCGATGATGGTTGAGATGGACTTGGTAGGAAATTCAGGGGTGAAGGAAGTTATTTTCACTCCTAGTGGCAGTGTTGGTTCCATTAAAGGAAAACTGAAGTGTGACTATTCTCATGGTAGTTCTCGACAGTAGAGTCATCCCAGACCACCGGTAGCACCAGGAGGGGATTCATTGACTTGATATCAGTGTGGGAAGCCAGGATATTCTAAGAGGGTTTTCACTGAGGCACCCATGAACTGTAGCTCTAGCGGAAGTTTAGGGAACTTAAAGAGATTCTTCCATCACTTCTCTAATCCTCGTGGTGGAACAGGATCATCATCACCTCCAAATACTGTGGGGTAATAAAATTCTTCACATACAAAAGGGTTCCAGCCACATGCATCTGAAACGAAGCTTCTTCACGTAGTGGAAGAGTCACCAGAGACAGATGATACAGGTCATACAACTGTGAGAGGTACCATTACTATAACATCATCTTTAGTGAAAACTCTTTTTGATAATGTTGTATCTCACTCTTTTATTTCAACCTATCTTGTTAATCTTCATTAATATACCTATGGAAATTTTATCTTGTGTGATGGATATTACTACACCCCTTGGTATAATGAGAGAGAAGGGTCTTCGTAGTCCTTCTTGTGTCTTCTCCCTATCAGATGTTGATCATGTTTGGAGTCTCTTGGTTCTCGACATGAAATATTTTGACGTTATATTTGGGATGGATTGGCTCATTTCCAATAAATCACGGCCCGTTTGTTATCTTCAATGGGACTGTCTTACTACAACCAGTGGTGTACCCCTTGTTATTCAAGGAGAATGAGACCCAAGGTCAAGTAGAGACAGACCCTTTTATCCAGAGTTGGAGAAATTTATATCAGTGTTTGCTTTTTATCAAGAGAGATATTTATTGTGTGGTGATCTCCCACTAGTCATCACTGATTTTCCCAACGTGTTTACTTTTGACTTATCTGGTTTACCACCAGTAAGAGAGGTTTATTTTTCTATTAACTTAATGCCTGGTACTCAAACAGTTTCTATTCCCTCTTACCGAATATCTCTAGCAGAACTAAAAGAAAACAAGTCTCAGTTAGATGATCTACTTGATAAAGGTTTTATACACTTGAGTGTGTCCCCTTGGGTAGCTCTAGTTCTCTTCTCCAAGAAGGTTGAGGGTTCTCTTTTCTTATGTGTTGATTATCTGAAGCCCAATCAAGTTATGATAATGGAAAAATATCCATTACCATGAATTGATGATTTGTTTGATCAAATTAAAGGTGAAAAGTGGTTTTCAAAAATTGATTTTCGATCGGGATACCATCAGTTGAGGGTAAAAGAATCTAACATTCAAAAGACCGCTTTTCGAATTAGGTATGGCCTTTATGAGTATCTTGTTATGACCTTCGGCCTAAAAAATGCTCCAGCAGTTTTCATGGATTCGATGAACGAGGTTTTCCGTGAGTATCTAGATAATTTCATTGTAGACTTTGGGGATGAAATTATTATCTACTCCAAGTCTGAGGAGGAACATGTGCATCATCATTGAATAGTTCTTAGTATTATAAGGAATCACTGACTTTATGCAAAGCATTCAAAGTGCGAATTCTAGATTCAAGAAGTGAAATTCATTGGACATCTGGGGTCATAAAAAAAATATAAGTTGATCCTGAGAATGTGAGTGTTGTTATGACTTGGGAAAAACCACTAAATTTTTTCGAGATTCGTAGTTTCTTGGGCTTAGCAAGATATTATCTCTAGTTTGTTAAAGACTTCATAATGATAGCTTCTTCAATGACTTCTCTGACTCGAAAGGGATTGAAGTTTTCCTGGAATGATAAATGTTTGAGTTATTTTGTTGAGATAAAGTGTCTTGTGACTACTTCACAAGTGTTAACTCTTCTTAATTCTGGGATAGGTTATGTGGTCTTCTGTGATGCATCGGGTTCAGGTTTGGGATGTGTACTCATGCAAGGTAATCATGTTGTTGCCTATGGGTCTTGTCAGCTTAAGGATCATGAGAAGAACTATCCTACCCATGACCTTGAACATGCAGCTGTAATGCATGTGCTTAAGTGTTGGAGACATTTCCATTATGGAAAAAGTTTTATTGTGTATTCAGACAAGAAGATCTTGAGTAATATCTTCTCTCAAAAATATTTGAATCTCCACAAAAGGCATTGGGTGGAGTACCTGAAATCATTCGACTTTGAAATTCCCTATACCCCAAGGAAAGGGAATGTAGTTGCAGATGTGTTAAGCAAGAAACTTCCATCACATGCTATTAATGAATCTTCAGAAGAGTGGAGTTTGATGGATCTTTTTGCTCAGCTGCATATTGGAGTTTAGTGGAAGGGGAATGAAGTTTCTTTTCCAAGTGTCCAGTTGAATTCTGCTCTCCTCGAGTTAATTATTCATGAATAACAGCATGATTATGAATTCCATAGCATTATGGACTCTCTTTATGGTCGGTAGACCAACACCCAATGGTCATTCTCAAAATAGCGTGTTTTGTGTTTTCGAAATCGTTACATTGTGCTGTTAGTGGAAAGGAAGGATGTGATGGGGGTTGTTATAACTCTCAGTTATTTGTGCACCCAAGAACCACAAAATGTTCTATGACATACATGGACAATTCTGGTGGCCCGGTATGAGACGAGACATTACTGAGTTTGTATCTCATTGCTATAAATACCGGCTGGTGAAAGCTGAGCACCATAAACACTCAAGATTACTTCAACCACTTGCAGTCCCTACATGAACGTGGGATGAAATATCTATGGAATTTGTGGTTGGATTACCTCAAACCTAGAGAAAGAAGAACGCGATATGGGTTGTGATCAATAGATTGACCAAGTCGGCTCAATTTATACCTATTTTAGATAAAACCAAAGTTGAGGAGTTGGGAAATATCTATCTGAATGTGTTTCTTCATTTCCATGGAGTTCTGTATACTATAGTCTCTCATAGGGATCCTCGGTTTACTTCTCATTTTTGGAGAGGCCTTCACAAGGAACTAGGATATCAGGCCTGTTTAAGCACGACCTACCATCCACAGTCAGATGGCCATATAGAGAGAGCTATTCATCTCCTTGAGGATATGCTCCATGCATGTGTTCTTGACTTTGGTGGGAGTTGGGATGATTATCTGGGGATAGTTGAGTTTTCTTATAACAACAGTTATCAGTCAACGATCAAAATGGATCATTTTGAGTCTTTATATGGCCGTCCTTGTAAATTTTCATTATGATGGTCAGATATTGGTGAAAGTTATTTGGTATGACCGAGTTTGGTCCAAGAGACGACAACTAAGGTTCAGTTGATTTCTCAATGAATGTTGAAAGCACCGAGTTGGTACAAGTCTTATGCTGATCGTTTCCATAGACAATTAGATTTATGACTTGGTGACCAGGTGTTCCTGAATGTTTCACCTCTATTAGGTCATCGGCAGCTTGGGAGGCAAGGGAAGCTTGCTCCTAGTTTTGTAGGACCTTTTGAGGTTGTTGGTCTTGAAGGGAAAGTTGCTTACCATCTAGTTGTACCACCATAACTGACGTCGATACATAAAGTGTTCCATCTATCATAGCTGTGAATATATCTCTCTGATCCATCTCATATTGTGAGCTGGAGTGATATGGAGATTGAACCAGATTTATCTATTACTGAACGACCAGTCAGGGTTGTTGATTCTGAGACCATTGTACTTCGTGGGAGAACAATACCTCCGGTCCGTGAAGTCTGGCAGCATGGTTCTGATTCTCATGAGACATGGGAAAGGGAGTCACTAATGATAGAGTAGTGGCCTCATCTTTTTGACGTGGAGGTTTCTTCATAGGATTTTTGGGGAAAGAAAGATCTTATAGTGGGGAGGTTGTAACATCACATTATGTTTCCAGGTACTTTTGATGTTTCTAAGCACCTCTATTTTGGAGTAGTGACTTGGGGGTGCGTTTGGGTGAACTTTTATGTAAAACAAAAGGGCAATGGATTGTGCACGGTATGCGCACGGTTTGACAAACGTGATACCAAACTGTGCCAACCAAATAGCACTGGATAGAGAGGTATACACAGTGTCCACACGGTTTGAAAAATTGTGTGACCAAACCATGTAGACTGTGTATCTCTGGACAGTGAGGTCCACATGGTGTACACACGATTTGAAAAACCTCTGCGCCTATGCTCAGGTAAACTGTGTGCGCGGTTTTTAATTCCAAATGTTTCTCTTAAAACCACCCTAACCCTCGGGACATCCATATTTTCGACCTTGGCTCGGACTTGACTCATTTTAGGTCTTTCCAAAGCCACCTGGAGAGATTCCAAGGCGATCCGAACATCTTTCTTTGAGATTGAAGGCTCATATTGAAGATCTTCTCTCCTCCTGGTAAGTGGATTTCATCCCGTTGTGTTTATCATTTATTCCTCTATCTTTCCTTGATCATTTCATGAGAGATTTCCTTTACTTCCATGGATCTAAAACCTATGAGTTGAGTAATAGATCTAGGATTGTGAATCTCGATCTAGTTTTGAAAGATATTGATTCCATTGGTCTTAAATTTGGTTTTAAGGATATAGATCCAGATTTTGATCGACATCATTGTGTCCCTCGGTTTTTGGGATTTCTCATTAGGCTTACTCCCGTCAATAACTCAAGGTAGGTGGTTCCGTCCCGACTTTCCAATTTTTTTTTCATTTTTTTTTCTTGATTTATTTCAATTTTTAATTTAAATTCAATTTCACAAATTTTCTTTCAATTAATTGATAAAAATTTTATTCCATTAAATTGAGATATTTGAAATTGTTTTGTCATAGAAATTTGGGAAAACCCCAATTCCATTGTATTGGGTGTGTTTATAGAAAATTGGTCAATTTAAATTGTTTAATTTAAATTTTGGAATTGATGGAAATTTTTTCAATTAAATTGTTGAATTTAATTTTGTAAATGAAATGTGTAATGATGAAATGGGTTTTGAGTAGATTTAAAACTTATTAAAATGGCTTAAAATGATTTGATAGAAACCCATTGGTTTTATCTTGTGAAAGAGGCAGGTTTTTTAATAAAACATGATATGATTTTTAATTGAATATAGTTGGCACTATTAAAATGGAAGAATGGGATTGATTGTATTTTAAGCATTCTTATAATTGTTCACCCATAATGTAAGAGAACATGCATGCATTATGTAGTTAGTGAGTTATTTCTATACACACTACACTACGATAACATTCTAAAACAAACATCTGGCGGGTCACATCCCCAATGGGTTGGTGACGAGTCTCCATTGACCAATGTCATAGGGATGTGTGTATACACATTTTGCTGAGTTCACATAGAGAGTGCGGAATCCAATAACATGTTAATACTATCATACCTTTTTTCAGATGACCATGTTTCTCCCTTGTTTATTTATATTTGAGATATAAATGTATGCCAATTCTTGTGAACTTCGTTACATTCATGCTGAATTTATATAAACGGTTTTATATAAAGTTTTTACATAAGACATTGTTTTAGAAATATTCCATCATTTGTAATGACTTTGCATGAAATATTTATTCCCATCATTTGAAAATGTTCAGCATATTTAGTTAGAATATTCTTTTGAATTCCCAAACCTGTATATTTGAAAATTGAAGGTTTTTCCTTTGGATAATCTATTTTTGGCATCTGTTATGGAATCTTTGGTGGTATCCTACTTTTCTTATCCTCAAACCCTAATTTTTCTTTTGGGTTTTTATAGAATTTCTTATTCCAGGTTCAATCAAAGGGAAGGGATCTCTGAGAGGTGATTCCAGCTGCTGAACATTGGCCTTGGTGAGTTGTTTCCTTAGATTATTTTTGACTGTTTTTCCTTTTTTAGTAATTGGGTTGTAGTTTTTTGGGCTTTTTATGCCTCCGTGTATTCTGGTACATCAATACAAGTGGAGTTTATTTTTTTATGCATACTATTTTGTTTTCTTTTGCTTTCACATTATTATGGAAAAATCGTTCCCACTTGTATGTCATACATTTCCAGGTGCTAGTCGTCGACCCTTGGGGATCTGGAACTCCCTTCGGGCTATGTCAAGACCGACTCGGTTATCTGGTTACCAAAATTCCTGGGATGGTTCATGATAGAACATTTCATATGACGAGTTCCAATTGGTGTTTCTTCTTATAGAAATGATATGTAGTCAATTAGTGGTGTCAAAGGCTTTGGATTTTGTGAAGTTGGAGGAGCTAGTGCATAGAGGAGGTTGGTGGTGTTTGTTTTGGTGTGGATATGATATGTATTCAAATTAAATATTTATAAGAGGTATATATTTATCTTGGGATATTATGATTTTACACATTTACATGTTACTAGATTTGGGTTTATCACATTTTCTGATATTGATATTTATCTCAAGAATGTTATAATATTAATTAATATTTTTATAGGTTTTCACAATCATATATTTTTTCGTGGATATGTGTGGTTTTATGGATCATATATAAGATTATGCCTCAAATTTGAGTGATGTGACATTTTTATTCTTGTATTCATTCCATGATTTATTGGGGGTGGTGTTAGGGTGTAATATAGGATTAATAACAATCTTAGAGTGGTATTTATGGATTTTTTGTGCCGCTAAAAGTGAAAAAGAATAACTAATAAACCCATATACCATTCAATATTTTTTAGAAGATAGAAACTGAAAATCCATGTATTAATTGATTCATGACATGATAACCTACCCTCATTTTAATCCACTTAATATCCATGTATCAAACCACATATATATATTGAAACCTAGAAATCCATAAGTGAAATTATATAAGAATCACGATGAATATAGATAGTGTGAGTACATAAATCACTAGGGAAACCATAATAGTGTCCATAATATAATCCATTATATATTAATGTTAATGTATGAGATGAAAAAATAAATGATAATAATAAAAAATATTCATATAAATATATTATAATATTAAAATATAAGTATTATTATACTTGAAAACTACAGTAATGATAAACCATTGACATGATGATGCAAATTCCAACCAAATTACTATGATAACCTCTATAGATAATTTTAGTTGTCATTGAGACTCAACTCTACATGTGTCATGTATAGGTCTAAATCCATGGGGTGACCCTATCATGAAATGTTATTCTAATTTAATTTGGAGTAAATGGAAAAAACATTTGGACAATGTAAGAGTATCAGAATACCAATCCAAAATGAAAGAGAACAATGGGAACAAGGTTGAGGTATATTAACATTTATCTCATTGGAATGTAAACCATATTAACTAAATCAATGAACCCATGAAATCATTATGAGACTAATATTGTAATATCCCTAGTATTTTTTTTAATATATATACATAAATATAATCAATAACTATTATAAATATGCCCTCATATATCTACTATGTCACGAACTAGATATGTTCATCCACCAAACTGGTGCCAGACCTAGTCCATAGAATGTTCCAAAGGACATTCCCTTTCCCCATAGTCTAGATCAAGTTCCCTTGTATCATAAATAATGTTTTTGGAATGATTTACTCGAGTACAGAAACATAAAAGATCAAACAATAATAAATAAAACTAATATGAAATTTCTCAAAAAAATCATTAAAAATAAGAATTTAATTAAATAGTCTTAAAAAACCCCCAAGAGGTACAAAACTAAGAAAGATTAGTAATTATTACTCAAAAAATGACCTCACTGTAATGGTACATCACCCTCAATATATCATTACAACAATGCACCATGGAACGAATCTAATAACCTAAACCATCATCTCCAAAGACATTGATCATACCTTTTTCAAACATTACCATGTCTACCTACACCCAATGGTGTATGTTTAGTGTGAGCTCAAGACCAATATAATTCCACCCAAAAAAATTTTGTGTTGTAAATTTTTTTACATAAAGAGATTATAGGTTTTCATAAATAAGAAAAAAAAAGTGATAATATATAAGAGATGTAACTTTAAATGAAAAAAGAATCAAGTGAGAAACATTAATGATTGATCAATTTCAGAGAAAATAGAAATGATATTACGTATAACAACCAAACACACTTTATTCTGATGGTATGTACCATATAATGTATGAGCACTAACCCTGGAAAATACCCCTTGGAACTAGCTAGTTGTGGGGCCCTAGGTACACTATATATTAGTGTAAAAGTATCCCAAACTAATAACCTTATCATGAATGAGCCACTTGGAGGGGACAAGGACACTACCAGATCACTATCATACTAGTCCTAGTCCACCCACCTAGATACATGGTCTTCCCTATTTGTGATCAATCAAGTTCTACATGTTATAAAATATGATTTTTAAATAAAAACCATTTCAATATCACATACAAACAAAACAATACTAATCTTGTTCCACACCCTTAATGTTATTTAATAATCCCTATAATGATTTTATAAGAAAATTTACTGAGGTAACAAAATGGTTTTCACACATAATACATTTAAAATATATTTTTTTAGTCCAAATACAACACCATACCATTCCAAACCAGAGTTGTATACCTTAACACCATTTATTAAAACACTATCATGAATCATAAAATAACCCCAATTGATACAACATGGAATACACATGAAAATATCCAATTATATGTCAAAATGAAACTTTAAAATTAATTACCTAATCAATGCTATGAAAAATGGTTTTCTAACCACAAAAAAATTGATGAGAAACATGCTAAATAGGTTAATCAAGAAATATAAATTCATGAAAGAATGTCTACACATTTAACCACCTATATTGAATATCAAAAACCACAAATCATTGTTTGAAACTTCAAACGAACCACAACCTCACTACAAGTGAGTGGAAACAAAGACTAACCACAAATATTGATCAAATAATCACAATATCAATCTCTAGGGATGAAACCCTTGCATCTAAAAATATAGAGACTCAATAACTATGGAAAGAAACCTAAATAGATGGCTGGAATAAAGATGTTATTAACAAAGTTGAAAAATTGTGATGTTTCCCCACCAAAACCCCTTCAAAAATGATTTCAATGTAAGCGTGAGGGGGCTTGTTAGAATTCTAAGGATGAAATGGTTGAATTGGGGAAAATAGGTGTAACGCCCCGACCCCAGCTACCCAGAGTCGGTGCATTAATTACATAACATTGGCATGATCACAAGAAAGATCAAATCTCAAAAGACCGATTGGTTTAGTAGCCTTGGAAACACTAGATATATTCATAAGTTTTACATTACATCATTAAACGAAAAACTACTACAACAACATATTGTCTCCATAATCCACACTCATATCCCCACATAATATCCCTGCACGTCATTCATAACTTACTTCTTCACTTCCTGGGAAAAATAAAACATAGAAAAGGGGTGAGCTCAAATTCCCAGTAAGGATAACAATATAGCGGAAACTTTCATAAATAAGAATAAACTTTTAAGGCAATGTATAACTAAAACAAAAGCCTTTCAAACATGAACTTTCAACATGGTATGGCATAAATAAAATTAAATAATGCCATTTACTTATTCACATGGATATTCTACTAATCGAATAATCACATGCAAAAATCAATAACCACTTTCATAATGTTGGAATGCATAATGCCAGACTATCATAACCACATAGCCAAGGCCTCGTGCCAAGACTACAAATAAGATTTTGTCAAGGCCTTGTGCCAAGACACTAGTTTGTCTCATGAGACCTACCGATGCATCGAGGAGCTATAGTGGGCTCCACCCGTCACTTATTAAGTCCAATGCATTCCCATATGAAAAGGTTTAAACATAACATAAACATTCGTATTAAAACTTGCATACGAAATGTCAATAATTTCACCATAAACTATGAATGGTATAAAAATAGCACATCCACAGTCAAACATATCACAAAACATTCAATACAATATAGAAGTTTTGTATCATAATAAATCAACTTCAAATAATCTTAAAATCCATCAAAGGATGTTGACATAGATGAAATCAAAATTCTTTTTAAAGAAGTATCTCCTTTTATTTTGAAACCATTTAAGATCCATATAAAATAAAACATTTTCTTTGAAAATATTCTTATAAGCTTGTATGGAAAGCCTCGACGATTTTATAACAGCGGAAAATAACCGCACCCGCCGTATAAGTTAAAAAAAACATTCTTACCTCAATTCTGTCGAAAAGGTTAAAAAGGACCTTGTTTTGAAAACGACGGAAAGATTCCTTTATAACCCTCTTATAAAAAGACAAACAAGGGTATAAATGACTTTAACACATATTCTTGTAAATATTAAAAATGTTTTGAAATACATTTCGAAGAAACATGGATGTGGATGATAAAGAGATCCTAGTAGATTATTACATATAAACAACCTCGGATAATGAAGAGATTGTGAAATAACCCTTACCTTGTACTTTTCCTTTGTTGGGGTAGGTTAACCTCCTGTATAATGGTGAAATAATTGTTATTAAATTATACAAGAATCATATACATTAATATGATATCATATATGATCTTTTAACATTGCTTTATTAATAATATCTTAGTATTATCGTCGTTTCGGGTGATAATCGATTCGTTCTTCTTAAATGTTTGGGTACGTAAGACATGTTTTTAATGGATAGATTATATCTTATTCATAATCAGAATGATATTAACATTATTTTTAACCCTAAAATGAGAATAATACTTGAATGGATATGATGGAGAATGAATCTTATCGCGTTCGTGGAGACGGTAGTCCGTACGTACGCACGAACGCTACTTCCATTTGATTTTCATTTTAAAAGAATCAAATCCAAATGATACATAGGTATATTACTATTCCAGTATAATATAATATTTTATATATGTTACTTAAGTTCATTAACACCATCCTTTATACGTTCCATGTGTGGTATGAACGAGTCATATCATTTTAAGGGGGCGGTAGTCCGCACTTCCTCAAATGAAATTATCGTATGTATATACAACATGAAACGAATAATGGTATGAAATAAAATGGAATTACAGAAGATTATATATAAAATATATATCATTAATATCATATTTAATTACAGTGCCATCATAATGGACACCATGAGAGGTGGTAAGATGTATTTGAACAATCATCGTTTCGTGAGGCGTTAGTTTGCCATCCACAGAAACATTATGTTCATCATCCATTAGATGGAGTTGTGTGTATGTGTAGTTTGAATCCTTCTTATAACAACATCCTAGTATATTGTGGATACTGGTGTTGTTACAAAAGAAATGAAATAAAAAGAGTTTGGGGGTTGGAGAAGCAAAATAAATGAAAATAATTTAAGAGAAATCGTTACCTTTAATCTAGGTAACTCACTTTGGTTGGAACCAAATGACTTCTTGAAATGCTTTCTGCCTAAGGGGAAGCTTCAAGGAGGAGGAGAGGGATGTGGGGAGCTTAGTTGGGCAGAGTTTGGACGAGCCAAGTGGCTTGAGAGGTGTGAAGAAATGAGAAGGAGGAGTGCCCTTTTATAAGAGGGGTGAGGGGCACCTTTGGAAAAGCTAGAAATATTAATTTATAATAAATTCATATTCGGTTTCTAAAGGCTCAAAAGTTGACTATTCAAAGGATGAGGTGGGGATAGGTCGAAAACAACTCATCCAATAGAATTTAGACAGGTTTGGGTACTTATATTAACCTTATCTTTAAGTATTAACTCTAAGTTAATTAGTTTCACTTTTACAATGTCTCTTTGTATTTTTATATAATATGGTTAATAAACTTACTATATACATCCAAGCGACCCCCAAGTGGTCCATTAATGAGGAACCTATCATAATATAAGTCTCTTGGCCGAACCTTAGATTTTTAGGAATTTAATATTAATTAATAATATAATATTTGTTTTAAGAACTCTTTTATTTCAATTTTGACACTATTCAATAGTTGATTTTGGTGAAACTCATAACAGATTTATTACTTCGAACAAAGTCCATTAAATCAATCCTAATATATCATATTAGCCTAGAAAATTAGTTTAATTCATTAAAAGTTTCATATTATATTTATTTGGGTATTTATAATATCAATTATTTTAATTTTTCACTATTATAGTAATTACTTCATCATCATTGTGTCATAAATAAAATAAGTTATTTAATGTCTAAAAATTATAAATAAAATATCATTATGTAGGAAATCTTTTTATATTTCTAATGAATATTTATAATCTAAAATCCAACATGTATAACCCTATGTAAAAATTGTTCTTCTAAAAGATGTAAGCTTATGCCATTTTTATTTTTATTTTAACTTTATTAATATAATGTGTCATTATCACTTACATGTGGATCCATGGGGTCCCAAAATAGACCCAAAGATGCCCATGGTCGACCATGTATCAACCAATAGGGTTAAGACACGTTTTATGGTAATTTAGTATTATTATAATATTATTTTTTTAACCCTTATTTACCGGATTTACCCTTAACCATGGTAAATAAAATATTTACCGCAGTAATTATTCAAAATGTCTAAAAATAAAAGTTACCTATTTACACAATTTGAACATCCTGATTCCAAATATGTAATCCATTTTCCTAAATTCAAAACACAGAAGTGGCAGAAATTAATTTAAAATTAATTCCCGCTGTCAAAACAAAAAGCCTGTTTTTAAGAGATAATAACTATCAAAAGATTGACACTTGTTTATGTTCGGTTTAATTGTAAAATTATGTCCAATGACCAACATTATATTGAATGGTAAAAATATATTCTAAATATACTTTAAAACTACTAAAATTCATAATTTATCACTATTAATTATTTTGATTAAAAAAGTTGTTTTTAATTAAAATTTAGTAATTTTCACTATTCATCAAAATATGAAAGTTATCCGAAATGTACCAAAATTTCACCTTAGGCTAAATTCGATATTCCAAATCCAAAAATGAAGTCCATTTTCAAATATAAAATATATATAATTTCAAAAATTAGGTATTACTATTCATAACGGCTAGTTTGATTAGTTATGGTGTGTTAGAACTCGGTGTTGCGTACAACACACGCTATCACATTATTCAAAGGGAAACGTACCGTAGAAGCTTGGGGTGTTACATTCTCCCCTCCTTCAAATAATTGCGTCCTCGCAATTTCTAGGGTATTACTTCATAAAAAGACTCGGGTGGTTCTTCATCATAAGTTCCTCGGGTTCCCACGTTGCCTCTTCCATCTTATGATTTCTCCACAAAACTTTTACCAGACGCGTCGTCCGGTTTCTCAGTACTTGTTCTCTTGTATCAAGAATCCTGACGGGCTCTTCACAATAGGAAAGATCGGGTTCCAGTTCTAATTCCTCATAGGTGAGTACATACGTTGGGTCAGGCATGTATTTCCTCAACAGAGATACGTGGAACACATCGTGAACTTTGGAGAGACTTGGCTGCATTGCCAATCGGTAAGCTACAGCCCCAATTCGTTCTAGAATTTCGAAAGGTCCGATGTACCTGGGACTCAATTTACCTTTCTTACCAAAACGTATGACTCCCTTCCACGGAGATACCTTCAGGAAAACATGATCACCGACTTGAAATTCCAAATCCTTCCTTCGATTATCGGCATAGCTCTTCTGCCTACTTTGAGCTGCTTTAATGTGATTTTGGATTACCTTCACCTTTTCCACCGTTTCCTCCACCAGTTCTGGGCCTACAAGTTTTCTTTCACCAACGTCATCCCAACAGGTTGGTGTACGACATCTCTTTCCGTATAACGCTTCATATGGTGCCATCTGAATACTCGAATGGAAGCTATTGTTATAGGAAAATTCTACTAGTGGTAAATATTGATCCCACATACCCTGAAAATCAAGTGAGCAAGATCTCAACATGTCTTCTAAGGTCTGAATAGTCCGTTCTGATTGTCCGTCTGTCTGAGGGTGGTAAGCAGTGCTCAAATGAAGTTCAGTATCCAGGGATTTCTGAAGACTTTTCCAAAATCTTGAAGTAAAACGGGGATCACGATCAGAAACAATCGATAGGGGTACTCCATGAAGTCTCACAACTTCATTAATGTATAGTCTTGCTAGACGTTCCAGGGGTAGATCTTCTCTTTTAGCAAGAAAATGTGCTGTCTTGGTAAGACGATCAACAATAACTCATATTGCATCGTTCCTTCTAGGAGTCTTCGGTAGCCCCATGACAAATTCCATCGTAACATTGTCCCATTTCCACTCCGGTATGGGAAGAGGTTGCATGACTCCTCCAGGCTGTTGCCTTCCAGCTTTCACTTGTTGACAAACCATACATCTTGACACAAAATCAGCAATCTCCCTCTTCATGTTGTCCCACCAAAAATGTTCCTTCAAATCTCTATACATTTTGGTGCTCCCAGGGTGTATAGAGAAATTGGAACTATGAGCATCATCCAGCAATTCCCTTTTTAGATCAGGTATATTGGGAACACAAAGTCTCTTCCCGAATTTCAAAATTCCATCTTCATACACAAAGTCTCTCAATCTCCCATCATTCACAGATTTAATCTTCTTTTGAAATTCGTCATCATCGGTCTGAGAACTCTTAATCCTTTCTAGTAAAGATGGTTTGGCAACCATTTGAAAAAGCATTGATGTTTCACCTTCCCTGGTTATTCCCATGTCCATCTTCACTAGCTCCATGAAAATTGGATCCCTTTCAATTCTCATATTGTTCAAAACTCCATGGTCTTTTCTACTCAAAGCATCTGCCACCTTGTTTGCCTTCCCTGGGTGGTAGTGTATCGTACAATCATAATCCATGAGTAATTCAAGCCATCTCCTTTGCCTCATGTTGAGTTCTTTTTGTGAGAAAATATACTTCAAACTCTTGTGATCAGTATAAATCTCACATTTTTCACCATAGAGGTAGTGCCTCCATATTTTCAAAGCAAAGATCACTGCTGCTAACTCGAGATCATGAGTAGGATAGTTTTGTTCATGAATTTTCAACTGTCGTGATGCATAGGCAATAACTCTATCATTCTGCATAAGGACACAGCCAAGTCCTTTCTTTGATGCATCACTATAAATAACGAACCCATCATTCCCCGATGGTAGAGTCAATATAGGAGCATTGACTAATCTTCTCTTCAGTTCTTCGAAACATTCTTCACACTCTTTTGTCCAAACAAATTTAACCCCTTTACGTGTGAGCTTCGTTAATGGGTTAGCCAATCGGGCAAAATTCTGGACGAAACGTCGATAATAACCTGCCAAACCAATAAAACTACGTACCTCAGTTATACTCGTAGGTGCTGGCCATTCTTGGATTGCCTTGGTCTTAGAAGGATCAACATAGATTCCATCTTTAGAGACAATATGGCCAAGAAAAGAAATCTCATGAAGCCAGAATTCACACTTGCTAAAATTTCCATATAATTCACGCCTCCTCAGAGTCTTCAAGATAATGCGCAAGTGATTTTCATGATCTTTGTAGGTTTTGGAGTATACCAAGATATCATCAATAAATACCACCACAAATTCATCGAGATACTCCTTGAAAACTCTATTCATCAGATCCATGAATACAGAGGGTGCATTAGTCAATCCAAATGGCATTACAGTAAACTCGTAACGCCCGTACCTGGTTCGAAATGCTGTCTTCGGAATTTCTTCCTTCATTACACACAACTGATGGTATCCAGATCGAAGGTCAATCTTTGAAAAGTATTGAGCTCCATGCAGTTGGTCAAATAAATCATCAATACGAGGTAGGGGATACTTGTTCTTTATCGTTATAGCATTGATCTCCCTGTAGTCGATACATAACCTCATAGATCCATCTTTCTTTTTAACAAAAAGAACAGGGGCTCCCCATGGAGAAACACTAGGGAGAATAAATCCCTTATTACTCAATTCCTCTAGTTGTTTCTTTAGTTCGACTAGCTCTACAGTGGCCATTCTATAAGGGGTCTTCGATATAGGCCTTGATCCAGGAATTAATTCAATGGAAAACTCTACTTCTCGTTCTGGAGGATGTCCAGGTAAATCTTCCGGAAATACATCTACAAACTCTTTCACAATAGGTACATCCTCTATTTGAACATTCCTTTCCTCACCGACAGTTATTTCATTCTCTTCCTCCCCGATAATTGAATTAAGTTGAGCTACAGGGGGTGGATCTAAATAAGAATTAGGTGGTGATGATTCTGCTCTAAAAATAAGGTGCTCCTTATCATTATCATCAAGAATCGTAACCTCTTTCTTCTTACAATAAATCTTCGCATCATAGTCCGAAAGCCAGTCCATACCGAGGATTATATCAAACTCAATCATAGGTATGACGATGAAATCAGCAGATAAAGAAAATTTATGTGCTCTAATGGGGATTGATTCACAAAACTTTGTTACAACGATACTTCCCTTAGGAGTTTTAACTGACAATTCTCTTATTAAATCAAATTGGAAATATCTAATTTTCTTAGCAAACTGGGAAGATATGAAACAATGCGATGATCCAGAATCAAATAATGCATTTTCTAAACTTGAGGAAACCATTAAATTACCTTCCACCACGTCTTTCGGAGCTTCTACCTCAGCAGTAGTGATAGCATAAGCCTGGCCTTGATCCCTTGGCCTTTTCTGAGGTAAGTTCTCCTGACGCTTAGGACATGCATTTGCATAATGCCCCATCTCCCTGCAATTGTAGCACTGAACGTTGGTAGCTTCCTTCTTCCCCTTGCAATCATGAGCTTGGTGGCCTTTTTCACCACACTTGTAACAGACTCCCATTCCCTTCAGGCAAGCACCAGGGTGTTTCTTCCCGCACTTACCACAAGATGGATATTCAACCTTTCCCTTCTTCCCCTTATTTCCATTCCTAGATTGATCAGCAGGTCTCTTCTTCTCTTGCTTTGCTTTAAAGTCATAAGACTTAGAGAATTCCTTTTCGGTCTTGATAGCACATGAGACAATGTCTTCGTACGATGAAAAGGATTGTGAGACTAATGCTCGACGGAGAAATGGTTTTAACCCACCAAAGAAATGATCAATCTTACTTCTTGGGTTGCGAATATAATCTCCAGCATACCTCGCTAACCTTGTAAAGTTAGCCTCATACTTTGTGACATTATCATCCTCCTTTTGTCTCAGACTCAGAAATTGCCTTTCCATATCTGCTCGATGGTCGCGAGGAAAGTATTTTTCTAAAAACAGATCTTTGAACTCCCTCCATTCCATGTTTGATACTTCATCATCTTCCTTCATGTTTTGAATCAATGACCACCATTGATCAGCATCTCCAATGAGGAGGTAAACTGCCATGGTAACTTTTTCCCTTTCACTACTCCCCAAAGCCTGAAATATTTTCTCTAGGGAAAATATCCATTGCTCAGCTACTAAGGGATTTTTACTCCCATTGAACGTTGGTGGTTGTTGTCTCATGAATCGATCTAACATTGATCCTCCACGCTGCGGATCAGGGTGCTCCATACGGGTAAGGTTATTATTCATAACCTGAGTAAGTTGTCCCAGTACGGTGATTAGCTGATCAGCACCAGTTGCATCACCAGCCCCACTATAATTATCTTGAGCAGGAGGGCAATCCCTACATGGAGTGCGTGCATTGATACGGTTTCCATTTCTTCCACTAGGCGCCATTTCTAAACAATGGCATAAAATAGATCAGTTTATGAATCAAAATACATAATCCCATACTTATAAAAAACTTAACATAAATTGAACTATTTATGGATATAATCCATAATCATAAAAATGTTTTCTTTGAGGAAGTATATACTCATAATCCCTTCATAATGATTTGTAAAGAAAATGAGAGTTATCCTAAGCATATCCCCCGGGAGTGTCGTAACCAAGAGTGCAGCAAGGCCTGTTGTCGTGCACCAGTTCCCGTTCGAGTCTAGCTCAAAGCGGTGTTTTCGGGTTTTACCCCTAGGTACATCTGTGCCAGAGCCGCCTCTACCTGCTCGTATCCAGACAGGGATGTATTGCTCGGAAAACTCACAAAATCTCTACAATACCAAAATTATAGGAAGTTCTTCTATACTAATCCTCAAAGTTCATCTTAAGTCTACGTGCTCTAATCAGAGTTTATCTAAATCTAGCTTCCAAGGTTTGTACTAAACTTCCTCTGATACCAACTATAACGCCCCGACCCCAGCTACCCAAAGTCGGTGCATTAATTACATAACATTGGCATGATCACAAGAAAGATCAAATCTCGAAAGACCGATTGGTTTAGTAGCCTTGGAAACACTAGATATATTCATAAGTTTTACATTACATCATTAAACGAAAAACTACTACAACAACATATTGTCTCCATAATCCACACTCATATCCCCACATAATATCCCTGCAGGTCATTCATAACTTACTTCTTCACTTCTTGGGAAAAATAAAACATAGAAAAGGGGTGAGCTCAAATGCCCAGTAAGGATAACAATATAGCGGAAACTTTCATAAATAAGAATAAACTTTTAAGGCAATGTATAACTAAAACAAAAGCCTTTCAAACATGAACTTTCAACATGGTATGACATAAATAAAATTAAATAATGCCATTTACTTATTCACATGGATATTCTACTAATCGAATAATCACATGCAAAAATCAATAACCACTTTCATAATGTTGGAATGCATAATGCCAGACTATCATAACCACATAGCCAAGGCCTCGTGCCAAGACTACAAATAAGATTTTGTCAAGGCCTTGTGCCAAGACACTAGTTTGTCTCATGAGACCTACCGATGCATCGAGGAGCTATAGCGGGCTCCACCCGTCACTTATTAAGTCCAATGCATTCCCATATGAAAAGGTTCAAACATAACATAAACATTCGTATTAAAACTTGCATACGAAATGTCAATAATTTCACCATAAACTATGAATGGTATAAAAATAGCACATCCACAGTCAAACATATCACAAAACCTTCAATACAATATAAAAGTTTTGTATCATAATAAATCAACTTCAAATAATCTTAAAATCCATCAAAGGATGTTGACATAGATGAAATCAAAATTCTTTTTAAAGAAGTATCTCCTTTTATTTTGAAACCATTTAAGATCCATATAAAATAAAACATTTTCTTTGAAAATATTCTTATAAGCTTGTATGGAAAGCCTCGACGATTTTATAACGGCGGAAAATAACCGCACCCGCTGTATAAGTTAAAAAAACATTCTTACCTCAATTCTGTCGAAAAGGTTAAAAAGGACCTTGTTTTGAAAACGACAGAAAGATTCCTTTATAACCCTCTTATAAAAAGTCAAACAAGTGTATAAATGACTTTAACACATATTCTTGTAAATATTAAATATGTTTTGAAATACATTTCGAAGAAACATGGATGTGGATGATAAAGAGATCCCAGTAGATTATTACATATAAACAACCTCGGATAATGAAGAGATTGTGAAATAACCCTTACCTTGTACTTTTCCTTTGTTGGGGTAGGTTAACCTCCTGTATAATGGTGATATAATTGTTATTAAATTATACAAGAATCATATACATTAATATGATATCATATATGATCTTTTAACATTGCTTTATTAATAATATCTTAGTATTATCGTCGTTTCGGGTGATAATCGATTCGTTCTTCTTAAATGTTTGGTTACGTAAGACATGTTTTTAATGGATAGATTATATCTTATTCATAATCAGAATGATATTAAAATTATTGTTAACCCTAAAATGAGAATAATACTTGAATGGATATGATGGAGAATGAATCTTATCACGTTCGTGGAGACGGTAGTCCGTACGTACGCACGAACGCTACTTCCATTTGATTTTCATTTTAAAAGAATCAAATCCAAATGATACATAGGTATATTACTATTACAGTATAATATAATATTTTATATATGTTACTTAAGTTCATTAACACCATCCTTTATACGTTTTATGTGTGGTATGAACGAGTCATATCATTTTAAGGGGGCGGTAGTCCGCACTTCCTCAAATGAAATTATCGTATGTATATACAACATGAAACGAATAATGGTATGAAATAAAATGGAATTACAGAAGATTATATATAAAATATATATCATTAATATCATATTTAATTACAGTGCCATCATAATGGCCACCATGAGAGGTGGTAAGATGTATTTGAACAATCATCGTTTCGTGAGGCGTTAGTTTGCCACCCACAGAAACATTATGTTCATCATCCATTAGATGGAGTTGTGTGTATGTGTAGTTTGAATCCTTCTTATAACAACATCCTAGTATATTGTGGATACTGGTTTTGTTACAAAAGAAAGGAAATAAAAAGAGTTTGGGGGTTGGAGAAGCAAAATAAATGAAAATAATTTAAGAGAAATCGTTACCTTTAATCTAGGTAACTCACTTTGGTTGGAACCAAAGGACTTCTTGAAATTCTTTCTGCCTAAGGGGAAGCTTAAAGGAGGAGGAGAGAGATGTGGGGAGCTTAGTTGGGCAGAGTTTGGACGAGCCAAGTGGCTTGAGAGGTGTGAAGAAATGAGAAGGAGGAGTGCCCTTTTATAAGAGGGGTGAGGGGCACCTTTGGAAAAGCTAGAAATATTAATTTATAATAAATTCATATTCGGTTTCTAAAGGCTCCAAAGTTGACTATTCAAAGGATGAGGTGGGGATAGGTCGAAAACAACTCATCCAATAGAATTTAGACAGGTTTGGGTACTTATATTAACCTTATCTTTAAGTATTAACTCTAAGTTAATTAGTTTCACTTTTACAATGTCTCTTTGTATTTTTATATAATATGGTTAATAAACTTACTATATACATCCAAGCGACCCCCAAGTGGTCCATTAATGAGGAACCTATCATAATATAAGTCTCTTGGCCGAACCTTAGATTTTTATTAATTTAATATTAATTAATAATATAATATTTGTTTTAAGAACTCTTTTATGTCAATTTTGACACTATTCAATAGTTGATTTTTGTGAAACTCATAACAGATTTATTACTTCTAAAAAAGTCCATTAAATCAATCCTAATATATCATATTAGCCTAGAAAATTAGTTTAATTCATTAAAAGTTTCATATTATATTTATTTGGGTATTTATAATATCAATTATTTTAATTTTTCACTATTATAGTAATTACTGCATCATCATTGTGTCATAAATAAAATATATTATTTAATGTCTAAAAATTATAAATAAAATATCATTATGTAGGAAATCTTTTTAGCTTTCTAATGAATATTTATAATCTAAAATCCAACATGTATAACCCTATGTAAAAATTGTTCTTCTAAAAGATGTAAGCTTATGCCATTTTTATTTTTATTTTAACTTTATTAATATAATGTGTCATTATCACTTACAAGTGGATCCATGGGGTCCCAAAATAGACCCAAAGATGCCCATGGTAGATCATGTATCAACCAATAGGGTTAAGACACGTTTTAGGGTAATTTAGTATTATTATAATATTATTTGTTTAACCCTTATTTACGGGATTTACCCTCAACCATGGTAAATAAAATATTTACCGCAGTAATTATTCAAAATGTCTAAAAATAAAAGTTACCTATTTACACAATTTGAACATCCTGATTCCAAATATGGAATCCATTTTCCTAAATTCAAAACACAGAAGTGGCAGAAATTAATTTAAAATTAATTCCCGCTGTCAAAACAAAAAGCGTGTTTTTAAGAGATAATAACTATCAAAAGATTGACACTTGTTTATGTTCGGTTTAATTGTAAAATTATGTCCAATGACCAACATTATATTAAATGGTAAAAATATATTCTAAATATACTTTAAAACTACTAAAATTCATAATTTATCACTATTAATTATTTTGATTAAAAAAGTTGTTTTTAATTAAAATTTAGTAATTTTCACTATTCATCAAAATATGAAAGTTATCCGAAATGTACCAAAATTTCACCTTAGGCTAAATTCGATATTCCGAATCCAAAAATGAAGTCCATTTTCAAATATAAAATATATATAATTTCAAAAATTAGGTATTACTATTCATAACAGCTAGTTTGATTAGTTATGGTGTGTTAGAACTCGGTGTTGCGTACAACACACGCTATCACATTATTCAAAGGGAAACGTACCGTAGAAGCTTGGGGTGTTACAATAGGGTCTCATTAGGTTTATTTCTCGAAAGGAAAAATTTTCAAAATATATTTTGTCAAACACCTGGACATGAGGTATGATTTCTCCATGCGGTTTACTAAACTATGTGGCCAAACAATACAACCTATTCTGGCCACCCAAAACACATTATTTTCTTCTAAAGATAAAGGGGAGCCTATAGGGAAACCTAGTGGGGAGGTAGGCCAATACTTTATGAGAAAATTACTTGAAAAGGAGGACACACATGTGATAAATGTCCCCCCTTGATAATATTTCACCCCAGAAACTCAACCTGAAGCTTGATTATAAAACAATAATGGGTCCTCTTGATCGACCCATGAGTTCATCTCATAGTCACAGGAACATAATTCCCATGTTTCTAAAGGACCTAGATTAGTGTAATAGACTTTCCCCAAATCATGTTCTCTGGGGAATTCACAATTCACACCGGGTGTTAATACAGTAAAAGTTCACACTCTACGTCCAACTCTTACCAATTCAACATGTGGGATTAATACAGGTTGTACTTTTTCAATTGGGATACATGGAATACTTTGTGAATATATATAAAATATGAAAGAAAAATTAATATGTATTCCAACTTTCTAATCCACATTGTAACGTCAAGGAAACTGATATACCTCGACATTAGCTTTCCCTGCATTCCCAAACGATGATGGCCCAAATGGGGGAAAACCTTCAAGAATTATTGATCGCACAAAGAGAACTCAATATCTCAACGCCTCTAACCATAATTTGATTTGTAGAGACTCTAAGATATCAATAACTGATGTCTAATAAACTTGATCTTCTTAGATATCTCTTGCATAAGTCTCAACCCCAATAGTGAGGTCTCACCTACCTCATCCCAACATAGGGCGGACTGACAAGGATAGACATAGAGGACCTCCAAAGGATCCATTTGAATATAGTATTGATAACTATTATTGTAATAAATTTCAACATTTCGAAAATGGTTATACCAAGATCCTTCAAAATCCAAAACACATCCATGAAGCATGTCCTCTAGAAATTAATTTTCTCAATTTTCCTAACCATTTTTTTGAGTATGGTTTTCCATATTTATCTTAATCTGAGACCCTAAGGCCTTCCCAAAACTGTGAGGTGAAATGTGGGTCCATTTATAAGATGAATTTTGATTACACACCCTGACGCCTTACCACCTAATAAATATATATTCTTCTTATCTCATCCACTTTAGCTGTATATTTGATTGGAATTATGTGGGGTGATATGGTCATATGTTCAATCACTACCCAAATATAATTCATACCATGAGGTGTATTAGGTAATCAAAAAATGAAATCCATTTATACCACTTACCACATCCATGTAAGAATTGGTAATGGTTGAAGAAACATAGGGGGCCTTTGATGATTTTCTTTTACCTTCTAACATGTATAACATTTCTAAACAAAATCAGAAACATCTCATCTCATACATGGAAACCAGAACAGCCTATGCATGTCATAATAAATTTTAGTAGCTTCAGGATGAATGGCCCAGTAATGCACCAGATTACATCATGAGATGAAGACTAATCCATAGGCATCTCCCCATAATGATAAAACTGTATATACTAACGACACACATCATTATTGGGTTTCTACCATTACCTCATCCCGTAATGAGAATGATTTGTCTGAACTCTCACCAAGAATGCACCTCCACTATTCTCCTTGGTCTCCACATTCATCTAATAAATTATTCTCATCAGAGTCCACTCATCACTAGACTTCCTCAAAGGCTTCACTGTAAATTTTCTACTCAAGGCATCATCCACCACATTACCATTGCATGGGGTATAAATGATATAAATTTTAATCCCCTAAAAATATCAATCCAATAGTACTACATCATATTAAGATCCATTAATGAGAAGATGTAGGATAAGTTATTTTGATCAGTGTAGACCAAAACATTCTCCCCAAATAGTTTCTGATGTCATGTATTCAAAGAATACATCACCATTTATATGTTAATGTTGTGGTTCAATTATATCATTCCAACTGGACGGAGTTGGAGAGATCCATATGAAACCACGTGATCACCCTACATAAGATCAAACCTGAGACCCATACCTGAAGTGTTTCAATACACCACATAGCTATTTAGAGATTCCAAAAATATCTACATAGGGGTGGTAGTCAATATCCACTTCTACTCCTCAGAGGATGCATGATATTCTGAGACACATTAAAACTTTGAACCTTTCTGGGTGACTTTGGTCATAGGTGAAGCAAGAGGAGATAAATCCCAAACAAACCAAATGTTGTATACTTCCAGGAAGAGGAAACTCATGATCTCGAACACATTCTTCAACTACTCCCATGAAATAATTTCAATAATCTTTCTCTGGGATCACTGAAACCTAATGTTCTGAAATGACATAACCAAAAACATCACCTCCCTGATCTAAAATGTGTACATGGACATCTTTTAATATTGGTTATGATCCCTTAAAGTTCCCAACATGATCAAAAAAAATGATCATGCTCATCCTCAGATCCAGTGTAATATAGGATTTCATCCATTAATACCATAATTAAACTGTCATGATAGTGGTGTATCACCCTATTCACTATATCCATAATGGCCTCTATTGAATTAGTGAATTTTAAGGGCATGAACATGCACACAATGTAGTCATACTTCTATAAGAAGGTTTTCATAAGGTTATCTTCCTCTCTCACCCTAACTTGGTGGTTACTCAAACTCATGTCTATCTTAGAAAACAACTTTTACACCATCAAATGATAAAACATGTAATCTATTCAGGGAAAATGATATTTTTTCTTTATGGTTACCTTATTCAACACCATATAGTCAAAGCATAACTGGAGGGACCCATCATCATATTTCACAAAAAATAACAGAATAAGAACAAGGATAGATGCTATAGAATATAAATCCTTTGGAATCCAAAGAGTCCATCTATATTTTTAATTCCATCAACTTAGTAGGGCCATTGATATTAGGGATGAGATATTAGTTCTATTCCAAGTGCCAAATCAGTCAAGAACTCCATGTCCCACTCAGGGAGAAAGCCCTAAAATTCATCATGAAATATTTTCGAGAACTCATCCACTACATGAGGTAATTCACCCTCAATAGAACCATAGTCATCCTATAACATGATAGAAGATAACTATAAGATAAGGTTTCCCAATTCATGGAGTGGATGTCTCGTTCGACCCAACATAGGATCTCATTCCCTATGAAAAACCTAAGGACTCCCATCAGGATTCATGAAACACATCTGCCACCTATAGAAATTGATATTTTATTGAAATTGAACTAGACATTCCATGTGAAGTAATACACCAAAAATATTCGCATCCTGGACTAAGAGGTCCCATTTTATCTCAACCCCTAACATAGAAAGCACACATGTTGGGCACCTGAGACATTGCTCCTTCTTCCTACCCAACAGTGCCACCAAATCCATAGTGAAAGAAAATATAATTTCTAAAATATCATCATATTCCAATGTTGGGAATAGATAAATGAAACAGTAGCACCAATATCAATGAGAACAACAGCTATATAAGATGTAATCAAAATGGTAACTCGAACTGTCAAAGGTCCTACATCCAATCCTTCAAGGGCATGATCCAAATCATGAAGATTCATAGTCTCTTCCTGAGAACATCCAATCACCAATGGATCTACCCAGAATGTGGCATGAACCTACCACTATGGAAACCAAAAGAAGATACCACCATCCTATATGGATGTTATTGAACTAACATTTCCCTAGAATCTATAAATACTTCCCCACTCTAAAGGGGATGTATCCCCAGGACGAAGTGCTGCAACTGAACCATATATCCACAATGATTATGAGGCCTCTGGGAAGATGTACTTATAGGTTTGATGTTCCCTGGAATCCTAATATAGTAGCAAAAAATGGAACTTGCATTAGAAGACAGAGATGAAAACTGCCTAGGAGGATATATGGAAATACCACCACCCTTCTTCCCATTCTTTTATCTATTCATATTCTTCTCTGCTAAACTACCACATCCCATCACTGATACTATCCCAGAGAATCCCGACCTCCCCTTGTGGTCAATCTCCACCATCCAATCTCCTTTAACCTCCTCCGCGTAGGTATTCGAATTAAAAATGGAGGACCTGAGAATAGATCTCTGGAAACAATCCATTTTGAATTATCTAGGCCTTCATCTGTTCATTAGAGACTATATCAGGGGAATATCATACTATCTAGACAAATTGGTTAGAATACTCCATCACTAACTGGTCCCTCTGAATAAGATCCATAATCTCCCAGGATTTGGCATAAGGCAAGACTTCTGGATAGTACTGGTCATTGAATATTTCCTTAATGTCCTTCCTGCTCCTATACTCAAGCTTCTATGCTTGAAGCAGTGATTCCAACCACCTATGACTCAAATATTCTAGAAGAAATGAAGCACATTAAACCCAAATCTCCTTAGGTGTTTCAAGGACCTCAAACGTGCTTTTGATCTTCTCAATCCACTCCTCTGCTTCCTGAGGCTACCTGCTACCTCAGGAAGTAAAGGGCATGTTCTTCAGAAACTCATGGGATTTGTCCTTCCAAGGACTAGGATCATATTCTATAACTAGAGCACAATCATTCCCCACTCTCTACCCCATAACCTAGAAAAACTAAACCATAGCTTCTTCCAACCTCTGATCAAGCAGTGAGGTGGAACTATCTCCAGCTTCCTCTTATGGGTGCATGGGACATTTCTAGGGAGGCATGTGGCAACAAAAAATAGTCACCAAATAATTCATTTGTACATTAGTTCTGAAGAATTTCATAAATAATATCAAATATAAATAAATCAAATTCATCACAAAATTAATATAAACAGACACCGCACTAAAACCCAATGTCTATTTATAGTCAATAGCCTGCACATCCCTCCTGGAAGAGAAGTCAAATAAGAATCCCAACATCCAATGGAAACTCATGGTCTGTCATGAGAGGTGCAGCCCATGCACCCTACTAATCGGCAGAACTCTGATCCCCGATATTCCTAACTCCTTTATAAACATAATAATCCAAATAAAATGAACCAAAGAGCTAAACCATTCTCTAATACCATTTTTTCACAAACTAGGTTTGGTTGCCAATGAAACCAGCACCCAAACCGGTCCATTGTAAGGCCTAGTGGTAATTCCCTATCCCAAAGATTTCCCACATGTTCTGGAGTATCATAAATAAAGGTTTTGGGAATAATTTACCCATGTTTAAAAACATAAAACCACCCACAGTAATAAATAATTTGAATCATAAATTTCCCAACAAAACTATTATTAGAAAAAATTAAAAATTGGATTACATAGTTTTAAAAAAATAAGAGGTCCACAATTAATATATAGAAGCATGTATTACTAAAAACCCACCACACAGAAAGGGGATATCACCCTCATGCCTTCTCCACAACACCACACCAAGGAATGAAGCTAAGAACCTAAACCAATGTCTCCAATGTCATTTTTAATACCTATTTCACACATTTCCAACTCTAAATACTCAAAAGGGTGTGAGTATGTTGTTAGAATAATACCAATAGGATGCCTCCAAAAATTGATGAGGGTGATTAATATTTAAAAACAAATATAGTGACTATATTTAATAACAGATAATGTAAGTGACAATTTCTATGAGATTTAACATTAAATGAAAGCAGTTTTCATGAGTGTAACATTAAATAATGAAATTTTTCAAATAAAACACAAATGATACTAAATTTACTAGCCAATTAAACTTATGATGACGGTGTGTAAAATATATTATATAATTACTCATCACGATAAATACACCTAGGCACTAGCTATCTGTGGGGCCCTATGTACATCATATGTCAGTGTAAAAGTAACCATATCCAATAATCTAGTTATCTACAAGCCACTATGAGGGGAGACCCCAATATCCTAGTGTTACTCAAACATCATCATATATTAGTTATTGTATTCATCGTCAATCATTATAAGTTAAATATTGATGATGAAACTAACAGATCACAAGTATGCTATTCATAGTCCACCCTCCTAGATACCCGAGATTCCTTATCTATGCTCAAACAAGTTACACATGTTATAAAATACCACTTTCACAAAAAAGAGCATTTTTAAATCATACCCATACCAAATATTATGAGAACATCTTCCAAAAAGATAATGTAATTTAATAAACCATTTATAGATATTAAAAAACTATTTTGAGAGGTAACTCAATGGTTTACACAAAAAATCCATTGAAAAATAATTTTTAAGGACAAACACCAAAAAATAAAATACCAAACCACAATTCGAATCCCTATCAACATTTAATAAAACACTTTCATGAATCATAATATAACACCAAATGATACAACATGGAATACACTAGAAAAAACACCCAATTTGACGATAAAATGAATCATTAAAATTAAACACCCAGTCAATGCTAAAAAAAATAATTTTCACACCAGGCATAATAGATGGGAATCATTCTAAACATGTTAATCAAGAATGATAAATTCATAAAATAATTTTTACACATAGAACCTCCTAAATTGAATATGAAATCCACCAAATCACTGAGCGAAACATAAACCGCCCCACAATTTAGTGAAAACAAACTCTAACAATGATGATTGAACACAAATAACTCAATATTAAAATCTATGTATGAAACCCTAACTACTGGAAATTTTTTTCCTCAAGAACGAGGGTAGAATTTAAAAGGATAAAGAACAAACATGGATGAAATTTAGTTACTTGAAGAATATTGAATATTTTCTACAAAAAAACCCTTAAAAATGAGTTAGAAGAATCTGGGGGGGGGGCTTAGAAGCCTTATATATATGATGTGGCTGAATGGTAGGAGAAAGGGGTGAATTAGGTATATTTATAGATAGGTAAAATGGTAAAAATACATTTTTGTAACACTTAAACACTATGCAATGTTTTTCCACACTATTTCGTAAAATGTGTTACGAAGATGTGAAACCAATTTTGGCCTCCCAAAAACCCTCATTTACACCCAAATATCAAGGGGGATCCATGAGTAACCCTAGGTGAAAATTTAGTTCAAGAATAGATAAGAAAAATACCTAAAAACGATGACATATATGTGATATTGTCAATCCTTACCAACTCACGACCCCAACATTAATGGATTATTCATTAAAAATTTATGATATATAAACAATTTATAACATTATCCTCCAAATACCGAAATCTAGTAAATAACCGATATTTAGAAAACATATTTAACAAGAACCTTTATATATATCAAAATATGAAAGTATTCATCATTATCACAGGCCTATGACAACTTCCAAAGTATTATGTAACATAATTTTCTAGTTATATAGAAATTTTAAAAATATATGTAACCCATGTATAATAAATAAACACATTATTATACATTTCATGAAAAAACTAATTGAATGGTTAGCTAATGAAAGGTTCATCATTAGAATATACAAGGTATATCATTAATAAAATGTAAATAATTAACTGAAAACCATCAATGCATTAATTTATTAATACAGAAAATTGTTTCAAATAATTATGTTCACATGATAAATCTATTTTCAAATTAGATCTCACATTGTGTTATGTTTTTTATCAACATAACACATGTAAAGGATTTTAAATACTGATTGATTAGTATTTCATGATTGGAAAACATCTAAAATTTTTATTTCCACACATGTTTCTATAATAATGTCACGACTCACCTTCACCAAGATAAGGAAAGGGACAACAAAGTACCCGACCCTTCCTTCTTCATGTTTAAGGAGAGATAATTACCTCCCGAGTCTCACCTTCAATAGGCCTTGGAGTGGTGACTATTACAAAGGGTATAAAATCACATGTAATAAGGAAGGAATTACCCTTTTTAGTGAAAATCGAGAGATAAGATGGTAACATCCACACAACTCCAAATGTGGAAAGTAAAAGTAAAGAAAAAATATATTTCTATATGCATGTTCAAATAAACTGATAGACAGTTCAAGAAAACTCTAATGGAAAGTACCAAAAGATCGAAAAGAAGCAACAATGGCTCTTGAAGCCCAAGTTAGTAAGGTCTGACATAGTTCTCAAGGTCATCCTAGAAACCTAAAAGTAGATTTATATTCATATGGTGAGTATACAGGTATAATCACTATGGAAAAGAAAAATCTATCATGTAAAAGTGGGGAGCCATTCTAATGCCCCATGAGAAATAGATATAACAAAAAACATCTCACAAGGAAACTATATACCCCGCATCACCCAGGCACACTCCCCAAATAATGCAAGTTGGGTAATGTAATAGTAATATAACATAGATATCTGGGTACCCCACACTGCTTTCCCATAGCTTATTTTAGAAAATTTACACATCAGTCCTACCCCGAAATTCTCACTGCAATCCCAATGCCGCCCCAACAAAAAAACTTATGGGCCATCATCACAAACCCCGCCTGCACACAATTGAGCCGCCAAAAGCACACATAACCACGACTAAAAACAACTGTCCAACAAAAAAAACTGTCATGACCAAAGAAACAAGGGACATATCAACCATTTTCATGCCCGAAGACTCCCGAGTCTTATTCCAATTAAACTTGGGAAACAAACCAGCCCACATACACATGGTCCAACCACCCAAACACACCCTTCTTGAATATTGTTGATCCATAATATACATTAGGCTTTCATAGCCTTTGCAAAAAGTCTCGGGGTACCTGTAAAATGAAGCATAAGGAGTCTAATTACCATCCAATCATAAGAATGTTGGGAAAACACCCTCCCCTTGAAGTGGGGGTGCTCAACACAAAGTTCTCAACATGGGTGGGGTGAGAATAAGAAACACAATAACTAAATTTCTACATATAAAAAAACAATGATCTAAAAAAAGTTATAAGAAACATACAATCATCCCATACACAACCAGAGCACAACCACCATTGTTTCTATCCCTACATGCACACACACACAAACACCAGCCACAACCAGAGCACATCCCATTTCTGGAAAACAATCCCCCAGTGTACCCATTCCTGTTATCATGTTCAAGTGATACAATTTTAATATTATTTAACTAATGGGAATATAACAAGAATATCTTTAAGACAAGACAACAACTGGAGGAAAACAACCAAGAAGGAATAGAAGCATTCACACATGGTTGTCTTTTAATGTCACAACAAAAAAAGGGGCCAGTGAGATCCCTCGGATGACTGTGACCAATCTAAGACCCAATATACAACCCCACATAGACTTAAATATGTAACCAACAAATAAAAAATATGAGATCCCATCCCCATCCACATAAAAAAATCATGCAGAAAAACCATTTTTTTGCAGAATAGAGCACGGTAGTTTTTATATTTTAACCAAACCATTTATCATGTTCCTTATTTCCATTTGGTTATCCAGGGTTATCACACAAGGATTCTTATTCATTGCGAATCAACTTTATCGACGAACATTACATGATTAACCAATTTCCATTTTATATCCTTTCAATCAAAAGATTATCCATAAAACAAATGTTTATTAGTGTGAAAGAAATGACCACCAATGGACACTATTTTTGGAGGGCACAATCCCATACAATTCACAACATAAAAAAGAAGATAAAATAAATACAAAAACATCATCATCACACACAAACCTTCATTATTTAAATTCATTTTTATCTTCATTAAGGTTTTGATTCATCCATATCCTAAGGGAATCATTATAATACCTTCCATGCATGATACACAGTCTTGTGAGATGAAAGAAAACCCTACTTGGATGATCAAGGATCAATTTTTTTATCCTTTCTTCAAGAACTGAGTGTCTGTGACTTGCACGAAAGGAAAACTCAAGGGAATCAAGGCTGAGAATGAAGGGATCCAGCATGGGAACACAATTTTTCTATAGAGTCAGTATCTAGGGAATATATTATAGAATGGAAAGGAATTATAAAGAGGGGATCTCATATTAAGAAAAAGGGAAGATCCTAAAATCAGGGAGATGATTTTGAGGTATTTAAGATTCTGATAGTTGCTTGACCATGATGTAGGGTAGTTTTTCACGTTGGGATTGATTGATATTTAATAATTTTTCTCGTAGATGGTAGAGATAAAATCTATGAGTTAATATATTTTCTTTAAATGGAGAAAAATACACAACATTGGAGAAACTATAGAATGCGACAAGGGTGTGACACTAAGGAAAAAGACCAAATGTTTTTGTGTCTCTAGGGTTCCCTGAATATTTTGGTTCTAGAACAACATTTAATGGCATTAAATGGACATGAGAGGGGTATTTAAACAATTTATATCAAAATATACATTCCTAGGGAAAAAGTTGAAGGTATGAGAATATCAGAGAATGACTCACTATTTGGTGAGTCACTGTCACCCTGGAACCATCACCATGGCACTGTCGCCCAGGCACCGTCGCCCTGGCACCGTCGCCCTAGCACTATCACCCTCGAACCGATGCCAATTGGTGCTATGGATAACCCATAGATTCAAATAATAACCATTACTGCCACTAATGCCCATAAGTTCCACTGACACTGTTGATGCTCCATTCCGTCATAGAGTCTAAAGGAATGTAAAGAGAAATACCTTTTACCCAAATTGATTCATCCTTTGAAGAATCATTAAAAATAGACAAAGTCATGAACCAATATTCAAATGCACTTGGGTCGTGCAAGTTCCACTAAGGTCGTGCAAGTATACATGCACGCCGCCCATTGGTCGTGTGGGTGACTTGCATGCCTTCTTTGAAATTCACCTAGGGTCTTATCCAGCCTATAAATACCCCCTATGGCCCCCCCAATTGGAGGAGGAAAAATTCAAGAAACTCAAATTTGAGATCTCGGAGCCCTAGTATCTTCTCAAAGCTTCTTAACACTTCTAAGGTAATTTTGTTCCTAGAATGCAATATCTATAGAGGGGGAGTAAGTTCTAAGTGTTGAAACTCATCAACACTTGCACACCTAAGTGTCCAGCCCTTATAGGAAATGGCCACACATGCGCGCCACCTTATCCCTCCTATAGAACATGCGTGCCCCTCTTCTGGAAGCCTCTATATATAAAACCATGGGCTTGAGCCAAGTCTCGCCCAAGTATTTCCGTAAGGGTTGAATGTCGTGCAAGTACCCCTGTGTACCGTAAGTATACTTGTGCAACCAAGACTTGCGAGCCCCCGCAAGACATGTGCTCCACCTTCTTTTTGGGTGCCCCTCCTGCCTATTTCACCTATCTTATGCCTATCCACTCATCCTCTTCAAGATTAAGCATTCATAACTCTCTCCAAAGTCATTCATGACATGATTTCCTTGTTTTATTCTTTATCTGAAAGGAATTTTGTGGAACATCTCTTAAAACCTAGTGATTTACATATCTTCATGTCACTTAGGTCAGAGTTTTCATTCATTCAACCTCATTATTTACGATGATAATCCTTAACCTGGGCCCCCTTTTCAGGAGTATTCCCCAGTCCAAGTTCTCTTAATATGGGAATCCTCCTTAAGAAAAAGGCCTAATCATTATTTATTAACCTGGGTATCCTCCTTAGGAGTAATCCCCAATCATAATTTCCAAATATGTGCATCCTCCTTGGTAGTAAGACCCATTTCCCTTAATTTTTAAATACCTTTCACCAGGGCCTCCTTCTCAAGAGTAAACCATAGTCTTAATTTCTCTTAACCAGTCTTAATTTACTTTTGATCTGGGCTTCCTTCTCAGGAGTAAAACCCAATCATATTCCCCCTCCTAATTTGGGCATCTTACTCAGGATTAAGCCCCAAGTTAGAGTATCAAAATCTACATGAAGTAAATATACCTTTATGGTCCTTGTTCTCAGGTTTCTTCCCTGAAGTAATCCTAATCTTCATCTATTTTGGGTAGTCATACATACATAAGCCCCACATCATTTCATAGGATGGCACAATTGTCTTGTTTTACCAATACCTCTTGTGTCTCACACCAAGCATGACTCATGTGAGCTTTGAGTGTAAAAGTAATTATGAGATCCTTCATTGAGCCATAAATCATACATAAACATCATACTCGCCACTAGAACTATATGTGTTATGATTGCTTTTCCAAAACAAAGGATTTGTAGGTAGCCCATCTATCAGTATGATCGAAACTCTGAAATAATCCATGTCCATCTGAATGACAATAAACATCAAGTGCCTCAATGAGTGGCTTTAAAACTAGTATGGTAATCATAATGACCAAGATACTTTTATTTATTGAAAGATATCATTGACTAAGAATCCTTAATAAATACAAATGATTATCTATCAATGAAGAACATCAAATACATATAAATGATTCTCTAAATTTCCTACATATAATTCGTTGACTGTTAGACCTAAATGAAAGCTCCTTTTATACTTGGTAATATAATAAGTATTCACGAACATATTTTAAATCTATAAAGAGAGTCTCGGAGTAGACAATAATTCCCCTAAAAAGGTGTGATGAGTCTGACCTCCCATCCTCTAGACCAATGAAAATTCTTAAGCCTCTCCAGTTCACAACTAATGAGCACCTACCTTTGGAAAGTAGGTCCAAGTGGAAAGGGAATCATTGGATGTTTTCGGTTCTACGAACAAACCCGTTAGAAACTTCTTGGAATGTTTGAGTCTTAAACCAATGAGATCATCCCAAATTCCTTAGGAAACAAAAAATGGTGAACCCAACATGAATCCTTAACCAAGTTAAAATGATGTTTTACTTATTTGTTAGGCCCCTATTTAAACCCAATGAGATGGCCAACAAAGAAATCAATAACATATGTGATCATCCAAAAGATTTAGTAACTGAAATTATCTTAATTTTGTTTGTCATATAAAACATGTACTCTTTTACAAGATATTCTGCATTAAAAGAATGGATTCTCTTAAATTCACACCTGTGAATACCTTTTCTGTGAAAACCGTTGCTGTGAATAGATCTGATACTACTCCTGCTGGATCATCGTCTGCTCTGAGGGCGACATAACCTACTCAGTGTCTTCAATGCTGGGTATCGAATGCACTGGTTAAGGAGTTCCATCAACATAGTACCATTCCAACTCTGGAGGCTGCTCGACAAGCCCTCCGGGTGAACAACATGCCCTGGTCATCTGGATAGTGACGAACAGTGATCATGAAGCAGACGGTACTAACCACCATCTCCAACCGTTTCAGGTCGTTATCCCCGGAACACAACAACCATTCCCTTCTATATTCTGAGGAGGTGAATATGAAGGCAACTCAGGGCCTTAATTCAGGGAATCAAGAGTCCTTCTTTATTTCTCCCATCTACAATCGCTGCCAGACTCGTGCAGTAGTGAACCCTCAACATGATGAGGGTATCAACTCTAGGCGTTCATCTCATGTTCCTCGAATCCGAGCAGGAAAGACGAACCGACAGAGGTGAAATCCAGTCAATAGTGAGCAGGTTGTTGTATCTTCAATTTCTAGAGAATTACACCAACCTAACTTGGTGGCAAGCAACGAGCGGGAACACACACCCGTCTGTTTTAATTCTGATGTCCCGCAGACTCGTCTAGCAGCACCACGCCAATCCCACCATGAAATTCCGGCGGAGTACTATAGACAGGAACATACACCTGTTTATAAATCATCGGCTAGTCAGGAGGATCGTCTGACTATATGTGATGGAGCCCGCCAACCCGATGTGTTGACAACTAGTTAACAGGAACATACACCTTCCTACACTCATCAATCCTACCAGCAGCCTCGTCTGTCAGAATTGGAGGAAGTTCGTCAACCAAAATCGGCGGAGTGCAATCAGCAGGCATATGAACCTGCTAGTATTGATCAAGGCTACCAATATTATCATTTGGTATCATTCGGTGAAGTCATTCGGAAATCTCCATCGACAAACAAGAGGCAGACTCAACTCTATGCCCTGACACATGAGTAGTGTCAGAATTCACTGAAAGGAAAAGGAGGACAGGAGTAGGTACATACACCTACTCCAAGCAAGGAATGGACGTATATCCCCGTTCTGGCCTCTAAAGTCACCATGCACATTCTATCAATGGTGAAAGAGCATAAGAAAATCCCTCCTCATATTCTGGATGCCTTCCAGGATATTATAACAGCTTCAACAACATCTCGGGGAATGTTCCTTAAATATATCCATGCCAGTGGAGTGACACATCAACAGTTCACTTCAGAATAGATAGACACATCTATTCCAGTCCAAGAGGGTTGTGGGGAGTACTCCCCCATATCATACGGACATCCAAGTCAGGCACGCACACCTAATTTCAGTGGAGATAATCAGCCTAACCTAATCATTTATCCTGAGAAAGAACATACACTTGCCCATAATGACAACATTCATCAACAAGTGGTTCCAAAAGTGAGTAAGAAAGTGTCTAAGAAGAAGACCCACCCAGCACAGTCATGATTACAAGGGCTAATCTGTAATAAGGTCTTACTTGATGTGGGAGTTTTTGATTCACTCAGACAACTATCTATTACAACTCCAGATTCTAATCTCTTAGTTCTCCATAGTGGGAACCTTAATTCAGAAGGTATGCATAAGATAATTAATCATGAAGACTTTCTTCATGACAATTCAGTCAATATCAAAGTTTCATCTTCAGTTGAGAGACATAAGAACCCTCTGTTTGGTCAGAAGGCCGAGGACAAAAATGTTTCATATTTTACTGTAACCCACCATGGTGGTCCTCCCCATGATGATGAATTTAACTGCGAAAGTCCTCTCCATAGTAGTAATTCGCGTTGTCTAGAAAATTATTCAGAAGACAATGCAATGACGATAATGCCCTGTTATATTGAGGCACTTTTAAATGTGAATCCAGTCATGTCTGATGCTTTACCACTAACAAGTGAAACAGTTTCTCAATCAAAAGACAACATGGGGTATAAGTCATTCTCCAAACCACCCCTGGTCCATTCATCTTCTAGTTTAATCAGTGAATTATATACCAATCTTGTTGAATCCGATGAAGCAGCAAGGAAGCACCAGCTCTGGTAGAATCAGGTAGAAGAATATTCATTGAGTGATAAAGAGGAAGTTCTGAATATGAGAAAACAACTAGAAAAAGGGGAAGTTCCAGTCATGTTTTGTCCTTTGTCCAACTCTTGGTATGATATTCCAGAGATGTTGACGGAAGATGGAATTCATGATATTCGTCTCAACATACGGAAAAATCTTTTTCAGTTGAAAAAGAAAATATTATCTTATGATGAATATGAAAATCAAATAAAGATAATAGAAGGGTTACAATGCCAAATTTACTTGGAATCTCTCTCAGTTTCTCAATATCTAATGGCTAAAAAGCAGTATTGAGCCTTTCAGCGTTCTTGCCTTGGTGCACTAAAAATATTGCACCAGTTAATTTCCAATGCCCCATCTGGTATTCATATTAGGGGATGGGGTCTTCATGGATCAGTACATTTCACTATGCACTCCATTCAGCAAAGCCCTCCGAAAATGGTCTCATTCAATATTATTGCCCATGGTCGTCCACAATCAATGGGTTTTGATTACAATGAAAAGCTTTCCCAAGAACAGGCTTGAACTGTTTCCTCTCAAAATCAAGCATACAGAGAACAAGATGTTGAATTACTCCTGCATTATGCAAATGAGAATATTGAACATTCCTCTTGTTGGGAGCAAGAACAACACCAAGTGACAGAAGTGGTAGAAAGAATCCAATGGTCTTTTGAGCCGGGTGATAAAAGTGGATACAAGTTGATGCATATTGCTAATTTCTGGACTAATGTCCGCATGATCAAGAGAGATTTAAAGAAATTCTCAGATGTAGCATCTCAAGAGCCACCCCATCTTTCCAGACATGGGACTCTTTTAACTCCACCCTGGGAATCATCAAATAGGATTCGAGGAGTTGAGAAAGAACAACACTAGTCCACTAGACAGGGGACTTTCTCAAATCATCAATCCCTTCCTCAGAGAATGTGATTCTTCTATCGATTAGGGAATAATCCTCAAGATGAACGTAGAGCCAAATTATCAGGAGATTCCCTCCAAATTATGGTTGTTCATGAAGTTCCTGAGGGATCTAATCAATAAAAGGTAATGCCTTATCAAGGTCATGGAAGAAGACAATATCATAGAAATGCTGATAAAAGGGACACAATGTGTTATGCATCAATCAATGTCATCATTTCCATTGTAGCTAATCCAACATATGAGGCTCACTCAGAGGGATCAGATGAAGAGGTTCCTACTCAAGAAGTTTTATGCACAAATACAAATGAAGAAGGTTTGCGTACACGAAATCAAAGGCATACCCATAATTTGTCCATTCTTTTAAGTAACCCACTTCCTCCTCTCCGAAAGGGATGCAATAAGGGGAAAAGAATGAATCAGGTTACATACCCTTCCTCTAGAGAAGGCCAATCGCTCTCACTAGAGCACATATTTCCACAACAAGAGGAAGAAATGAAGGAATTGAGGAGGTTGAACGCAGAAATACTTCAATGTATTCATCCTCATAAGTGTGCTAGAGTCAGTCAGCCAATGGAATTTGTTGCGGCTACTGAGATGGATCAAGAATATCTTCCTCTACCAGTACACCCACACAGGTCTAATACTACAGGTCAAGTGCAACAAAAATCAGTAGTGCTGCAATCAGTTGCAGTACCGGCTATCACATCTGTCCAAGCTCCCGTCATTGCACCTATTCAGGTCCAGGCTCAACCGGATGTTTCTCAAAAGTTAATAACTACTATTGAGTCATTAACAGCTCGGTTGGAAGTAATGGAAGGAAAAGGAACTCAAATTCAACCAGAAATGAGAGCTTACCCTTAATGGGTTGATGCAATTCCTCCCCCATCAAAATTTTCAAGTACCACATTCCCAATCATTAATGGTTTAGGAGACCCAGAGCAACACTTTACACATTTTTTTCTCATTGTGATCCTATTATGGGAACCCTTTAGCAACAAGAAGCAGTTATGCTCAGGTGTTTTGTACAGTCATTACAAGGACCTGCTTTTTTCTGGTACACAAGCTTGCAATCTTGGTCAATTATCAGATGAGAGGATATTCACCATAAATTCCTTCTTTAGTTCATATCAACGTTTCCAAAATCAATAGTCTTTTATCTTAAAAACTGTATGCAAAGGGGGAATTAAATGGTCTCATATTTCATTACTCTCTTGAAGGGATTAACATATTCCCCTAGATTAGCACTCCCTCATGAGGAATTGTTGCCAATCTATGTGGCAAATTTACGTGATGAGTTGCACACACCACTGATCCCTGTGAAATACACAGGAGGGTTTCAAGACCTTACTTCAATTGCTCAATAGATTGAATATTCTCTTATAATGACTAAGGATAAAGCTCATGTAATTACATCAGCTCCAGGAAGGAGAATGGGTAAAGCAGATACTACTACAATTATGCTTAAACAAGCACCTATACTTGCTTCTACTTCAAAACGTTCATCTTCTCAAAGGACTCCACCTCCTGAGCGCCAACAACAGAGGTTGTTTCGTCAAGATGATCAATGAGATCAAAGAATGAAACAATTTGAGGATCTAAAGAGCATCGTTTACTCATTCAAAAATTAAAAAGTTCCTCGTAACTTCATTTCGGCTCTGGAAAATAATTCGGTTCAATTGACAAGGCCCAAGAGGCCAAACAAGGAAGGAGATGAAGAATTTTCCAATTATTTCTCATTTTATTAGATGTTGGGGTATCCCATTCAAGAGTTTTTTGTCCTCAATGACCTCCTGCAAAAAATGGTGGACTTGGGACAAGTCAAATTGAAATGTTCTTCAGCTCAGGTAGCATGTGTTACTACTACAAATCACGAGGAAGAAGGTGAGTGGAAAGAAGTCAAGAACAAAAATGAGCAAAAATATGATAATTGGATGGTCAGGAAAACGATCATCGGAACTCATGCCATTTTGAGAATGCAATTGAAGAATCCAATTGTGTCTTCTTCCATGAATTACACATCAAAACCCTCTTCATTAGATGGAAACACCTCAAAAGGGTGGCATAATTCCAAGAAAAAGATGAATCAGAAGAATATGAGTATGTGTCAAAGCCTAAGTTGTCTTTGACTCTGCCATATTTTATGCCATCTACTTTGAAGCAACAGGCCCCGCCCCAAGCCTAAGTTGTCTTTGTCTCTGATTTATCTCCTTATACATTGATGTTACAAGGATATGATAAAAATGAACAAGAACCACTAGGAGAGATTACACTCAGAACTTAGTTTTTAGATCTTGTATCCAATTCAGATTTCATGATTATTGATCAAGACTCAACCTTCCACATCTTACTTGGTAGACCCTAGCTACATCAACATGCGACTATCCCTTCATCATACCATCAATGTCTCAAATATTGTTTCGATGGTGAAATTGGAACATTTTATGGTGATAAATCACAGTTCATGAAATGTGAATCTCTATACATTGAGGCGGAATTTTATAACATGAATGGAAATGAGAGATCCACAATAAGGGAGATAAGGAAATTCAATGCACCATATGGTTTGGAAATGATTCCAGTAAACCCATTTACACATGTGAGTACAGATTATGTGTTGCCTATCATTCAAATTGACAGGATAGACCCAAATCAAAATACTCTTATGGAAACTTTCATGATGTCAATTACGTCAATCAAGCCAGATAGCATGTGAGAAATTGGTGATTCACCAGGAAATAATGAAAGCTCAAATGGAGATTACTTTATTTAATCTGTTGAAATCCAACAAGTCTATACTTCACCAACCATTCCAGAAGAAGTTATAGAAATGTTATAAGTAAATGATGATGTCGATTCTCAATCCATCATCTCCACTTTATTTCCAAAGGAAGACTCTTCATCATCAATAGGGTCAGAAATGGAAGCTTCTTCTTCAAGATGTTCAAATTTCAACATCTCTTCAGATCATGGAAATTCTACTTCATCATCTACTATGAAATTAGAAACAGAAGAAATAAAACATGTTTAAGAAGAAGAGGAAGATCTCAGGGATGCTCCTCCAGCAATTGAAGACGGTATCTCTACCACTTTGGATGAACTCAGAGAAATAAATCTGGGTACAAAAGAAGATCCACACCCCACTTTAATTAGTGCGGCCATGACTATTGAAGAAAAAGAGATGTATATTTCAATCTTAAATAAAAATAACGATATATCTTCTTTGAACTATACAGAGATTCCAGCGCTTGATCCTGATGTTTCCACTCATCGTTTCAGTTTTCCAAACGAAAATCGAGGATTCAAACAAGCCGCTAGAAGAACACACCCAACCTATGATTTCAAAATTAATACTGAAGTGGATTAGATCATCAAGATAACATTTTCAGAGAATTTATATATCCCAAGTGGTTGGATAATATTTTCCCATTGAAAAAGAAGAATGGGGAAATTAGAGTTTGCATTCATTTTAGAGATCTTAATCGGCATTGTCTTAATGGTTATTATCCAGTACCGATTACATAACTCTTAATTGATACAAAAAATAGCTATGAAGCACTTTACTTCATGGATGGATATTATTGATATAATGAAATCTGAATGGCTCTAGAAGATGAAGAATCTACAGCCTTCATGGCCCCTCAGGGTGTGTTTTGCTATCGGGTAATGTCCTTTGGCCTGACGAATGCAGGCGCAACATATCAGCATGCCATGAATCGTATCTTCAAACACTTTTTAGGGAAATTTGTTGAATGTTATGTGGATGATTTCGTGGTTAAATCCAAACAAATTTATAATCATTTGTCTTATTTAGAATTCAAATTCTTCAAACTTCGGCAGTATAATTTGAAGATGAACCCCTTAAAATGTGATTTTGGGGTAACCTTAGGAAACTTTCTTGGCTTTGTTGTACGCCATTGTGGTATAGAAGTCAATCCTAAGAAGACAGCGTCAATCATTGGTATGTCACCTCCTCAAAATTTAAATTAATTGAGAGGTCTTCAAGGACACTTGGCCTATATTCGGCATTTCATTGCCAATTTGGCAGGCAAAAGTATACCTTTCATCAAATTGATGAAGAAGGAAGTCACGTACCAGTAGACTGAAGAATTTCAAGAAGCATTCGATATTCATAAGAAGTATCTCTTGAGTCCACCAGGGTTAATTCCACCTTTTGAAGGAATACCACTTATCCTTTATGTGGCAGCTTTAGAGAGATCATTGGGTGCCTTTATTTCCTAGAAGAATGACGCTGGGAATGAAAACAACCTCTACTATCTCAATCAGACTATGCATGAAGTAGAAACCTAGTATTCAGAATTTGAGAAGTGCTGCCTAGCATTAATCTTTGCAGTTCAGAAGTTGAGACACTACCTGCAACATCATGTGGTCCAATTTGTATCTCGCAATAACCCGCTCAAATTCATCCTTAGTCTTCTAATGCTTACAGGACATTTGGCAAGATGGGCAGTTATCTTGTAGCAATTTGATATTCAATATGTGTCTCAAAAGGCAATAAATGGCCATGATCTGGCTAATTTTCTTTGATAACATCCTTTATTAGAAGATACATCTTAATATATTGAACTTCCTGATTTGGAAGTATTCTTTATTCATGATAGTCTTCAAACATGGGAAATGTACTTTGATGGTGCTTCCAGAAGTCCAACAGGGAGGAAAATGGAAGATCCTATGTTCAAAAAAGGTGGGTTAGGAGTTGTTCTCATTTCCCTAAAAAAGGCATTGATACCTTATTCCTTAGAATTATTGGGAGGCGGTACAAATAATGAAATAGAATACCAAGCTCTTATCACAGGATTGGAGTTGGCTCTTCAAGCACAAGTGAATCACTTAAAGGAAAAAGGTGACCCAAACCTGGTAATCAAACAAGTCAATGTGGATTATGCAATCTGAAAAGAAGAACTAATATCATTGTATGATTACTTCAGAACATTAATGGCAGAGTTTCTTTTGGAACCGACCTTTTCTTACGTCCCAATATCACAAAATGCTCAAGTTGATGAACTGGCTAATATAGCCATAGCTCTTGCTGATCCAAATCGGGACGAGACAACCGTCAGTATTTCCCACTGTCGTACAATTTCACCTTATGATAAAATCAGAATATATGAAATCAATGAAATTAGTCCCATCTATGAACCATATGGTCATACTACAAGATGGATGACACCTATCAGGGAATACCTTCAAAATTGAACACTTCTGCCTGATAGAGCCGGGAAAGAACAAGTCTGGAGACGTGTGGTCAATTTCACTATTTTTGATAGCCCATATCACTGAGAGAAAATTCTCTACAAGAGTGGTTTTTATGGAGTTATTTTCAGAAGTATTGATGGTGAAGATACAATGGCTATCATGAAAGAAGTACATGCAGAAGTCTGTGGTTCCCATCAGTCTAGACATAGACTATCTGATCAAATTCGAAGGCTTGGATATTTTTGGCCTTCAATGATACAAGATTAAGTTCATTTCATAATGAAGTGTCATTCTTTCCAATATATACCAACATCATTCATCAACACCCAGAGCTTCTTCATATAGCTAAATACTCGTGGCCATTTTCCACATGGTGAATGGATGTAGTGGGACCGTATCCTTCAGCTACATCCAAGAAGTTCAAGTACATTCATACAGCTACAAACTTCTTTTCCAAATGGTAAGATGCAATAACCCTCAATGAAGTCAGATCTAAATGCATTTTTAGAATCATCAAGTCTAACATCATTACCATATTTGGTGTCCCTCATACCATATTAATGGAAAATGGCACCAACTTCTGTTCATCCGAGGTGAGAAGTTGTATCGAAAATACAACATCAAATCTAACCATTCATCTCGTTATCATGCAGCAACCAATGACCATATAAAAGCTTTCAACAATAAACTGACAAATATACTCCAAAAGATAATGGATAAAGATAAGAATTCATGGCCTGATAAACTCTTTCATGCTTTATGGGATTATCGGACCACCACCCGCAATGCATCGCGGTCAACTCCATATTCATTGGTATATGTAACAGAACAAATCTTGACAATTGAGGTTCAATTACATTTTCTCATAGTAGAAATTTGTGATCAGTCATCTACAGAAGAACAATATCAAAAGCGATTGGATTAATTGGAATGGTTATATAAGAAATGATTGTGCACCCTGCACAATGGGAAGGACCTTATTCAATACATAAGGTCTACTCCAACGGAGCTTATTATTTAATATCAATGGATGGAGAACTCGTCCCTACTTCAACCAATTCCATATTTCTAAAGAAATATTTTGTATGAACACAAAATACAGCAAGGGTCCAGGCATACGACTTTACGTTATTGGCAGTTTCGTCCAACATGAAGTTAAACTGTGACATCCTAAGTATATGATGCTATATTGTACAGATGTCCCTTACGTCCAACAAGACGTTAAACTACATAAACAACGGTCCATGCATACGACCATAAACTATTGGCATTTATCTCATCCAGCAAGATGTTAAACTACATCATCATCCATGGTCCATGAATATGACCTTAAACTATTCACACTTTCGTCCAACATGACGTTAAACTGTGTCCCTTTCATCGTCCTATACTACATTAAAATATACAGAAATTGTCCATGCATATGACCTTAAAATATTCGCACCATCGTACAATATGACGCTAAATTGTATCATCCCTTTTTTGTCCGACATGACATTAAATGGTGGAAAAGTCTTTAATATGTTTAGCATGACGTTTAATTGTGTCCTCTTTTGTCCTTACTGCATGAAATTAAACTGCACAATCCCTCTTTTTTGTCCAACATGACATTGAACTGTATTTTGTCCCTACTAAATTACACTAAACGGTGCAGCACCAATAGTCCTAACGGAAAGACATTAAACTACATAGTCCCTTCATATGTCACACAAGACATTAAATTGTGCATCTTTAAGGATTTTTGCAACATCTTGTTTCTCACGCCGAGTATGGCTCACGTGATCTTAGAGAAAAATTCAACCATAACACCCTCCCTGGGTCGCTAACCATGCCTATGTCCCAACGTTATTTTTTAGGACATTGTCTCGAAGAACAACTTGATCACTAATTCATTCTTAAATTGAACTACGCAGACATTGATCCTTGACTTCTAGTCTGGGTACGTCTGCTGCCTTCTGAGGTTGAAGCCCAAAACCAATCTCTTCACATTAGTTCACCTTTGTCCTTTCTACATGATGTTAAACTGTTCATCACCTTTTTTCATGTATGACAGTAAACTACAACATTCTTTGATAACCTCACCTGATATAAAATCATTATTTACATTGATATTCAATCATGTTATATTTCGATGTCTATGAGCATACATGGTAATGCATGAACCTTTTATCTTGGGTCAAACCATCATTGCACTAAAGTCCCCTTTTTCACCCTTCACTTGTACAGATAAAATCTGTACAGAGGGTATTTCAAGAACTACGTGAGGCATGATTCCCATCCTTATGGGATATATAGGAATGTTCTAGTGTCCATCGGATCTAGCCCCAAATATTTTGGGCCTAACTACTAATTCCACTTTCAGTCCCCTAGCTGAAAAGTCCCTGTAAAAACACACACTGTGTATTTCTTATAATGGTCCGAGTTCTATGACCCAAAACTAAGATCTCTTACACTTTCGTCCCACATGATGTTAAACTGTATTTCAAGAACTACGTATGGCTTGATTCACATCCTTATGGGATACTTAGTGATGTCCAATATTTCAATTCAAGACCCAGCCATAACATGATTATGGATAGAATTGATCTATATATCTCTACATAATGTGGACAATACCCATTTTTATTTGTCATAATCCTAGTCTCAAATACATCTAGATCTTCATAACCCTTTTCTTGACATCTGGTCACAAAATATCCAATTTCTGTGAGTTCTTTTTCCCGACTATGCATCACATGCCCTTAGGCGGCCTTGTATAAACAGTCTACATAACAGACTTGTCCGCCAAAAGGTATTATTATTTAACTATGCAGCCAATTCCCTTTGGGGGCCCTGCTTAATTCATACCCCCTAATGGTTTTGTTAAATAATGGTAACTTCATTCTTTGGAAGAAAACCTCTTTTTTTCTTTATTGGTCTTATCAAAAATATATAAAGGATCCGCAAGAAAATTTCCCTCGATAACATATTTTCTCCATGTTATTTTTCATGATCTGAAAGTATTCAAGTATATGGTTTATATTTCTCTTCCCTACGTTTGGGTCAGACCTTTGTAGGAGTGACATTCATCCAGTTCTTAGACGATCTTTCTTGGAAATATCTTCTCCATATTCAAGTGCCTCTCTCCATACATCATACTATATTATTTGGAAATTTTGAATACCCATAAACATTGTAACACCCCTAGATTTTATGAAAAATATTCTTTTATTTTCATTAATGTCTTGTGTTTTATTCTACACCAAGATTACCTTGCGCTTTACGCAACACGGTATTAGCTTGTAGTATACGCAACACTATTTTTGGATCGTGTTACACACAATTTTGATAATAGTTATTCTACACAACATTGAGTATATATATATATATATATTCAATATATAAATGAAATATGGTTGGATTCTGTTATACGAAACAACGAAGGATTCTTTCAAAACACGCAACCCTGTCTTGGCTTGCATTACACGCAATCGCGACCTTCCTCGATAGCGTGTGTTGTACACAATATCGGGTTTTAATAAACAATGTTATATTATTATAATATTGTCATGAACTAGCCGTTATGAATAGTATTAACTAAATTTTGAATTTTATAACATTATTATTCATCTTACACATTTCTAGAACATGGTATATGAACAAAATAAATTTTTCATGTAAAATAAGTATTTTTCAAAGAATTCAGTTTTGCCGCCTTTTGATGGCACACAAATTTTAAATCTAGTTTTTGACATATTTATAAGTTAAATTTGAAAAAATAAAATTCTTCTTTGGAATCAAGAAATAAAAATTTACTTTGGATAAATGTTTCATAATATTCTGGTAACTTTCACATTTTAATGAATTGTAAAAACACGCTATATTTTAATTAAAAACAACTTTTTTCATTGTAATATCTTATGTGGTTAAATTATAATATTGAATTGTTTTAAAGTATAAATAGAATATATTTTTACCATTTAACATAATGTATTTAATTAGCATTGATTTTACCTTGAATTCGTAGGTTAAATCAATTCAATCTTTTGCAATGTTTTAAACAAAAACCCGTTTTTATTCGACAACGGGATTAATTTTAATTTAATTTATGAAACGTCTGTGTATTGAATTTTAAAAAATGGATTCAATATTTGGAATCAGTGGTTCCAAATTATGTTAATAAGCTACTTTTTATTTTTGGGAATTATGAATAGTAACTACGGTAAATTTTATTTACCGTAGTTAAAGGTAAATCGGGTAATTAAGGGTAAATATAATATTTTAAAATTACCCTAAAAAATGTCAAAATCCTATTGGATGACAAAAAGTAGACCTATATCACCTAAGTGTCTGATTAGATTCATTTAATTAAATTTTTTCAATGAAAATAATTTAATTATTATTAAAACCAAAGAATGTGACAACATGTCACTTTCTTAAATCTTATAAGTATAATAATTTTAATCTAGTGATAAACATCATGAAACTTCAAAAATGAATAGTCTCCATAAATATAATACAATTATATACATAATAGGAATTTATTTAGAATATTTAAGGATTAAATAATTATCATTTATTATGACACATAGATGATGTAGTAATTGACTTATTAATGAAATATTGACATAATTGATGTTATAAATTCCCAAATAAATGTAATTTGAGACTTTTTATGACTTAAACTAATTTTATAGGTTAATATTACATGTTATTGGTGATTTAAGTAACTTTGTTAGAACTTATCATTCTGTTATAAATTTCATACAAATCATATACCAAATATTGTCAAAATTGACATAAAATAGTTTTTAAAAAAATATTATATTATTAATTGTTATTGTATTCCTAAAAATCTAAGGATCGGACAAATGACTTAGATAAGATTATATATATTAATAATAAACAACTTGGGGTTCTTTTGGCTTGATATAGTAAGTTTATTAACCATATAGTGTAAGAAAACAAAAAGACACGGTAAAAGTTAAATTATTTAACTTAGAGTTAAATCTAATTGATAAGGTTAAAATAATAACCTAAACTTGTATAAATCCTATTTGATGAGATTATTTCGACCCATCCCTACCTTATCCTCTAAATAAATCAATTTGGAGATATTTAAAACCGAACTTGACTTTATAATAAAATAATATTTTTAGTTATTCCAAAGGTGCCCCTCTCCTCCTTTATAAAAGAAGACCCCCTCCCTCTCTTCCTCACACAACTTTGAGCCTTCAAGCTCTAACAAACCCTACCAAATTCACTTCTCCACTTCCCTAGAAACATCCTAGAGGTTCTGGTCTTCCTCAAAGTCCAATGTTAGTGCCATAAAAGGAGATCTCAAAGAGGCGCTTCAAAGAAGAGGTAATTTTCGTTACCAATTCTTTCACCTTTATTTATTCTTCCACTTCTTCTTATAAGGTTGTTTCATTATGAAGTAATAAAATCAGTATCAATAATATACTTATATGTTATTATAAGTATGAAACAACCCTATTTCACCATTTATCCATCCTACGAAAAACGAAATCACCGCGCGTGCGTACGTACGGAATACCGTCTCCACGCCGTGGTGTAAACTGTTTTTCCACCAACACCTTACATTGATGGGTATTATGGTGTAAAGAATAACTATACATAGTTATTATAACATCATAATGATTCTTATATATTGTATCATCCACTCCAATTCAATTCAATAATTATGGAAATGATATCATCGCTCGTGCGTATGTACGGACTACCGTCTCCACGACGCGATGAGATTCATTCTCCATGTTAACCATTTAAGAATGATTATAAAGTATATATAAGCAATAATAATGAAATATATGTCATTATAAAGCTACTGGATTTATGTGTATATATATGTATGTCATCTACTTAATTCCACTCAATTCAATAAGGAAACGAAAACATCGTTCATGCGTACGTACGACCTACCGTCTCCATGAACGGTGTATTTCCTTCCATTTATCGATACATTATATATATGTATATTATGAATATATATTATATATAATTCATGTTTTATATTCTATAATTAAGTAATAATTATCTAAGTAATCATATGAAAAATTACAAGTTAAAACACGAACGACAAATGAGACGATTTTACCCAAAACACTACTTTAACATGAATTTACAAAAGAACGGGTAATATAAAGTCATAAGTGAACCATATATGATATAATAACAATTAATATGATTCTTTAATAAGTCAATGACATTATTTAAATCATTATACAGGTGTTTCGGACACTTACGAAGCAAATCAGACCTAAGGTAAGGGAAATATCACAATCTCATTTTTATCCGAGATTGTTTATACTTTGGCATTTACTGGGGTGTATTTTATCATCCAAATCCATGCTTCCTCAATATGTAATATTATTTCCATCCACCTACAATTTTTTTAAATCCAATTTTACCCTTCAGTGAGTTTTTATTAATGCATATGAAAGGAATCTATTGTCGTTTTTCATACGAGGTACTTTTTGACTTTTCCGACAAAAGTACGAAGAATGTTTTTTTAACTTATACGGCATAAATGGATTTTCAAATCATTATTACCAAGAAGCTTCCATTACAAGTATTCAAGTTTATTTTTAATCAAATACTTTAAGTTTAAAATTGTATGACATGTTAATAAAGGAAAAGTGTTTTTGAAGTAGAAATGATATTTTTCTTAAGAATGTAGTTCAAGTGTTTTATCAAAATTATTTTCCATCTAAGATGATAAAGGGTTCTGTTTTTATCCCTATTATTACATTGATTTGATTATGTTGTGATGGAATTATTTTTATGAATTCCTTTATCGTATATGAATTGATTTATGATGTCATGATGTTTAAGATTCCCATTTTTATTACTTGGGTTATGCAATGATGTATGGTTTATGATTTTGTGGCACACATAAGAATGGTATCATTATGTGATGTGTGGGACCTATATCTCCCTCCAATGCATTGGGTACAGATTTTATATATCATGAGATAGACATGGATGGAATGGTAGGTTATACCGGTTCAGTGAAACAGGACTGAAACGAGGGTGACTCGGTTCAGAAAGGGACTTTGTCCACTAAGATAGTCTTGGAAATGAGTCTTGAATAATAACATATGATTATTTATGATTATGTGTGTATTCCAAAAAGTTTCATGTTTTATGTTATGATTATTGTGATTACATTTCACTACCATGAGTTATCCCAGGTTATGAAATTATGTTCTCTTTTACAGGTTAAGATTTCCAAAAGTTATGTGCTTATGTATATGATGTGATTGATATTTCTTTTGTTTACCCTTACTGAGAAATTGAGCTCACCCTTTTATGTTTTCTTTTCCCCAGGATATAAAGAAAGGTTTTAGGTATAAGAAAAGAATATCTTTATGGGAGATTTTGAAGATCTTTCACCAGGATTAGAATATTATATTCCGAGTTTCCAAAGACACAAAACTATTACGATCCTTGTGTGTGTGTTTTTGTTTTGTACTAAGTATTCCGCAAATGTAATGTAATGTCAATGTACGTCAAGATTCAGGACTCTAAAGTTGGTATCAGAGGCAAAGGAGGTAGGAATGTATCCGATCCTTGGGAACTCACACATGTGAGCGTTGGACGAAGCATGGCTCTCCGCCCAAGGGCTTCATGAGGAAATGGCTGCCACTGGGGATGGTGGTGTGTCCCGCCAAGGGGGTGTATCCGCCCATGGAGTGCCCTGATAGGTATCAATTATAGTCCACTGGAAGTAATTCCAGACCTCTATAGTTGGTATCAGAGGAAATTTTTAGTCAACCTTTGGAAACTAGGATGCGAAAACGTTAGTGAGATCCCTAGAGATATTTCTAAGGTATGTCTAGGGATGTACCTAAGGATAAGTATACGTATAGGATATAGTCCTAGAACTATGGTAACGATATTAGATTAAACCAAAGATGTTAGATATTGAAGTTACTCCCCCTTTATTATGATTTTTTCCTCTCACACTATTCTTTTTGGGTTTTAGAAAATGGTTGGAAACAAGATGGTTCATGATAATGGAGGATATGATGGACAATGGAATGATATTTTTCATGAGAAACCAAATGAAATGGGATTTGGTGGTCCAAACATAATTATTATGCCGAATCAGCAATCTCATAAAATGACCAATAAAGTAAAATTTGGTAAGTTTCCTGACTCGGCTAATAAGAGAAAGATGGAGTTTCATGATGATCATAGAGTAATGAAAGTTCAATTTCCCCTATGTAAATCATGTGGGAAGAGGAATCAAGGAAAATGTTTCAAAGGAACTGGAAGATGCTTTGGGTGTGGAAAAGAAGGACCCAAAGCCAGTAAGTGCAAAGGAAAAGGGTAAGTTAACACCATGGATGAGGATAATGGTATTGCTACGACATAAAAAATGGTTAAATGTTTTAAATGTGGAATGTACGGGAATTATGTAAACCAATGCCCTTAGGGAAAGTCTCATGAAGAGAATCAGTATGGTCGTATGGGTAGTATTTATGTGGATGATGATGAAGAGACTACAAATGATATGTGAGATGAAAGAATTGTTGAAGCTCGGTTAATGGTTTAAGAATGTTGTGGAATGATTACATGTTTATCATGTGTAATGTTATATAAGTAATCTCATGGTACTATGGAATAAAGAGACATCTAAGGATTGTTACACTGTTGTCTTTCCATGAGTTTTGAAAATGTATGATTAATGTAATCAGTATCCATGAAAGGTTATTCACATATTTTTGGAATGTAGATGATATGTGCATAATGAAGGGAAAATGAGAAAACGAAATGTTTAACAGTATTCATGAGCTCATGATTGATATAAGGACTAAGTGATATAATTGTTTGAGTATAAATAATTTTGAGTATTTTGGTAAAAGGAAAGTGTTAACTTTTAACTGAATTCATGTTTTCACTAAGGTTCAATAGGTATTCAAGAGAATACATGATTAAGGCCTTTGAATGTTTGGAATGTGACCAACAAAACATATCTTATGACATATGGGGATCAACGATGGTATTAAATATCTGGTAATCGTTTTCACTATGTTATGAGAGTGGACTGCAGTATTATGGATAAGCCTAAAGATTGGAATGGATTATGTTGGACATAAGTTAGTATTGTTTAAGGATAGAATTTTTTTCGATATTGTTGATGGGATGTTATAGTTTTAAAAAAGGAAAACCTGCAGGACGGGCGACAGCCCATCACGGCGGACAAGGCTGTGGGAATCGAACCCACAACCGAAGTGCGACTGTCCTTTATCGCCTACAACTGACCTACAGGAAGTCCCTGTTTAGTAGAAACTAGTTTTATTATATTAAGAAGTATGATATATGAAGTATAAGTCCATTTTAGGAACCATATATGATTAATCTCACTATAGAATGACTTATGTATATTTAATAACTTTTGATAACCTTTTGTTTGAGATAGGTGGAATGACCAGTCATTCTATCACATGATCTGCTAACACTTCACGAATAAAAAATTCAACTTCATTTATTTAAGATATGAGGTGGAAATTGTTCAAGGCATGAACAATAGTGAGATTGTACCAAAATAAAGAAAGTATTTATTCTAATTCAAATTCTTCAACTTTAGGGAAACGATCTTGAAAACCAAAAATGTTGTCCTAGTGCTCTTATATCTGATTAATCGGATGGTACCTTAGATCGTCACAAATTTATGGATTTTTGATTGTTGGCTTTTCCATAGCCATGTTCTCTACCACTCTCCATCAGAACATGATGGTTAGATTTTTCTTCTATATCCATATTTTCACATATGTGGAAACCCAGTGATTATTTTATTTGGGTAACCATTATGTTTCATACTTTTGTTTTTAAAGATTGGTTTTGGTATTCCTTTTTATGATGTGGGTTTCTATTAAAAAAACTTTCTAATAGTAAATGTAACACCCCAAGATTTTATAGTGTGTTATTTCTTCAAAATAATTCAATAACTTTCACTACACACAACACCAAGTTCAATTGCACCATGACTTACCAAAAAAAAGCCATTAAAAGAGGTCATGAATAGTATTAACTAAATTTTAAACTTTATATAATCCTTATAATTTTAGAATCCATATTATGAGTTTCTTAGTCATAATGCAAGAACAGATTCATTTTCAGTATTGCACTTTTATCAACTTTTGATAGTGAAACCTTTTTAAATACAATATTTTAAACTTTTTGACTAAATGGAGACATCAAAAAATTTAAAATGAAACATCCCAAGCTTCCACGGTACGCTTTCCTTTGAATAAAACAGTAGCATGTGTTGTACGCAACTTCGAGTTCTAACACACCATAACCAATCAAACTAGCTGTTATGAATAATAATACCTACTTTTTGAAGTTATTTATATTTTATATTTTAAAATGGACTTCATTTTTGGATTCGGAATATCAAATTTAGCCTAAGGTGAAATTTTGGTACTTTTCGGATAACTTTCATATTTTGAGGAATAGTGAAAATTACTAAATTTTAATTAAAAACAACTTTTTTAATCAAAATAATTAATAGTTCTAAATTATGAATTTGAGTGGTTTTAAAGTATATTTAGAATATATTTTTACTATTTAATATAATGTTGGTCATTGGAAATAATTTTACAATTAAACCGAACATAAACAAGTGTCAATCTTTTGATAGTTATTATCTCTTAAAAACACGCTTTTTGTTTTGACAGCGGGAATTAATTTTAAATTAATTTCTGCCACTTCTGTGTTTTGAATTTAGGAAAATGGATTCCATATTTGGAATCAGGATGTTCAAATTTTGTAAATAGGTAACTTTTATTTTTAGACATTTTGAATAATTTCTGCGGTAAATATTTTATTTACCATGGTTAAGGGTAAATCCGGTAAATAAGGGTTAAAATATAATATTATAATAATACTAAATTACCCTAAAACGTGTATTAACCCTATTGGTTGATAAATGGTCGACCATGGTAATCTTTGGGTCTATTTTGGGACCCCATGGATCCACTTGTAAGTGATAATGACACTTTATTTTAATTAAGTTAAAATAAATACAAAAATGACACAAGCATATATCTTTTAGAAAACCAATTGTTACATAGGGTTATATATGTTGGATTTTAGATTATAAATATTAATTAGAAATCTAAAAAGATTTACTAAATAATTATATTTTATTTATAATTTTTAGACATTAAATAATTTTTTTTATTTATGACACAATGATGACGCAGTAATTACTATAATAGTGAACAATTAAAATAATTGATATTATAAATACCCAAATAAATATAATCTGAAACTTTTAATGAATTAAACTAATTTTCTAGGATAATATCATATATTAGGATTGATTTAATTGACTTTTTTCGAAGTAATAAATCTTTTATGAGTTTCACAAAAATCAACTATTGAATAGTGTCAAAATTGACATAAATGAGTTCTTAAAACAAATATTATATTATTAATTGATATTAAATTCCTAAAAATCTAAGGTTCGGCCGAGATACTTATATCATGATAGGTTCATCATTAATGTACCACTTGGGGGTCTCTTGGATGTATATAGTATGTTTATTAACCATATTATATAAAAATACAAAGAGACATTGTAAAAGTGAAACTAATTAACTTAGAGTTAATACTCAAAGATAAGGTTTATATAAGTACCCAAACCTGTCTAAATTCAATTGGTTGAGTGGTTTTAGACCTATCCCCACCTTAACCTTTGAATAATAAGCTTTGGAGCCATTAGAAACCGAATATGAATTTATTATAAATTAATATTTCTAGCTTTTCCAAAGGTGCCCCTCACCCCTCTTATAAAAGGGCACTCCTCCTTCTCATTTCTTCACACCTTAAAAGCCTTTTGGTTCGGCCAAACTCTGCCCAAATACTCTCCCAACATCCCTCACTACAACCTAGAGGCCTTAGTTTGATCAGAAAGCCAACCTAAGGAGTCCTTTTAATCAAATCAAAAGGAAGAACCCGAAGAAGAGGTAATGATTTCACCACCCTTCTCCAAGTTCATTTCTTCTTCCACTTCCACTTTCTTTGTTCTTACCATTCTAAAATAATAACTCCAGTATCTTACATATACTGTGATGTTATTATAAATATGGTACAACCATATTCAGTATTCTATCCACCCTTTGAATAACATGTCACCATACGTGCGTACGTACGGCTTACCGTCTCCACGTCGTGGTGTAATTGTTATTCAATATAATATTATTTGGATGGGTATAATAATGATGTGTAACTCATGTAAATAATAAAAATAACATTTTAATGATTCTGTATATATGATATACCATCCATTTATATATTATTTTAATATCAAAAGAATGATATTGTCACTCGTGCGTACGTACGGACTACCGTCTCCACGAACGCGATGAGATTCATTCTCCATCGTATTCATTCAAGTATAATTATCATTTGATGATTTAAAAATGATGTTTAAGGACTAGATATCATTCTGGATATGAATAAGATACAACAACCATGTCTTATGTAACAAAACATATAAAAGAAAATGAGTAAGTTAACTCCCGAAACGACGATAATTCTATGATATTATTAACAAATCAATGTTAAAAGATCATATATGATATCATATTATTATATATGATTCTTGTATAATTTAATAACAACTATTTCACCATTATACAGGAGGTTAACCTACCCCAACCAAGGAAAAGTACAAGGTAAGGGTTATTTCACAATCTCTTCATTATCCGAGGTTGTTTATATGTAATAATCTACTGGGATCTCTTTATCATCCACATCCATGTTTCTTAAAAATGTATTTCAATTTTTTTTTACTATTTACTAGAATATGATTTAAATTCATTTATACCTTTTTTGACTTTTATAAGTGGTTTATAAAGGAATCTTTCGGTCGTTTTCAAAACAAGGTCCTTTTTAACCTTTTCGACAGAATTAAGGTAAGAATGTTTTTTTTAACTTATACGGCGGGTGCGGCTATTTTCCGCCGTTATAAAATCTTCAAAACTTCCCTTACAAGCTTATAAGAATATTTTCAAAGAAAATGTTTTATTTTATATGGATCTCAAATTATTTCAAAATAAAAGGAGATATTTCTTTAAAAAGAATTTTGATTTCATCTATTTCAACATCCTTTGATGGATTTTAAGATTATTTGAAGTTGATTTATTATGATACAAAACATCTATATTGTATTGAAGGTTTTGTGATATGTTTGACTGTGGATGTGCTATTTTTATACCATTCATAGTTTATGGTGAAAGTATTGACATTTCATATGATAGTTTTAATATGAATGTTTATGTTATGTTTAAACCTTTTCATATGGGAATGCATTGGACTTAATATGTGACGGGTGGAGACCGTTATAGCTCCTCGATGCATCGGTAGTTCTCATGAGACAAACTAGTGTCTTGGCACAAGGCCTTGACAAAATCTTATTTGTAGTCTTGGCACGAGGCCTTGGCTATGTGGTTATGATAGTCTGGCATTATGCATTCCAACATTATGAAAGTGGTTATTGATTTTTGCATGTGATTATTCGATTAGTAGAATATCCATGTGAATAAGTAAATGGAATTATTTCATTTTATTTATGCCATACCATGATGAAAGTTCATATTTAAAAGGCTTTTGTTTTAGTTATACATTGCCTTAAATGTTTATTCTTATTTATGAAAGTTTCGGCTATATTGTTATCCTTACCGGGAATTTGAGCTCACCCCTTTTCTATGTTTTATTTTTCCCAGGATGTGAAGAAGTAAGTTATGAATGACCTGCAGGGATTTTATGAGGGGTTAATAGTGTGGATTGTGGAAACATTATGTTGTTGTAGTAGTTTTTCATTTTATGATGTAATGTAAAACTTATGAATATATCTAGTGTTTCCAAGGCTACTAAACCAATCGTTCTTTCGAGATTTGATCTTTCTTGTGATCATGCCAATGTTATCTAATAATGCACCGACTCTGGGTAGCTGGGGTCGGGGCGTTACAGTTGGTATCAGAGGAAGTTTAGTACAAAACTTGGAAGCTAGATTTAGATAAACTCTGATTAGAGCACGTAGACCTAAGATGAACTTTGAGGATTAGTATAGAAGAACTTCCTAGAATTTTGGTATTGTAGAGATTTTGTGAGTTTTCCGAGCAATACATCCCTGTCTGGATACGAGCAGGTAGAGGCGGCTCTGGCACAGATGTACCTAGGGGTAAAACCCGAAAACACCGCTTTGAGCTAGACTCGAACGGGAACTGGTGCATGACAACGGGCCTTGCTGCACTCTTGGTTACGACACTCCCAGGGGATATGCTTAGGATAACTCTCACTATCTTTACAAATCATTATGAAGGGTTTATGAGTGTATACTTTCTCAAAGAAAACATTTTTATGATTATGGATTATATCCATAAATAGTTCAATTTATTTTAAGTGTTTTATAAGTATGGGATTATGTATTTTGATTCATAAACTGATCTAGTTTATGCCATTGTTTAGAAATGGCGCCCAGTAGAAGGAATGAGAACTCCAGAAATGCACATGATCCAAAGAGAAGGAAGGATCATATCATTAATGGTCTTATGCTAGAATTTATAAGAGAAATAGTCTCCCATGTATTATCATCATATGAAGAAATAATATCATGTGTTGATAAGATAAGTAAAGAGTTTACTGAGTCCTATGGCTTTGAAGGGAATCAAGAGAAGAAAAGGATGGAAGAGAGAAAGATGGATAAAGGGAAAAGGGAAAAGAAGAATTTTCCCATATGTGGTAACTGTTGAAAGAAACACCCTGGAACTTGCCTGAAAGGAATGGGAATTTGTTATAAGTGTGGAGGAAAAGGGCACAAAGTACATGACTGCAAGGGTAAGAAAATGGTTTCAAATGTACAATGCTTCATTTTCAAGGAGTTTGGACACTACGCGAACCTATGTCCCAGTCATCAGACTATGCCACAAATGATGCTATTGGATAATAATCAAGATATGATACTACCACAGATGAAGAAGAATGATTAGAGTTATTATGTTGATTATATCAATTGAGTGTTGTATCAACAATGTACTTGTTATAATAATTTTGGAGTATATAAGGATTGTACTGCAGTACTATTTCATTAAGGACTTGAGATTGTGTGGAACAAAGAAAAGTGACTCAATAGAAGGTTAAATTTTTGGAAAATATATGGTTGAGAGAATGATAAATCATAATATAGTTCTGATACTGAGGTAGTGATTTTGGAATAATATGTGATTATTTTGGATAAATTATATTGGATATTATTGACTACCTTGAAGCTGATTAATGATTTGTATATTCCATCATTGTTGGGGTTTAAAACATTTTTGGATTAATGAAGTATATCCAACATTCTATATGGAATAAGGGAACATGAATGTAATCAATAAAGAATATGGTAGTACATGATGAAGGTATTCATATGCTATTACAGGGTAAAAAGGATCTATATTATGTTTACCTTCCTTATAAATGTTGGACTGTGAGTTTGGACAGAAGTATTTTGGATAGTTCTAGTTTGGATTATTTTGGATTTCCATAAAAGGAAAACCCGGAGGTTGGGCGGCAACCCGTCGTGTCCGGCAAGGCTGCGAGACTTGAACCCGCAACCGAAGGGCGACAAGGGTGTATCACCTACCACTGGCCCAAGAGATGTCCTGGATTAAATAATTTAGTTTTTTTAAAAGATCTGGTAGATGAATTATAAATTCGTTTATTTTGGAACCCTGTACGAATAGTATAAATATAATTTTTTTTACGAGTGAAATATGATTTTATGGTAGAAATTTATTAATGGACAAAACTCTAATTATAAAGTAAGTATATCTCCTTATGATCTTAGCCAATCTCATAAATAAATTCCTCAATATTAAGAAAAGCAACTTAGAACAAAAATGTTGTCCTAGATGGTACCTTAAATCATCACTAATTTATGGCTTTGGGATTGTTGGCCTTTTCATAGCCATGTTCTCTACCACTCTCCATCAGATAATTGATGGTTAGATTTTTCTTCCATATCCATATTTTACTACATGGAACCCTAGTATGTGTTATTTTCGGTAATCTTCATACTTTCAACTCTTTATTTTAAATACAGGCCTCATTAATTCATTTTTCGATGTGGGATTTCAACTAAGATATTTTGAAACGTCAAAAATGTGTTATCCCAATACCCTATGTTTTGTTGAACCGATGGTATTTCAAATCATCATAGATTGATGATTTTAAGGACCTCAATTTTATACTTTTTTGTGATTGATGACCTCAATCACTACCTATAAATATTTACGTTTTCATCCAATTATATGTCTCTAATTGCCACCAATGTTCTCCTAATCAAGATCATAATTTGGTGGTGACCCTTTCATTTCTCTTTTCCTCATATTAAGACTAAATTTTAATAACCCAATTTCCGATGTGGGGTTTCCCACAAATATATTATCTATTTTCAACCTTTTATTTTCGAAGAACAATTTGAAATTGCGAGGTCGCAATTTATTGAAGGAGGGGAGAATGTAACACCCCAAGATTTTATAGTGTGTTATTTCTTCAAAATAATTCAATAACTTTCACTACACGCAACACCAAGTTCAATTGCACCATTACTTACCAAAAAAAAGCCATTAAAAGAGCTCATGAATATTATTAACTAAATTTTAAACTTTATATAATCCTTATAATTTTAGAATCCATATTATGAGTTTCTTAGTCATAATGCAAGAACAGATTCATTTTCAGTATTGCACTTTTATCAACTTTTGATAGTGAAACCTTTTTAAATACAATATTTTAAACTTTTTGACTAAATGGAGACATCAAAAAATTTAAAATGAAACATCCCAAGCTTCCACGGTACGCTTTCCTTTGAATAAAACAGTAGCGTGTGTTGTACGCAACTTTGAGTTCTAACACACCGTAACCAATCAAACTAGCTGTTATGAATAGTAATACCTACTTTTTGAAGTTATATATATTTTATATTTTAAAATGGACTTCATTTTTGGATTCGGAATATCAAATTTAGCCTAAGGTGAAATTTTGGTACTTTTCGGATAACTTTCATATTTTGATGAATAGTGAAAATTACTAAATTTTAATTAAAAACAACTTTTTTAATCAAAATAATTAATAGTGATAAATTATGAATTTGAGTGGTTTTAAAGTATATTTAGAATATATTTTTACTATTTAATATAATGTTGCTCATTGGACATAATTTTACAATTAAACCGAACATAAACAAGTGTCAATCTTTTGATAGTTATTATCTCTTAAAAACACGCTTTTTGTTTTGACAACGGGAATTAATTTTAAATTAATTTCTTCCACTTCTGTGTTTTGAATTTATGAAAATGGATTCCATATTTGGAATCAGGATGTTCAAATTGTGTAAATAGGTAACTTTTATTTTTAGACATTTTGAATAATTACTGCGGTAAATATTTTATTTACCATGGTTAAGGGTAAATCCGGTAATTAAGGGTTAAAAAATAATATTATAATAATACTAAATTACCCTAAAACGTGTCTTAACCCTATTGGTTGATAAATGGTCGACCATGGGTATCTTTGGGTCTATTTTGGGACCCCATGGATCCACTTGTAAGTGATAATGATACTTTATTTTAATTAAGTTAAAATGAATACAAAAATGACACAAGCATATATCTTTTAGAAAAACAATTGTTACATAGGGTTATATATGTTGGATTTTAGATTATTAATATTCATTATAAATATAAAAATATTTCCTACATAATGATATTTTATTTATAATTTTTAGACATTAAATAATTTATTTTATTTATGACACAATGATGACGCAGTAATTACTATAATAGTGAACAATTAAAATAATTGATATTATAAATACCCAAATAAATATAATATGAAACTTTTAATGAATTAAACTAATTTTCTAGGATAATATCATATATTAGGATTGATTTAATTGACTTTTTTCGAAGTAATCAATCTTTTATGAGTTTCACAAAAATCAACTATTGAATAGTGTCAAAATTGACATAAATGAGTTCTTAAAACAAATATTATATTATTAATTGATATTAAATTCCTAAAAATCTAAGGTTCGGCCAAGATACTTATATCATGATAGGTTCATCATTAATGTACCACTTGGGGGTCTCTTGGATGTATATAGTATGTTTATTAACCATATTATATAAAAATACAAAGAGACATTGTAAAAGTGAAACTAATTAACTTAGAGTTAATACTTAAAGATAAGGTTTATATAAGTACCCAAACCTGTCTAAATTCTATTGGTTGAGTGTTTTTTGACCTATCCCCACCTTAACCTTTGAATAATAAGCTTTGGAGCCATTAGAAACCGAATATGAATTTATTATAAATTAATATTTCTAGCTTTTCCCAAGGTGCCCCTCACCCCTCTTATAAAAGGGCACTCCTCCTTCTCATTTCTTCACACCTTCAAAGCCTTTTGGTTCGGCCAAACTCTGCCCAAATACTCTCCCAACATCCCTCACTACAACTTAGAGGCCTTATTTTGATCAGAAAGCCAACCTAAGGAGCCCTTTTGATCAAATCAAAAGGAAGAACCCGAAGAAGAGGTAATGATTTCACCACCCTTCTCCAAGTTCATTTCTTCTTCCACTTCCTCTTTCTTTGTTCTTACCATTATAAAATAATAACTCCAGTATCATACATATACTTTGATGTTATTATAAATATGGTACAACCATATTCAGTATTCTATCCACCTTTTGAATAACATGTCACCATACGTGCGTACGTACGGCTTACCGTCTCCACGTCGTGGTGTAATTGTTATTCCATATAATATTATTTGTATGGGTATAATAATGATGTGTAACTCATGTAAATAATACAAATAACACGTTAATGATTCTGTATATATCATATACCATCCATTTATATATTATTTTAATATCAAAAGAATGATATTGTCGCTCGTGCGTACGTACGGGCTACCGTCTCCACAAACGCGATGAGATTCATTCTCCATCGTATCCATTCAAGTATAATTATCATTTGATGATTTAAAAATGATGTTTAAGGACTAGATATCATTCTGGATATGAATAAGATACAACAACCATGGCTTATGTGACAAAACATATAAAAGAAAATGAGTAAGTTAACTCCCGAAACGACGATAATTCTAAGATATTATTAACAAATCAATGTTAAAAGATCATATATGATATCATATTATTATATATGATTATTGTATAATTTAATAACAACTATTTCACCATTATACAGGAGTTTAACCTACCCCAACCAAGGGAAAGTACAAGGTAAGGGTTATTTCAGAATCTCTTCATTATCCGAGGTTGTTTATATGTAATAATCTACTGGGATCTCTTTATCATCCACATCCATGTTTCTTAAAAATGTATCTCAAAACATTTTTAATATTTACTAGAATATGAGTTAAAGTCATTTATACCCTTTTTGACTTTTATAAGTGGTTTATAAAGGAATCTTTCGGTCATTTTCAAAACAAGGTCCTTTTTAACCTTTTCGACAGAATTAAGGTAAGAATGTTTTTTTTAACTTATATGGAGGGTGCGGCTATTTTCCGCCGTTATAAAATCTTCAAAGCTTCCCTTACAAGATTATAAGAATATTTTCAAAGAAAATGTTTTATTTTATATGGATCTTAAATTATTTCAAAATAAAAGGAGATATTTCTTTAAAAAGAATTTTGATTTCATCTATGTCAACATCCTTTGATGGATTTTATGATTATTTGAAGTTGATTTATTATGATACAAAACTTCTATATTGTATTGAAGGTTTTGTGATATGTTTGACTGTGGATGTGCTATTTTTATACCATTCATAGTTTATGGTGAATGTATTGACATTTCATATGCTAGTTTTAATATGAATGTTTATGTTATGTTTAATCCTTTTCATATGGGAATGCATTGGACTTAATATGTGACGGGTGGAGCCCGCTATAGATCCTCGATGCATCGGTAGGTCTCATGAGACAAACTAGTGTCTTGGAACAAGGCCATGACAAAATCTTATTTGTAGTCTTGGCACGAGGCCTTGGCTATGTGGTTATGATAGTCTGGCATTATGCATTCCAACATTATGAAAGTGGTTATTGATTTTTGCATGTGATTATTCGATTAGTAGAATATCCATGTGAATAAGTAAATGGAATTATTTCATTTTATTTATGCCATACCATGTTGAAAGTTCATATTTAAAAGGCTTTTGTTTTAGTTATACATTGACTTAAATGTTTATTCTTATTTATGAAAGTTTCCGCTATATTTTTATCCTTACTGGGCATTTGAGCTCACCCCTTTTCTATGTTTTATTTTTCCCAGGATGTGAAGAAGTAAGTTATGAATGACCTGCAGGGATTTTATGAGGGGTTAATAGTGTGGATTGTGGAAACATTATGTTGTTGTAGTAGTTTTTCATTTTATGATGTAATGTAAAACTTATGAATATATCTAGTGTTTCCGAGGCTACTAAACCAATCGGTCTTTCGAGATTTGATCTTTCTTGTGATCATGCCAATGTTATGTAATAATGCACCGACTCTGGGTAGCTGGGGTCGGGGCGTTACAGTAAACCATTTATAACCCCGACGAATTTCGAGGGCGAAATTAATTTTAAGGGGGGTAGAATGTAACACCCCTAGATTTTATGAAAAATATTGTTTTAATTTAATTAATGTATTGTGTTTTATTCTACACCAAGATTACCTTGCGCTTTACGCAACACCGTATTAGCTTGCAGTATACGCAACACTATTCTTGGATCGTGTTACACACAATTTTGATAATAGTTATTCTACGCAACATTGATTATATATATATATATATATATTCAATGTATAAATGAAATATGGTTGGATTCTGTTATATGAAACAACGAAGGATTCTTTCACAACACGCAACCCTGACTTGGCTTGCATTACACGCAATCGCGACCTTCCTCGACAGCGTGTGTTGTACGCAATACCGGGTTTTAATAAACAATGTTATATTATTATAATATTGTCATGAACTAGACGTTATGAATAGTATTAACTAAATTTTGAATTTTATAACATTATTATTCATCTTACACATTTATAGAACATGGTATAAGAACAAAATAAATTTTTCGGGTAAAATAAGTATTTTTAAAAAAATGTAGTTTTGCCGCTTTTTGATGGAACACCAACTTTAAATCTAGTTTTTGACATGTTTATAAGTTCAATTTGACAAAATAAAATTCTTATTTGGAATCAAGAAATAAAACTTTACTTTGGATAAATTTTTCATATTATTCTCGTAACTTTCACATTTTAATGAATAGTAAAAACACACTATATTTTAATCTAAAACAAATTTTTTCATTGTAATATCTTATGTGGTTAAATTATAATATTTAATGGTTTTAAAGTATAAATAGAATATATTTTTACCATTTAATATAATTTATGTCATTATCATTTATTTTACCTTGAATTCGTAGGTTAAATCAATTCAATCTTTTGCAATGTTTTAAACAAAAACCCGTTTTTATTCGACAACGGGATTAATTTTAATTTAATTTCTGCAACTTCTGTGTATTGAATTTTAAAAAATTTATTCCATATTTGGAATAAGTGGGTCCAAATTATTTTAATAGGCTACTTTTTATTTTTGGGAATTATGAATAGTAACTACGGTAAATTTTATTTACCATAGTTAAAGGTAAATCGGGTAATTAAGGTTAAATATAATATTTTACAATTACCCTAAAAAATGTCAAAATCCTATTGGATGACTAAAAGTCGAACCATATCACATAAGGGTCGGATTAGATTCATTTAAATAAATTTTTTCAATGAAAATAATTTAATTATTATTAAAACCAAAGAATGTGACAACATATCACTTTTTTAAATCTTATAAGTATAATAATTTTAATCTAGTGATAAACATCATGAAACTTCGAACATGAATAGTCTACAGAAATATAATACAATTATCTACATCATAGGAATTTATATAGAATATTTAAGTATTAAATAATTATCATTTATTATGACACATAGAAGATGGAGTAATTGTCTTATTAATGAAATATTGACATAATTGATGTTATAAATGCCCAAATAAATGTAATTTGAGACTTTTTATGACTTAAATTAATTTTATAGGTTAATATGACATGTTATTTTGGATTTAAAGAACTTGGTTCGAACTTATCATTCTGTTATGAATTTCATAAAAATCATATACCAAATAGTGTCAAAATTGACATAAAATAGTTTTTAAAACAAATATTATATTATTAATTGTTATTTAATTCCTAAAAATCTAATGTTCAGCCAAATGACTTATATAAGATTATATATATTAATAATAAACAACTTGGGGTTCTTTTGGCTTGATATAGTATGTTTATTAACCATATAGTGTAAGAAAACAAAAAGACACTGTAAAAGTTAAATTATTTAACTTAGAGTTAAATCTAATTGATAAGGTTAAAATAATAACCTAAACTTCTCTAAATACTATTGGATGAGAGTATTTAGATCCATCCCCACCTTAGCCTTGAAATAAATCAATTTGGAGCTATCTAAAACCAAACATGACTTTATAATAAAATATTATTTTTAGTTATTCCAAAGGTGCCCCTCTCCTCCCTTATAAAAGGACACCCCCTCCCTCTCTTCCTCACACAACTTTGAGCCTTCAAGATCGGCCAACCCTGACCAAATTCTCTTCTCCCCTTCCCTAGAAAAATCCTAGAGGTTCTGGTCTTCCTCAAATACCAATTTTAGTTCCCTAAAAAGAGATCTCAAAGAGGCGCTTCAAAGAAGAGGTAATTTTCGTTACCAATTCTTCCACCTTTATTTCTTATTCCAATTCTTCTTATAAAATTGTGTCATTATGAAGTAATAACATCGGTATCACTCATATACTGATATGTTATTATACGTATGAAACTACCCTATTTCACCATCTATCCATCCTTCGGAAAATGAAATCACCGCGCGTGCGTACGTACGAAATATTGTCTCCACGCCGTGGTGTAATCTGTTTTTCCACCAACACCTTACATGGATGGGTATTATGGTGTAAATAATAACTATACATAGTTATTATAACATCATAATTATTCTTATATATTGTATCATCCACTCCAATTCAATTCAATAATTATGGAAATGATATCATCGCTCGTGCGTATGTACGGACTACCGTCTCCACGATGCGATGAGATTCATTCTCCATGTTAACCATTTAAGAATGATTATAAAGTATATATAAGAAATAATAATGAAATATATGACATTATATAGCTACTGGATATATGTGTATATATATGTATGTCATCTACTTAATTCCACTCAATTCAATAAGGAAACGAAAATAGCGTTCATGCGTACGTGCGACCTACCGTCTCCATGAACGGTGTATTTCTTTCCATTTATCGATCCATTATATATATGTATATTCTGAATATATATTATATATAAATCATGTTTTATATTCTATAATTATGTAATAATGATCTATGTAATCATATGAATAATTACAAGTTAAAACACAAATGACAAATGAGACGATTTTACCCAAAACGCTACTTTAACATGAATTTACAAAAGAACAGGTAATATAATGTCATAAGTGAACCATATATGATATAATAACAATGAATATGATTCTGTAATAATTCAATGACATTATTTAAATCATTATACAGGAGTTTCGGACACTTACAAAGCAAATCATACCTAAGGTATGGGAAATATCACAATCTCATTTTTATCCGAGATTGTATATACTTTGGCATTTACTGGGGTGTATTTTATCATCCAAATACATGTTTCCTCAATAAGTGATATTATTTCCATTCACCTAAATTTTTTTTAAATCCAATTTTACCCTTCAGTGAGTTTTTAGTAATGGATATGAAAGGAATCTTTTGTCGTTTTTCATACGAGGTACTTTTTGACTTTTCCGACAAAAGTACGAAGAATGTTTTTTTAACTTATATGGCATGAATGGATTTTTAAAACATTATTTCCAAGAATCTTCCTTTACTAGTATTCAAGTTTATTTTTAATCAACTTCTTTATGTTTAAAATTGTATGACATGTTAAGAAAGGAAAAGTGTTTTTGAAGTAGAAAGGATATTTTCCTCAAGAATGTAGTTCAAGTGTTTTATCAAAATTATTTTCCATCTAAGAAGATAAAGGGTTCTGTTTTTATCCCTATTATTACATTTATTTGATTATGTTGTGATGGAATTATTTTTATGAATTCCTTTATCGTATATGAATTGTTTTATGATGTCATGACGTTTAAGATTCCCATTTTTATTACTTGGGATATGCAATGATGTATGGTTTATGATTTAGTGGCACACATAAGAATGGTATCATTATGAGATGGGTGGGACCTATATCTCCCTACAATGCATTGGGTATAGATTTTATATCTCATGAGATAGACATGGCTGGAATGGTAGGTTATACCGGTTCAGTGAAACAGGACTGAAACGAGGGTGACTCGGTTCAGAAAGGGACTTTGTCCAATAAGATAGTCTTGGAAATGAGTCTTGACTAATAAGATATGATTCTTTATGATTATGTGTGTATGACACAAAGTTTCATGTTTTAAGTTATGATTATTGTGATTACATTTCACTACCATGTGTTATCCCAGGTTATGAAATTATGATCTCTTTTACAGGTTAAGATTTCCAAAAGTTATGTGCTTATGTGTATGATGTGATTAATATTTCTTTTGTTTACCCTTACTGAGCATTTGAACTCACCCTTTTATGTTTTCTTTTCCCCAGGATATAAAGAAAGGTTTTAGGTATAAAAAAATAAGATCTTTATGGGATATGTTGAAGATCTTTCACCAGGATTAGAAGATTATATTCCGAGTATCCAAAGACACAAACTATTACGATCCTTGTGTGTGTGTTTTTGTTATGTACTACGTATTCCGCAAATGTAATGTAATGTCAATGTACGTCAAGCTTCGGGTCTCTACAAACATCCACTGGATTTTTAGCAGTAGAAATGTAAATTTCTGAGAGTTCTTTTTCTTGACTATGAGGCACGTGCCCTTAGGTGGCCTTGCATAAACAGTCTACATAATAGACTTGTCAACCAAACGATACAATTATTTGACTATGAAGCCAATGCCCTTAGTTGGCCATGCATAATTCAACCCCCTAACTGGTTTGTTAAATACTGGTAACTTCATTCTAGGGAAGTACTTCTTCTAATTCCTTTTAGCATTTTTTTCGTATCATTCCTTAGATTCAAAATTTCTTAAGTCATAGTTTACATGTTTTCCTTCATAATTTAGTGTGTAAAAATGTTTTCAGATAAGTTGTCAAAGAATTGAGTCAATTATTACCCATTTGATCAAAGCTATTTCAACCATAAACCTTAGACTTCTTATGTCTGAAGTCCATGACTTTAAACTGCCCACAAAAGACAAGGGAACATTAAATAAAAGTCATGTTCTAGCTCACTAAACATATATTTTGTATGATTTTGGTAATATTGAGCAATTAAAAGATTCAAATTTTGTAGGGTTATTTATAATAATCCTAGTAAAAAAGTCAAACAATGCTTACTAGGGCCTTTGACTTAGGTAAAAATTTGAAGTAGGTAGCAAGAAAATGCAGACACAAATGATTAAAGACAAAAGTATTCTTCATTTTATGAACAAGAATTCGAAGGACGTCCACATATTGGAGTCTCTCCTATTTTCCACGAAATTACAAGAGGCTTTCAACATAAGTCTTCACATGATGTACTGCATCCTGAAATTCATCAGTAGCTAATAGAAGCTCATGCACTCGACCAACATCCCTCTTTTGAGCCTAATGGAGTGCTTTCTTGGCATCCGCGATGGCTTTCATCCCATTTGTTTGAGCTCCCTCCAATGAATTATTGAGTTGGTCAAGTTCCCTAGTAACAAAATCTAACTGTTGGTGAAGGGTAATCTAATAGAAGACTTTATCTTTGATCTTATGTAACACCCCAAGATTTCATAGTGTGTTATTTCTTTAAAATAATTAAATAACTTGCACTACACGCAACACCGAGTTCATTCACACCATGAGTTACCAAAAAAAATCCATTCAAAATAGGTTATAAATAGTATTAACTAAATTTTAATCTTTATATAATCCTTATAATTTTAGAATCCATATTATGAGTTTCTTAGACATAATGCAAGAACAGATTCTTTTTCAGTATTGCACTTTTATCAACTTTTAATAGTGAAACCTTTTTAAATACAATATTTTAAACTTTTTACAAAATGGGGACATCAAAAAAATTTAAAATGAAACATTCCAAGCTTCCACGGTACGCTTTCCTTTGAATAATACAGTAGCGTGTGTTGTACGCAACTTCGAGTTCTAACACACCACAACCAATCAAACTAGCCGTTATGAATAGTAATACCTACCTTTTAAAATTTTAGAAATTTTATCTCTCAAAATGGACTTCATTTTTGGATTCGGAGTATCGAATTTAGCCTAAGGTGAAATTTTGGTACTTTTCGGATCACTTTCATATTTTGATGAATAGTGAAAATTACTAAATTTTAATTAAAAACAACTTTTTTAATCAAAATAATTAATAGTGATAAATTATTAATTTGAGTGGTTTTAAAGTATATTTTGAATATATTTTTACCATTTAATATAATGTTGGTCATTGGACATAATTTCACAATTAAACCTAACATAAACATGTGTCAATCTTTTGATAGTTATTATCTCTTAAAAACACGCTTTTTGTTTTGACGGCGGGAATTAATTTTAAATTAATTTCTGCCACTTATGTGTTTTGAATTTAGAAAAATGGATTCCATATTTGGAATCATGATATTCAAATTTTGTAAATAGGTAACTTTTATTTTTAGACGTTTTGAATAATTACTGAGGTAAATATTTTATTTACCATGGTTAAGGGTAAATCCGGTAAATAAGGGTTAAAAAATAATATTATAATAATACTAAATTACCCTAAAACGTGTCCTAGCCTTATTGGTTGATACATGTTCGACCATAGTCATCTTTGGGTCGATTTTGGGACCCCATGGTGCCACTTGTAGGTGATAGGGACACCTTATTTTAATTAAGTTAAAATGAATACAAAAATGACACAAGCATATATCTTTTAGAAAAAAAATTATTAAATAAGGATATATATGTTGGATTTTAGATTATAAATATTAATGAGAAAGATAAAAAGCTTTCCTAAATAATTATATTTTATTTATAATTTTTAGACATTAAATAATTTATTTTATTTATGACACAATGATGATGCAGTAACTACTAAAATAGTGAAAAATTAAATTAATTGATATTATAAATACCCAAATAAATATAATATGAAACTTTTAATGAATTAAAATAATTTTATAGGATAATATGATATATTAGTATTTATTTAATTGATTTTCTTCGAAGTAATCAATCTGTTATGAATTTCACAAAAATCAACAATTGAATAGTGTCAAAATTGACATAAAAGAATTCTTAAAACAAATATTATATTATTAATTGATATTAAATTCCTAAAAATCTAAGGTTCTGCCAAAAGACTTATATCATGATAGGTTCATCATTAATAGACCACTTGGGGGGTCTCTTGGATGTATATAGTAAGTTTATTAACCATATAATATAAAAATACAAAGAGACATTGTAAAAGTTAAACTAATTAACTTAGAGTTAATAATTAAAGATAAGGTTAATATAAGTACCCAAACCTGTCTAAATTCTATTGTTTGAGTTTTTTTAGACCCATCCCCACCTTAAAATTTAAATAATCAACTTTGGAGCCATTAGAAACCGAATATGAATTTATTATAAATTAATATTTCTAGATTTTCCAAAGGTGCCCCTCACCCCTCTTATAAAAGGGAACTCCTCCTTCTCATTTCGTCACACCTTCAAAGCCTTTTGGTTCGGCCAAACTCTGCCCAAATACTCTCCCAACTTCCCTCACTACAACCTAGAGGCCTTAGTTTGATCAGAAAGCCAACCTAAGTAGCCCTTTTGATCAAATCAAAAGGAAGAACCCGGATAAGAGGTAATGATTTCACCACCCTTTTTCCAAGTTCATTACTTCTTCCACTTCTTCTTCCTTTGTTGTTACCATTCTAAAATAATAACTCCAGTATCATATATATACTGTGATTTTATTATAAATATGGTACCACCATATTCAGTATTCTATCCACCCTTTGAATAACATGTCACCATACGTGCGTACGTACGGCTTACCGTCTCCACGTCGTGGTGTAATTGTTATTCAATATAATATTATTTGGATGGGTATAATAATGATGTGTAACTCATGTAAATAATAAATATAACATGTTAATGATTCAGTATATATGATATACCATCCATTTATATATTATTTTAATATCAAAAGAATGATATTGACGCTCGTGCGTACGTACGGACTACCGTCTCCACGAATGCGATGAGATTCATTCTCCATCGTATCCATTCAAGTATAATTATCATTTGATGATTTAAAAAATGATGTTTAAGGACTTGATATAATTCTGGATATGAATAAGATACAACCTATCCTTTACAAACATGTCTTACGTAACAAAACATATAAAAGAAAACAAGTAAGTTAACACCCGAAACAACGATAATACTAAGATATTATTATCTAATCAATATTAAAAGATCATATATGATATCATATTAATGTATATGATTCTTGTATAATTTAATAACAATTATTTCACCATTATACAGGAGGTTAACCTACCCCAACCAAGGAAAAGTACAAGGTAAGTGATTTTCTTATCTCACTTTCACTTCCGTGAGATTGCCATTGTTCGCCACTAAATTATTGAAAGTGGTGTATTGTGTACTTCCATTTGATATATATTATCATGATTCTCTTTATATTCATGTTATTATGTAAATCATTTGGTGGTTATTAACTTTTGGCCATATGACTCAGTTGATTAACGTGGTAAGGGGTTTTCATCTCACTCCTTATTCCCGTGAGATTCATGCCATATTGCCACCATCACATTTTGTGTGGTGTATGTACTGCCCATAATTATATTCTTTGTGTAATACACTCTAATTTATGTGTATTTACATATTCATTGTATGATACCTCTTTCATGGGTTGTATGTTTAATAAGTTACCAAATTGGTAAGGGTTATTTCACAATCTCTTCATTATCCGAGGTTGTTTATATGTAATAATCTACTGGGATCTCTTCATCATTCACACCCATGTTTTCTTAAAAATGTATTTCAAAACATTTTTATTATTTACAAGAATATGGTTTAAAGTCGTTTATACCCTTGTTTTACTTTTTATAAGAGGAATCTTTCTGTCGTTTTCCAAACAAGGTGCTTTTTAACCTTTTCGATAGAATTAAGGTAAGAATGTCTTTTTTAAAAATTATACGGTAGGTGCGGTTATTCTGTACCGTTATTACCCCTTTGAAGCTTCCCTTACATGATTATAAGGATATTTTCAAAATAAACGTTTTCTTTTATAATTATGTGATTTTTAAATGATTTAAAAAAAAGAGATATTTCTCTCAAATATATGAAAATCCAGTGAAAATGTATACGTATTTAACGCAAGCTTAAAAATGTTTTCAGAAAACCCGACTCTCGAGTGTGGTAGACAGGAAGGGGTTGGGAGTGGACCCATCATGGCCTGTAATTAATCGAGTAGTCTCAGAATTAGTTATTTTGTTTTCAGAAGCTTGCATAATGTTTTCAGAAAAACACTGGAGTATATTTTAGCAATTTTAAACGTAAGTATCTTCTAAAAAAATTGCTTCGGTAGGTCACATGAGACAAACTAGTGTCTTGGAACAAGGCCTTGACAAAATCTTATCTGTAATCTTGGCACGAGGCTTTCGCTATGTGGTTATGATAGTCTGGCATTATGCATTCCATCATTATGAAAGTGGTTATTGATTTTGCATGTGATTATTCGATTAGTAGAATATCCATGTGAATAGGTAAATTTCATTATTTCATTTTATTTATGCCATACCATGTTGAAAGTTCATGTTTGAAAGGCTTTTCTTTTAGTTATACATTGCCTTAAATGTTTATTCTTATTTATGAAAGTTTCCGCTATATTGTTATCCTTACTGGGCATTTGAGCTCACCCCTTTTCTATGTTTTATTTCTCCCAGGAAGTGAAGAAGTAAATTATGAATGACCTACAGGGATATTATGTGGGGATATGAGTGTGGATTATGGAGACAATATGTTGTTGTAGTAGTTTTTCATTTTATGATGTAATGTAAGACTTATGAATATATCTAGTGTTTCCAAGGCTACTAAACCAATCGATCTTTCGAGATTTGATCTTTCTTGTGATCATGCCAATGTTATGTAATAATGCACCGACTCTGGGTAACTAGGGTCGGGTCGTTACAGTTGGTATCAGAGGAAGTTTAGTACAAACCTTGGAAGTTAGATTAAGATAAACTCTGATTAGATCACGTAGACCTAAGATGAACTTTGAGGATTAGTATAGAAGAACTTCCTAAAATTTTTGTGTTGTATAGATTTTGTGAGTTTTCCGAGAAATACATCCCTGTCTGGATACGAGCAGGTAGAGGCGGCTCTGGCACAAATGTACCTAGGGGTAAAACCCGAAAACACCGCTTTGAGCAAGACTCGTACGGGAACTGGTGCACGACAACGGGCCTTACTGCACTCTTGGTTACGACACACCCGGGGGATATGCTTAGGATAACTCTCATTTTCTTTACAAATCATTATGAAGGGTTTATGAGTATATACTTCCTCAAAGAAAACATTCTTATGATTATGGATTATATCCATAAATAGTTCAATTTATGTTATGTTTTTATAAGAATGGGATTATGTATTTTGATTCATAAACTTATCTAGTTTATGCCATTGTATAGAAATGGCGCCCAGTAGAAGGAATGAGAACTCTAGCAATGCACATAATACAAAGAGAAATAAGGATCATATATTTCATGGTCTTAAGCCAGAATTTATAATAGAAATAGTCTCGCATGTATTATCATCATATGAAGAAATAATATCATGTGTTGATAAGATAAGTAAAGAGTTTACTGAGTCCTATGGATTTGAAGGGAAGCAAGATAAGAAAAGGATGGAAGCGAGAAAGATGGATAAAGGGAAGAGGGAAAAGAAGAATTTTCCCATATATGATAACTGTGGAAAGAAACACCCTGGATCTTACCTGAAAGGAATGGGAGTTTGTTATAAGGAAAATGGCACAAAGTACGTGACTACAAGGGTAAGAAAATGGTTTCAAATGTACAATGCTTCATTTTCAAGGAGTTTGGACACTACGCGAACCTATGTCCCAGTCATCAGACTATGCCGCAAATGATGCTATTGGATATTAATCAAGTTATGATACTACCACAGATGAAGAGGAATGATTAGAGTTCTTATGTTGATTATGTCAATTGAGTTTTGTATCAGCAATGTACTTGTTATAATAATTATGGAGTATATAAGGATAGTACTACAGTACTATTTCATTAAGGACTTGAGATTGTGTGGAACAAAGAAAAGTGACTCAATAGCAGGATAAATTTTTGGAAAATATATGGTTGATAGAATGATAAACCATAATATTGTTCTGATACCGAGGTAGTGATTTTGGAATAATACATGCTTGTTTTGGATAAATTATATTGGATATTCTTGACTACCTTGGAACTGATTAATGATTTCTATATTCCATAATTGTTGGGGTTTAAAACATTTTTGGATTGATGAAGTATATCCAGCATTCTATATGGAATAAGGGAGCATGAATGTAATCAATAAGGAATATGGTAATTCATGATGTTTCAGTGTATTAAAAGAATACATGATGAAGGTATTCATATGCTATTACGGGGTAAAAAGGATCTACATTATGTTTACCTTCCTTATAAATGATGGACTGTGAGTTTGGACAGAAGTATTTTGGATAGTTCTAGGTTGGATTATTTTGGATTGCCATAAAAGGACAACCCAGAGGTCGGGCGGCAACCCGTCGCGTTCGGCAAGGCTGCGAGACTTGAACCCGCAACCGAAGGGCGACAAGGGTGTATCACCTACCACTGGCCCACGAGATGTCCTGGATTATATAATGTAGTTTTTTTAAAAGATCTGGTAGATGAATTATAAATTCATTTATTTTGGAACCCTGTACGAATAGTATAAATAGAAAAATTTTTACGTTCTATTATCTTTTAGAGTGAAAGATGAGTTTGTGGTAGAAATTTATTAACGTATAAAACTCTAATTATAAAGTAAGTATATCTCCTTATGATCTTAGCCAATCTCATAAATAAATTCCTCAACATTAATAAAAGGAACTTAGAACAAAAATGTTGTCCTAGATGGTACCTTAAATCATCACTAATTTATGGCTTTTGGATTGTTGGCATTTTCATAGCCATGTTCTCTACCAATATCCATCATATAATTGATGGTTAGATTTCTCTTCCATATCCATATTTTCCTACATGGAACCCCAGTATGTGTTATTTTCGGTAATCTTCATACTTTCCACTCTTTATTTTAAATAGAGGCCTCATTAATTCCTTTGATGTGGGATTTCAACTAAGATATTTTGAAATGTCAAAAATGTGTTATCCCAATACCCTATGTTTTGTTGAACTGATGGTATTTCAAATCATCATAGATTGATGAGTTTAAGGACCTCAATTTTATACTTGTTTGTGAATGATGACCTCAATCACTACCTATAAATATTTACGTTTTCCTCCAATTATGTCTCTAATTGCCACTAATGTTCTCCTAATCGAGATCATAATTTTGTGGTGACCCTTTCATTTCTCTTTTCCTCATATTAAGACTAAATTTAAGTAACCCAATTTCCGATGTGGGTTTTCCCAAAAATATATTTTCTATTTTCAACCTTTTATTTTCGAATAACAATTTCAAATTGCGAGGACGCAATTTAATGAAGGAGGGTAGAATGTAACACCCCAAGATTTAATAGTGTATTATTTCTTCAAAATAATTCAATAACTTGCATTACACGCAACACCGAGTTCAATCACACAATGAGTTACCAAAAAAAATCTATTCAAAAGAGGTTATAAATAATATTAACTAAATTTTAAATTTATATAATCCTTATAATTTTAGAATCCATATTATGAGTTTCTTAGACATAATGCAAGAACAGATTCATTTTCAGTATTGCACTTTTATCAACTTTTAATAGTGAAACCTTTTTAAATACAATATTTTAAACTTTTGACTAAATGGGGACATCAAAATAATTTAAAATGAAACATCCCAAGCTTCCATGGTACGCTTTCCTTTGAATAATACAGTAGCGTGTGGTGTACGCAACTTCGAGTTCTAACACACCACAACCAATCAAACTAGCCGTTATGAATAGTAATATCTACCATTTAAAATTTTAGAAATTTTATCTCTCAAAATGTACTTCATTTCTGGATTCGGAGTATCGAATTTAGCCTAAGGTGAAATTTTGGTACTTTTCGGATAACTTTCATATTTTGATGAATAGTGAAAATTACTAAATTTTAATTAAAAACAACTTTTTTAATCAAAATAATTAATAGTGATAAATTATTAATTTGGTTGATTTTAAAGTATATTTTGAATATATTTTTACCATTTAATATAATGTTGGTCATTAGACATAATTTTACAATTAAACCTAACATAAACATGTGTAAATCTTTTGATAGTTATTATCTCTTAAAAACACGCTTTTTGTTTTGACAGCGGGAATTAATTTTAAATTAATTTCTGCCACTTATGTGTTTTGAATTTAGAAAAAGGGATTCCATATTTGGAATCAGGATGTTCAAATTGTGTAAATAGGTAACATTTATTTTTAGACATTTTGAATAATTACTGAGGTAAATATTTTATTTACCATGGTTAAGGGTAAATCCGGTAAATAAGGGTTAAAAAATAATATTATAATAATACTAAATTACCTAAAAACGTGTTCTAGCCTTATTGGTTGATACATATTCGACCATTGGCATCTTTGGGTCGATTTTGGGACCCCATGGTGCCACTTGTAGGTGATAGGGACGCCTTATTTTAATTAAGTTAAAATGAATAAAAAATGTCACAAGCATATATCTTTTAGAAAAACAATTATTACATAAGATTATATATGTTGGATTTTAGATTATAAACATTCATTAGAAATATAAAAATCATTCTTAAATAATGATATTTTATTTATAATATTTAGACATTAAATAATTTATTTTATTTATGACACAATGATGATGCAGTAACTACTAAAATAGTGAAAAATTAAATTAATTGATATTATAAATACCCAAATAAATATAATATGAAACTTTTAATGAATTAAAATAATTTTATAGGATAATATGATATATTAGTATTTATTTAATTGACTTTCTTCGAAGTAATCAATCTGTTATGAGTTTCACAAAAATCAGGTATTGAATAGTGTCAAAATTGACATAAAAGAATTCTTAAAACAAATATTATATTATTAATTGATATTAAATTCCTAAAAATCTAAGGTTCGGCCAAAAGACTTATATCATGATAGGTTCATCATTAATGTACCACTTGGGGGGTCTCTTGGATGTATATAGTAAGTTTATTAACCATATAATATAAAAATACAAAGAGACATTGTAAAAGATAAATTAATTAACTTAGAGTTAATACTTAAATATAAGGTTAATATAAGTACTCAAACCTGTCTAAATTCTGTTGGTTGAGTTGTTTTAGACCCATCCCCACCTTAAAATTTAAATAATCAACTTTGGAGCCATTAGAAACCAAATAAGAATTTATTATAAATTAATATTTCTAGCTTTTCCAAAGGTGCCCCTCACCCCTCTTATAAAAGGGAACTCTTCCTTCTCATTTCTTCACACCTTCAAAGCCTTTTGGTTCGCCCAAACTCTGCCCAAATACTCTCCCAACTTCCCTCACTACAACCTAGAGGCCTTATTTTGATCAGAAAGCCAACCTAAGCAGCCCTTTTGATCAAATCAAAAGGAAGAACCCAAATAAGAGGTAATGATTTCACCACCCTTTTTCCAAGTTCATTACTTCTTCCACTTCTTCTTCCTTTTTTGTTAACATTATAAAATAATAACTCCAGTATCATATATATACTGTGATGTTATTATAAATATGGTACAACCATATTCAGTATTCTATCCACCCTTTGAATAACATGTCACCATACGTGCGTACGTACGGCATACCGTCTCCACGTCGTGGTGTAATTGTTATTCAATATAATATTATTTGGATGGGTTTAATAATGATGTGTAACTCATGTAAATAATAAATATAACATGTTAATGATTCAGTATATATGATATACCATCCATTTATATATTATTTTAATATCAAAAGAATGATATTGTTGGTCGTGCGTACGTACGGACTACCGTCTCCACGAATGCGATGAGATTCATTCTCCATCGTATCCATTCAAGTATAATTATCATTTGATATTTTAAAAAATGATTTTTAAGGACTTGATATCATTCTGGATATGAATAATATACAACCTATCCTTTACAAACATTTCTTACGTAACAAAACATATAAAAGAAAACAAGTAAGTTAACACCTGAAACAACGATAATACTAAGATATTATTATCTAATCAATATTAAAAGATCATATATGATATCATATTAATGTATATGATTCTTGTATAATTTAATAACAATTATTTCACCATTATACAGGAGGTTAACCTACCCCAACCAAGGAAAAGTACAAGGTAAAGGATTTTCTTATCTCACTTTCACTTCCGTGAGATTTCCATTGTTCGCCACTAAATTATTGAAAGTGGTGTATTGTGTACTTCCATTTGATATATATTATCATGATTCTCTTTATATTCATGTTATTATGTAAATCATTTTGTGGTTATTAACTTTTGGCCATATTACTCAGTTGATTAACGTGGTAAGGGGTTTTCATCTCACTCCTTATTCCCGTGAGATTCATGCCATATTGCCACCATCACATTTTGTGTGGTGTATATACTGCCCATAATTATATTCATTGTGTAATACAATCTAATTTATGTGTATTTACATATTCATTGTATGATACCTCTTTCATGGGTTGTATGTTTCATAAGTTGCCAAATTGGTAAGGGTTATTTCACAATCTCTTCATTATCCGAGGTTGTTTATATGTAATAATCTACTGGGATCTCTTTATCATCCACACCCTTGTTTTCTTAAAAATGTATTTCAAAACATTTTTATTATTTACAAGAATATGGGTTAAAGTCGTTTATACCCTTGTTTGACTTTTTATAAGAGGAATCTTTCCGTCATTTTCCAAACAAGGTGCTTTTTAACCTTTTCGATAGAATTAAGGTAAGAATGTCTTTTTTAAAACTTATACGGTAGGTGCGGTTATTCTCTACCGTTATTACCCCTTTGAAGCTTCCCTTACATGATTATAAGGATATTTTCAAAATAAAGGATATCTTTTATAATTATGTGATTTTTAAATGATTTAAAAAAAAGAGATATTTCTCTCAAATATATGAAAATCCAGTGAAAATGTATACGTATTTAACGCAAGCTTAAAAATGTTTTTAGAAAACCTGACTCTCGAGTGTGGTAGACAGGAAGGGGTTGGGAGTGGACCCATCATGGCCTGTAATTAATCGAGTAGTCTCAGAATTAGTTATTTTGTTTTCAGAAGCTTGCATAATGTTTTCAGAAAAACACTGGAGTATATTTTAGCAATTTTAAATGTAAGTATCTTCTAAAGAAATTGCATCGGTAGGTCTCATGATACAAACTAGTGTCTTGGCACAAGGCCTTGACAAAATCTTATTTGTAGTCTTGGTACGAGGCCTTGGCTATGTGGTTGTCATAGTCTGGCATTCTGCATTCCATCATTATGAAAGTGGTTATTGATTTTTCATGTGATTATTCGATTAGTAGAATATCCATGTGAATAAGTAAATTTCATTATTTCATTTTATTTCTGCCATACCATGTTGAAAGTTCAAGTTTGAAATGATTTTGTTTTAGTTATACATTGCCTTAAATGTTTATTCTTATTTATGAAAATTTCCGCTATATTGTTATCCTTACTGGGCATTTGAGCTCACCCCTTTTCTATGTTTTATTTCTCCCAGGAAGTGAAGAAGTAAATTATGAATGACCTGCAGGGATATTATGTGGGGATATGAGTGTGGATTATGGAGACAATATGTTGTTGTAGTAGTTTTTCATTTTATGATGTAATGTAAGACTTATGAAAATATCTAGTGTTTCCAAGGCTACTAAACCAATTGATCTTTCGAGATTTGATCTTTCTTGTGATCATGCCAATGTTATGTAATAATGCACCGACTCTGGGTAACTAGGGTCGGGGCGTTACATCTTATGTTTCGACTCCATCATCTTGGCAGCATAGTCAGCCTCAGCTCGGGATACCGCAGCCTCAAATTCACTGATGTTGGCTAACAGCTTCACCCTGTTCAGATCTCCACGGAACTTTTTCTCCTGCTCTCTCCTTAAGATGACTTGTTTTACCATGGCATGGATATTTTATTATCCAAAACCACCAAGTCCCAGCATAAAAAATAGTGATGATAGTCATGGGATCTTTGTCCATAGCTCATAAAAAGGCACTTCAGATATGATCTTCCATATGTTTTTCCATGCCTTGCGTCGTGAAAATTGGAGTGTCTTTTGTAGTTCTGGATCTGACTCAACATCACTATCACTGGGGGGAATGTAATCTAGTATTAATGCACTTAAGGAAGTGCCATGTTCTGCTCCTTCCCCCCTGACCTGTGTTTCTTGACTTTCAATTCCCATTGGGGTGGACGCTGAGGCTTCACCTCTAGATCTGGCCACTAAAATTGATGGCCCTGCATAATCAATTGAATTCATTGGTTAGTTTAGAAGTATAACAAAAGTTAATCGGCTATCTTGCAAATTAAGTACAATCGCAAATATTGTTATCCCTTACCCAATGGTAGATCAGTAACTTGAGAAGGCTCCTCCCCAACTTTCCTAGCCTCAATAGGATTTTCAGGGTGAGTTCGATGAAGATCTATGGGGTTTAGCTCCACTTGTGGTAATGTCTCTGCAATAGTAGGGTTTTCTGTATCCCCATCAGGCATTAGTAGTACAGTATCTTGCTCAGATAGAGCTGCATATTTGAACCGATCATGATTAGACGTGTAATAAGAAGTTATTTTTAACTGGATATAGGATAAAACTCACTTCCATAATCTTGTAAATTACATGGTAAGTTACCATGATCTAAAAAATCTTCTAAAGATGCGCCAGGTCCCATCATTTAATCCAATGTAATCTCAGAATCCTGGTTAATCTCACCAGTGGGAGCATTTGGTATGTCTTCTTGGCGACCTTCATTTTGCGGTCTCTAACCCTGAACAACATCTTCAGATAAAATAGTGGTATCAGTTGCAATAGCCACCAAAAGCTCGAGTGCAGGGGTTGAACAAAAAGTACTACAGAATGGAAGTCATTCTATGTTTCATTCAACATTTAATGATTCATTGTTAACTTAAAATAAATAGGTTCTTCTCTTCTTGCAGCAGCAGCAGGAGGGATACTGGGAATAGTCGCAGGCTCTTCTCCAAGAGAAGCTAAGTTAGCATGAACTTGTGATTGTTCACCAGTACCCTTTTTGGTCCTCAAAGGAGGTTCATTACTCTCTCTCAGAGGAGAAATTGAAGAATCCCCTACAATCCCAAAAATAATGAGCAATATTTAATGGGTTAAGACTCATGATTATCCGAATGACTTACCACTACTGATGAAGTGTTTAGATGTGAACTTTCTCCTTTGATGCCTTGGATTCTTTTGCTTTTTGGGAGTGTCGACAGTCTCCATTATAGGAACTTGAATTGGATAATGGAAAGACATGTCCAAATCATGATTCATGGCCTTCTGTCCTAGAGATATCTCATCCGATTCGCGAGGAGATTCAGCAGAAACCCTGATGGAAGTACCACCAGGGCTATATTGTGGAAAATGAACCTCAGTATTCCATTTCTTTGCAATCTTCTGGATGAATAAAATAATTTCCTTGAGTAAAAAATCATTGATTGAAAAAAAAAATTAATGAAAACAAGGAAAGAGAAATGAAATCTTAAATATCCACGTAATCGTGCCACTCGTCATCTCCGGAAGCATAATTCCCCTCATTGGAACCATGATCAATCATTTCCTTCACCCGCTTGGTGATAGGAATGGAATCATCAGTGAAATATATGAGCATTTACAGCTCTCTGATACAAGTCCGCACTTTATCTGGTTATTCTTATAGTGAATAACTATAGAAGCCACAAGATTCCCTATTTCATGGAAGTACAACCCCTCGCATAAATCCAGCCAGGCAGTTTCAGCACCACATTATAAAATCTGCCATGTATGGATAGCCTCTGGTCGAAGATATTCAGTATGTGTACCAGAAGGGTACGAGGAAGGTCCTACAATCTTGGAATTCAATTAATTCCCAGCTCTTGCAACTACTGATAGAGAATAAGAAAATAAAACTTTTTCACTATAAAGTAAAGGTGATGAAATTTCTACAATGAAGTAACATAGAAGGTCTTGATGGAGTAGGTATTTTGATTCTAACTGGGGGATTATATCGGGCACGAGGCTGCTTTGCAACTTGTTGAGCCTCATCATCCCCATCATGGGAATCTGGTGAGCCATTCCTAGATGAGGAATCCGGGGAATCATCTTCAAGTGGGGAAGCATCACCATCCTAAGGAACAGTTTCTTTCTCTATAGTTCTCTTCATTTTCCCCCACCTGATAAATTGGGTGATTCATCACCCCTCTAAGGTATGATGCTATCCAGTGCATGGCATACAATTTAGTCAAGTTATATGCCTCTTTTTTCAACTAGTATCCCAAACACTACCCCAATCACCTCCCAAGATGTCACCAACCATAGTTGCTGGGAAACTATCGAATGTTGCTCTGACATGACATGCACTGGGGGGATACACCAGTCTGATGCAAACACTTGAATTGACATGAAAATCTATATGAAGCACATGCCTCACATATAATTTCTCCATCAATCCTAGCGACCAGCACACCATCTTTGTAAGCCAGCATGTATGCCCTTAATTCTAGACTGGTTGTTCCATCATCAAAAAACCGCCCAGTTTGTGGATTTCCATAAAGAAAGAAATTAAATTCATTATACATGCTCAGCCTCACCTTCATGTGATAAGAGTTGAGAACTAGTGGAGAAATTCCAAAGATTTCCCGCACTGATAGCCTGAATGAACATCCGAGAATCTGTACTCCATTCTGTACATTATCCGTCCTGAATTGAGTGGAGATCCATACCCACAAAACATTGAATGGTCCCACTATTATCAAATGAGACTTACCCATGAAGACAGTAAGTAAACCCCTGTGAATCTTTGCTAAAATGGGGGTATCCACCCAACAATTTTTCCCTCAGCCAACTTGTCCGCAATAACGAAGGTCCCTGGCCTGACGCCTCCCTCTGAGTCCCTGACTGGAAGAAGTTAAACACTAAGATAAAATGACAAAAATCCCACCAGACGAGTCTTCTTTGGGATTAACTGAATTACCTCATATCCCCACTTTTCAAATTCTCCTACATTAAGGGTCAGCTAGAATGTGCTAGGAGCACTCCTCTTCTCTATTTTGGGGCAGTTGGTAGGATGAGTGGGCCACTTCTCATGGGGACAATTCTTCATGGATCCCTTCTCCTTCAATCCCTTTTCCTTCGGCTCCTTCTTCTGTTTATCGATAAGAAACATATTTATCCACTCCTCTGGATGATATCCTTTCATGAATGAGTTATGGAGGTCTCTTAACATTGGTTCTTGAGGAATATTTTCAATAATTCCCAAGAGAAAGATGAAGTCTTCTCCGAATCATTCCAAGTAACCTTGGGAGGGATGAATTAATCATAATAATCACCCAAAATTGGATCCCCTGAGATATTGTGGACATCCAACAGACTGATGCCTACTTCTCTATGAGTCAGATGAAAATAATTGGTTTCTAGGCTCCAATGGATGGGTATCTCTGGCACAAATTTATCATGCCTGTTGTTGGTGCCAAAAATGTGGCCCGAAAGAAAGGAACGAAAATGGCTGGCGCGCTGCCTCGCGAAGCTCCGCCGCGAAGCCCCGCCGCGGAGCAGCCCAACCATGGCGGCACTGCGAAGCTCCAAAGGCGGTAATGCTCCACGAACGCATTTTACGCTCACGAGCCACCGCGAAGCTGCAGAGCTGGTAATGCTCCATGAACACATTTGACGTTCGTGAGCCGCCGCGAAGCTCCAGAGGCAGTAATCCTCCACGAACCCATTTGACGTTCGCGAGCCGCCGCGAAGCTCCAGAGGCGGTAATCCTCCACCAACCCATTTGACGTTCGCGAGCGCGCCGCGAAGCACCGAAGGCGGCGCGCGAGTTCTGCTTCGCGGAACCCCTTCCCTATAAATACTGGACTCCCCATGAGTCCCGGGGACGGACAATCCGACCTTTCGGCTTCTCCTCTCCCGAATCGCGAAGCACTCTTTACCCCGGGAATCATGAGCTCCGCGAGGTATTTCTACATCGCGAGACGCCTTTGCTTTGTCTCGTTTTGAGCCCCTCTTCTGAGAGGGATGCCCTTCGCGAAGCTCAAGGGCGTTCACGAAGGAAGGGGATTCCCAAGGGAACCTGGGCAGCCGCGGAGCGTTTATTCTTTGTGAAACACCCAACCCATGCTAGTGATCCCTATGCGAAGGCAGGATCACTATACATCGCGAAGCACACTGCTTCGCAGGACCCCGCTTCGCGAGGCACCCCTTCCTCACGAGGCAGTGCTCTGCGAACACTGTTCCACTTCGCGAAGCACCTCCCACTCACACCTATGCCCTATGCTAAGGCCGTGGCACTCCACTTCGCGAAGCGAACTCCTTTTCTTAGCAATTACTCTTCCCATGCGACCCTCCCGGTTTGCACGATGTGATTTCAAAGTCCCATGGACAATACCACACATAGCGTTGCTTCGCCTAATGCTTCTTCACATAGGCATGCTAACGGCTATTGCTTCTTCGCATAGCCATGCTAACGTGGACCCCTCGATGGTTCGTTCCACGACCCCCCTTAACCATGGCCTTACCGGTACCTTCCCTTCCCCAAGGACCAGAGGGTACCGGTTATGTATGTCCTAGGGGTGTGGAGTGAACCCACCTCGTCCGAGCTGCAGGACGTTAAAATGCGAAGCACCATGTCCTCAACACATGACGTTAAACTCTGATCCGACCTCGTGCCCCTCGCTAAGGGTCCCCCCAGCTCGAACATTTTTTACACCACTCGTCTCCACGGGAATGGAACTCTTCCTCACATGGAATGAGATCCTCCATGTCGGAGTGGCGTATGTTCGTAAGAGAAGGGCGACCCTAGCCCCCCCCCAATGGATGGCAGCACCTCTGCATCTCCGTACTTCCCCACTACCAAGGTCAGTGGAGGGCGTGATAGGGAACGAGGCACCTCCCATCGTTGGACCAAGGTCCATCTTTCCTGCGCTCTGTCGCGCCATGGGCCTCCATCCTGGAGTAAGTCCCAGCACCAAGGGCCGCCTAACGCGTAAGCCCCTCTTCGCTTCTCACGGACGCATCCTTAGTGACATGATCGTCAGGTCCTTGCAACCTCTTGTTTCTCAAACCGAGCATGACTCACGTGGGCTTAGAGTGAGCACCGACTCTGACCACCCATCCTAGAGAACTACGAGGACTTTGATCCAAGTCAAGGCATGGTACGTAGGAATCCTCTATGAGGTTCAAGCCCACCCGTCTTTCACGTCGGGTCTCACCCCCGTCCAGCACGACGTTAAACTGCATTCTGGTCCAGTGGTAAGCCGTTGCGACCCATCCTAGTGAACTACGAGGACTATGATCCATGTCAAGGCATGGTACGTAGGAAGCCTCTATGAGGTTCAAGCCCACCCGTCTTTCACGTCGGGTCTCACCCCCGTCCAGCACGACGTTAAACTGCATTCTGGTCCAGGGGTAAGCCGTTGTGACTCATCCCATTTGAACTACGAGGACATTGATCCATGTCAAGGCATGGTACGTAGGAAGACTCCATGATGTTCAAGCCACATTGCTCGGTCGTCCATTCACGTCGAGTTTCGCCCTCGTCCAGCATGACGTTAAACTGAATGCCTCCTTTTGTCCCACATGACATTAAACTGTACACCCAATTCTAGTCCGACGGAAAACCGTTGTGACTAACCCGAACTACGCGGTCTTTGATCCATGTCAAGGCATGGTATGTAGGAAGACTTCCCTAGGTTCAAGCCCACCACCCATCGGACCAAGGTCCACTTTCACGTCGGTTCACCGACAAATCCCCATCTGAACTACGAGGACTTTGATCCATGTCAAGGCATGGTACGTAGGAAACCTTCCCAAGGTTCAAGCCCACCACTAGTGGACCCACGGGTCTACTTTCATGTCGGTACTCTAACGATGCTCATCGGGCCAAGGTCCACCTTCACGTCAGTTTATCGACGTCATCCTGAACTATGAGGACTTTGATCCATGTCAAGGCATGGTACGTAGGAAACCTTCCCAAGGTTCAATCCCACCACTAGTGGACCCACGGGTCTACTTTCACGTCGGTACTCTGACGATGCTCATCGGGCCAAGGTCCACCTTCACGTCAGTTTATCGACGTCATCCCGAACTACGCGGACTTTGATTCCCTGCCACGGGGATACGTAGGAAGCCTCGTCAAGGCTCAAGCCCAACTTCACTGTCGCCCCTGCGATGGTCTAATTTCACTCTCCTTCCACTCCATTCATCAACCTACCACCCGTTTTGATTCTCGCCCGGACCGTCTTATCCTGGTGAGACCATGTCGGTATGCTCTTCTTCACAGTCGCCCATGGGCTGGCCCCAGTATCGATATCCCTTCAAGGAGGATCCCTCAATCCGATCTATCCTAGCTAATGCTCTGGTTGGGTTGATCCGTCTCCATTGGACGTTAAACTTGCAGCATACCCTGTGTTGAGCACGAGAAGCTGAGGAAAACCTCAGATATGTGTCTATGACATATAATTCCCCGCGCTTGATGTGGGATGCCTCGGGCTTCCACGCCCTCGAGAAGCCGTGTGGTCAAGGATAACAGACAGACATGCCAGGTACCCCAGCATCCAGACACGCTACTGATGTCTCAACGTGACTACTCCCCTAACTGAAGGTTGGTGCCCTGACTGGACCCTTTGGAATGTCCCGACAGAAGCAGTGTAATTAACCGACGTCCAAGGAAACATGGCACTAGGAAGAGTTTCACGAACTACGTATTAAATTTATAAGGGAGACCCGGAATAGGTGATGAGTTATGAGGAGGAATCCACAGGAGGAAGAACCGACATCCCATCATCCCGTTTCCATCAAGGAGCAGACGTCCCTGAATAAGGAGCGAATGCCGCCCGTCTTTGGAAAGTGGGAATGCCGGGCAACAGAAGCGATGTGCATCCTCCCCCACCAACGGACGGGCGCGCGCCCCGGCAAAAGCGTCGGAAACAGAAATGGTGAACCTGACGTGAAATTTCTTCTCCTCAATATGGGGATTAGTAGCGTTCGAGACACCAGTAGATTGACGTGTCACCGGATCCAGATATCCGGTGCCTGGTCCCGCCAAGCAAATAGCAGGCCTGTCTTGAAACTCACCGGATGTCAGGGCAGTAGAACTTGGGGCACTCCATTCTGTAGCGTATCGGCGTGGATCCTTCTCACAGACATGGAGAATGGAAGAACGCTGGGGCACCAGCTGTCAATCCTTTTTCCTCTCAGTACTGATGAGTTGATCCCTTCGTTTCTCAGGAACCAGGTTGCTGTTACAGAGATGCGATCACCGTCCGCTCCTCGCCCACGCAGAGGCAGGGGCAACACCACGACGGCCATCCCACGTAACGCCGCTACTGCCACGACGGCCGCCGCATCGCGGAATACGGGGCGCCCACGTCCCCTTTCCCCATCAGAGGTCATCTAGCGAAGGGTGATCAACAACCTCGTGCGCAGGTATGAGGAAGAAGGGGTCATCCCAACCCGGGATATGGCCCGCTTGGACCTGGAGGCCTCCAGGCCCCGCCGTCAACGCCGCCCTAACAGGCCACGTAGGGAGCCCCTGCTCCCCACCCCAACATTCAACCGTTTCAGGAGATTGTATCTGGAACTCCTTGACGACTCCTCGCCTTACGCTGAAGAGGCAGGCGCCGTCCACCTCAGCCCGCCTAGGGTCCCGACCTGAGGGCTCCAGGCGAGAGCTCCCGCCCGGCCGCGTCAGCGCCGCCGTCCGGCCCCGTAGGAAGAGCAGGTAGACTACATCCCTGCACCACCTGCACCAGCTCGCCTGACCCGACGTCAGCGCCGGGCACGAGCTGAGGACGCTCACCTAGGCGCGTCAACGTTGACAGCTACAGTGGCCCGAGCCACCGCCGACGTGTATCATGAAGCCCCTACATACACTGAGCAGGGGCACTCCTTCACCCAACCAGGATCGAGACCCCAACCGCCCCACAGGTAGGCTGGGTTGACTCTCCGGGTTGCAGGCCCAAGTGGTGATCGCCGCGAGCTAACCCGCGGTAATGTCACCCCGTACAGAGGACCTCCCCGTACCACTACTCTACAGAGCGTGGGCCTTCCCCGCTCCGAGGATCATCATGGAGGCATGCCTCGTGCTACCCCCATCCTGCAGGAAGACATGCCCAACGGTAGTGACGCTCAGCACAGAAACATTTCCCGCACCCACTATACAGGGTATGGAGTCCATCCTCCTGCCCCCGGCCGCCAACCTGATGGCACCGTCCATCCGGTCCCTCTCCAACGTGGGGGCCCTCCCTGCGTCCTCTCTGAAACCGTAGAAGGTCCTCCTCTCCCCAGCAACTCGAGGAGTGAAGGTCAGCCTCGCTCCACCCGCAGTGACCATGGAGGTCCTCCCCATGCTCCTGCCAATTCCAACAGAGGCCCCGCCCACATGGGTACTGTTCATTGAGGTCCTCCCCATGTACCCTTCGACATTTTCCCCGGTGCCCCTCGCACCCCGGCTATCTCGAGTGGGGGCCCTCTCCGCCATGGCGCCAGCGCCGCCTCGAGGCTGCCTAATGAGGATCAACCCTATCCCGAAGAGCCGCCCCGGGGCAGAAGAGCGGGTCTTCGCCGCCACAAGAAGAATCCTGGGAAGGCCCGGGTGGAGATCAAACCTGCCCGCTTCTTCGACTCGGAAGCGGAATGCGATTCAGCGATAGAACCTTCTCCCCGCTCCTCCGTATCAAGGACTGGGGCAGGAACAAGACGCGTTAGCCTCATTCTCCCGTAATTTGAGGTCCACCAGATTCCCGTCTCTCTCCGCAGGTACATCCAGGAGGAAGAAATCCTGGGAATTCTGCAGGTCTCGACCATGCAATCACCGCCTCTGTCACCAGAAGAGCCCTCTACCTCTACCAGAGATCACGTAGAGTTATTTTGGGGGCCAACAACGGTAGAGAGACGACACGACCTGTCGCCGGTAGCCGTGTCTCCTGTTCCTGAAGCTGTGGTTATCAGCCCGTCGTATCATGACATCGTGACCAGGTCACCTCACTCTTCGGAGGATGGCCCGAAATTCGGCATCCAGTCAGCTCGTTTGCCGTATTCTCCATCGCCGTGCTTACTATCCCAAAGGTCTGCCTCGGTAACGCTACCGGTCCCTCAACCGCCCCCGGTTGACGAGTGGGGCAACCGAGGGCCAGACCCTGAGTCCGAGCCTAGGAGCTTCTGGAGTATCCTTGCAGCGGATTACTGGCCGGAGAAGTTCTGGCCGACGGTGGCACTGAATTTCCGCATACCAGAGTCTCTTACCCCTGAAGACGTGGGGTGCTTTTGTCAAACCCTGTGGGCGACACACTTCCGCCTCCGTTATGAACGGGTGGTGTACCCCAGAAGTCGTGAGCACTTCGACGAAATCGGCGAGCAGTGCCGCCTGATCGATGCAGCCGCACTTCTTGTGGCCCAGCACCCTGAGTCGCCAGGCCACCAGAGCGCCCTTCAATGAAAATGCGTTCAGAGTCTTAAAGCACTCCGCTGAATCGTCCGGGAAGCCGCCCCCCATGTGCAAGTCCATGGTTGGAGACACTATGCCGCTCTCCTCTTCGACCCTATCCGACGGCAACCCGATTTGCTATGCGACATCGAGGATATGCCCTCAAGAGGGGTCGCAGTCCACATGGACGACATTGTGGATAAGGAAGATGAGCTTGAGTTCCTTGATGGAGACTTACCACCCTGAGGGCGTATCGCCGCTGCTCGACCCGTCAGGGAGAGTTACCCGTCAGCAGAGGAACCTGGAAGGTCTCCCCGTACCCACCGAGTCGCTGGTACTCAGTCGAAATACTGGAAAGGGTAAGGAGCACGTCGGAACAGTCAAGCACTCCGACCCATCTGCCTCTATGCAGAAAACAGACGAAGATCCCGAGAAGGCTACGTTACGCCAGCAGCTTGCTGAGTAGAAGAGGCTGGTTGACGAACTCTTGGTTGAACGCGCTGCAGAGCGACGACCCGACTATGGTAATCTCAGGCTGGGGCAGCAGGGGCAGGAACAATTTCCCCCCGGTGAGATGCCTCCAGGCCACCCTGATCATGATACTGCCGCAGACAGGGCGGAAGCCGGAACATACGGCAAGAGGGCGTGATACGTCTCGCCAACCCCCCCCCCCCCCGAGCGACGGGGCAATATGAAGAATCCAACCCAGGTTCCCCTAGTCGCCCCGCAGGTCGTCCAGCCAGTTGACCCACGAGCGTCTGAAGCCGTCTACCGTGTTGAAGAACCTTGAAATGCACTTGTGGTTAGGGATCCCCGTCAAGACAGGGACCCCCACCCGGAGGACCTTATTGCAGCACTCACAGCCCGCCTCGAGGCGTTGGAAACGCGGCAGGTGGCGGTCCCACCGGATGGAAAGCCTTATCCCGCGTGGGTGGATGATATGCCCGCGCCTCCGGGTTTTGGGAACCCCACTTTCTCTCCCCTTAACGGGACATTGGACCCGCCCCAGCACTTGGATCATTTTTCTTCCAGGTGTAGCCCCATGCTGGGGACCCCGGCTCAGCAAGAATCCGCCAAGCTCCGATGTTTCGTACAGACATTGGAAGGTCAGACATTCGTCTGGTACAGCCAGCTCTCTATCGGATCGGTGACCGGTTGGGAGGATCTTCTCTGGAAGTTCTTATACCAGTTCATCTCCACCACGCGAAAGACCAGCATTCAGACCTCTTCAAGTGCAAGCAAAGGCCTGATGAGCGAGTCACAGACTTCGTCGCCCGGTGGAAGGGACTTACGTATTCCCTCGATATGCCACTGACTCAGGAGCAATTACTGACAATGTGTGTGGGGAACGTCAAGACAGAGCTGGTACCCTCCTTGATTACCCAGAACTACCATGGAGGGTTCCGAGATTTCTCGGACAAGGCCCAACGCCTCGAGGAAGCCCTGCAACAGGCCAGTCAGGCACGTTTGCTGCCCCCTATGGTCCCAGCCAGGAGGACCGCCATGGCTGAACCCGCCGTGGTGGCTCAAATAGAAGCCCCGAGTGTAACGCCCCGACCCCAGTTACCCAGAGTCGGTGCATTATTACATAACATTGGCATGATCACAAGAAAGATCAAATCTCGAAAGACCGATTGGTTTAGTAGCCTTGGAAACACTAGATATATTCATAAGTTTTACATTACATCATAAAACAAAAAACTACTACAACAACATATTGTCTCCATAATCCACACTCATATCCCCACATAATATCCCTGCAGGTCATTAATAACTTACTTATTCACTTCCTGGGAAAAATAAAACATAGAAAAGGGGTGAGCTCAAATGCCCAGTAAGGATAACAATATACCGGAAACTTTCATAAATAAGAATAAACATTTAAGGCTATGTATAACTAAAACAAAAGCCTTTTAATCTTGAACTTCAACATTGTATGGAAAAAGTAAAATGAAATAATGCCATTTATTTGTTCACATGGATATTCTACTAATCGAATAATCACATGCAATATCAATAACCACTTTCATAATGTTGGAATGCATAATTCCAGACTATCATAACCACATAGCCAAGGCCTCGTGCCAAGACTACAAATAAGATTTTGTCAAGGCCTTGTGCCAAGACACTAGTTTGTCTCATGAGACCTACCGATGCATCGAGGAGCTATAGCGGGCTCTACCTGTCACATATTAAGTCCAATGCATTCCCATATGAAAAGGTTTAAACATAACATAAACATTCGTATTAAAAATAGCATACGAAATGTCAATACTTTCACCATAAACTATGAATGGTATAAAAACAGCACATCCACAGTCAAACATATCACAAAACCTTCAATACAGTATAGATGTTTTGTATCATAATAAATCAACTTTAAATAATCTTAAAATCCACCAAAAGATGTTGACATAGATGAAATCAAATTTTTTTTAAAGAAATATCTCCTTTTATTTTGAAATCATTTAAGATCCATATAAAATAAAACATTTTCTTTGAAAATATTCTTATAAGCTTGTAAGGGAAGCTTTGAAGATTTTATAACGGCGGAAATTAGCCGCACCCGCCGTATAAGTTAAAAAAACATTCTTACCATAATTCTGTCGAAAAGGTTAAAAAGGACCTTGTTTTGAAAACGACGGAAAGATTTCTTTATAAACCTCTTATAAAAAGTCAAACAAGGGTATAAATGACTTTAACCCATATTTTTGTAAATAATAAATATGTTTTGAAATACATTTCGAAGAAACATGGATGTGGATGATAAAGAAATCCCAGTAGATTATAACGTATAAACAACCTCGGATAATGAAGAGATTGTGAAATAACCCTTACCTTGTACTTTTACTTGGTTGGGGTAGGTTAACCTCCTGTATAATGGTGAAAGAATTGTTATTAAATTATACAATAATCATATACATTAATATGATATCATATATGATCTTTTAATATTGATTTGATAATAATATCTTAGTATTATCGTTGTTTCGGGTGTTAACTTACTTGTTTTCGTAAGACATGTTTGTAAAGGATAGGTTATATATTATTCATATCCAGAATGATATCAAGTCCTTAAACATCATTTTTTAAATCATCAAATGATAATTATACTTGAATGGATACGATGGAGAATGAATCTCATCGCGTTCGTGGAGACGGTAGTCCGTACGTACGCACGAGCGACAATATCATTCTTTTGATATTAAAATAATATATAAGTGGATGGTATATCATATATAAAGAATTATTAACATGTTATATTTATTATTTACATGAGTTACACATCATTATTATACCCATCCAAATAATAATATATTGAATAACAATTACACCCCGACTTGGAGACGGTAAGCCGTACGTACGCACGTATGGTGACATGTTATTCAAAGGGTGGATAGAATACTGAATATGGTTGTACCATAATAACATCACAGTATATGTGAGATACTGGAGTTATTATTTTAGAATGGTAAGAACAAAGAAAGAAGAAGTGGAAGAAGAAAGGAACTTTAAAAGGGGTGGTGAAAACATTACCTCTTCTTCGGGTTCTTCCTTTTGATTTGATCAAAAGGGATCCTTAGGTTGGATTTATGATAAAACTAAGGCCTCTAAGTTGTATTGAGGGATGTTTGGAGAGTATTTGGGCAGATTTTGGCCGAACCAAATGGCTTTGAAGGTGTGAAGAAATGAGAAGGAGGAGTGCCCTTTTATAAGAGGAGTGAGGGGCACGTTTGGAAAACCTAGAAATATTAATTTATAATAAATTAAAATTCGGTTTCTAATGGATCCAAAGTTGATTATTTAAAGGTTAATGTGGGGATGGGTCGAAAACAAGTCAACCAATATAATTTAGACAGGTTTGGGTACTTATATTAACCTTATCTTTAAGTATTAACTCTAAGTTAATTAGTTTCACTTTTACAATGTCTCTTTGTATTTTTATATAATATGGTTAATAAACTTAATAAATACATCCAATAGACCCCCAAGTGGTCCATTAATGATGAACCTATCATGATATAAGCCTCTTGGCCGAATCGTAGATTTTTAGGAATTTAATATCAATTAATAATATAATATTTGTTTTAAGATCTCTTTTATGTCAATTTTGACACTATTCAATAGTTGATTTTTTTGAAACACATAACAGAATGATTACTTCGAAAAAAGTCAATTAAATCAATCCTAATATATCATATTATCCTAGAAAATTAGTTTAATTCATTAAAGGTTTCATATTATATTTATTTGGGTATTTATAATATCTATTATTTTAATTTTTCACTATTATAGTAATTACTGCATCATCATTGTGTCATAAATAAAATAGATTATTTAATGTCTTAAAATTATAAATAAAATATCATTATGTAGGAAATCTTTTTATCTTTCTAATTAATATTTATAATCTAAAATCGAACATATATAAACCTATGTAACAATTGTTTTGCTAAAAGATATATGCTTGTGTCATTTTTGTATTCATTTTAACTTAATTAAAATAAAGTGTCCCTATCACCTACAAGTGGATCCATGGGGTCCCAAAATCGACCCAAAGATTCCCATGGTCGGCCATGTATCAGAAAATAAATCTAGGACACGTTTTAGGGTAATTTAGTATTATTATAATATTATTTTTTAACCCTTATTTACCAGATTACCCTTAACCATGGTAAATAAAATATTTACCACAGTAATTATTCAAAATGTATAAAAATAAATGTTACCTATTTACACAATTTGAACATCCTGATTCCAAATATGGAATCAATTTTTCTAAATTCAAAACACAGTAGTGGCAGAAATTAATTTAAAATTAATTCCCGCTGTTAAAACATAAAGCGTGTTTTTAAGAGATAATAACTATCAAAAGATTGACACTTGTTTATGTTCGGTTTAATTGTAAAATAATGTACAATGACCAAAATTATATTAAATGGTAAAAATATATTCTAAATATACTTTAAAACCACTCAAATTAATAATTTATCACTATTAATTATTTTGATTAAAAAAGTTGTTTTTAATTAAAATTTAGTAATTTTCACTATTCATCAAAATATGAAAGTTATCCGAAAAGTACCAAAATTTCACCTTAGGCTAAATTTTATATTCCGAATCAAGAAATGAAGTCCATTTTAAAATATAAAATATATATAATTTCGAATAGTAGGTATTACTATTCATAATGGCTAGTTTGATTGGTTGTGGTGTGTGTTAAAACTCAAGGTTGCGTACAACACACGCTACTGTATTATTCAAAGAAAGCGTACCGTGGAAGCTTGGGATGTTTCATTTTAAATTTTTGATGTCCCCATTTAGTCAAAAAGTTTAAAATATTGTATTTAAAAAGGGTTCACTATTAAAAGTTGATAAAAGTGAAATACTGAAAATGAATTTGTTCTTTCATTATATCTAAGAAACTCATAATATGGATTCTAAAATTATAAGAATTATATAAAGTTTAAAATTTAGATAATACTATTCATAACCTCTTTTGAATGGCTTTTTTTTAATTCATGGTGTGATTGAACTCGGTGTTGCGTGTAGTGTAAGTTATTGAATTATTTTGAAGAAATAACACACTATGAAATCTTGGGGTGTTACATTCTCCCCTCCTTCAATAAATTGCGTCCTCGCAATTTGAAATTGTTCTTCGAAAATAAAAGGTTGAAAATAGAAATTATATTTGTGGGAAAACCCACATCGTAAATTGGGTTACTAAAATTTAGTCTTAATATGAGGAAAAGAGAAATGAAAGGGTCACCACCAAATTATGATCTCGATTAGGAGAACATTGTTTGCAATTAGAGACATATAATTGGAGGAAAAACGTAAATATTTATAGGTAGTGATTGAGGTCATCAATCACAAACAAGTATAAAATTGAGGTCCTTAAATTCATCAATCTATGATGATTTGAAATACCATCGGTTCAACAAAACATAGGGTATTAGGATAACACATTTTTGACGTTTCAAAATATCTTAGTTGAAATACCACATCGAAAAATGAATTAATGAGGCCTCTATTTAAAATAAAGAGTCGAACGTATGAAGATTACGGAAAATAACACATACTAGGGTTCCATGTAGGAAAATATGGATATGGAAGAAAAATCTAACCATCAATTATCTGATGGAGAGTGGTAGAGAACATGGATATGAAAAGGCCAACAATCCCAAAGCCATAAATTAGTGATGATTTAAGGTACCATCTAGGAAATCATTTTTGTTCTAAGTTGCTTTTCTTAATATTGAGGAATTTATTTATGATATTGGCTAAGATCATAAGGAGATATAATTACTTTATAATTAGAGTTTTATCCATTAATAAATTTCTACCACAAACTAATCTTTCACTCTAAAAGATAATATAATGTAAATAAATTCTATTTACACTATTCGTATAGGGTTCCAAAATAAATTAATTTATAATTCATCTACAAGATCTTTTAATAAAAACTACATTATTTAATCCAGGACATCTCGTGGGCCAGTGGTAGGTGATACACCCTTGTCGCCCTTCGGTTGCGGGTTCAAGTCTCGCAGCCTTGCCGGACGCGATGGGTTGCCGCCCGACCTCCGGGTTGTCCTTTTATGGCAATCCAAAATAATCCAAACTAGAACTATCCAAAATACTTCTGTCCAAACTCACAGTCCAACATTTATAAGGAAGGTAAACATTATATAGATCCTTTTTACCCCGTAATAGCATATGAATACCTTCATCATGTATTACCATATTCCTTATTGATTACATTCATGCTCCCTTATTCCATATAGAATGCTGGATATACATCATTAATCCAAAAAATGTTTTAAACCCCAAGAATGATGGAATATACAAATCATAAATCAGTTCCAAGGTAGTCAAGAATATCCAATATAATTTATCCAAAACAATCACATATTATTCCAAAATCACTACCTCAGTATCAGAACTATATTATGATTTATCATTCTCTCAACCATATATTTTCAAAAAATTTATCCTACTATTGAGTCACTTTTCTTTGTTCCACACAATCTCAAGTCCTTAATGAAATAGTACTGCAGTACAATCCTTATATACTCCATAATTATTATAACAAGTACATTGTTGATACAACACTCAATTGACATAATCAACATAAGAACTCTAATCATTCCTCTTCATCTATGGAAGTATCATAACTTTATTATTATCCAATAACATCATTTGCGGCATAGTCTGATAACTGGGACATAGGTTCGCGTAGTGTCCAAAATCCTTGCAAATGAAGCATTGTACATTTAAAACCATTTTCTTACCCTTGTAGTCACGTACTTTGTGCCCTTTTCCTCCACACTTATAAAAAACTCCCATTCCTTTCAGGAAAGTTCTAGGGTGTTTCTTTCCACAGTTACCACATATGGGAAAATTCTTCTTTTCCCTCTTCCCTTTATCAATCTTTCTCTCTTCCATCCTTTTCTTCTCTTTCTTCCCTTCAAAGCCATAGGACTCAGTAAACTCTTTACTTATCTTATCAACACATGATATTATTTCTTCATATGATGATAATACATGGGAGACTATTTCTCTTATAAATTCTAGCTTAAGACCATGAAATATATGATCCTTCCTTCTCTTTGGATCATGTGCATTTCTGGAGTTATCATTCCTTCTACTGGGCGCCATTTCTAAACAATGGCATACACTAGATCAGTTTATGAATCAAAATACATAATCTCATACTAATAAAACACTTAACATAAATTGAACTATTTATGTATATAATCCATAATCATAAAAATGTCTCCTTTGAGGATGTATATACTCATAAACCCTTCATAATGGTTTGTAAAGAAAATGAGAATTATCCTAAGCATATCCCCCGAGAGTGTCGTAACCAAGAGTGCAGCAAGGCCCGTTGTCGTGCACCAGTTCCCGTTCGAGTCTAGCTCAAAGCGGTGTTTTCGGGTTTTACCCCTAGGTACATCTGTGCCAGAGCCGCCTCTACCTGCTCGTATCCAGACAGGGATGTATTGCTCGGAAAACTCACAAAATCTCTACAATACCAAAATTCTAGGAAGTTCTTCTAGACTAATCCTCAAAGTTCATCTTAGGTCTACGTGCTCTAATCAGAGTTTATCGAAATCTAGCTTCCAAGGTTTGTACTAAACTTCCTCTGATACCAACTTTAACGCCCCGACCCTAGTTACCCAGAGTAGATACATTATTACATAACATTGGCATGATCACAAGAAAGATCAAATCTCGAAAGACCGATTGGTTTAGTAGCCTTGGAAACACTAGATATATTCATAAGTTTTACATTACATCATAAAACGAAAAACTACAACAACAACATATTGTCTCCATAATCCACACTCATATCCCCACATAATATCCCTGCAGGTCATTCATAACTTACTTCTTCACTTCCTGGGAAAAATAAAACATAGAAAAGGGGTGAGCTCAAATGCCCAGTAAGGATAACAATATACCGGAAACTTTCATAAATAAGAATAAACATTTAAGGATATCTATAACTAAAACAAAAGCCTTTTAAACGTGAGCTTCAACATAGTATGGCAAAAGTAAAATGAAATAATGACATTTACTTGTTCACATGGATATTCTACTAATCAAATAATCACATGCAATATCAATAACCACTTTCATAATGTTGGAATGCATAATGCCAGACTATCATAACCACATATCGAAGGCCTCGTGTCAAGACTACAAATAAGATTTTGTCAAGGCCTTGTGCCAAGACACTAGTTTGTCTCATGAGACCTACTGATGCATCGAGGAGCTATAGCGGGCTCCACCCATCACATATTAAGTCCAATGCATTCCCATATGAAAAGGTTTAAACATAACATAAACATTCGTATTAAAACTAGCATAAGAAATGTCAATACTTTCACCATAAACTATGAATGGTATAAAAACAGCACATCCACAGTCAAACATATCACAAAACCTTCAATACAATATATAAGTTTTGTATCATAATAAATCAACTTCAAATAATCTTAAAATCCATCAAAAGATGTTGACATAGATGAAATCAAAATTATTTTTAATGAAATATCTCCTTTTATTTTGAAATCATTTATGATCCATATAAAATAAAAAATTTTCTTTGAAAATATTCTTATAAGATTGTAAGGGAAGATTTTAAGATTTTCTAACGGCCGAAAATAGCCGCACCCGCCGTATAAGTTAAAAAAAACAATCTTACCATAATTCTGTCGAAAAGGTTAAAAAAGACCTTTTTTTGAAAATGACGGAAAGATTCCTTTATAAACCTCTTATAAAAAGTCAAACAAGGGTATAAATGACTTTAACCCATATTTTTTTAAATAATAAATATGTTTTGAAATACATTTCGAAGAAACATGGATGTGGATGATAAAGAAATCCCAGTAGATTATTACGTATAAACAACCTCGGATAACGAAGAGATTGTGAAATAACCCTTACCTTGTACTTTTCCTTTGTTGGGGTAGGTTAACCTCTTGTATAATGGTGAAATAATTTTTATTAAACTATACAATAATCATATACATTAATATGATATCATATATGATCTTTTAATATTGATTTGATAATAATATCTTAGTATTATCGTTGTTTCGGGTGTTAACTTACTTGTTTTCGTAAGACATGTTTGTAAAGGATAGGTTTTATATTATTAATATCCAGAATGATATCAATTCCTTAAACATCATTTTTTAAATCATCAAATGATAATTATACTTGAATGGATACGATGGAGAATGAATCTCATCGCGTTCGTGGAGACGGTAGTCCGTACGTACGCACGAGCGACAATATCATTCTTTTGATATTAAAATAATATATAAATGGATGGTATATCATATATAAAGAATCATTAACATGTTATATTTATTATTTACATGAGTTACACATCATTGTTATACCCATCCAAATAATAATATATTGAATAACAATTACACCACGACGTGGAGACGGTAAGCCGTACGTACGCACGTATGGTGACATGTTATTCAAAGGGTGGATAGAATAATGAATATGGTTGTACCATAATAACATCACAGTATATGTGAGATACTGGTGTTATTATTTTAGAATGGTAAGAACAAAGAAAGAATATGTGGAAGAAGAAAGGAACTTTAAAAGGGGTGGTGAAAACATTACCTCTTCTTCGGGTTCTTCCTTTTGATTTGATCAAAAGGGCTCCTTAGGTTGGCTTTCTGATCAAACTAAGGCCTCGAGGTTGTAGTGAGGGATGTTGGGAGAGTATTTGGGCAGAGTTTGGCCGAACCAAAAGGCTTTGAAGGTGTGAAGAAATGAGAAGGAGGAGTGCCCTTTTATAAGAGGGGTGAGGGGAACCTTTGGAAAAGCTAGAAATATTAATTTATAATAAATTCAAATTCGGTTTATAATGGATCCAAAGTTTATTATTCAAAGGTTAAGGTGGGGATGGGTCGAAAACAACTCAACCAATAGAATTTAGACAGGTTTGGGCACTTATATTAACCTTATCTTTAAGTATTAACTCTAAGTTAATTAGTTTCACTTTTACAATGTCTCTTTGTATTTTTATATAATATGGTTAATAAACGTACAACATACATCCAAGAGACCCCCAAGTGGTCCATAAATGATGAACCCATCATGATATAAGTCTCTTGGACGAATCTTAGATTTTTAAGAATTTAATATCAATTAATAATATAATATTTGTTTTAAGAACTCTTTTATGTCAATTTTGACACTATTCAATAGTTGATTTTTGTGAAACTCATAAAAGATTTATCACTTCGAAAAAAGTAAATTAAATCAATCCTAATATATCATATTATCCTAGAAAATTAGTTTAATTCATTAAAACTTTCATATTATATTTATTTGGGAATTTATAATATCAATTATGTTAATTTTTCAATATTATAGTAATTACTGCATCATCATTGTGTCATAAATAAAATAAATTATTTAATGTCTAAAAATTATAAATAAAATATAATTATGTAGGAAATATTTTTATCTTTCTAATGAATATTTATAATCTAAAATCCAACATATATCACCCTATGTAACAATTGTTTTTCTAAAAGATATATGCTTGTGTCATTTTTTTATTCATTTTAACTTAATTAAAATAAAGTGTCTCTATCACCTACAAGTGGATCAATGGGGTCCCAAAATTGACCCAAAGATTCCCATGGTCTACCATGTATCAACCAATAAGTCTAGGACACGTTTTAGTGTAATTTAGTATTATTATAATATTATTTTTTACACCTTATTTACCAGATTACCCTTAACCATGGTAAATAAAATATTTTCCACAGTAATTATTCAAAATGTCTAAAAATAAAAGTTACCTATTTACACAATTTTAACATCCTGATTCCAAATATGGAATCCATTTTTCTAAATTCAATACACATAAGTGGCAGAAATTAATTTAAAATTAATTCCCGCTGTTAAAACAAAAAGCGTGTTTTTAAGAGATAATAACTATCAAAAGACTGACACTTGTTTATGTTCGGTTTAATTGTAAAATTATGTACAATGAACAAAATTATATTAAATGGTAAAAATATGTTCTAAATATACTTTAAAACCACTCAAATTCATAATTCATCACTATTAATTATTTTGATTAAAAAAGTTGTTTTTAATTAAAATTTAGTAATTTTCACTATTCATCAAAATATGAAAGTTATCCGAAATGTACCAAAATTTCACCTTAGGCTAAATTTGATATTCCAAATCTAGAAATGAAGTCCATTTTAAAATAAAAAATATATATAACTTCTAAAAGTAGGTATTATTATTCATAACGGCTAGTTAGATTGGTTGTGGTGTGTGTTAAAACTCAAGGTTGCGTACAACACACGCTACTGTATTATTCAAAGAAAGCGTACCGTGGAAGCTTTGGATGTTTCATTTTAAATTTTTGATTTCCCCATTTAGTCAAAAAAATTTAAAATATTGTATTTAAAAAGGGTTCACTATTAAAAGTTGATAAAAGTGCAATACTGAAAATGAATTTATTCTTGCATTATATCTAAGAAACTCATAATATGGATTCTAAAATTATAAGGATTATATCAAGTTTAAAATTTAGATAATACTATTGATAACCTCTTTTGAATGGCTTTTTTTTTGTAAGTCATGGTGTGATTGAACTCGGTGTTGCATGTAGTGCAAGTTATTGAATTATTTTGAAGAAATAACACACTATGAAATCTTGGGGTGTTACACCGATGCAGCTGGAATTGCTGCCGGTGGCAGCACCCCCGCAACCCCGCAGAGGTCCTCCACCTCAAGCACATGCTCCTGCCCAGCCGCGACCGCCTCAGAACCGACAGGTTCCCCCGCGCAACGCGCCACCGCCACCTAGGCGAGATAATCAGGCGCCGCCTCCTCGGCAGGCCCCTCCGGCCCCTCGTCAGGACCAGGACCCCAGGGCCCCCTATCCGGAAAGAAGGTACCAGACCTATTCGTTTAACGAAAATCAGGTCCCTGGTTACTTCCGAAGTGCTCTAGAGCAAGGGATTGTGCATCTGCCTGAGTGCAGAAGGCCGGCAGAGGCGCGTCTCACCGATCACCCCAACTACTGCCCTTATCATCGGATCCCGGGGCACACCCTCAAGCGATGCTATGTGTTTAAAGACTGGATTCATGACTAGGTCAACAACAACATAGTCATGTTGGGCCCAGCACCAGCGCAAGTGGCCGATGTCTTTGTAGGATCAGAGATCGGCAGCGAAAGTGAAGGTGAGTGGCAGCCGGTCCCTAGCCACGGATCCCAGAAATATGACGACTGGATGGCTAGAAAAACTGTCGTCCGTGACCAGGGTATCATCCGGGCGCGCCTGAAGTAGTCGTAACCTTCATAAGAAGTAGCTGGTGCCTCCGCATCGTCTTCACTATCGACCTCTACCCAAAAGGGCAAGCAGCGGCGATGTATGAAGAAGTAACGTGCACCGCCAATGTCGTCGTCATCCCGCACTCTCGGCGACTTTATGCCCCCCGAAATGGGGATCCCTCCCAGAATCCGCCCAGCGGTGGATGACTCCTCGAGCGACAGCCAGGGGTACGCTTCGGTTAACACCATGGAGCTGGTAAAGCCCTATATGACCCCCGACGAGGGGGAACACCAGGCAGACCTCCCCAACGTTTCCAGCCGATGTCAACGTCAGTGGAATCGCAATCACGCCGGTCGTCGAGGTACGTCAGCAGGCACTCTTGGCCAAGCCGTGCATGCTACCGAGACCAGGCAGCAGGCTCAGCGCCGATCTCAGCACGCGCAAACCCATCCTACACCCTCGGCTCTACCTCCACCGCCGTTCGTGCTACTGGATCGGGGGGAGCTGCCTCGTTCGTATCACAGTCAGTCTTGCCCGGCTACAGGCCAGCCTCCACTGTCCGATCCTAGTCCGGCGACTACTATTCAGGCTTCTACTGGTAGGCAGCAAGATGTACCCAGTACTAGTCACTCACCGGTTCAGCCAGCCGGACCCGCTGTGCCTCCAAATGTCGAACGACCTTCTGTAAGCAGAGGTTCGCGTTTGGAACGAATGTACGATGTTCTGAAGCACCTGGTCGGCATTCTGGCGAGGCTCTCCATCCTTGAGGCCCTTCGCCTGTCATCTGAAATGCGTGAGGCACTTTCTGAGGCCCTAAGGAGCCCCCTCCAGTTCGAGACGGAAGTAGCAGCTGTAGAAGCCTTCCATACCGAGACTATCGAAAACGCCGAATGTCAGGTGGTTATCTCGTTCTCCGGTGAAGATGAGGACCCTCCTATACAAGGGCACATTCGCCCACTGTAAATCACTGGCCACATCAATGGTGTGGAATTCCGTCGTTGCCTCATTGACACAGGTTCCAGAATCAATCTAATTACGACCCGGATGCTGCGAAAGCTGGGTCTGTCTGAAGGTGATTTAACTCCTTCTGACCTCAGGATCCAGGGGTACGATAGGACAGAGCAAACCTCGGTCGGTAAGATCCGCCTGAAGACTCAGTTCAGTGGCTTAATTTCCAGCACTGAGTTCATGGTTGTTTCTCAGGACACCGCCTACAACGCATTGATGGGTAGGCCATGGCTCCATCTGCATGTTGCGGTCCCCTCATCGTATCACTAGTGCCTCAAGTACTCGCTCAACGGTCGAGTAGGCGTGCTCCATGGAGACACGTCCCCTTTCGCTTCTTGTGAGGCCCACTATCTGGATGTGGGTTGTTACAAAAGTAAGGACAAGCAAATCCTGGTAAGCGAGGATGAACCCGCCCTGATCAAAAGTGATCCCTGGGCAAGCATGGATGACACCTACATCCTCCCGATCCACCGGTTGGAGGCCATGACCCCCGACATGGGACAATGATTCATTGTTTCGGGTACGCAAGGAAGGCATGTTTTCGTGTCCAAGCGACAACGGAAAATCACCTCGTACTCCTACATCAACCAGGCTCAGGTGATCCCGGAATCTCCTACCCCTATACGGTACCAGGACGTCAAGCTGATGACAACGGCGGTGCGCCATACGTGTCTCTTCCACCGGGCTGGAATTAACCGACTGAGGCCGACACGTCACCACTACTTTGATATCATCAAACGTGGACCTTTAGGCCGAAGGCCAGATGGGATAGGGTCGACTGCCTTCATTGCTATGGTCTCAATGGCAAGCAAGTCTCCCGATTTGATGACCGCTGCTGCCCAAGCCGGCACCAGCAGCCCCCTCGGTTTTTGATAGCCCAGAAACCCCCCCCCCCCCAACGCGGGAAGTCCCCCCACGGGTGGGGAGGAAGACTTGGAGGATTCTCCCCCAGCCTTTGAAGAAGGCGTCTCTACCATGGTTGATGAACTGGTACAGGTGAACCTTGGTAGTGAGGCAGATCCGAAACCCACATTGATCAGCACAGCCATGTCCCTCAAGGAGTGGCAGAAGTACGTAGACTTCCTCAAACAGCACTGTGATGTGTTTTCTTGGAGTGACAACGAGATGCCAGGGCTAGATCCCCAAGTAGTCGTTCATCGTCTGGGCCTCCCGGCAAAACATCGTGGGTTTAAGCAGCCTCCCAGGAAGATGCACCCTTCCCATGGTGCTATGGTTGAGGCCAAAGTTGATAAGATAATCAAAGCCAACTTCATCAAGGAGGTCCAGTACCCCAAGTGGCTTTCCAATATTGTGCCAGTCAGGAAGAAGAATGGGCATATCAGAGTCTGTATCGACTTCCGCGATCTTAATCGCCACTGCCCAAAGGATGACTTCCCACTCCCAGTGAAGGAGCTGTTGATTGACGCCACGGTTGGGTTCCAAGCCCTCTCTTTCATGGATGGGTATTCCGGGTATAACCAGATCCGGATGGCCCCCGGAGAGGAGGAGTCCACTGCCTTCAGGGCTCCCCAGGGTACCTTTTGCTACTAGGTAATGCCATTCGGTTTGAAAAATAAAGGTGCCACTTATCATAGGGCCATGCATCGCATATTCAAACCGATCCTCAGGACATTGGTGGAATGCTACGTGGATGACCTTGTAGTCAAATCATGCCAGCACCAGGACCATCTCAGAGACCTTGAGAAAGTGTTTGGGTTCCTCCGTTCTCGTCACCTGAAGATGAACCCGCTGAAGTGTGCTTTTGGGGTCACCTCCAGGAAGTTTCTGGGCTTTGTTGTCAGATACCGAGGTACCAAGATCGACCCGGAGAAGATCAAGGCCATCAGCCAAATGCCTCCCCCGAGCAACATTCGAGATCTTCGAGGCCTTCAAGGCCACTTAGCCTATATACGTCGATTCATTGAGAATCTGGCCGGCATGTGTAATCCCTTTTCCCGGCTCATGAAGAAGGGCGCCACCTATAAATGGGATGAGGAGTGTCGGACCGCCTTCGAGGAAATCAAGAATTATCTGCTCCAACCTCCGGTCTTGATGCCACCCATCTCCGGAAAGCTTATGGTCCTTTACGTGACCGCCCTGGAGAGGTCCCTCGGTGTGCTACTTGCCCAGAAGAATAATGAGGGTACTGAGAATAGTCTCTACTATCTCAGCCGCATGCTTCTCGATACGGAGGTCAGATACTCCCCTATCGAAAAGAGCTGCCTTGCGCTCGTCTTCGCCATGCATAAGTTACGACATTACCTGCAGCACCACGAGGTGCAATTGGTCTCCCGGGTAGACCCACTAAAGTACATCCTGAGCCGTCCCATGCTGACTGCCCGACTAGAACGGTGGGTGGTGATTCTTTAGCAGTTTGATATCAGGTTTGTACCTCATAAGGCCATTAAGGGACATGCATTGGCAGACTTTTTAGCTGCCCATCCAACCTCTGTGGATCAATCCCTGGACCTGGATTTCCCCAATGAGACGATCCTCTCAGTCGATCATGTTGTCCCGTGTTGGCAAATGAATTTCGACGGCGCCTCTCGTAGCCCCACCGGTAGAAGGCTCAACGACCCCAAGCTCAACAGAGTGGGTCGGGGTATTGTCTTCATTACCCCGGCGCAAGCCGTCCTGCCATACTCGTTCTTGTTTTCAGAAGGTTGTACGAACAACGAGGCAGAGTACCAAGCTCTCATCACCGGCCTCGAGCTGGCCCTTGAGATCCATTTGCCCCATTTACATGTGAAGGGAGATTCCGAGCTGGTAATCAAACAGGTTAATGGAGACTACGTCGTCAGGAAGCCGGAGTTCGCACCATTGCTGGAGTACACCCTTCGCCTAATGGCCCAGTTCTCCCCTCAACCAGAGGTTACCCATGTCCCACGGTCACAGAACGGCCTGGCAGACGCCTTGGCTGGCTTAGCCGCGTCGCTCGCAGAACCCGATCAAGATGATTTGGTCATACATGTGGCCCACCAGAGAGTCATTGCCCCCGTCACCCAAGAGGACCATGATGGCCTGCGGGTAATCCATCTCACCGTTGGACCCTCCATATCGGGAGTCCCGGGTTCGTCAGACGCAGTGGTTGAAACCACCCCCGACTGGAGAGCACCTTTTGTCGAGTATCTCCAAAATGGTCAGCTCCCGGACGATCGGGCTGAGCGCGAGCGAATTCGACGTCGTGCACTGCAATTTACCCTCCATAGAAGCCCCATTCTGGAACAGATCCTTTATAAGCGGAGTTTCGATGGTGTCCTTCTCCGTTGCCTCCAAGGAGGGGAGATACCTCAATTTATGCAAGAGGTTCACGCCGGTTCCTGTGGCGCCCATCAAGCTGGGCCGAAACTGTCCCATCAAATCCGGAGGTTGGGGTACTTTTGGCCCTCTATGATCCACGATTGTATTGGATACGCCAAGAGATGCCACGCGTGCCAAGTACACACCAACTTCTTGCATCGGCTACTGGAGCCCCTCCACCCCACCAGGTACTCTTGGACATTTGCGGTATGCGGACTTGATGTAGTGGGACCGTATCCACCGGCAACAGCCCGCCAGTGTAGGTTCATCCTGACTGCTACAGATTTCTTCTCCAAGTGGGCAGAGGCAGTTCCGCTCAAAGAGGTCAAGGCCTGTTCCATCGTTGACTTTGTGAGCTCCAACATTATCCACCAGTTTGGAGTCCCTCACGTCGTCCTCACCGATAACGGCACCAACTTCCGAGCAGCTGAATTGAAGAAATTTTACGCTAAGTATGACATCTGGTCAAACCATACCTCTCGCTACCACGCGCAGGCGAATGGACAGATCGAGGCATTTAACAAGACCCTCTCTAACATTCTGCAGAAGATGGTTGGTCAGAACAAGAAGAGTTGGCTGGACAAGCTCCCCAAAGCCCTCTGGGCTTACCAGATGACGACTCGCAACTCTACCTAGGTGACCCCATATTCCCTGGTGTATGGAGCTGAGGCCGTCCTACCCATTGAGATCCAGCTGTCGTCGCTACACACTGCAGTTTATGATCACCAGACATCAGATGAGGTAGCTGAGATCCGTCTAGCTGAATTAGATGCACAAGACGAGAACCGGCTTCGTGCCCTACAAAATCTGGAAAGTCATTAGGACAAGATAGCGAGAGCGTTAGACAAGAAGGTTCGTCTCTGCTCTTTTCTACAGGGTGACCTGGTACTGGCCCTTCGAGCACCAATGATTCCCGGTAGGAAACCGCCCAAGTTAGAACCCAAATTGGAAGGGCCTTATATCATCCATATGGTTTACCCCAATGGAGAATACTCCTTCGTGACCACAGATGGAGAGCGTATAACCCCTCCCACCAATGACAAGTTCCTCAAGCGGTGCTTTTCCTAGGGAAAAAAAGGTCCAGCACGACCCTAAACTGCGTGAAGGTCCTATACGACCTTAAACTGCAAAATGGTCCCGCACGACCTTAAACTGCATCTTCATCCTGCAAGACGATAAACTGTGAAACGGTCTCGCATGACCTTAAACTAGACAATATAGTCCAACATGACTCTAAACCGTAAAGTCCTGCACGACCATAAACTGCGTCTTCATCTCGCGGGACGTTAAACTGCAAGCCGGTCAGGCCTTCCAGACCGAGGCTCAGCCTCAGGCCCCTTGGCCCCGTTGGGCCCCTGGCCCCGTCTCCACCGTGGTTTGGCCCCAGGCCCCCCTTGTTTTTTCCCCGACTTACCCTCTTGCGGGATTGTACGTTATGGTGTAGGACTACATCCTCCTTCACGTCAGATTACTTGTCGTACCGTACATATCCCCAAATAAGGTGCTTCTCATCGTCCCGCATGACGTTAAACTGCACTTCTAGAACTACGTGTGGCTTGATTCTCATCGTTATGAGATACGTAGGAACGCCCGGACACCTCGTCTTGAGCCCATCCCCAAGTTTTTCCCTTCCACTATCCCCCCTAGGAATAGTTTTCTTGGAGGATCTTTGTGTAGCAGGGAGTAGGCTTTCTTGGCCCCACTTATGCAACCCCGGTCGCACAAAGATTGTAAGGGTCACACCATGCGCCCACTCCCATTCTTCTATCCTCCCACGTCCTCACCGCATGACGCTAAACTGCATGGCCTTCAAGAACTATGTATGTCTTGATTCTCATCCTTATTAGATACGTAGGAACGCCCAAACACTTTGTCCGTTGGCCCAGCCCAAAATCCAAAATCTTCCCCTCAGGTCAAGACATGGCAGGGTGCACACTTTTTCCCCGACCCACATCGAGCAAGCCTAGACCCGGCTGCACATTCCCCCTGGAGGTGACTGCCCCTTTCGTGGATGGATACAACTATGCTTCACCCACTCCTTGACTGGGATTCCGTCATTGTTCACACCCAGAGGGACCCCCAAGAACGGCCTGGATACAAATACCAAGGGCTCTCCTACCGATACGGGCCAACACCCCCGAGGGTTTTCAAGAAACAAGCCGATACAAGTCCCACGTTGCGAATTTTGTCAGCGGTCGACGCTCATTTGTTTACCCCATACGGGTCACCATAGGAACTCTGTGTTTCGAACATGGTCAACAGTGTCTTGGATTTTCGGGTCCACCCCGAGATGTCCCGGGCATCAAGAACAGTGATTCATTCTGCCCCATCCCGAGGTGACAAACTTCCCCCATGTGGTGCTAGCGATCGGGCCCACGACCCCGATTCCTCATAAGGGTGTACGGTGTGATGTGGTACTATGTCCACATTTGCGTCGGGATCATGTACCATGCCATACACCCTCCCTTTACGAGGCCCAGCCTCAGGCCCCTTGGCCTTCTCGGGTCCCCGACCCTCGTCCTTATGTAAGACGTTAAACTGCAAACCAGTCAGGCCTTTCTGACTGATAACATTCCCTTTTCTCCGGGCCACGGCCCATGATTCCTCATAAGGGTGTACGGTGTGATGTGGTACTATGTCCTCATTCACGTCGAGATCATGTGCCATGCCGTACGCCCTCCCTTTACGAGGCCCAGCCTCAGGCCCCTTGGCCTTCTCGGGTCCCCGACCCTCGTCCTCATGTAAGACGTTAAACTGCAAACCAGTCAGGCCTTCCTGACTGAGGCATGACCTTAGGCCCCTTGGCCTTTCCGGGCCACGGCCCAGGTCCCCTCTTACCCAGGGTGTACGATGTGGTGTGGGACTATGTACTCATTCACATCGGCTTCTTCGCCATACCGCACACCTCCCTTGTTTCGAGGTATATTTCTCCCCTCCTCGTCCAGTATGACGTTAAACTACATATAGAGAACTACATGTGGCTTGATTCCCATTCTCATGGGATACGTAGGACAACCTGAATGTCCAAAATTCGAGTCCAGCCCCATCTCTCGGGAATCCTCATCCCATCCCGGCCCCTTGGCCTATCCTTCATCCATGAGAGGATTATAATGTGCGGTGTGGGATTATGTCCTCATTCACGAAGATCTCGTAATGACCATGCCATGCCCCCCCCCCCTACTGAGCTGTTTCGTCGATCCCTTTTTTGGAGGTTCACCAATGTGCTTAAGAGTACTCTGGTTTATTACCTGGAATGCCAAGCTTTACTCAGACACGTCCGCACCCGCTTTCCAGGCTTTGCGTATCCCCACATCAGGGCTTTCATCATCTTTCACACCTGGAGGGACCCCCAAGAACGGCCTGGATACTATGCCCAAGGTATCTCCTACCGATACAGGCCAATGCCCCCCAGGGTTTCGGACAACAAATCGATAAAATCCCGCATTGCGAATATTGTCAGCGGTCGATGCTCGTTTGTTGTTCCCACCTCAGGCTAACGCGATACAGACGCTGGGTTTCCATAATGGTTAACAGTTTTCCTCTATCGCCACACCAACCCATTAAGCCCAAATGTCGGGTACACGATTCACACCCTTCATCACTTCATCATGTCCAAGTAGAATCTCAGAACTCTTGGTACTTTTCCTCCGTTCACGTCTGCGCGTTGGGAGAACAAGCTGCATCAAAGGTGTCCTTCGAAACTCTCCACCGACTCCCCTTTGATGGACGCCCCATGTATTGCGATAAGGATCTTCCCCCCTTGATTCCACACTGAGTTTATCTCACGCGGGCTTAGGGATTGGGATGACACCTGTGCTTGCTCGGGAGTTGTCACCCTCCACAGTCCAAGCTCTAAGACCATAAACTAAGATTCTCATGTGGAACTACGTTCGAGACCCCTTGTCTTTGGGTCCAGCTTGAGTTCAGCAAGTTCACCTCTCTGGTCCTGCCTTCAGGACCCCGACCACAGGACCGCGTGGCATAGTGTAGGACTACGTCCTCATTCACGTCGGGTTTGCAATAACTGCACCACACATACCCTATTCTGAGAATTAGCCCTCTTATTCCTTGTCCTGCATGACATTAAAAGGCATCCTTCAGAACTACGTGTGGCTTGATTCCCGTCTTCATGGGATACGTAGGACCACCTGAATGTTTAAGATTCAGGTCCAGCCCCACCTCCTAGTGATCTCCTGATCTCCCGGTCACCTAGGCCACTTGGCCTATCCCTCTCCAGGAGGGGGATGTGTAGGTATGATATAAGGTTTTGGGCACCGTGCCCCCCTTCCCCTGGGAATCTTCCATCTCCCGATCACCCTCAAGGTTGATTCCCTTGACTCCTTGCAGTGGTTCACCCATGTATTAAGAGTACTCGGGTCTAGGACCAAGAGTGTCAGATTCAACTTGATCAAGTTCCTTCCACTTGTCAAGCTTCGTGTTCCCCTCCATTCGGGCTTCCATCACCTTTCGAACCCAGAGGGATCCCCAAGAACGGCCTGGATAAAATGCCCAAGGGCTCTCCTACCGATACTGGCCAACGCCCCCGAGGGTTTTGGACAACAAATCGATAAAATCCTGCGTTGAAAATATAGTCAGCGGTAGATGCTCATTTGTTTGTCCTCATCTCGGGCTAACGCGACAGGATGCTGTGTTGTGAACATGGTCAGCAGTAATCCTCTGTCATCACGCCAGCCCCTTCAGTCCTTGAATGTTGGTTGCGTAATTCACATCACATTCCACCCCATCATGTCCAGGTGGAATCTCGATACTTTTGGCACTATCCCTCAGTGCATTTTTGCATTTCAGGGGGATAAAGCTGCAATCTTGCGTCCTTTGGGGATCCCATGGTCCGAGCTATAAGACCATAAACTAAGATCCATTCGGGACTATGTTGAACTTGATTCCCATCCTCATGGGATACGTAGGACAGCCGAGACGCCCTGTCTCCGGGTACAACCCATTCAGGAAACCAGTCTCTCCCCCTGTTTCCCCTCAATATAGGCCCCTCAGCCTAAGGTTTCCCTCTCCGAACGGCGTACAATCTGATGTGGGATCATGTCTCCGTAAATTGTGTTTTACAACACTGCGCACATTTCCCTGCCTAGCATCATCTCTTCTACGTTTTCACTGCATGACGATAAAATGCATGCATGGTCCTATCATATGACCTTAAACTGTGACATTATCGTCCTGGCTGCACGACGGAAAACGGCACTGCATTGTGGTAACCTCGTTGTAGAGGAAATCACGTCGGGTACTGGCCACGTGCCATGCCATTTGTCAACGCCCATCGCGGCTTGATCCTTGTGGCGACATCACGACCTACTATTCTAGGCCTTTTGCTTCACAAAAAACCCATTCACCCTAAAGAACAAACAAGATACATCAAATTCCCCTTCTTTTAGTGCAAGGGCCACGCCCTCACTTCTCTTTTCCCCTGACACTGGTATCCTACCGTGTCACCATATAGAACTACGTATGGCTTGATTCTCATCCTTATGAGATACGTAGGATCGCCCGGGCACTTCCCCACGGGCCCAGCCTAACCTTTGTTTTCGGTCCCTCGACTCGAGCGTTTCCCCAGAGAATGCATGGTAAGTAGGGCTTAGGTCCTCCTTCACGTCGGGTTTTGATGCCATGCGTCCCCTGCTCCCTTTACCCATTTATGGTCTAAGGTCCATCAAGAACAACGTAAGGCTTGATTCTCATCCCTATGAGATACGTAGGAGCGCCTGAGCACTTCCCCGCGGGCCTAGTCTATCTTTTCATGGTCCGAATTCTACGACCCTAAACTAAGATCTCCCCAAGGGAATGGAATCTGCTCCCTCTCTCTAATACGTTTCGTTTTCGTATTCAGATGTGTTTTGACAAAGAGCCCGATGTGTGGGATTTTCATAGGGACATTCCCTCGTCCCATGACCAAGCTTCGTGAGCCCGCTACTTGGATCCTCATCCTCTTCCACATCCAAAAGGACCCTCGGACGATGTGGATACTAAGCTTAAGGGCACTCCATGAATGCTGGACCTAAGGGCCATTCAATCGTTTCGGGCCAACATCCCCACGGATATTGGACAACAAATCGAAAAAATCCCGCGTTGCGAATATGGTCAGTGGTCGATGCTCATTTGTCTGTCCCCATTCTAGGCTAACGCGATAGGATACTGCATTGTGAATACGGTCAGCAGTTACCCTCTGTCGTCACGCCGCCATCATTGTGATCTAAATCTCGAGCACCATGATTCACACATTTCCACTTCCCCATGTTCAAGTGGAATTCCATCATACTCGGCTCTTTCTCTTCGTGCATCTAGGTGCGCCACAAGATCGTGTTAGTGTCACTGGGCTGGGATTCACCGAGCGTCCCTTTTCCCTAACTAGCCCCTCTGTGTCGGGAAATTCCCACCACTACTGCTTGTTTCCCACACCGAGCACGACTCACGTGGGCTTAGTAGTTTTGGCAGGATGTGTACCAACACGGTCGGGCTGCTCATCGTCCTGCATGACGTTAAAATGCGCTTTCAAGAACTACGTATGGCTTGATTACCATCCTCATGGGGTATGTATGAATGCCCGACCACTTTGCTTCGGGCCTAGCCCAATCTTCACTCTTGGTCCCTCGACCTGAAGAGTTTCCTCCGGGGATATGTGGTGTGATTTGGACTCCAAGTCCACATTCACGTCGGCTTTATATCTACCGCGCCACACACTTCCCTTTTATTTCGCGTCCTATCATATGACGTTAAACTACAGGAGTCTATGTGTCCTCAACGCATGATAATAAACTGCAGTTCTGCACTGAACAAGTTCAGGATGCCCCAAGATCCCACTAGGAAGTGACGGATCCCCTTGCCAGAGAAGCCCTGTCCCAAAGAAGGAATGATCCATGATCAAACCGATACGCCCATCGGACGTACTCCCACCACGGTGGTGTAACTACCTATGTGTTGGATTCTGTTCGGACAGACCATCACTCCATATTCCACGCTTTGTGTGCCCCTTATTCGGACCCTCGTCCTCTTTCGTGTCTAAAGGAACCCCCTAACGGCCTGGCCTCATGCCGCATCGGCTCGCCTACCGTCCCGGGCCAACGTTCCGGAAGACTGGTAATGTTTGGAAGGACCCCCTAATAGTATGGATGTTCGACCTATTGTCCGCCTACTTCCCTGGGCCAACGTCCCAAAGGATTGATCGACAACAAATTTATAAAATCCCGCGTTGCGAATACGGTCAGCGGTCGATGCTCATTTGTTGTCCCCATTTCATGCTAACGCAGTGAGGGTACCGTTTCTCCTCCAAGGTTAACGGTTTTCCTTTATTGTCACGCCATCCCCACAGTGTTCCGAATCTTGAGTATCGTGATTCAGACTTCCCATTTTCATCTGTTTGGACTGATTTCAGCACCCCTGGTGTTGCCCCGTTCGTTCATAAGAGCACGTTGAAGAAACGGTAATTCGGCTATCCTGGAAGTTCCTCCTCCGATCAAGCCTTCCACATCTTTCGGGAATCTGGAATGGCTTGGGGAATTGTCGTCAAACGTCCTGCAAACATTGTAGGGATGTAACATGGAAATTCAACGGTGGAAATCGTGCGTGCTATGGAATTCAAAACAAAGGTAAAATTTGGAAGCATGAAAGTACCAATAAAAGGGTTTTGGGTTTGTCACAATACTCGGGGGTTGACTTCCCCCATGGATGGGTTGACCCCGTCAAAAGAGCGTTGAAGCTCCACCACCCGTTGACTTGCAGCATCTAAGGCTTGCTACCGCTGAACTAGCTCCCTCTCCTCCTCCGCAGCGGCGGGGCGCAGTTCGTCAGTCCTGGCTTTGGCCCTCTCCACGCCAGCTTGAATGACAGCCATCTCTCCAGAGGTCTACCTCATATGCTCTTCTGCCTCCGCCAGCTGGGCCTTCAACCATGAGACCAGCTCAGTTTGTGCATCAAGAGAGGCTGAAAGCTCATCTGCTCGGGTTTGCATCTGTTGAACCTCACCTTCAGCCTCCTGGAGCTTCTTGATGCTGGTCGCCTTCCTCCGCTGCAAGCCCACGCTGAGCCCACGATCATGCTCCCGGATCTTCTCAGCCATAAGATCTCTGATGAGTGCATGAGGACGTTGGGCATCCACTCCCCCAGCGCATATTTCGCGCAACCGGGAGCGAAGCCTATCCATTTCGGCCAGCCATTGTGCTTGGGGAGTGTCCTTGATAAAGCGTGTGATTAGCTTCCACGACCGGCGGCGAACAATGCTGCTGTCTTCCTCGTCGGATGCCGTTTTGTCCCAGTCTGTGCGATTGGCAGGCTCATACGCAGGATACGCCCGCAGGAAATCCTCGGCAGGATCAACATCTGGTGTCGAATCCAGTGCGACACCTGGCACCGAAGCAGGCGCGACAGAGCTGGGACCGACCGATTGATCCTCTTCATCAGAGTCCACCTCAATGATTTCGGGTACGACCCTGCTGGCGGACTCGCCAGTGATGATGTGCGTCACATCTTGAGGAGATGGAGGGACTATTGCCACCATCACCGGCATGCCCCTAGGAGGGACGCCACCAGACATCCCGACCAGCCTTGCCGCAGCGGCCCACGCCAGTCGAAGAACTGTACGCACGGCGTGTTACTGAACCAGCAAGCTGGTTCATCCCTACTCGCCTAAGGGATGAAGACGTCATCCCTCAGCCCGAAGCCGTACAACGGTAGTTTCTTGCACTGCAGATAATCTTTCTGACCCTCCGAGAGAAGATCCATCAAAGAAGTGTGGTCCAAGTGGCTCCGGATCATCTCCCCTAAGCCTGGACAGTTGGCCATCTCCTCTCGACGAGCAGCATCTTCAAGGACCCCCAAGACAGCTTCTTGATGGGCCATTTTAACTCTGGCCCTCAGAAAAGGATTATTTCGGATGGATCGCGAAGCTCGACCGTGAAGCTCGATCACGAATCCGGATCGCGAAGATCGGTCGCGTGACCAAGCCGTGAAGTCTGGACAAGGAAGATAAGCAGAGGTTCTCTTGGCGTGGACGCAGAGTCGGAGACCCGCGGTTCGCCGCGATGCTCGATTCGCGGAGGGCTGTCGCGGAGTACGCGGAGCTTCGCGAAGTCGAGAGCGCAAAAAGACAAGGAAGGCATGTGAATACAAAAGAGGTCGGACCCCATATTTATAGGCGGCGACCCCGGAGAATCGCGGCGCGCCTCACCCGCGCGAAGCATCGTGGCGCGTCCGGATCCGCGGCCCCGACGAGCATCGTGGGGCCCCTTCGCGATGCTGTATCGCGAACCACCGAAAATTTTGGCGATTTTACCTCAGACTTTGACCCTTCTCCCTCCGCGGCTCCAAGTCTGAGGGGGGGGGGCATTTGTTGGCGCCAAAAATGTGGCCCTAAAGAAAGGAACGAAAAAGGCCGGCGCACTGCCTCACGAAGCTCCGCCGCGAAGCCCCGCCGCGAAGCGCCCCAACCATGGCGGCGCCGCGAATCTCTAGAGGCGGTAATTCTCCGCGAACGCATTTGACATTCGCGAGCCGCCGCGAAGCTCCAGAGCCAGTAATGCTCTGCGAACGCATTTGACGTTCGCGAGCCGCCACGAAGCTCCAGAGGCGGTAATCCTCCGCGAACCCATTTGACTTTCGCGAGCTGCCGCGAAGCTCCAGAGGCGGTAATCCTCCGCGAACACATTTGACGTTCGCGAGCGCGCCACGAAGCACCAAAGGCGGCACGCGAGTTCTGCTTCGCGGCGCCCCTTCCCTATAAATACTGGACTCCCCCTAAGTCCTGGGGATGGACAATCCGACCTTTCGGCTTCTCCTCTCCCGAATCGTGAAGCACTCTTTGCCCCGGGAATCATGAGGTCCGCGGGGTATTTCTACTTCGCAAGACGCCTCTGCTTTGTCTTGTTTTGAGCCCCTCTTCCGAGAGGGATTCCCTTCACAAAGCTCAAGGGAGTTCGCGAAGGAAGGTTATTCCCAAGGGAACCCGGGCAGCCGCCAAGCGTTTATGCTTCGCGAAACACCCAACCCATGCTAGTGATCCCTATGCCAAGGCAGGATCACTATACATTGTGAAGAACACTGCTTCGCAGGACCCCTCTTCGTGAGGCACCCCTTCGTCGCAAGGCAGTGCTCCGCGAACACTGTTCCACTTCGCGAAGCACCTCCCACTCACACCTATGCCGTATGCTAAGTCCATGGCACTCCACTTCGCGAAGCACACTCTTTTGCTTAGAAATTACTCTTGCCTTGCGACCCTACCGGTTTGCACGATGTGATTTCAAAGTCCCATGGAGAATACCACCCGTAGCGTTGCTTCGCCTAATTCTTCTTCGCATAAGCACGCTAACAGCTATTGCTTCTTCGCATAGCCACGCTAACGTGGACCCCTCGATGGTTCGTTCCACGACCCCCCTTAACCATGGCCTTACCAGTACCTTCCCTTCCCCAAGGACTATAGGGTACCGGTTATGTAAGTCCTAGGGGTGTGGAGTGAACCCACCTCGTCCAAGCTGCAGGGCGTTAAACTGCCAAGCACCACGTCCTCAACACATGACGTTAAACTGTGATCCGACCTCGTGCCCCTCGCGAAGGGTCCCCCCAGCTCAAACATTTTTTACACCACTCGTCTCCATGGGAATGGAACTCTTCCTCAAATGGAATGAGATCCTCCTTGTCGGAGTGGCGTATGTTCGTAAGAGAAGGGCGACCCTAGCCCCCCCAACGGATGGTGGCACCTCTGCATCTCCATACTTCCCCACTACCGAGGTCAGTGGAGGGCGTGATAGGGAACGAGGCACCTCCCATCGTCGGACCAATGTCCATCTTTCCCGCGCTCTGTTGCGCCATGGGCCTCCATCCTGGAGTAAGTCCCAGCACCAAGGGCCGCCTAACACGTAAGCCCCTCTTCGCTTCTCACGGACGCATCCTTCGTGACGTGATTGTCAGGTCCTTGCAACCTCTTGTTTCTAACACCGAGCGTGACTCACGTGGGCTTAGAGTGAGCACCGACTCTGACCACCCATCCTAGTGAACTACGAGGACTATGATCCATGTCAAGGCATGGTACGTAGGAAGCCTCTATGAGTTTCAAGCCAACCCGTCTTTCACGTCGGGTCTCACCCCCGTCCAGCACGACGTTAAACTGCATTCTGGTCTAGTGGTAAGCCGTTGCGACCCATCCTAGCGAACTACGAGGACATTGATCCATGTCAAGGCATGGTACGTAGGAAGCCTCTATGAGGTTCAAGCCCGCCCATCTTTCACATCGGGTCTCACCCCCGTCCAGCACGACATTAAACTGCATTCTGGTCTAGTGGTAAGCCGTTGCGACCCATCCTAGTGAACTACGAGGACTTTGATCCATGTCAAGGCATGGTACGTAGGAAGCCTCTATGAGGTTCAAGCCCACCTGTCTTTCACGTCGGGTCTCACCCCCGTCCAGCACGACGTTAAACTGCATTCTGGTCCAGTGGTAAGCCGCTGCGACTCATCCCATTTGAACTACGAGGACTTTGATCCAGGTCAAGGCTTGGTACGTAGGAAGCCTCCATGAGGTTCAAGCCACATTGCTCGGTTGTCCATTCACGTCGAGTTTCTCCCTCGTCCAGCATGACGTTAAACTGCATGCCTCCTTTTTTCCCGCATGACATTAAACTGTACACCCAATTCTAGTCCGACGGCAAGCCGTTGTGACTAACCCGAACTACGCGGTCTTTGATCCATGTCAAGGCATGGTACATAGGAAGCCTTCCCAAGGTTCAAGCCCACCACCCATCGGACCAAGGTCCACTTTCACGTCGGTTCACCGACAAAGCCCCATCTGAACTACGAGGACTTTGATATATGTCAAGGAATTGTACGTAGGAAACCTTCCCAAGGTTCAAGCCCACCACTAGTGGACCCACGGGTCTACTTTCACGTCGGTACTCTGACGATGCTCATCGGGCCAAGGTCCACCTTCACGTCAGTTTATCGATGTCATCCTGAACTATGAGGACTTTGATCCATGTCAAGGCATGGTACGTAGGAAACCTTCCCAAGGTTCAAGACCACCACTAGTGGACCCACGGGTCTACTTTCACGTCGGTACTCTGACGATGCTCATCAGGCCAAGTTCCACCTTCACGTCAGTTTATCGACGTCATCCCGAAATACGCGGACTTTGATTCCCTGCCACGGGGATACGTAGGAAGCCTCGTCAAGGCTCAAGCCCAACTTCACTGTCGCCCCTGCGATGGTCCCATTTCACTCTCCTTCCACTCCATTCATCAACCTACCACCTGTTCAGATTCTCGCTCGGACTGTCTTATCCTGGTGAGACCATGTCGGTACGCTCTTCTTCACAGTCGCCCATGGGCTGGCCCCGGTATCGATATCCCTTCAAGGAGGATCCCTCAATCCGATCTATCCTAGCTAATGCTCTGGTTGGGTTGATCCGTCTCCGCTGGACGTTAAACTTGCGGCATACCCTATGTTGAGCACGTGAAGATGAGGAAACCCTCAGATATGTGTCTATGACATATAATTCCCCGCGCTCGATGTGGGATGCCTCGGGATTCCACGCCCTCAAGAAGCCTTGTGGTCAAGGATAACAGACAGACACGCCAGGTACCCCAGCATCCAGACACGGTACTGATGCCTCAACGTCACTACTCCCCTGACTGAAGGTTGCTGCCCTGACTGGACCCTTTGGAATGTCCCGACAGAAGCAGTGTAATTAACCAGCGTCCATGGAAACATGGCACTGGGAAGAGTTTCATGAACTACGTATTAAATCTATAAGGGAGACCTTGACTAGGTGATGTGTTCTGAGGAGGAATCCACAGGAGGAAGAACCGACATCCCATCATCCCATTTCGATCAAGGAGCAGACGTCCCTGAATAAGGAGCGAATGCCGCCCACCTTTGGAAAGCGGGAATGCGGGGAAACAGAAGGGCCGCGCGTCCTCCCCCACAGAGGGACGGGTGCGCGCCCCGGCGAAAGTGTCGGAAACACCTGTAAACATATTTTTTCCCAGCTAAGATGGATTCATATATCACAACTCCTTTAAAATCCTCAAAACACTCTGCACAGGTTTTTCATACCCAGTATGCCTACATCCAAGTAGGCTTCACACCTCCTCTAGGAAGGAAGTCCCAGCTCTTCTTCCAGCCTTTGGATCGATCCATATGAGAATTTCAGAATATTGAAGGATAACAATGTGGTCGCAGCTCGGGCTTGTGAGGTTTCAGATTTGGTGTACAAGGGCTATGATGAATCATATTGGCCTTCTCCACAGTTATAGCATTAAAAAATTCTCCTCTACATGAAATATTTTCTGAAGAAAAATTTGTGTTGTTCTGAAACCAAGAAATTGGAAGATACATCTTTGTCTCTAGAATGGTAACTTCTCGCAGATGACCATATCCATACAAAGGTAGATAAATGCTATGGGGTAAGTCATGATAATACTTCTTCAAATAGTTAGCGAAATATGGGGGAGTTTTGACGCAGACGTTATAGTAATCATGGCCAATGATGTTCATTATGTCATCAATTCGCTTGCTTGCCAGTTCATTAGCCGTTCTGATTCTCTTGGGAGCCATTGAATATGCACAAAGGTTGAATAAATTAACTCTTAAATGGGTTGATTTTCTGTAAAATTTGTTGAGAAATTTGAAAAAAATGGCAAAGGAATTAATGCGTGCAAGTATAAATTTCGGCGTACAAGTAATCATGTGTCGTGCATGTATGGATGTCCCGCGCATGTTTTTGGCACGCAGGTATCACCATGCATGTCCAAATACCTTGACAACAGCACAACAGTGAAGAAATAGCAGAAAACGAAGCAATATGCACGATGAAAACAACTTGTGCGGTGAGAGATCGAAATTCTGAAATTTGGTGCATTGCGCGAGAAATTGCAGCATATATATAGGCCAGGCCGCACCCTTGTGCGCCGACTCATGCGTGGCTAACCACTTGCGCACTACAATTTGCATGCTCAACATAAATTGCGCGCCACATGTTCCTTGACTTTCATATTTTCCTCAGAGTCACATCCTTATTTCATTCGGATCCAACCTTGAGGGGGGACTTTTTTTTGACACTCCTTTCCATCATAGATTTTAAAAGAATGTAAAGGGAAATAACTTGAACCCAAAGTTATTCATCCTTTTAAGAAACATAAAAAATTGATAGTGGCATGAACCATGATTCAAATGTACTTGGGTCGCGCAAGTTCCACTAAGGTCGCGCAAGTATACTTGCACGCTGCCCATTGGTCACGCAGGAGACTTGCATGCCTTCTTTGAAAATCGCCCAGGGTCTTCTCCAGCCTATAAATACCCCCTGTGGGCCCGCATTTCAAGGAGGAAAAATTCCAGGAACTCAGATTGGAGCTCCCAGTGCCCTAGTATCGTCTCAAATCTTTCTAAAACATCTAAGGTAATTTCATACCTCGAACGGATGATCTAAAGAGGGGAATTAAGAACTAAGTGTGGAAACTCATCATCACTTGCAGGCCTAAGTGGCCCGCCCTTAAGAGAAATGGACATACTTGCGCGCTGCCTTATCCCTCCAATAGAACTTGCACACCGCTCTTTTGGAAGCCTCTAGAGATAGTACCAAGGTCTTGATCCAAGTCTCGCCCAAGTATTACCCTATGGGTTGACTGTTTCGTAAGTACCCCTGTGTCACACAAGTATACTTGTGTGACAAAGACTTGTGCGCCCATTGAGGAATTGTGTGCCACCTTCTTTTTGGGTTCCCCTCCTGCATATTTCACCTCTCTTATTCCTATCCACTCATCCTATTCACAATTAAGCCTTCAGAACTATCTCCAAATACATTCATGACATAATTTCCTTATTAGCTTTCTTATCTGAAAAGAATTCTGTGGAACATCTCTTAAAACCTATTGATATACATATCTTCATGTCACTAAGTTCAAGGATTTCATTCATTCAACCTCATCCCTTACAATGAGAATCTTTAATCTGGGACCCCTTTTCAGGAGTAAGCCCCAGTCCAAGTTCTCTTAATTTGGGCATCCTCCTTACGAGTAAGCCCCAATCATAATTTACAAACTTGGGCATCCTACTTAGAAGTATTCTCCAGTCATAATTTCTAAATATGGGCATCCTCCTTAGGAGTAAGCCCCAGTCTCAAAGTCTCATATATGGGCATCCTCCTTAGGAGTAATCCCCAAGAAGTTTAATTTTTTAAATCCCTTTCACCTGGGCCTCATTCTCAGGAGTAAGCCCCACTCTTAAATTCTCTTAAACAGTCCTAATTTACTTTTGATCTAGGCTTCCTTCTCAGGAGTAAAACCCAATCATAAGTCACATACTAATTTTGGAATCTTCCTCAGGATTAAGCCCCAAGTTAGAGTATCCAAATCTCTGTGAAGTACATATACCTTTATATACCTTGTTCCTCAGATTCTTCCCTGATGTAAATCCTAATCTTCATCTATTTTGGGCAGTCATACATACATAAGCCCGACATCATTTCTCATGATGGCACAATTGTCTGGTTTTAACAATACCTCTTTTTTCTCACACCGAGAATGACTCACGTGAGCTTGGAGTGTAAATGTAATTATGACATCTTTCTTTGAGCCATAAATCATACATAAACATCGTACTCACCACTCAAACTACGTGGGTTCTGATTCCTTTTCCAAAACAAAGGATACATAGGTAGCCCATCTGCGAGTATGATCCCAACTCTGAAATAATCCATGTCCTTTTCAATGACAATAAAATTCATGTTCCCCATTGAGTGGATTTAAAACCAGTATTTTCATCATAATGACCAAGATAGTTTTATGTATTGAAGGATACCATTGACTAAGAATATCGAATAAATATAGATGATTCTCTATCAATGAAGAACCTTGAATACATATAAAAGATTCTCTAAATTTCCTACATATCAATAATTGAATGTTATATCTAAAGGAAATCTCATTTTATACTTGGTAATGTAATAAGGATTCACGAACATAAATTAAATCTATAAAGAGAGTTCCAGAGTAGACAATAATTCCCCTAAAAAGGCGTGATGAGTCTATCCTCCCATCCTGTTGAACAATGAAAATTCTTAAGACTCATCAGTTCACAACTAATGAGCACTTACCTTTGCAAAGTCGGTTCAAATGGATATGGAATCATTGGATGTTTCCAGTTCTCCGAACAAACCCGTTAGAAACCTCTTGGAATGTTTGAATCTAAAATCAATGAGATCATCCCCAATTCTAGAGGAAACAAACACCCATCAGTTCCATTGATGCTTATCGGTTCCACTAATGATGATTGGTGAGATTTTTCATTCAATCCTTAAATTTGGAAAACTCCTTAATGAGTTACCAATGGTCCCACAGACACCCCAAACAGAAGAATTTTGAAAATTAATAAACCAAGAGGGTCTGGGCCATTACATCTGATTCCTCTCAATCTATTCTCACTCTTACGAATTCAAGATTAAACCCAAAAAAAATGGTGGGTCCCAACAAGCACCTCGGAAGATACCTCTCATGGACAAACCACCCTAGAGTTTTTTGAAATACAGAACAATCCTCAATATATAGGAACACCTCTCCCTCATATATCTCATGAAAAACTATGGATATAATACCACTCTTCTACCCTAATAAATAAAACCAACATTTAATGGTCACACCATCTAGACATATGGGTTAACGGGGCCCTTTCTCCCTGTCAAGATATTATCTGTATAGGGTAGCAATGACTGGCTCACACTTGTTCAATCACATCCACCATAATGTGTCTTGATTAGGGAGAAGGTCCTCCTCTCCCCATAGTGAGGAATTATACACACATTCTCAGAATGTAAAAGAATCCATCTTATATTTTACAAGGTCAAGCACTAAATCATAGTCAATTAAAAACAATCACAAAAAAAACTCACAATACCATTGGGTATTGGGCATGCATCTTGGAATCCTATTATTAGGTACTCTCGTTGAGTCCATGATGCATCCACAACACATGAACCAATGGAATGGTTCATCCACGAAGCACCTTATCCTCATGAACCTCAATCCCCATGGGTCACTCCATGAACTTTGCATCATCCTCGATATCCATCTCTCCCCAGTCGAGGATGTGTGAGTTATTTTGAAGATACATAAAGATTAGAGAAACATGGAAGATGATGTGGACCCTCAGTAGAGGTGGTGGTAGCACTAGCTAATAAGCCACTTCGCTAATCAACCGCAACACCTCCAAGGTCTTGCTGAACATGGGAGAAATCTTACTCCCCCTGTCGAACCTCCACTGCCCACACCGAGGGAATACCATTTAGAACACATGGTCCCCATCCTCAAACTCCAAGGGTCAATTCCTATGATCGACATACAATTATACACATCTTGATTTCGATTCATCATCTCATGTACATGTTGATCCTTCTTCGCCATGCTCTACACTACCTGTGGGCCAAGAACACATACTTCCCCAACCTCAGTCCAGCATACAGGTGAACGACATAGCCTTCCATACTAGACTTTGAACAGATCCATTCCAATGGTGGTGTGATATATATTATTTTTTGTAAAATAGTACAAGTTGAATGTTTCATACCCATGATCCTCTAAAGTCGATAATGCATTCCCGCAACATATCTTCCAATGTCTTGATGGTCCCCTCTATCTTCCCATCCTTCTGAAGGGGGGAAAGTAGTTCTAAGGAATAGATAGGTGCCAAGAGATCATTGTAATAACTTCCCTACATGAGAAGGAAAGTGTGTATCGTGATCCAAAATTAAGTTTCTAGGAACACCATGCATCCATAGAACCTCACCCACGCACTTCTTTTCGAAGGTACCCATGACACTCGTCTCATTAATAGCTACGAAGTGAGCCGATTTCACAACTGGTCCACTACTACCCAGATAGAATCACTGGATCCCTATGTCATAATGTAATCAACTAAAACTTCATACCACTTCTACTCGGAAATGTATAAGGGATAAAATAGACCACTCAGAACACTGTTCTCAGCCTTCACATGATGGAACACAAAGCACTTTTCCACAAACACTACCACTGCTCGTGTCATTACAAGACAACAAAGAAGACCTCACAATCCCACGTACATAATGGAAACTCTTATTTGTACCACTAAGGTTGATTTATGGAACTCATAGAGTGCTCTCCCAAGAATTTCCATCAGGAAAAAAACATTCCATGAAACTACATCTGATTTTTACTATATTTTGTCCATCCTTCAGAATCATTGACCTAGATAACATGATCATGAATGACTTCACACTCTATGTCTCCCCACTAAGACTCCTCCACCTTTTGTACCAAGGAAGATGACACTTCTATCAGAAATAAGAATCCACTACCAATCTCTACTCATGCATCTAGGTGTATGGAAACTGATTCCTCTATTACATTCCAAGCATCTGCTGACTCCCAAACCATGAACCTCTTTGACTTCCTTCTAATGGAATTGGACACCACATTCCCCTTTCCTTATATGTAGGTGATTTAAAAGTCATCTTTCTGAAAAAACTCTATCCACCTCCACTACCGCAAGTTTAGGTCTCACTGAGAGAAGACATACCTCCAACTATTGTGAACCGAGAAGACCAAAATGCATTACTTGATGAGGTAATTCCACCAAAACATTAGTGAAAACACAACCGATGCAAGATCGAGGTCATAGGTGGACTTTTTACGTTCATGAGGACGTAAAATCTTAGAATAATAAGAGATCACTCCACACTACTACATCAGAACAATCCCCAATCCAAGACTAGAAGCATCATATAACACATCAAACACTACCCCTTCCTCTGGAAACATTATTACTGGGACACTGACCAGTTTCCCCATTAGATAACTCAAGGCTTCTTGGCACTGCTCACTCAAAATGAAAGCATGTTCTTTCATGGTCAAGGCTGTTAAAGGCACTGAAAATCAAGAGAAGTCTGTAAAAAACCTTTTCCAGAAACCTGAAAGACCTAAGAATCTATGGACTTCTGCCACATTCATGGGAACTGCCCAAAAAACAAGAACATCAACCACAAATGGATCCACTGCTATTCCCTTCTAGGAAACCACATGTCCAAGGAAGTGAACCTGTTATGTCCAGAATATGCTCTTGGAAAACTATCCAAAGAACTTGTGGTGTTAGAGGATCTACAAAACATTACTAATATTCTCAGTGTGATCCTCCTCTGATACTGAGTAGATCAGGATTTCTTTAATAATCGTGACTACGAACCCGTCTAGAAATTCATGGAAAATAGAGTTCATGATCCCCATGAACCTGGATGGTGCATTTATAACACCAAACGACATGATGAAGCACTCAAAGTTCCCATATCTAGATCTGAATGTAATATTTGAGATGTCACCATCCTTCACACTCAACTGGTGATATTCAGAATGCATGTTGATCTTAGAGAACCAACATTATCCCTTCAACTACTCAAAAAGGATTACGATCCGTGGGAGGGGGTAACAGTTCTTTACTATTACCTAATTCAGCATTCGGTAGTCTATACATAGTCTAAGATCATCATATACATTCTGTGGAAAAAATACTAAAGCACCCAATGGTGATGTGATCAGTCGCATAAATCCCTTCTTCAGCAGGCCATTAACCTGGATCTACAACTCCTATAACTCAGAAGGTTCCATCTGATAATTATCCTTCGATATCAGATGGGAACCATTTTTTTTGTCTATCCTAAACTCAGCATCAAATCGATGGGGTATGTTCATAACCTATTTAGAGAAGTCATACGAGAACTCACTCTGATCCCCAATATTTCCACCATCTATGAGTCTATTGGTTCCACTGATAGCTCAGCTAGCATCAAAAGAAGGGGATTCACATGTCTGCTGACCAACCAGCAACCCCGCTCACCAACGAAGGCTACATGCTGGCCTCCCATATATATGAACATGAATCTTCCCCAAAAGTATTCAGTAAAGAAACACAAAGTGAACAACCAGTAGATTATTAAAATGACATCATATGGTTGCATCTATAGAAAAATAAGGTCCCCAATGGACTGATGTGGCCCCATAATCAGTCTGCATCCTCAACAAACGTAATACCAGCAGGTATGACCTCCGATTTGCATAATGAAGGAGTATTAAGCTCTTGAATCAAACAAGGGAGAAGAAATATTACTAATAAAGTGGATCGTACCACGAATGGCATCTGGCCCTGGTAAAACTGCGTGTCACTACAGTGTGAAACTTCCCACGCCCATCTGCTCTTCCCCTCAGCTTTTAGCTGCCTCCCCGACCACACCTGGGACAAGGTCCCTAAGGAGGACCTTGATTTCATCCTCCTCCTACAATGTATACTTTTAGAGGAGTGGTAGCTCACTTTCCATGATTCTATAGTTTAATGGTTCTTGTTGGAAATTGTTGTTGTTGAGGCAGGCGATGAACGTTTCCAACTCCACTATAGTACACTCAGTCTATGCATAGATTCCAAAGATGACCATAGATGCCATAGATAAATCACCTCAGTCCTAGCCGCATGGATTAAGGTCGAGGACCTGGAGATAAGAACTAGAACTACTGAGGTCCTCTAACTCATTAGCTGAAACCTAAAATGCCTTAATTTTGGAGTCCATCTACTAACGTCCTTCCCCTTCGATGTGTTCAACTGGCTCCCATATCTCTGAAGACCTCCCAACATGTGCATCCAATCCACCACTTCAGCCTTATTTTGGGCCTTTATTTACGTCGGTAGAGTGAAAGGAGTAACAACATACTTATAAGAAGGCTGGAGTGCCTCATCTATGCTCCATGCCCATGATTACTCATCTAGAATGAGGTCTGTTGGGAAATGAAGGAGATCCTTAAACATGACCCCCCATTCCCTTACTGACATACTCCCCTACAATAGGGAGAGTAACTCCTGCCTCTTCTTAGCCTTCACTGTAGAAGAATGGAATTCTGCCTGAACATCCTCTTGATGTCGGTCCCTAAAACCTCAGATTCCTTCTTCTCCCTGAGATAGAGCATCCACCAGTAACACTCGACTCCCCACATCTTGATCATGATATAGGAACCTAGTATGATTCTAGAGCCGATGTCAAGTTGAATGATATCACCAACTCCTCAACCCAGTTCTCTATCTCCATGTCTAATATGTTGACCTCGCACTTCCCGAGGGTCTTCAACTGAAGGAATCAAAGAATCATCAACTACTAGTCATCCTCCTTATCTTGCTTCAACCTCCTCTGATCTTCCATGTCAACCTCATGTTCCTCGATCTCCCTCACTACTCGTAGACATTGTCCGGGTGCCATAGCTGGAAGGTAAACAATGAAATGACTAAGCTCGAGCAGTGTAGAAGATCTGTTATATTTTTCTTAAAAATTTTATTTATTTTAAATTCCAAAAACACCTATAATTCAAAAGAAAACAAGTCATTATTGTTCATGTACCTCTTCTAGGGTCTTTACCCAACAATCACTGTTTCCTCACATTGTCACTCGGTAGGCCCAGAGTCCTTACATCAAATAACAGGGCCGCCTAAAATCCCATGTCCTAGTTGGTCATCCCTAAAAAATTTCACACCCCAATATTTCCTAACACTATTTCTGCACCATCCCATTAAATCCTCACTATGCCTCACCATGAGCTCCATCCTATCTCTCAACCTCCACTTTGAAAACAGTCAGTCACGACCTGCCTTCCCCATGATGATGAAAGGTATTGGATACTTCCACATCCTTCCTTATTCAAGTTAAAGGAAATATAATAACCTATGAGTTCCACCTTCAGTAGGTCCTAGAGATGTTACTAAAACAAATGGTATTGAATCACACGTAATATGGAAGGAATTTCCATTTTTATAGAAAAATATTAGGGGATAATATGGTAAATCCCATAGTATTCAAATTATGAAAGTAAAAGAAATTCCAAAATACATTTCCATATGCATGTACAAAATATAATGAAACATAGTACAAGAAAACTCCAATGGAAAGTACCAAAAGAAAGAAATCACCCAAAATAACTCTTGAAGACCAAGCTAGTAATGTCCGACACGGTCTTCAAAGTCCACTTGGAAACCTGAAACAGATTAATAGATGTAAGGTGAGTATACAACTATACTCAGTATGAAAAATAAAAACCTCTCATGCACAAGTGGGGAGGCATTATAATTCCTCATGAGAAATAGAGATAACAAAAACACCTAGTATAGAAACTATCCACCTAGAATAACTATGTCACACTCCCCAAATAATGCAAGTCATGTAATTTAATAGTAATAGAGCATCGATATTTGTGTACCTCCCACAACTTTACCACTCACTATTTAATAAATCCTACATTTCAAATATCCCCCAATGTCTCACTACAATCCCACTATAGCCAAAACAATATCCTTATGAGCCATCACAATGCATCCCACCTACACACACCTAGGAAACCACAACCACACATAACAATGATAGCAAGCAAATGGGACACCACAATGGTGGCGATACCTGAAGATGCTTGGGCCAAAACAACCATTGTCATTCCTAAAGACTCTTGGGCCTCATCCCGAAGTCACTTGGGAAACAAATCTGATTACAAACACCTGGGCCGAACACCAGAATACACCCTCCCGAAGGGTGTTGATCCATAAAATACCTTACGCCATCAGAACCTAAAAAAATAGTTTTGGTCTACTTCCTAGAGGGATAAAAAAGGACCTAATTACCATCCACTCATTAGAATGTTAGAAAAAACACCCTCCCCATGAAATGGTGGTGTTCTTCTTGGAGTGCTCAACCTGGGTGCAATGAGAATAAAAATACAAGAACTAAATTTAAAAATATAAGTAAACAAACAATCATTCCAACCAATGTGTTTTGAAACATAAAACCAATCCACACATAACCACAACACAACCACCCTTTTTTACTATCCCTATATGCACGCACAAAAAATAGCCACAATCAGAGCACAACCCATTATTGGAAAACAATCCCCTAGTGTACCCATTCCCGTTTTCATGTTCAAGTGATTCCATTTAAATATTATATCCTTACCGGTCAACTAATACGTATAGAAATAAGCCAATACAACATCGAATGGAAAACATCAAAGCTTCAATTTAAGCATTCACAACTAATTCCTTCATATAATCACTACAACAAAAGTGACTATTGAGATCACTTTATGTACTGGAACCCAACCAAGCCCCATTATACGATCCCACATGACCTAAAATCCACAACCAAAAAATGCACAATAGGAGATCCCATCCTTATCCACGTCATCCCACAAGCATTAAGAAGAATAACCATGTGTATTAGAAGAATAGAGATATAACATTTTCAGATTTTAACCACACCATTTATCATGTTCCTTCTTTCCATTTGGTTAACTGGCGTGATCACTAAAGGATTCTAATTCATTGGAATCCAATTTGTCGGAAACATTTACACGATTAACTAGTTTCCATGTTACATCCCTTAAATAATAGGATTATCTAGAAAATTAGACATTTATTAGTGCACCATAAAGGATAAATAATGACCATTAATTTTAATGGTAACAATCCCATACAATTCACAATCTAAAAATGAAGATAAAATAAATACAAACGAATCATTCTCGAACACACCCATTTATTCTTTAATGTTGGTTTATTATCATCATTAAGGTTTGGATTTTTTTGGCATCCTAAGGGAAGAATTATCATACCCACCCCACATGATATCCAGTAAAGAGAGACAAATGAAAGCCCTACTTGGATTATCCCAGATTGATGTTTTTATCCTCTCGTCACGAACGGAGGGTGAACGACTTTCAGGAAAGGAAAACTCAATGGATTCATGGGTGAGGGAGAAGGGTTCCAGCACGCGAACATGATTAATCTACAGAGTAAATATCTAGGGAGTAATTTAGAGAATGAAAAATAATTTGGAAGATGGGATACCAAATTAAGAAAAGGCCAGATCCTAAAATTAGAGAGATGGTTTTGAAATACATAAAAGTCAGATCATGGATCAACCACGTGGTTGGGTAGTTTCACATGTTGGGATTGATTAAGATTTAATAAATTTCCTGGAATATGGTAGAGATAATGGTTGTGGGTTAAAAGTCTTCCTTTAATCCGAGAAGAAAGTGAATCATGGGAAAATCTATGAAACAAGATAATGGTATGACACAGAGTAAAAAGGATGCATGTTTTGGTAACTCAATGGTCACATAACTAATGGGGGATTAAAAATTATTTTAATTAATTTAAATGGATTTAAATGGGGTAATAAAACATTTTTTGTCAAAAGATACATTATTGGGGATAAATTGGAAGGTCCTTGAATAATAGGGAAGAATTAACAGTTAGGTGAGTCTATGTCTCCCTTGCACCATCGCCCTGAAACTATCACCCTGACACAATTTCCCTGGAACCATCACCCGGCAACGTCGCCCTATAATTGTTTCCCTGGGATCATTGCCATAGTACTAATGCCTATTGGTGTTATGGAAGACCCTTCGGTGCCACCGATAACCATCGGTGCATTCGACGCTCATCGGTCCCACTGATGGTCATCGGTGCCACCGATCGTTCAATCTTGAAATTTGGAAAACTCCACAATGAGTCACCGATAGTCCCCAAGACACCCCAAACACAAGAATTTGTCCAAGTAATGGAACATGACGATGTGATCCATTACAAATAATTAAATCTTCAATCACAATGAATATAATAATAAGATATGACACGTTCAAAAATTGAGATTCCCCTTCTATAAATAATTCCAAAATTAAATAACTCAAATATAATTTTTTCAAAGGAGACAACAATCATAAAATATATAACACCAAAATATTTTACATATCCTAGGAAAATTTAATTCATTTCTCATAATATCATAATTAATGGATATCATACATTTTTCTTACCATTCCACTCCAATTATATTTACACTGATGCAAGATAAGGATACAGAACACTAGTACCTCATAAGTTAATAATAGTGTATATTTCCCTAACATCCAAATAAGAAAAATAATTTCTTGATGATAAAAAAACACACTCATTGAAATATTTAAAACTACTCAAAAACCTTTAAAATGTACAAAATGATTAACTAAATGCAAGGTCACCATCTTGTGTTCCAATACGATAATTAGTAAAAATTTGCATGTTTATATCAGTCATCCATGTAACTAAATTCAATTCATACCATATTTGGTACTTCCGTCATCATTATATGTTATCTTATATTCTCTTGTTTGACTACTCAATCTTCAGTGGGCATTCCCTAGGTTACATGCACATTCTAACCATTTCTCATCATCATATAACCCTTAAAACATTATTTTAATATGGGTATAATGAAAGGGTTTACATATTATATTTAATAAAATGTAGAAATGACCCTAATTGTACATTTATTCTACCTAAATACCCAAGATTCAAAAAATAATGTGATCATGATCTGTGATGTAACAATTAAGATGGAGACTGAAACTAAAAATTGATGGAAGACGAAGGATAGCCATATCTATATTTAATATTTGTCCTATGAATATTGACAAAAGGAAAATAATAAAATTATGTTTCAATTGAAGAATGTGGGGATAATATTATTAAGATATTTTTAATGGGATCCTAGTTTAATTAAGAGAGAATGTGGAAGGGATAGTTAAGATTTTATTTATAATAAAATTCTATCATTTAAAATTTTTAAAAACGTATATACTTTTGTCCACATTATACCTGGTATGTGGACACTAATGACATGATGGTTATCTTAGGTCATTTAACATCCATATAGAATGTTATCTAGTTACCTATATTTTTCTACAAGAAACTATTTATATCTAATAACTTTAGTAACATCACTTATTTTCTCATAGTCTTCCTAGTAGGATCCTACCTAAAATTCAACACAATTGTACTATAGTTTAGGAACATATTTATTAACATCACTAGTGTAGAATGTTCCTCCCAAACCACTATACCCCAATCAATCCAACCATTAATTGATATACAAAGATAAAAAATCCAACGTTCAATGAAAAAAAATTCAGTAAGACCATACACAATTAAGTCCTTGGAAGTTAAAATTTAATAATAAAAATAAAAAATATAACCCTTGATATAAAACCAATCATGAGAGTTTATATCTATTTCCAGTGAAATGACAAAAAATGGGTCCCAATAACCACACTACTCATGAAAATAATATATTATTTATATATGTATTTTGTTTATGAATATACAAAAATATAAATAAAATTTCACCAACAACTAACATCCATGAACTAGAAGTTATATCCATATTGTAAAATGTCATATCTCTTGTCTAAATTCTATTATTTAGAAGAGGATTTAGATTAACAATTAGTTATAAATTCAATAACCAACCACAAAATTTGTTTTTGGGTTTTTGGTTATCATATTAAATATAATATAGATATGTTTTTAGTGAATGGAATATACCATTTATAATATAGTAAAATATTCACATGATACTCTCATAAACCTATATCTTTAAATAACCCATATAAACTAGAGGCTAAAACCATCAACCATTTTTAATTAATATCATGTTCATTGATAGTCTAACTATTATTATGAAACGTAGAATAAGTGAATTAATATTTAAAGATAGTAACATGAAAAATAAAACATAATCCATTGATATTATCACAAAAACTGTGTATATAAACACTCAAATAAATCCATTTGTAGTTGAATATTATTATAATAGAATTCAGTAGAAAATTATCTTGTTTCAAATAAGAAAATATAATTATTTCTAAACATATAAATTTGTATCCACTATTATATTTTTTAATAATAATATTATTTATGAATGTTAATATTATATTTTCAATTATATTAATGTATTGAAATTTTGAATTTAAAATTTCTTTTATTAATTAGACACTAACAAAATTCTTCCATATATATATATCCCATATTCATTTCTTATTTTACCATATAGAATCTTTAATATAAGTATATAAAACATCAATTTATGTTTCATTTTAAGAATATATAAAAACATTTACAAACTAGAATGTTTCATGAACATGAAAAATAGTTAATAAAGATGAAGTTATCTAGTGATCATAATATAATTCAAGAAATATTTGAATGACCTTCATTACAACGTTGAATAAAAAATTCATCATAAGATGTATGATTGATGATAAAATGGATTTGATAAAAAGATCCCAGGGGTTAATAGTAAGATCTAAATTTTTTCTCATTTAAATATAAATATTCCAAGAGAAAAAAGTGTACCTAGAATGAAACTATGTCTAATAAATATTTACACTACTAAATTTTATGAAAAATTTGATAATTAAATTCAATTATAATTAATACATGTTATAAAAATCATAGATGTATCATCATTCCACCATGCTATATTTCCATTGCTCCTAGAGTCTAATGATTTTTCAAATAAAATAAATCTCAAATATTATTTGATTAGAATTGAATAAAACCATAATAATATATCTTTATACAATATTCCATCAGTTGTATTTTTTGATCATTTATATGGTTAGTGGATCGTATAACTATGGAATTAAAATATACTAAATATATGAATGAGTCAGTATACTAAATATCATAAAATCTTCAACATTTAAATATTGAATTTTTTATGGATGATTATGTTTTATGGAACAATCAAGATGGATAATACATCTCATGTTCTACTATGAACTCAAATACTATTCCCACAAATCTATAATTAATATTTTAATGTTTAATGATTATAATAAAATGTTTAAACACACATATTTTAAAAATTTGACAATATAAGTAAACATAATATAATAAATTAAAACCCCATGGTATAAGAGATGTAAATATCATTATAAAAATTATTCAGTATGATTAGTAATAATAATAAAGTTTATACTAATAATTAAAACATATTGTAAACAAAATACCACACGTCAATGAATATATCCTAATACCTTAAATTTTTTATAAAACTCTACATTTTAAGACTCCTCTTAAGTTAGTGATAATAAATAAAATTGACCATGAAGCATTTATTTAATATTATTGGAAATAATAAATGGAATTAAGCTAATATATAGACACATGTAAGACATTTCCAATCATAATTAAACACAATGTAATAAAAAATTTCCCTCATATTATAAAAAATTTCATTATATATTTTTCATAAATCATTATTATAAAAAATATATACAAATTTTATATTGACACAATTAATAAAAAATAACCAGTAGTTAGATAAAATAAAGAAAATATCAATGAAAAATTTATCCAAATAAAAGACAATGTATAATAATTTCTCACACATAGAATTAGATTATTATTTATATATCACCCCCAATATACTTCCATAAAATGACCACAAAATATAGAAATAAAGTGTACTATTGGAGTGTGAATAATATGTTTTAAAGTATCATCCCCTAAAATTCTCAAGTGTAAATTTGAGTAGAATATATTATTCCTACATTAATATATTTTTTAAAATAAGATTATTAGACAACCAAAATGTAATAAGAAATTTAAAAAATTTATATCACATATATAAAACTCTATAAAAAACAAAATATATATCAATATTATAATCCAATAAATCCAAAATATAACACAATGTTAACTACAAACCAACACCAACAAATATATAATTTTATATACAAAAAAATCACCTTATCGGCCTAATTGTCATATAATCAACATAAAATAATTTAACCACCAATATAACATCAATAATAAACCACAATAATATGAGATAGGGAGTAAATAAATCTATCAAAACCTATAATAGTTTCTTACAATAAACATTTGATGTTGCTTTTTTATTGTGAATAATATTTGATAGTGTATTTTGCTGCTTGAATAGAATAATGGTAACATTTTATCAAATTCAGTTAACCATATCCCATTTATCATCTTGTTCACCAATAAATTTCAGTAAATAAATACATGGTAATTATCACTATCAAATCATATATTCATTATATAAAAAAGTTGAGTTTTAATAGATATTTATCAAAAAAACTATATAGAGAAAATCACCTTTGGAAACCCAAACAATCAACATCCCTATATTAGGAAGACCAAATTCATCATTAATATTAACCCTATTAAATTAATAACATTATCTAACACTATGACTATTCTCCATATGTGTTCTATAAAAAAAATCAAATATCCTCATTTGTATCATTAACTGAAACAAAAACCACGAATTAGGTTAAATTGATCGATCATACCTGTTATCATATAAATTTCATTTTCAATTATTTAATTTGGAATATTTATCCAAATATATGAAATTTGACTCAACCTTCAATATAAAATACTTTTATATTTATTATATAAATTTTAAAGTATTTATCAGATATTTTAGAATTTTTAATGTAATTTTTTATGACCCCTATGATTCCCAGACATGACTACATGATATTGGTGATAAAATGAGAGGAATTTCAGTATATGGGATGCGAAAAATGTTATTATTGGTACAAAGAAACATGTAATATTGTGGAAATAATGCTCTAACAATAATAAATAACATGAAATTCTATTTTTATGTCCCCCATGGTAAATTAAAAAATCCAAAAAACAGATATAATTTAAATATTGATTTATATGAAAAGCTATTTTTTGGGCTTGTCATAATTCTACCTATGAACACTATTGTGTTGTCATATCAAAATTGAATGATTTTGTTACACGTATATAAATATGTGTCATGGACTAGACATGCCACCTGGGCATACATTGAAGACAATATAACAAATTGCTTCCCCACTATTTGGATTGACTATGATTGAAATAAAATTTAAATCTTATGATATAAATAATAATTTCCATAACATCAACATAAACTGATAAAACTATGAAAATGAACATAAACACTATAAAAAATAATAGAAATAAAAAATGTTCATTATTATATTCAACTATGACTAATTCCTCTAAATTTTTTTAATCTTATGATCCATTAATTATTAACTACAATTTTAGAAATAATATTCCATAATTGAAAATATTGGAATGTTGATGATTTAGACTCTCCTAAATATTAAATTTTATTAATGGGTAATTTCTCTTAAAACAGAGTATCATAATAGTCATATAATATCAGGAATAAATTATTTTTGGAACATAGGAGAGATATATTTTTTAAATAAAATAGGGTTGTAACTCCCATATTTATTCTTGAATATCTACCGAAAAAATTTAATATCCAATATAACGAATTCATTTTAAAAAATCATAAACACCATATAAATAATAAAATGAATAGAAAATTTTAAATACAATGGAAATGATATTTACTAACCCATTACATCACATACTCGGAAAAATAAAATAGTTTTTCAAAATTATTAATTAAATATATTCTATAAATATCATCTATATCACAAAACTCAGATACCAAAAAATCATATCAATTTTATAAACATGGGTAAAAATCTTATTCTATGATCATTTACTTCCTCACAATCTTCCATCCTTTAAAAATATCAAATATAATCATTATAATGAATGAAAAAATAATTATCTAACAAAAATTTCATATAAATTAATATCCTAATTGTAAACAATAATTTAAAATCATAAATTAATGAAAATAAAAAAAATCACATTATTGAACATTAAATTATGGTTAAATCTTATATGTTCTCTTATATTTTATTACTTGTCTCTAATGATGTATTATTTTAGTAATAACTATACCTTGAAAAAATATGTAAATATAAATCTCTAGAAGATATTAAAAAAATAATTATTTTTAATATGATGATGTTATAATCTTTTACACTATTTACTAAGATTTGGTGTTTACTTTATTATGAAGGTACAAGACATAGTGGATCACATCATGAAGAATTTATTATTTTACCATACATACATACCTAGATACATACATTACTTCTATATAAAATTATAAAAACAAAACATTGCATGAAAAAAATCATACATACTGGAAAATGATTCAATTATTCCTTCCCCATATCTTGAAGAAAAGAAAAAAAATTATAGGGGAGATATTACATGACAAATAAATGTTAGGTACAATATAATATATCATTAATAGAAAAATGGCAAACAATATGGTATATTGTACAATCTATACATATTGTTTATGATCCTTAAGTTCATCTTAAAAATACATATCCTTTTCAAAAATCATAATAAAAATTACATTGATGATAATAAAACAAATATTAAAATAGGAGATACATAATTTCATAAATCATTCTCTTATTGACAATGTATTTTTCCAAGACTTCCAAACCATTATCTTTATGTCCTTTTTCTATGAAATTTCAATGAATTAGTCATTATGCATGAAATACCAAACTATGTTGGCCAACTATGTTTTCTCATGATAAAATTGATATGTTAAGGGTATATTAATAATTATGACCCACATATAACGTACATATGTACAATATATTCTATATATATTTAATCATGAATAAAATTGATAATCGATATGCATTATAAATAAATAAATATTCTTATTGAGTAAAGTGTCTAAGGTGAAAATACTTCCAATGTAATTTAAATAACATTCTTAATAAGTTTACTTTAACAAAATCAATATGTAACAAGGGTACATGGATAATACATTATTAAAATGGTAAATATATCACTAAAAATTACATATCTATTTATTCTAAAAATAATAATATAAAATTCTAGAGAACATAACATCAAGGAACAAAGAATATTTCTAGTCAAAGAATGAGTCATAAACCATAAACCAATAATGGTTAAATAGAGGACATTAAATCATTAAAAAATATGGTTTTTAATTAATGAAATATCATTTAATAATTAGTGAGGAAAATTGAAAAAAATCATTAATAAGAACATGCCATAATACTTTTACAACACTATTGACAAAAGGATGTTATAAATTATTTATAAACACTTTTCTAATATTTTAATGATACTGTTAAAATATTATTGATAAAATAATATAATATTAAGAATATATTATTCATTTAACTGAAAATTTACCGTATAATATAAAATACACGTATGTAAATTGAATTCAATATACAAGCCTTTCATAAAATAATACCTATTTCTTTTAACATTAATACTAATAGTTTATAGAATAATGGGAACATAATTTTCTTTGAGAACACATATAATAATTTAAAGGAAGTTAAATAAAAAATAATGGTATTAGAGGGTAGAGAAGTTATTGAAGTTATAAACATTAAAAGACATTCCTTCCATATATTTTAAAATAGTCAAAAGATGATTTTTTATAGTTTTTTTTTAAAAACTCCATAATATCTAGTGATTTTAATTTACATTCTATTTTATGTGAAAATAATGATTTATATTATACACAATGTGAATTATAGAGGTTCAATGAAATGGAAAATAATAGTAATTATATTTGATAATTATTAACAGATCCTTAGGTTGGAGGGTATGAATAAGAATAAAAAAATTATCAAATATAAATAAGTGATATTTTAATTACTAAAAAAAATTAATTAAATGAATAAAATTTAATTTCATATTTTTTTAATTTGTAAGGAATAAAAACAAATTAAATGTTTTCTATAAGAATAATTTTATTCTAAAAATCTGTTTCTAAAACATCCCTTATAAGTTATTTATTATTAATTTATACCATTTATAAATTAAATTATAAATAAAATTATTCATTACTCAAATAAACATCTTAAAATATTCATATGTTGATTTTTTAGGAATTTTCTGAAAAGATTTATTTTTATGTGAATTGGGAAACATACTGGCTTTAGCGAAATGATTCATTAATTCTAAGATAAAATCCATGTCCCAGTATCTTTAATTTTTTTTAAAGTCACATAATTCTCAATTGATTAAAAACAATCCATTTATTTCAATTTGAGTCAATATTTTACATTGCTTTGGTGTAATGTTTTTTATCTCTAAAAGGGTATTCTTCTAATAAAATTGCGCTATTTTATAAACTTATATAAAAAATAATTTACGTAAATGATGCAAATAGAGACATGAAAATAAATTTTATATTTCAAATAACTATTTAAATTTTGAGTAAATATTTCAATTTCATTTTTGGTTTTAATTAATATTAAACAAATTAAAAGTTAGTCATCGTGATAAAGGTTATAGTTGTTTATATATTATTGAAACTATTTTTAATCATTCAAATTACTTATATCTCTTGATCATATATAATTATATGAGTGGATTTAAACGGTAGACATATTATAATTTACTATATTCCCTTTTCTTCTATTATCATTTGACAAGGTAATTTATATTACATTATATTAATATTATATATAAATTTTCACTCTCATTATTTAAATATCTATATTATATTTTTAACGATAAAATATTTTATGAATTACTATAAATAGTTGTAATTAATATTCATAAAATAGTTTTTAACATCAATTTAATTTAAATTTTTACATATTGTATAACCACCTCGAATGGTTAATTAAGCCTGATAGAGTTCTTGAGCAAAGGAGACAAAAAAATTAGTGAATGATATTAGAAACATGAAATGTAATATTTATATAATCAGTTATGGTGTCCTATGAAATATAATTTATAATTTTAATTTATTAATATTGTTATATATATTTATATTTTAATTTCATTATTATATGAAATCCTTAGTTGAAAAAGTTTCTGTATAGTCTCAAAAATGAATTTTAATGGCATTTAATGCTTGAAATTTATTTCTAAGTCATTAATAAATAAAAAACCAATCATAAGACAAATTAACATGTAAATGTCTAACTGATCATAAATGATCCATTTGTTATCCACTATTCATTTTTAATATTACCTTCATATCATATTATTATTAACATCTTTTTTCTACATTAAATGTTAAATGGTGTTAATAAAGATGTTAAAAAATATATGTATATAAATTCCACATAAACATTTATGAATTTGATTTATTTAATTTATTTCATGATACACCATATGATTCATGATATTTCCTATTGGATCCATTTTATATAAGCTAAAGTAATATTATATTTTATTAATTCTTATATTTACAAGATTATCACCCACCTCACAAACAAAAGGGAACCACATATCCTCTATTAATTTGTCATCGTTAACCATTTATATTTAAAAATAGATAATAACATATCATCCTATCATTATTATAATGTTTTTATAATGTTTTTATTCCCCTAACACCTTCCTATAATTGACTAAGGTGTATCCTAAAGGATGATTTCTATAGAATTTCTATAACTCTTAACCGAGTTCATTCATTTTATTTCATCATATAACTCCTTAAATTATGTCTTAACCATGAGTACATAATAAAAAAAATTTCATCCTTATATATAAATTTTATTTTTTTCTTCACAACCATTATTCATCTCATTTTCCATCCAATGTAAAATGAATGTGTCTCTCATGAATATGCATGAACTACCATCTCCATGAATAGATGTTTTTAGTTCATCATAACCTCCTCACATAAATAGATAAAATTATGAATATACATTATATATATGATATACATATTATTATGGAGGGATAAAATAATATTTTCATTTCATTTCTTCTTTAAAATATATGAATGTAGTGTTCATGTGTATATAGTCACTACTATATCCATGAATGGTGTATATAAGTTTTCATTTGATAATTTTAAATAATTTTTGAAAATGTACATATATAATAATAAATATAATATTTATATCAAAAATATGTTTTCTGATATGATCATATCATTACCAAGAAGGATGGTGAAAATACCAGTCCTTGGTTTCACTATATTGGTGCCCCGATGTAATTCACCACATGTACTCAGGCATCACTAATTTCATGTTGTAGTCTACTGGATAGAATTACGGGTCAATGTAGGTATAGTGTAGAGATTATACCCTCTACATAGTTTATGATAATCATTGAAATAATATCAATAATTATGAAAAAACTATTAATGCTCAATATAATGACATAAAAAAGTGAAAATAATAAGAATGTAAAGAATGCTAAAACAATGATATATACTGACTGAAAAACAAAAATGTATTCCAGATACCAAAAATGATCCTCATAAAAAAATTATCTTTATTTTCTGTTAAAACATAAATCTAAAGCATGTTCCTTATCCAAAACCTATACCTAAAAACATTTATCATATTCTAGGGTACGAAAGTTCCATAATGTACATATAAGGGCATGAGTAATGCTCCTGGGACACCACCAATGATGTCTAAATAAATAACTAGTTAAAAAATAATATATAAATGTAACCAAAAAATAGGATGAGCGATACAATAATGAATCATGTCTCACAATTTTTTTAATATTTATCCATTTTTACCATTTGGTTCCATTGTTTCATTCATCCAACCAAAAAAACATAAGAAATTCTAGAGATATGAATAAAATATCATATGGTTCATTAATTTTACATAAGAAGTTTATTCCATAAAAATTTCAGTATTGATTCCAAAAAAAATTGAGTTAATTACCAAAACCAATCCAGACTATATTTGTTTATGGATATCCAAGAGGTAACCCTAGACATAAATAAAATGCATCATGTGAAATAATTATAGTACCTAGATCATTCTGAATTCACCCTATTTATAATAATTAGCATCATTTCCATCACATAATTTCAATGATACAATGTTTTATATCCAGCAATCCTATATCAAGGATATGCAGAGAATATCCAATGTCCTTACCAATCGCTAACAACTATCATATACCTCATCATTAACCATTCATCAATTCACCAATCATATGGTTCGGATTACATGACATTTTCATCAAGGGTGCACCAATTTCCAAATTCACTCATTCACACAATATGACATAATAATATTCATTGAACAATTCCACAATTAAATCATTTTACCATTTTATCACTTTACAGAAGCATGTCAAATTTCCTTTTCTAATTTACCATATTATCATATCACTACACATACATTCTTTAGGGTATGCTAAAAATTTCTAATGACATGATAATGTGTCAGTTCCCATGAAAAGAAGGGTTAACCTCATACACCCTCTATATTATTATTCAACAAGGACCCCACATACCGTTGAATAATGAATAAATAATATATATATAAGCATATTTCCCTTTTCATCAATGATTTAAATAGGCACCCACATTGGAAATTTGGAATTCACCTTTTAATAATGGTCCATCATATTTGAGAAATTGAACATGGTCAATGTTCTTATTTATTAAATAAAACCATTAAAATATCCATTAATTAAATTTACCAAAAAGGATACCACACATTTATTTAAAATATACACATGAACCCATTCAGCAACACTTTTTAAGTAACTATGCGGTCAACACTATATTTTAAAATAAAATACCCAATATAAAGAAAATAATTTTCTTAATGAAAAAAACTAGATCAAAATCTGAAGAGCAATATTGATACTATTTTAAAAGTCTGCAATAAATTTAATTCAATATAATCATATAATTCAATTAAATTCAATCTATTCATGTTATAAACTCTTTCAATAAAATTTCAATTACTCTTCTTTACCAATACTAATAGAAAAAATAAAATTATGAACCATTAATCCCCATTAACTCTATATTTCATGATTTAATCTTCAATTACATCCCTTTAAAGTGTTTGGAATACCCCATGTGTATTCTTAGGCCTTCTATCAATTTATAAGTGGACCTAATGGTTTCCATGATAGGCCTTGTACATCCATTTTATTCCCAAATCACTTTTCATAGCCAGAGACAAAAATAATTGTAGTAAAACTACATAAGGGAAAAACCATATACACAAGGAAAATATCAATACTATAGGATAGTCATTTCGAAAACCCTCCTCAAGTTCACAAAAATTCACTCATCCAAACATGACCCTTGATTTGAACTAAAATGGGTTGAACCAGCAAAATGAATAACATATTGAGATTATGGTTTATATGATTTAGAGAGAGTTGAACCATCACACCTTGGATCTTCAATAAAATATGAGTATTGGGAGTGAAATATTTACCTTGATCTTTTATTTATAATTAAAAACACATCAAATGACCAAATTTTTAATATGTAATTGGTTGGGATTCATGGATGGCCAAACCATGTTCCAACCATGCATATCTCTTGACAAAAGAGGGGATAGACCAAATAATATCCTAGAGAAACCCACTTGGTTTGAAAATTCACGTAGATCCCATGATCCCACCTCTATATAAGGGGTGATGAGTGAAAATTTCTTATGGGTATCCCATAAGGTTTTCAAAACCACATTTATTCCACGTGTCCATCACTATCTGGGACACCCCATACCAAATAGTTTTGGTTCACAATTACTAATAATTATTCTCCAATCATGTTTTATGTTCTATATAGCCTTAATTCCACCCAATTCATTTCATAAAGCCCTAGGACACTCTAAGGAACCTTTTTTAGTCATTAAAAACACACCATCAAGAAAATTAAGAGAGTTTAACTGTATTTTCAACTGAAACAAACCTTGTAATATGGTCGGCATTTTGAAACATCCCCACCTTATACTAAATTATCCCCATGTTGTACTGCTAAGAATTACTAATCCTCTAACGAAGAAGGTTCATGCTACTATGTCCACCTATAAACTACACAATCCAAAGATTCTTCCTAAACAAAACCATGTTGTCTTAATATTTTGATGCAAGGAACCATCATACCCCCAATGGATTTTTCTCATTTAGATCCACAAAAATAATAAGATTATCCTAAAATAAAATTTCAACCTTAAACCCAATATTTCTGACATCAACCACATTATAAGTTATAGGTAATACAATTTAATCTATGGAACATAAAAAATTGTGCATAACACTACACCACATGGGAAGAGCCAACTAGCACACTACCAACACAGTACAATATATTATCTCAATGGAATGACTTATCTGGTAACTAATTTACCCTTTTTTAAAACACTAATTGTGATCATAACTCAGTGACACCTAAATGAATAGAAGGTCACCCACCCAAATTCCCCAACGCATGTCGATCCATGATTTATGCTATAGTGGGCTCATTTATTCCTCAAAAATTGAGTAAAAATTATGAAATATCTTTTTTACACATGGTTATCAACTTATTAAACATTTTCTAATGGTCATTTTGAAAACCGAAACATCAAGATAAAACTTACTCAATTTCATAAAAACCAAAAACTTATGGTGTTATTGTATTATTTTCCCCCTGGACTATGATGCTCCCATCCAAAAGAATTTCATTTCATTTCCAACCAATAATTTTTTAATCTCATTCCTTGGAAAAGAGAACTAAAATACAAGAACATCTTCTTCCAAAAGACAAACATAATTTATTGAAACTTGATTTTCCCAAACACCCACAATAATTCTCATTAACCTTAACACATGTCCTTATAAATGAGAACAAACTGTGATGGATGCATACCCATCTCCCACACAAGAACTAAGAACAAATCATCTTCCCTAAAAGTCCCACAACATCTGTCAAAAAACATCTTCCAGCTCTAAATTGAAGGACCATATGAGGTATGGAACATACTACATATGTTAAATCCACTTACCCATGTTCGATAATTGTCAACCAACTATTCTTGAAAATGTCCAATTCCAATGATCGTAACATCACCACCATAACATATCATATTAACATTAAGATATAAGGCATTGTAAAATAAACCAAATTTGACCAATGGAGTCTTTATAAAACTCCCAGATAGATTTTTTACTCAAAACCTCCATCATCCCAAAACCATCATCATGCTGTAACGCACCAACCAACCCACCTGACACAGAAACACCCCATCATTCCTTAATTTTCATACTAGTTTAACCATGTATAAACCATAGTAAGTTAAATATATTCATAACCAATCTAAGATGAGTGTTTTATCCCATATTATGGATGTATCACTCCCCACTATAGAAGTGTCGTTGTCACCACCTTCATCATGAAACTCCTACCAACATGTATCATGTTCCGATAAAATCCCAAACCTAGAAAATTACATGGTCGTACCACCGTAACATGAGAGAAATATTAAAAAATAAACTGTTTTAAACTTTTTAGAATGAAACCCACTTAATTTATCAACATACATCCCATATGAAGGACTATACTCACCAAAATTACATGGTTAACTTCCCACCATACGTCCACACTTATACCACACCACGAGTACAATCTCCATTGAATCCTTTCATCAAATAAAGATTTAACTGTAGATATGTTTTTCAAAGTAAATTATCTCCCATCATACACATGAAGGCTTCAATATGTGGTGCATGTTCTTCCATAAATTTTTAGTAAACTAAGATATTCCTAACAAATACCAACATAATATTATGTAATTATGATTTCACCTTTCCCTATGGGGACATATCAACCACAAAAATAGACTCATGTATCACAACCCATATGTTTATAATATAATAAAATCCACCACAAATAAATAGGGACTCACAAAAAAAAACTATATTGTCTCATGATACTCTTCTGAGTTGTTTTGAACTAACATTCTATATGGAATTATCATCACCACAATTTTTGGATTCCTTCACCATGATTCCAACAACCCATAATGGAAATAAAAATGATCCATAAAACCTTTGTATAATGGAAAACTAGAGTAAATCACCTCATTTAAACTGAATCCTTGTGTGATTTCCCTTGATCCACTTTCCCACACATTATAATAGAATATTGCATCACCATCATGGGTTTACCATCTCTACCTCCCCAATAACCCAAGTTGCATTATTTACTATTAAAATTCATTAAAATAGACTTTAAACAACATTATTCAAAATTATTTGTAACTATACTAAATGCATACTAAAGAAACTAACCATCACTCCGAGAAAAATCCCCCATTAGACTCGACACTTTGATTTTCTCATCTAATAACTTGGAATTTGTGTAATTCAGGTCCAACAACATGATCACCAACCAACCTGAGAATCATTCCTAATATATAATAATCAATACATGTAGTAGACAAAATTAAGTCATCCATGCAAGGTTAAAATTGAGTTCCAAACAGAAAATAATCAACATAATAGTGATTAGTGACCAAACAAAACAACACTTTTGAGACGAGCCATATGTCAAACATGAGTAATATAAGTGATTTCGTTATTAAAGAGAGTAATGTGTTTTTTTTCAATTTAAAAACACTTGACAACACCCACTATGATTAGATTCTACCTTTGAATATTTCACCCATTATTCACACCCCACGTCATCCACAAGACATTGTTATCAACCCTTGAGGTTACACTTGGTTACCAAAAATCAATGACTCCTGGCCATGAGAGAGTTGTATTTCTAAACCCATTTGATATCATAACAAGGATATCTTGAATATTCCCTAAACTAAGAATATCTCCACATTCCCTACCTTCAAAATCACATAAACATCATCATATCGATCACATATCAAAAGGCTCTGACAATATAGCTAGACCCCTCACGATTCTCCATTAGTGATCAAAAGGAACCAACTCCCTAAACTAGATTTATATCAAAAAATTGTCACTAGGATCTCCAACAAATACAATTATTTCTATCCTCCTATGATCCATAGATCATGGGAATAATTTATTCCCAAGTTACACAACACAATATTACTAATATGTGACAAAATATAATTACCATATGTTTCTCACCCATAGTTATACAACCACTACTTACAACACAACCAATCAAGACAACCCTTTTAGGGCCTGAAACAGAACTTTCATGATAAAAACTCATTAAGGTCACCAAATTAATGTTACCTAGAAACACCGCACAACCTAATGTTCATATCCTAATCGAATGAACAACGGAAAACATCTCACTATTTAGAACATTTATCCCATCAAGGCCTCATAACCCATAACTAAGGGAATAAAATTTTGGTCACACTTAGAACTCTGAAAACCTTTATATAGGATTTTATAAAAACTGATGGGATACCCATTTCAAATGTCTCGAATTGTTCCATCACTTATCATTTCTTATTAATTCATATTACCACATAAAACCCAATGATTCACATTTGAATCCTTTTTTATTAAGAAACATCCCAATATTTTTTTGTTTATTCAATTTTTCATAACTTGTGATTTTTGTTAGATATAGTGTCTTTATGATGTTACAATAGGGAAAAGATGTTTCTGACTGTCACTTTTCTTTAACCAAAAATGTCACTTGACAAGACAATTATACCATCCTACTATCAACATGTCACATGATGAGATATTAATGTAGAGTTCCACAATAGACTAATGTATAATATATAAATGGATATATGAAAATTAAATTCCCACCCATATAAATAATTTATAACCATATGCTGATATGAATTATCAAAATAAATTTAAACATCCTAAAAAAATTTACTACTTGTATTATGAATCTCATTGAACTATCGTTCAAGATAAGAATCTATATGGCATGTCGATCCTATGTACCTAAACAAATTTATGCCCACCAAAAACCTCTACATCCATACCAAAAAAAGCTATAAAAATATCATAAGATAGTAAACAAAAACACCAGGACACCAATAAAGGTTGAAATTCAATCAACAGTAAAATGAAAAGATATATAATCAATTTACCAACATTAAAAACTTAGTATTCCCCTAGGCATGGTTCTATAGGCACCCAAATATTAAATATTTATATGTTCTCAGAATATCCTAGTCTCATGTCTACCTTTACGAAATAGAATAATACAATACAATACCAATAATAACAAATGTTATTGTCTCATCATGGGCTCCAAAAAACAAATACCCTAGTCCTATTCTCTATATAACCTCAGGTGTACCTCCCCATATTCCAAAGGATATTAACATGCATCCCACTAATATGAAGTTAAAATGGGGATAAATTACACTCTTAATGGAGTAAAATATTAGTGGATAAAACTCAATAGTTATATCAACCAAATATAAATTATCAATTGAATAGAATATTAAAAGATTCAAAACAACCAAGTGAAGCATGGAATAAAAATGTTATGTACACTCTATGTGTTAGAAAATCATAAACCTATTACAATACCAGAACTATGAAAACTGAAAGCATTGGCTCGATCCTAAAACCAGTCATGAAATCCCAGGATCCATCATATCAACGCAAACATAAACTAGAAGCTAAACCCTTACCCTAAACATGTACCTAAAATCATTTTTCACTTTCTTGAGTACCATAGAGAAATGGAGTCCTAAGACAGATTGTGTACAACTCCATTGGACACATCCAATGGTTTCTAATGTAATACCAAGTACAAAAATATTGTCTTTAGTTAACAAAATAGATGATCAATATGAAAATTGAGAATAATATCTCATAATAAGTTATTATTAATTATTCAATTACATGGTTGGATTGAATTTATTTATCCAACCAAACTAAAGAACATAGGCTAAACCAAAAATTTGAATATAAATTTATAGGTTTCATAAATTTTAATTGATAATTTAGTTCACTAGACATTCAAATCATGGTTCCAAAGAGGTTCATTCCATTACTAATACCATTTTAAATGTTTTTTCTCATCTTTCCATGACAAAACCATAGAAAAAAATAATGAACGTCATGTCAAATTCTATTTGTTCACGGATCGTCATACTGACACCCAATCCATAATAATTGGAATAATCTCTAACACAATAAATCAATGATGTTAAGGTTCATAACTAATCATCCAATATCAAGGATAAATAGATGAATTTCTAGTATTATTACCCATGGGTGGGTTCCATATTTTCCATAATCACTAACCATTTTATAAATTTTCATATTCCAAGGTTCAAAAAACACTAACTTTTAATAATGGGTTCACCCATTACAACATTCATTAATAATATATTTCTACCAAACTCTTAATTTTGGCCCAATTCCATAATTTACCCATTCAACAATTTGTTCATATATCTCAATATTTAATGTATCATGAAAACCAATAATGACAAAAAAATTTCCCATTTCCATTTCTCATTTATCCTATTATTATATAGTTATACGTTCACATTATTAAGTAAAGATAAATGGTCATTGATTACATAATAAAATGTCATACAATACACAAAAAGGATTAATCTCATAAACCCTCTATGTCAATATTTACCAATGTCCCCATGAACCATTTGAATGATGAATGAACAAAAAAACCCATCATCATTCACATATCATCAATGTTCAAAACAAAAACACAATTTAAACATTTTAATGCCTCCCTTTCAAACAAGGGTCATCCTATATGAGAAATGAATCATGTTTCAAGGACATAACTTCAAATAAATATCATTAAATTATCTATAAAGACATTTTAAAAAAATAGGGAACTACAGACTCATTTTAAATAAACACATTCACCCACTCAGAATTCCATTTGAAACCACCTCAAGGTTAACAGCTAATTTTAAAACATTGTCCCATTTTTATAAAAAAAATATTTTTCTCCATGAATACAATGGGCATATAAAAATCCAAAGAACACAATTATAACTATTTAAAATTCTCAATTTTATTTCTGTAAATCCTAATACAGTAATAATTTCAATTCCAATACTTTATGTCATAATTTTGTTTCACAATATATAAATAGTTGTAACATCCACCTATACTAACATAAAAACTACAATAACAACTTGTTCGTCATCATAACCTTGCTATTTAATGAATAAAAAATAAATTACATCCCTTTAAATGGTTAAAGAATCCACATGAGTATCCATACACCTAGTATTAATTCATCAATAAATCCAAAAGTGTATTTGATTGGTCTCACACATCTATTTATGGACAAATTTACCTTTTAAAGTCTAATACACCAAAACATAGTTAGAAAACAAATACCAAATCACACATAAAATAAAGTTCATATCAAGAATATGTAGAAAATCAAATAGACTAAATACCTCATATTTTAACCACTCATCAAGAGACATCCATGTATTATAACACAAATGAATACAAAAAACAAGATGTTGAACACACACGAATATTGCTTTATAAGAATCGAATAGAAAACAAACAAACCAATATGGTTCTTATAGATAATTAGATGAAGTTGATTTCGGGACGTACTTAGAGAATTGATTAAATCTAAATGACACTTTAAATTTCCAAATATTGAAGTATAATCCTCCATGTACGAGTGGAGAGATCTTCTTTATCACTCTAATCTACTAGGGGATGAATAAGGAAAAAATCAGGGGAGAAACAGTTAAGATGGAGATGGAGGAATTTCCACACTTTTTAATTAGAATACAAATTTTTCACATAGTTATAAAAATTGTGAACAAATTATATGGATCCATGTAACCATGATGTGGTAAGTTTCACCATGACTTAGAGGGACCTTAGTTGTTAGAAAAAAATGTGAAGATCTCACTCCAACAGTAATTTCTAAGGGAAGTTGGCTGCATAGTTGTATGAGAATATCATAGGGGTTTTTATGAAATAAATATTTTAGGTATGTAGATATATACTACAAAACCCACCTCACATAGTTATGTTGAAAAATTGCTATTAAAATTTCTCCAACAATGCACTAGGTTATATATGGCTCGTTTCCACCCTTTGTGTGTCTTTATTCCTCAGGACAATACCAAGACCAAATATAATCCTATGAAACACTCAATTTAAAAAATGAAAATCTTTTAACAAAAAATTAAATTGTTATGTTCCTCTTTATTGGGTCAGGATCATACCCATAGACTGAATCCACCAAAAAAACATATATGAAAATAGGAATTATTAACACATGGGATAATGAAGTCAATAAATGTTTAACAATAAGTGGGTAGATTTTTTTATAAATGAATCATATATGGTTTGAAAACTATGTATATGGTTATTTTATTGACATATAATAAATCTAAATTTAATATATGGAATGATATAGTGCTTATTAATCATGTTGTACTTGTGGTGGGGGTTGTTTTTACCTTAATCACACTTAATTTGAAAAATAATTTATAATATGTGCATACATAATTTCTATTGTTCATATATTTTTTCATTCATATTTTTTATCATGAATTCATATTTAAAGATGATATTTATTGTTTCTTTTAATTCATTATCTTTTCAAGGTGTGTTGTTTCAAAAGTTATGAAAGTTTTAAAAAACATTTGTTACAATCTCATTTTATTTTATGATGTTTTGTTTTCATATTTTATTGAAAAAAATATAGGATCTTAACCTCTTAAACATCATATAATTTATACTCCTCTTATTTTTTTGTAACATCTATTTACTATTTCTTATCTTGTTGGTTCAAAAAATAACATGCAAGTTACATGTAAGGGATACCAGCCCAACATCTTATTTTTAGTTGGGAATTTTTTTCAACGATATCAATATTCATCAAACAAAGTTTTGAAATATTTATTTTCTATTAAATTATTTTAAAGCAATTTTATACTAATTTTTTTTTCAAATTATTAGAATTAATCTTTTTAAAATGATCCATAATAATCCATTTTGGACATTCTTATACAAGTGTGTGAATGGATTTTTTTTCTAAGTATATGGCCTAAACAGATTTTACAAGCACCATGAACATTATTTGATATTCATATTCCTCGACAAGGTTCTATAGTTATATATAGAAAAAATATCTATGATTTTTTAATTGAAAATTAAATGGTATTATTTTCATAAATGAATGGCAACAATTTGGAAATTTATTAATAACTTCTTTCATATAAAAACATACAAGGACATTATTTTTTATATTTTTCAGGCATTTGTTTTTTTATTTATAAAATAATTTTTTATTGAAAATTGTTCACTTGTTATTAATTTATGTTATTATTTTATCCTTTATGGATTTGTGGTCTTTTCGTTAATTAATTTCTCATAATAACATTTTATATCACTCGTTATCTTTTTCAATAAATTATTTTCTCCCCAATGAATATATTATTATTATATTAGATATATGTGGTATTAATTATACAACTTTAATTGTTGTACTAATGATAATATTTTCAATATATAGTTTATAATGAATTGGAATTATTTATAATGTTATTAAATATTTTAATAATATATATATTTAGTAATCATGACTCAATACAAATATTTATGGATGAATAAGACATAATATTTATGTATTATATTTTGGATTCATTATATGAGTAATTAATTAAACATATGTTAGATAAGGGTGTGGCCTAGTTAAAAATTGACCCGTAATACATTGACTAGTCTCATGAGATAATAATGGTGGAATAAGATTTTTGGTAATCAGTCTATACCAACCTATACAATGAATTTTCATTATCCATGTCTCTGACTATAATATCCATGAATTTTTGGCTATGTAAATAATGTGAAGATTAATCTTTTATGATATTACACATTTCTCCATTTGAATATTTATTTTTTACTATCTATGTGATTTTTTAGTTAATATAATCAATGGTTTTACTTTATGATAATGTTTTTTAGAAGAAATTGAGGTCATATCTTGAAGGAAAATCCTCCTTTACTAAAAAATAATTAATATTACACCAAATGAAAGAAGGGGTTTTTTTGGAAAAACTCTATTTTTAAGAAAGGAAAAAAAATCTTTTATGATATAATTGAGATGTGCCAACTCAGAAACATTGATCCCTTTTGTTTTCTATATCATCCCCTAAGTAACCTGATTCACGGTAGGCATTAATAATTATATATATCATGGATGAGTGAGAATACCTAAAATTTCTCTATCGAGTAGATAGATTCCATGAAATATGATGTTCAATTCCATATTTCTCAAACAATGATGGTAAAATAACACTTAAGACATATGGTGAGACAACCATGTTTCTTTTCAATATTAGTAGCTTTGATGATCCCCATGAATCTCAGCCTCTAAAAAAATGGGACATCTTATAAGGGCCTTAAATTCATCACATTACATTACCAAGATAATTTCAAAAGAAGGTACCATATCCCAAAGGATTTAGGTTATTTCTTGAAACTTAATCATTGTTATATTCTGTTTAAATTTTTTTACTTTTATTATGATTTAAATAAAGGATTTTTGAATGAAACCCCATGATTAATGGTTTTTTTGTGTTATGTAGTTATTTTCTAATCTAATATCGATGTAATTTATATTTCTAGTTTTCCATTATTGTTAAACAGATCATTATTTCATTAGAAAATCCCTAGTATATTGTAAAAATGTAATAAATTAGGCCCCAGAACTAGTTTACTAGAGAATAAGAAGCATCAATAAGTTTAAATGAATTTTATTAAGAACATTGAGAACTATATTTTAGATTGAAATATATAACATGATAATTATGTTAATCTATTAGAATAGTTGAGATCGTTTTAGGAATTTTTATTCAATGCTTAAATATTCAAGATGATTTTGGACTATCAAAGTGTGTTATATTGTTTATAAATGGCTCATAGAGGATGTACTGGATTCACAACTCATGTTCAATGTTGAGATTTCCATATTGAGCATGCCTTTACAATGGGAGTCTCAACTGGGAAGATCGTGGAAATATAATTGACACTCACATAGGATATAATTAATATCCATTCAGATATTGAGTAACAAAATAGGAAATAATATTTAGTTATTGATTTTAATATTTTTCATAACAAATGATATTAAGTTATGATTTAAAATAAGAACATAATTGTACATCCATTCTCATTAAACGAGTGAAAATGGAGATTCATGGTTTTTTATGTGATAAGAAGAAGTTAAGTGAAAAAAATAAACATCTTAAATGTTAATAATGTGGGATGAAGAACTTGGGTAAATGAATAAATATAAATGATATTTGTTACAAGGTTGGAGAACAAAGGTAATCATGATTATGATTAAAAAGGAGAGAAATAATCTTTTAATGTCCACTTCATTAACTATAAAAAGATGGGGAATTATGAAAACCAATTCTCAATGAATAAATGATTACTAAAACAATTGTGTTATGGTATTTTTTAATTATATATTGAAATACATTAGGGATTATAAATAGAGTTAGAATCAATATAGAATAATTATTGAATATTTTATAGTAAAATGTGTTATATAATAAATTTTTAATGTTTTATTGTGGATTTCAGGTAGTTTATTTTGTGTAAAATATTTTATCAATGGATGGATTATATATTGATCATTCTAAGGCAACCATAAAACAACTATCATAGATGCATTTAAGAATTAAGGATTTAAATTTAGTGTAATTATTTGTAATTTAGAGAATATGTTATTGTGATTAATTATATTTTGGTTAGAGGATTAAGAAGAAACATCAAAAGGTAGTTCCAGTAATATTTATTCGAATATAAAACAAAAAATATAAGAATATTTCCAAAGACATGATGATTGGTATTACAAACCCCAATAATTTTTACAAAAATGTGATGTTATTAAATGATATTATAAACAATAGTTAATGTTATTTTTTGAAAAGATAATGTGATAATTGTTGAATATTTCTTCATTTTATTTATATCATTGTAATTCAGGTGGTTTGGAAAAAAATTAATTATTTTTATGTGTTTTTTGATTTCACTATTTTAAAATGTAAATATATAAGTGATAAACAAGTTATTCTATAAAATGAAGAATATTTGATCAAATCATATTCAGTTTTTATTCAAATTTAATCTACCTTATTTGAATACATTATAATTTTTATGTTGTTATTATTGTGATTTTATTGATTAATTTTTTGAATTTTTTATTTTAGTAATTATTTTAACCCTTTATAAATAATTATATTTCAGATTAGAGGAATAAATTTTCATCATTTTGTGAATGTTATGGTTTATTGAAAATTTAATTTAGTCCTTTAGATGATAAAAATTAATTATGATCATGATTTGTTTGAAAAATGATGAAATTATACTAAGAGAATGAGATGAAATCAAGAATAGTAATGTTATCATATTTTATTTCCTAATTGTAAAAGAATTTATAAAATCTATGAAAACTAATGATAAATATATCAATACTTCTATGAAATTTAACACTCATATACCAAGATAATATATCAATGTCTCATTTTCATGTGGGAGTATAATATATTTAAATTATTAAAAGTATACTGTTAAAAACATAGAAAATAAATTTCATGATAAAATCGATATTTGATCTTAATAATATGTTGTTATATATTTGGTAACACTATAATATTTTGTGAAAATATTTTATGTAGAAATTTATTTCGATCGATATTTTTCATAATAGACAGCATCGAATTAAGATTTCATTACACACAACTCCAAATTTTCCATGTGATACATGAAATATTGAATTCAACATGTGTTGCAAAAAACTCCATGTTTAAATAAAAAGTATCATATTATTAATATTTTAATATTTAAAACAATAGTTATCACCTAGCTACTAGGATAGATGGTATGAATAAGTTTAACAAAATTTTGAAAATATATGTTTTAAAATTTTATATAAAATTAAAACATTATTGAATAATTAATTATAAATGAAAACAAAAACTTTTTGCAATGAAATGAAATGTTTTTTAAAAATATATATTCACGAAAACAAACACTTATTACTTCAATACATTAAGAAAAATGATAAATGATTTTAAATAATGTTACATAATATACAATCAATAATATTTTTAACATTCCTCTTCGATTTTTTAAAGTCAATAGATAAAAATAATTCTAATTTTATGTTTGTAGACTTTTTTTTAAAAATTTATTTTCCTCATCTTTTTCACACATGTTAAAAAACACTTTTTTGAAATTTTATTCATTTTTCTAAATATATTGTCTATATTATTATATAATGATTTTTTTATAATTTTTAACGAATAATTTTCTTAATGAATAGTTAAATATATTGGTTTTTATTCAGAAGTATCATTTATTTAATAACATTTAGAAAATTTTTTTTGGATATTTTACGAGATATTAGATAAATTATATATATATAAATAAATTTTTTTTCATTGGATTCATTTTCTCACTGAATTGTGATATTTTTTTCTAGAAAATATTATCATTTAATGCCACTTTCTTTTCACATTTGATGAATTATTTTTACATTAAAATCTTACTCTAATATAATAATAATTTGGGAAAATAGTTACAATACTTTAAAAAAGTATAATTTATATTATTTATTTGGATTAGCTAAATATTTTACCTTAATAAATTTTTAGAATAAATAAAAAATTATTTTTTTGGTTAAAGTAAAAATTGGTTTTCCCCGGGGTTAAAATAAATGATAAAGTTTAAAATTTTCCCTAAATTTATTAAACCCTATTTTATGGATAATCCTTAAATAATATATAATATTTTAGAGAATGGATAATTATGGAACATTTTGGATATTAAAAACCACGGGAACACCTTTTTATTTTGAAAAATTACACATCTGCCATTCGTCACCATTATTAAAGGCCAACACCTCTCATATACTCTTCACACATTCCAAAACCATGGGATCAATAATGAATTTAAAATATCACTCCATTAATTAGATACTGTAATATTATACTCAGTTTGATAATAAATCCTTCATATGAAGGCTTTCTATGTAAACCATAAGTCATTTTCTGAAATAGAGATAACATCTGTAAAATTGAATATTACATTATTTTTTCATCCACACCCAATATTTTTTATATTACAATGATGATAAAATATACTAACTTTATTCTATATAGTTATATTTTTATTTCAAGGGCATTAACTATAAGAATCCGGACATCCAGGAAATGTCTTTTGAAATCAGCATTTATTTGTACAGCGGACTACCGTCTCGTGGACTAATGTAATATTATTTTACATTACCACCATTCACAGTGGGAATAATTATTGATTTATAGATATTTATGATATTATAATTCTTTTATAATAATGACATAAAATGTACATTATTACTCTCCATTTATTTGGAATACAAAAACACCATTCCTGTGTACAACAAACTACAAGCTCATGAATGGTAGTGATTTGTTCTTCACATATGCTTTACATTATAGGTAATAATGATAAGATTAAATAAAAATAAGTGACATATATTACATTATCAATACTCTATAATGTAAATATATTATTTAATTTCTATTATATCGATCATTTGAGAAAATGGTAGCAACATTCACGAATATGTACAACCAATCATCTCAATAAACAATGTGCTGTATTTTTATCTCTAGATTTTATAGATTATTATAAATACATATATGAAATATTTATATTATATCTAAGTGATTTTAGAAATAAATATTTTTATGGAAACATGATCTTTGTAATAGGGATTCAAATAAGAAAACAAATCATTCAAGAAAAATGTAGTAGTTATTGTCCAAAACACGACATTAACATGGAATATGTAATAAAACGGTAACAAAAACTTATAAGTAAATAATAAATTGTATGATTTATATATGTATAGTTTTATAATATACATGTAACAAAATTATATATATTATATAGTAGTATTAAATTTTTATAATGTAATTCAATACTTATCGTATGGGATTTACATGTCATAATTATTTTTTGTGAGACAGAAGCCATATTGACAATGTATTTCTTAGATACGGTTTATATAAATCCCATTAATTTCATTTCTAATAATAATCAGAAAAATAAGGGGGATTCAAGATAAATTTTATGACCTACCTTTTATTGGTATCATGTTTAAATGGATTCAAAATTAATATTGGTTTTAATTTACAATATCTACATTTATTATTATAATTTATAACTAAGTATCTAATTTTTAAATTCCATAATATACCTATCAGTATTTCTAATTAGTTTTCATTTAATATAGTTATTATTATTTTTCATTTCATGGTTCCATTTTACATTATTTGGTGCTTCTAATAACTGATTAAATGTTTATAATAAAATCCGACATTATTTGTTGCTTCTGTTAAAAATCGATTTTCCTATGAAAAAACATTTTTAAAACATTTTGTAAAAAATATTTTAATATTCTCCTATGATTTTCAATATAATTTTTAATCATGTTTTAATAATAAAAACTGTTATAAAATTTAATTTTCTTTTATCTTTCCAAACATATCCCATTTTGATTTTACCCATAATTTGATTAGAATCATTGTTTTTGTCCTGAATAGAATAAAAAATATTTCCTTCTATCATGAACACTAATGATTTAAATATTACCTTAATATCTTAGAAATTTTAATTTCATAGAAATTTTTTCTTTATATTGGGGGTATTTTTTATATTTTAAATAATTGATTAAAATTTTAAAAGGATTCTACTTTTTTACTTTGTTTGAAATTTTTATTTCAATGTAGATACGTTATATTCATAAATATATATCAGAACTTATTTTTAGTATTACATTATAAATTTTTTGGGCTATTTTAAGAAAAATGGATTTCTAGAAAATATAATTGATTTTTACATTAAAAAAATAATATTCATTGATAAGTTATTTTTAGAAAGAAATGATCAAATTAGTCTTTATAAATAATTTTCAATATAAGATTACATCCTTTGATGTTAATTATGATTTATATGGTATTTTATCCCTATAAATCATTCTTATAATTTATCTAGATTATAATGGCCCATAACTGTCATATATAGATATTACATCTATAATTGTAAAATATTTATCATATAAAATAATAAATCCAAGATATAAACTTATAGGATTAGTGTATTTGAAAATTGGAAAACATAAACAAATGATTAATAAATAATCTACATCATCTCTCACTTATTTCTTAATGAAAAGAACCCATTTGTGCATCTTACTTAATATCTTTATTCGTATCTATAGGAAATAAAACAAAATAAAATGGGGAGATCAAATTATCAGTAAGAGAAGTCAAGAGGGAAAAATTAAGAATAATGGAATATTAATATGAACATAACGTTTGAAATTTATATCCATCATATCGAGGATCATGACACACTATCATGAAATAAATCATAGAAGTTAATAAATAATCAATAAACATATTCCATATAGGCGTAAAATTTGACATAAAATTGGGTCATAAAAATAATTATAAAATATCATTTCCATATTATTCAAGTCTTACTACTAATAAAAACATGGTATAAAAATTCATCTAGTGGACTGATTTCACTCCCCATTTCGTCACCATATTCCTAAACTGAGATTACTACCCATTCTAGTCCTATATTTTTTAGTCGAGTTTACTACCAATTTTAGTTTTCATATCTCATGAGATATTAATTAATAATAAATGTATTATAGTTATAGGTATTACCCACCAATCACATAATTAAACCCAGAAATATGTTTTCTATAACAACAAAATTAATTCTTCCTATCAATCCCCATAAAAATTTCGTTAATAAATATCATTCTCTCATTACAAAACCCAAGTAAAAGAAATGTGGTTCATTAATATCATTACATCATAAATATAAATTATACATATTTATAATAAGTATATGATACTTGTAATATCTCCAAAATAAATCATTTGTTACATCAAATAATGTTATTGTAAATGGAAAATTATTTTGAGAGATCACTTGAAAATAATTCTCGAGTAAAATGTCATTTTATATTTGAAGATATTTTCTTATCTTAAATTTATAGGAAAGATTTAATGAAATCATTTTATGTGAAAATATAATTAAAAGATTTTATTAAATAATTCACGACATTAAAGTGTAATTAAAGTGTAAAAATATTTTCATATCGTATAAATTAAGAAAACAAACTCTCCTAATTTTGCTGGAAAAGTCAGAAATTTCCTCATTTGGAAAAGGACAAAAGATTTCATTCAAAACATATAGTAAAAATAAAAAAATGGGTAAAAATTAAATTAAATAATTGTATAATAATATTATTAATATCTTGGAAATGATTTTTTAGAAACATGGAATTGAATATAAATATTTCCTAGAAGATACTTGTGAAAAAGCAATACTAAATAATAATGAAATTATGGAAATAACCATTATATTTTTTCATTGTTTCATTCATATGTATTTTAATCTCATTAATAATTTTTTAAATAATGTTATTATATTATTATATAACCATAAATATATTTATGATATCATATCTGATCATGTTATCTCTTATTGTTAATAGTATTTCATTATTATTTTTTCTCGGCTGTTAATTATATTTTTTTATATGTTTTTTGTGTCATAGAACTCTCAATTATTGTCAATATGATATAGTTTCATAATTTAAATAATTATATTAAATTAATTTATAACATATTTAATCATTATGTAAATTCATATAATCATTACTGAATGGTGAATGTAGAAAATTAATCACATCGCATTGTGGAGACTATAAGTTGTACACACAAACGAATGATAGTATAATTTCCCTGATATTAAGTGGTTAAGGAATTGGATGGTATATGATTTGTTTTAGAATCAAAATAATTTTATAAATATTATATATATTTATTATTTCCATCATTATACACATTTAGGTAATGTAGTGATGAAAAATAGATTACCCCATGGCGAGGCGATGTTAAGCCATATGTATGTACGTGTGATAATTATATTTTTAATTAGATTAATAAGAATTAGAATATGGAATTTCAAAAATCATACTTACATATCATAATATAGTGAATATTTTATTTACTATTTAATTTAAACAAATCTTGAAGTGTATACACAGGAAGAAATAATCATGTAAAAGTCGTTAAAGATGATTACATCTTCAATGGACAATATCCCTGTGAACACCTCTTAGGGAAACTAAAGTTGATTTTTTATGAAGATAAAACAAATAAAATGTGTATAGGTATGTTTATAAGAGAAATTGGTAGGATGTGGTCTATCTTGAAGGTGTGATGTGATGTGAGGAAGAGAGATAGGAGGCACCCTTTTGTTTTTTAAGTGAGGGAATCTTTTTGAATCTCCAGATATATTAATTTATAATAAATTTAAAATCAAATAAATTTTTTCAAAAGGAAATTTAATTGAATATAATATTAGATAATGTTTTAATATCATCAAAAAATATATTTTAAACATTATTTAGTAAAATTTATTACCTTATCATTTTGATTAACCCTTAAGTATCGTATTTTAATTTTAACTACCATAATGAATTTTTTCAATATAAAAAAGTTTCATGTTTTACTAATATGATGTAAATTAAATGATATATTAACAATTTATAACATTTTAAATCTTAAATGGGGGGATATTTTATCTCTGAGGAAACTTTGTGGGGGAGATGTTATCTATGAGGAAAATATAACATGTCATGTATGTGGGAAAGAGAACTTATAATAATATCTCAAATGGGGGGAGATGTTATCTCTGAGGAAACTTTGGTCATGGAGTGACACATTTTCAATGAGATCAATGTATTATGTATGGGGAAAATGGGAATTAATTATGTCAATTACATGGAACATGAATGAAATTGTAGTTGAAGTGCATTGTGTTGCATTTGTTGTCAATGAGACATGTTGTTGTCTTGGAATGAATGGATGTCAAGGAGTCAAGATGTGAATGTCAAAGGATGTGATAGTGATGGTGATGAATGGAGAATGGCCATGGAACATAAAGATGCTTGTCACTTAGGAGATTCACTAAGTGGCATAGGAGATGTGGTTGAAACATTCTCTAGTAACATCTGACGATTGTTGAGCTGATCTTTAAGTTCATAGAACTTGTATCCTGATGATACAATGTCACAACACTGATTGAAGACCATGCATTGTAGTGACAATGCATGAGGAGTTGCAGAAGATCCATCCACAAGTCCTAAGTGGATGAAGTGAGCTGAAGAAGTCCATGCACTATCTCTTAGTGCATGTGAATCAGAAGAAGATCCATCTTTATCTCTGATTGGATCAATAAAGAACTTTGTTGAATATGTTTGATTCAAGAGTTCGGTTGATGAAGAAGAACCTTCAAGAATTCACTCCTAAGTAATGAGTATATGTTGAGGAGATTTGAGGAATTCTAATGAAGAAGAGAAGGGAAGAAATGAAGAAGAAGAGAAAGGGCATTTGGCATTTTACACTTAAGTACTTTGTATACTTAGTGTATATTCAAGCAAAAAATATGCCAACCTCAAGGGCCAGCCTTAAGGGTTCAACCCAAGGCACATGTGGGAACCAGTCACCACGCCCAAGGGGATCCCATGGGGCCATCCCAAGAGTGGTCGGGGCCGTGTATAAGCCCCGAGGCCACGCGGTGATGAAGCCCGCGCAGCGTGGGCACAGGAGCGCGCCCGAAGGGTGCATAGCGGGCGCCAGTGGCGCGCCCGCAGGAAGCAAGGTGGGCGCAGAGCGCGCCCGCAGGGAGAACACGGTGCGGGGCGGCACCGTGGAGGGAGAGAGTTCAATTGCCGGGTTGAGGCGGCGCTTGGGTAATAAGATGCGGAAAAACCGCGCCTCGTTTCGATGTGGGACGCGGAAAATTTCCCGGGAGCGAATCTGAGCCGCTCGATTGATCGCGCGCTTGATCTGCGTCGCACGATCCGTCCGCGGCGCCGCGATCTAATCCAAGCCGTCGAAGCCTTTTTGATCACCGCATCCGACGGTCCCGACATCGTCTCCTCTCTCGAGCTCGACCGAGGCACCCGCGACGTCCCCGCTGAACCAGAGGCCCTCCGACGACCTGTTTTCGAGCTCCCGGCCACCATTGTTTGATCCGAAGGCTCCAATGAGTTCGTCTGGCCACACTGAACACAACCATGCACAAAAATAGACTTTCATGCAACAAATGACGAAATTCAATGAAGGCCGAAGCAAACCGAAGCTGCGAGGCCATTCGGTGTTGATGTTCTGCATGGATTGGATCGAAGGAAGGTCGTGCATGCGTTCTAAGTCGCATGCACGTGGAGGAAACCGAAGGAAAAGAAAAGGAAACCCGCGTTGAAACAGAGTATAAAAATCAAGATTTGAAGATTTTAAAGAACCGAAAACTTCGGGATTTTGAAGTTAAAACACGCGGAGGATTTGAAGCCTTCCTCGCCTATATAAAGAAGACCCGAGGCATGAATATTCTTGCTGATACTTTGTTGAAGATCCAGAGAACCGTGAGTGCACCTCTGCCTCGCGAATTTGAAGCCCCGCGCAAGGTATTTGCACGGCTGAGTCCCTTGCGCGCAACTCCTTTGCGCGACAAGAAGGTTGAAGATCCCTGTGCGCTACCACTTGCGCGACAGGAAGAAAAGGGTTTAGGCAGCGCACTTGTGCGCCCTCCTTGTGCCCGCGGTTGGTTGAGGCCTTGCGTGGCCGCTTGGCTTGCGCGGCTGTGACACTTGCACGCCCCTCAGCCAGTGCACCTTGTGCACCAGAGGCAATACCACTCTTGTGACTTGCGCGTCTGACCCTTGAACCAAGACACCTTGCGCTCCTCCTTGAAGATTGAGTTCGGATGAAGTATATCTCACCCACGGGTTAAGTGTGTGCAAGGCAGTATACCACCCTTAGTGTGTGTGTGCAAAATTGAAGAACCACCGTGGGCAGTGTGTGTGCAAAAAGGAGAGAAAGGTCGTAGCCCTGTGCAAACAAGAAGACCACACCAAGCAGTGTGTGTGTAAGTGGGGAAGGACACACTCGGGTATGTGTGCAAGAAGGGAAGAGAAGGCCGAGCCTTAGTGCCTTGTGTGCCAAGTGAAGTGGAAGACCACACTTTGTGTGTGTGCCAAAGAAGGCCGAGGCCTTGCCTCTTGTGTTTGCATAGTAAAGAAGGAAGGCCACCACATCTCTTGTGTGTGTGCAACAAGTGAAGAGGCCGTAGCCATTTATGTGCAAGAAGAAGTGAAGGCCAAGTTTCAAGTGTGTGAAAAATGAAACAAGTGTGTGCAAAGAGAGAAGTTGGCCGAACCTAGTGCGTGCACTAAAAGTGTATACACATTAGAAGAAGAATAAGGAGTGACCCACACTAAAGTAGAACACACACTAAGTGTGTAAACAAATTGGATAAAGTGTGTGAAGTTTAGTGAAGGTGTGTGCTTAAAGTGACTACACCCTTTGTGGGTCTACTGCACCAAGAGGAAGAAAAGGAGAGTGCATGCATGCATGCATGCACGTGCACACGTGAACAAGTCTGAATCAGCTTGTGTGCATTTGAGAAGCCCAAGACCAGGAGATCTTGAAGATATTGTGATGCCATGCATTCAGTTCATGAAGTTGAAGTGAAGTTGAGACTGGACCAGACTGAAGTTAAAGACATCATTTGTCTGAGTATTCAGTAATTAGAGAGAAGGCCAGGTCATCCTTAGAAGAAGGTGATAAAGCCTGAGCAAGATGAGAAGACATGTTCACCTCAAGTGATCAGAAGAAGAGCAAGGCCAGCAGCCTTTATCCCAGGCTGCTGAGGATACTTGAAGAACTTAAAGTGAAGAAGAGCTACTCGTGTGACTCGAGGAGCCAGGAGAAGACCCTGTGGGACTCAGGGAGAAGAAGTCTTCAGTGGGATTCTAGAGCAGGCCAGTGGGACTCTGGTAACACTGTGGGACGCAATATAAAGACCCTCTTGTGGGACTCAGGAGAGATACGGTGGGAAGATGTATCGACCATTGTAATACTAACAGATTATAATGGGAGAATCCATGCTGGGAGAGCATGGCAAGGATGTAGGCCTTTGGTGCCGAACCTTGTAAATCCTTGTGTCCAGTGCCTTTACATTTACTGCATCATTCGTGGAAAGGTGAGAGATACAAGAAGAGTGGATCGAGGCTTTAACCAGCCATAGAGGTTTAATTGATAAAGAATCAATTAGTAAAAAGTTTTAAGGGATCACTGATTCACCCCCTCCCCCTCTCAGTGATTCACACTGATCTGGGCACTTCAATTGGTATCAGAGGGAGGTTACCTCTAAAAGATCCAAGGGATTCTATATGAAGTGCAGATTTGAGGAAATGAGCAACCAGCCTCAAATGGAGATATCTGCCAAGACTCAGAAAATTAGAAAGAAGAAACAGGCCAAGAAGATGAAGAAAGCTTGTCCTAGCTTTGATGAAGTTGAAACAATGAATGATCTTCAGAGTGCACTCAAATATCTTCAGAAGACAGTTCCCATGGAAGTGGCAAAGTGTATAGCTACAGGCATCCATGATCTTCATGAAGAAAAATCACAGTTAGAAGAAGAAGCCAATACAATGGAAGATCAATTGGCAAAAAGGGTTGGCATAACCAACACTCTCAGAAAGCTGGTAAAGGCTAAAGATGAGACAGTATCTCTTTGAAATGAATGATATGAAGACACTGCTGAAGAATTGCAAAGAAGCCTTTCTGAGAAAGAATTATTTAAAGTAATAATCAAAGATGTTTTCCATGCACTGGAAAAGAGGCACAAAGTGTCAATGAATGTCAGAGATGCTCAACTCGAAGACAAAGTCAAGATAGTGAAGGAGCTTGACAATTCATTGCTAGAATTGAAGAAGGTGCATGAAGACCAGATAAAACAGCAGGAAGAGAAATGGGAAGGAAGGCTAAGAACTGTTGAGGATGAGAAGAACTCCCTCAATATGAAATGCTTAGAACTAGAGGTGATATTGAAAAATCTGCAATCACCCAAAGCTGAAGCCTCCCAGTCAGCTGAAAGAAGACATGTTGCTACTCAAGTATGCTTTGAGCAGGATGATTCTAAGAGAAAAACATCCTCTAATAAAAGTGCAACATCTTCTAGAAAGAAGGTACCATCCATACCATCTTGTACTGATGCTTCTAATTGTGTTTCCACAAAAAGTGCAGGATAGAAGAATAATTCCAAACAAGTATGGATGAAGACAATGAAGAAAGAGAGCTCTCCTGAAGCAGCCCAAAAAATCAAGAAAACTACCCAGCAATCAGAAGGACTGAAAAGGTCAAGATTTGTGGGTCAGTGTTGGTGTTGTAATAAGTATGGGCACTGTGCAAAGGATTGTTGGTACAATCCACTGAATGTCAAAGCACAAAGGAAGCCCATGCCAAGGGGGAGCAAGCCAGAAGAAAAGAAGCAGCATCCACAGGTCCAGAGACATCTGTTTACTGCTAACAGATTTGGATTACTTGACAACATCTGGGATGATCGCAAAAGTGGTCAAATAGATACATGTCAATCTCCAACTGTATCCAGAGCTCAAAAGAAGAAAAGATCACAGAACCTGGCTAAGAGAGATTCCTTGGGAAGCAAGAAGAAAGTAGAAAATGCTCCCAAGAAGTGTTTGAGAAATGAAGAGAAGTCCTTGGAGTCTGAGTCCAAGAAGGGTGATGCATCCAGAAGAACCACCAAGAAGTGCTTCTACTGTGGAAAGAAAGGTCATACCATGGATCTTTGTAAAGAAGCCATGAAACTAAATAGAAGCAGACTGAACTCCAAAAGACAATCAATCCATAAGAAGTAGAAGGGATTGGTTGAAAATAAGTTTCCTAAGAAAGGTAGCTTAACAGCATCAAAAGAACCATGTGGAATATCCAGAACTGAGGCCACACTTCCAAATGATTTACTTGTCATATGGCCACATCAGTTGCAACTTTCCAGAGAACTACAAAGAGTTGAAGATGAAGCTCTGGCAATTGCTAAAGCAAAAGGGAAGAAGAAGGTTTCACATGAAGATGTATTGAGATCCACACCAGCACAATCATCAATGAAGATCAAATGTGCAAGTGTGAAGAATGGTGAAAATGGGACATCTCGGTTGAGAGAATCTTCTCAACCTTGTTGTTCACATTGATGAACCAAGGAGGTTCCATCTTATTCCCTTATACATTGGTATTTACATGTGCTAACATTGCAGGGAATTGAAGATGATGATCATTCTCAGCTGGAGGATGGATTGGATTGAATGGAGTGCACCCCTTGAGGGGGAGCCAATCTGGAGAAGATGATGTTCTAAAATTAATATCATCTTGAGAAAGTGAAGGTATTCCAATCATGCTTTCATCCCTTGTTTCTTAATTGAGTTTATCTTGTCAATTAAGGGGGAGTATGGATTGAAGACAAATGGATGAAAGGGGGAGCTTTATCATTGCACTGAACTTTCTAATGAGTTTTGTGAAGTATGTGCAGGATTTAGCAATTCATTGTTATATCTGAAAAATTTTCAAACCCCTAAGCATGATCTCACATGTGTAGAGAATTATGGACAGCATTGAGTACCTTGGTTACATCACTCTTGTTTTCTACACCGGGTTAGCCCAAGTAGACCTAGAGCTGATTTACTAAAGGTTCTTTGCTAAAGTGAACATGTGACATCATCCCTCTTTTAGTGATTTTGAAGAAAATGATTTTATAAGGGAGGAAGAGATTTGTGAAAGTGAACCACACCACACCTTTTCATTTGATTGCCAATAAGGGGGAGAAAATATTGGCACACATATTGACCCATTCATATGTGATGAAGGAGTGTATTGACAACAAATACAAAGGGGGAGATTGAAGTGCATTGTGTTGCATTTGTTGTCAATGAGACATGTTGTTGTCTTGGAATGAATGGATGTCAAGGAGTCAAGATGTGAATGTCAAAGGATGTGATAGTGATGGTGATGAATGGAGAATGGCCATGGAACATAAAGATGCTTGTCACTTAGGAGATTCACTAAGTGGCATAGGAGATGTGGTTGAAACATTCTCTAGTGACATCTGACGATTGTTGAGCTGATCTTTAAGTTCATAGAACTTGTATCCTGATGATACAAAGTCACAACACTGATTGAAGACCATGCATTGTAGTGACAATGCATGAGGAGTTGCAGAAGATCCATCCACAAGTCCTAAGTGGATGAAGTGAGCTGAAGAAGTCCATGCACTATCTCTTAGTGCATGTGAATCAGAAGAAGATCCAACTTGATCTCTGATTGGATCAATAAAGAACATTGATGAATATGTTTGATTCAAGAGTTCGGTTGATGAAGAAGAACCTTCAAGAATTCACTCCTAAGTAATGAGTATATGTTGAAGAGATTTGAGGAATTCTAATGAAGAAGAGAAGGGAAGAAATGAAGAAGAAGAGAAAGGGCATTTGGCATTTTACACTTAAGTACTTTGTATACTTAGTGTATATTCAAGCAAAAAATATGCTAACCTCAAGGGCCAGCCTTCCCAAGGCACATGTGGGAACCAGTCACCACGCCCAAGGGGATCCCATGGGGCCAGCCCAAGAGTGGCCGGGGCCGTGTATAAGCCCCGAGGCCACGCGGTGATGAAGCCCGCGCAGCGTGGGTGCAGGAGCGCGCCCGAAGGGTGCATAGTGGGCGCCAGTGGCGCGCCCGCAGGAAGCAAGGTGGGCGCAGAGCGCGCCCGCAGGGAGAACACGGTGCGGGGCGGCACCGTGGAGGGAGAGAGTTCAATTGCCGGGTTGAGGCGGCGCTTGGGTAATAAGCTGCGGAAAAACCGCGCCCCGTTTCAATGTGGGACGCGGAAAATTTCCCGGGAGCGAATCTGAGCCGCTCGATTGATCGCGCGCTTGATCTGCGCCGCACGATCCATCCGCGGCGCCGCTATCTAATCCAAGCCGTCGAAGCCTTTTTGATCACCGCATCCGACGACCCCGGCATCGTCTCCTCCCTCGAGCTCGACCGAGGCACCCGCGACGTCCCCGCTGAACCAGAGGCCCTCCGACGACCTGTTTTCGAGCTCCCGGCCACCATTGTTTGATCCGAAGGCTCCAATGAGTTCGTCTGGCCACACTGAACACAACCATGCACAAAAATAGACTTGCATGCGACAAATGACGAAATTCAATGAAGGCCGAAGCAAACCGAAGGTGCGAGGCTATTCGGTGTTGATGTTCTGCATGGATTGGATCGAAGGAAGGCCGTGCATGCGTTCTAAGTCGCATGCACGTGGAGGAAACCGAAGGAAAAGAAAAGGAAACCCGCGTTGAAACAGAGTATAAAAATCAAGATTTGAAGATTTTAAAGAACCGAAAACTTCTGGATTTTGAAGATAAAACACGCGGAGGATTTGAAGCCTTCCTCGCCTATATAAAGAAGACCCGAGGCATGAATATGCTTGCTGATCCTTTGTTGAAGATCCGGAGAACCGTGAGTGCACCTCTGCCTCGCGAAGTTGAAGCCCCGCGCAAGGTATTTACGCGGCTGAGTCCCTTGCGCGCAACTCCTTTGCGCGACAAGAAGGTTGAAGATCCCTGTGCGCTACCACTTGCGCGACAGGAAGAAAAGGGTTTAGGCAGCGCACTTGTGCGCCCTCCTTGTGCCCGCGGTTGGTCGAGGCCTTGCGTGGCCGCTTGGCTTGCGCAGCTGTGACACTTGCACGCCCCTCGGCCAGTGCACCATGCGCACCAGAGGCAGTACCACTCTTGTGACTTGCGCGTCTGACCCTTGAACCAAGACACCTTGTGCTCCTCCTTGAAGATTGAGTTCGGATGAAGTATATCTCACCCACGGGTTAAGTGTGTGCAAGGCAGTATACCACCCTTAGTGTGTGTGTGCAAAATTGAAGAACCACCGTGGGCAGTGTGTGTGCAAAAAGGAGAGAAAGGCCGTAGCCCTGTGCAAACAAGAAGACCACACCAAGCAGTGTGTGTGTAAGTGGGGAAGGACACACTCGGGTATGTGTGCAAGAAGTGAAGAGAAGGCCGAGCCTTAGTGCCTTGTGTGCCAAGTGAAGTGGAAGACCACACTTTGTGTGTGTGCAAAAGAAGGCTGAGGCCTGGCCTCTTGTGTGTGCATAGTAAAGAAGGAAGGCCACCACATCTCTTGTGTGTGTGCAACAAGTGAAGAGGCCGTATCCATTTATGTGCAAGAAGAAGTGAAGGCCAAGTTTCAAGTGTGTGCAAAATGAAACAAGTGTGTGCAAAGAGAGAAGTTGGCCGAACCTAGTGTGTGCACTAAAAGTGTATACACATTAGAAGAAGAAGAAGGAGTGACCCACACAAAAGTAGAACACACTCTAAGTGTGTAAACAAATTGGATAAAGTGTGTGAAGTTCAGTGAATGTGTGTGCTTAAAGTGACTACACCCTTTGTGGGTCTACTGCACCAAGAGGAAGAAAAGGAGAGTGCATGCATGCATGCATGCACGTGCACACGTGAACAAGTCTGAATCAGCTTGTGTGCATTTGAGAAGTCCAAGACCAGGAGATCTTGAAGATATTGTGATGCCATGCATTCAGTGCATGAAGTTGAAGTGAAGTTGAGACTGGACCAGACTGAAGTTAAAGACATCATTTGTCTGAGTATTCAGTAATTAGAGAGAAGGCCAGGTCATCCTTAGAAGAAGGTGATAAAGCCCGAGCAAGACGAGAAGACCTGTTCACCACAAGTGATCAGAAGAAGAGCAAGGCCAGCAGCCTTTATCCCAGGCTGCTGAGGATACTTGAAGAACTTAAAGTGAAGAAGAGCTACTCATGTGACTCGAGGAGCCAGGAGAAGACCCTGTGGGACTCAGGGAGAAGAAGTCTTCAGTGGGATTCTGGAGCAGGCCAGTGGGACTCTGGTAACACTGTGGGACGCAGTATAAAGACCCTCCTGTGGGACTCAGGAGAGATACGCTGGGAAGCTGTATCGACCATTGTAATACTAACAGATTATAATGGGAGAATCCATGCTGGGAGAGCATGACAAGGATGTAGGCCTTTGGTGCCGAACCTTGTAAATCCTTGTGTCCAGTGCCTTTACATTTACTACATCATTCGTGGAAAGGTGAGAGATACAAGAAGAGTGGATCGAGGCTTTAACCAGCCATAGAGGTTTAATTGATAAAGAATCAATTAGTAAAAAGTTTTAAGGGATCACTGATTCACCCCCTCCCCCTCTCAGTGATTCACACTGATCTGGGCACTTCAGTTGTCTATGGATGAACTTATTTCATGATAATAAATGATGTGGATGTATTTACATATTTATGTAGTGGGTTTAAAGGGTTATATTGTAGAATTATTTTTCCTTTTTTATTTTTGTTGTAATAATAATACAACATTTATGTATTGTGTTTATTTTTTTATAAGATATGTCTCCATAATATTTATTTATATCACCATTGTTTTAATATTTTATGGTTTATCATAAGTTACAAATCATATAGGAATATTTTATGCAGTTATGATATTAGATTTAATAGAGGTTAAAGATATACAATGATACATTTTTTATAATAAAACCCTTGGGTTAAGTCTATATTTTAGTGATGAATCAATTTTAAGAATAATCCCTTATAAATTTTTTGACATATGATTGATGATATTGGTAACCTTTAGTGTTTATATTATCTAGGATGTAGAGGTAATTAGTGGATATAGTCGATCACCTTATTATGTCAATAAACTTCACATTTATAAGAATTGTTTTATCTCCGAATCTTCTTTCCAAAATATAAAATAATAAAATCGTATGATTTCATGGAGTATCTCATTCAAATTTATATAACCAGTAACCGAATATCGAATCATTGTTTTGGTGATTTATTAGAAAATATCTTAATATATAGTTGGGTTTCAACACTATATATCAAACATAGAAAAATGGTCAGTCTAAGAGAATAATTCAAACTTTAGAGGCTATTCTTATATATTTTTATATGGATTTAAATGGTTGTTTTGAAAAAATCACCCTTTATTTTGGATTTATTTCATTAGTATATTTCAATTTAGAATTTATATGCATGCTTATAAATAAATATTTAGAAAGTTGTTTTGATATCCAACCTACTAGAATGAAATCATAGAAGGAAAATTATTGTGACCTTAACTATATAATTAAATGTTAATGAACGTTAGATCTATTAGAAAACAAATAAATGAAGGAAAATTTTATATAAATGCAATGAAGATAATCATTGATATGATATTTATTTTGAATTTTTTGAGATGGTGTTTCTATGAATTTTTCCTTTGAAGATATATTAGAAAAATATGCCTGAAAGATTTTGGTCCCATTGAAATCTCTTATCCAATCATGAAAGTGTATTTTTTTTCTTTTGGATTCCCCTAAAAGTATCTTAGGTTTTTGATTTGTTACTTGTACATATCCTAAATAAGTAAATACCTGATCTCTCACATGTATTGAACTATGATATCCTACCACTAGAAATATATATTTAATATGAGGAACAACTGGTATAGATTTTGGATTGAAAACAGAATGGTCTATGAAACAAGACCACTCACCAAGTCAATGTTCTACAGTAGAACGCCCAGTTTTTTGAAGGTAGATGAAAACCGGAATTTTATTTGTGATATAATGATCCTCAGTTTTTTGTGACAAAGTGAAGATTCTTGATGGAAAATTAATTTTAAAAGGGGTAGAATGTGACACCCCATGATTTTGTGAAATATGTTTTTACAAGTAAGATTAATGTGTATGATATTTTATATTACATGGATTTCTGACTAAAGATTTCAATAAATCAAAAATCTATTTTTATCCTCCATTACACACATAATTGTCTTTACATTGTGTTACACAAAACACATAATTCCAACAAAACCTTTAATATAATGAAAACATCATTGTTTAAGATGATTTTAATCAAATAGGTTTTTAAATGGTGTTTATCAATATGATTAATTAAAAAATTTAAATATATTGTATTCACGTTTATATAAAAAATTCCTTACACACCAATTAAAAAAATAAAAATGAAAACTATTTGAAAACAACAGGAATCCTTTTAGAAAAAACTATTTTTTTTAAAATAAAATTACTTTACCTCAATATATTATGCATCTAAATTTTGTTTATTTATAATAAATATATTTATATCTTAAATATTCAATCACTTTTTCACCATTAAACTTTTCTGTTTTATAGAAAAGATGAGATAATAAATACAATATTACACATAAAAGAAATTTTTTTGAAAAATAATATTTTTGATACCTTTTATACAGTATGTCTAAAACTAATTATTTAAACATTTTGAAAATTTATTTGATTATATAATTTTATTTTCTTCACAATTTTAGAATTATCTTATGTTAAATTTTTTTACTTTTATGAGAATATTAATTTTTCGATTAATAGATATATTATTTTACTAATTTTACATTTAACATCATATTAAAAAAATAAAGTTTTTTAATGCTATAAAATTTATGTGAATTCTTAAGAAAAATAATAATTTACACTTTACATATAAAATACTATATTTTAAATAGATTATCAAAAATTAACACAAATTTAATTTATAAATTTATATTAAAAAATATATTTTTATGTTTCCAAATAAATTTTCTATATGTATCGAAAATTAATTTTTAAATGTGTCCACAAAAAGAGAGAACCCATTTTTTTGTAAAATATTTCTTTAAGCATAAATTTGGTAATATTATTTAATGTTTTCTAGAAAACACATAATATTAATATCGAAAATTTTATTGGGTATATAATATAATATTTCACAAAATAATTAACCAAAAGTAATGTGATTAAATTTTTGAGGTAAAATGTATCTGTGCACACATAAATAGTTTTTTTAGAAAAATATTTCCATTGTTAAAAAATATTTTTACTTTACATTTCTATTTAATTGTTAAAAAAATAATAAGTTATATATATATATAATAATTTAATAATTTATTTAATCATTATCATACACACTATTCCAATGGCTAACTATTATGATTATATTAAATAATAATATTTAATAGTATGTTCTGATTTGTTAAAACTCAATGTTGAATGTAATATGTAACTATCAGTATTGCATGTAACAAAAGGTAAAGGCATCATTGCATGTAATAAATTAAATGAAATAAAAAAATTATTTGGAAGAATATAATTCACAACTTCATGGGGTGTAACAGTCTAACCTCTTAAATAACATGAGTACTTATTTTTTGAAATTTAACTCGGTATGAAAGGGTTTAAAATTTGAAAATCCCATTATAGGAAACCCATATAATAGTAAGGGTTAATATAAAATTCTTATGAAAAGAGAGAAATAGATGTTTGAGGGATTTCTGGAATAAACCATAACTAATTTATAAACATAAAAAATTAGAGGTAATTAAATATTTGGTCGTGGAAGAAAAGATTAATGTACAAATAATGATGGAGAGTGATCGATATAATTGATTAAAATAAAAGTAAATATCAAGACTTAAACAATTAAAAAAAACAATAAAAAATGTTCTGTGTATAAGGTCATTGATATAATTATAGATTATTGTAATTGGACTAAATTTGAATACAAATTTTATTTCCTAATGTTGGGGAATTTTCATGTGGTGATATATATATTTCATTTCATTCAATTTCATAAGAACAATCACATCATTTGGTTATGATTTGATCAATTTCCAAATCATATCATACATTATGAAAGAATGATGTATTTTTTTCCTAAATCACTAGTGGATAATAATTTCGACCAAATAATAAAAATACATTCCACCATAATAATGTTATTTACAAAAATATAATTTTTAGCATAGTTTTCCAAATATCATCCAATGTTTAAATATATCCATTTAATTCATTGTGAATATTAAGGATCATCTATATCATACTAAATTTTAAATACAAAAAAATAAAAAATGGTCACAAAATTTTAAAAAGTAATATTAACATTAATAACACAAATATAAATAAGTATCATTTAATGGTTAGATAGGAAATATGTGAATTCCATCATAATATTTTCATTATATGACTCATATTAACCATAATTACAATAAATCCTCAATGGAAAAAATGCATGCTTCCTCATTCTTTAAATAAAACCCAGGATTGTTGAATGAATTAAATATATCATAAAAGTTTTTAAAAATCATAATTGATAACATATAATACTTTTTTGAAAAAAATTTAATTATTAATGGTGTTGTCAATGCTAAATAGTTTTTTTTATCCATATCTATCATCTATTTTCACAAAAAAAAACACTATTTCATAATCATAAAGATCACTGTAGTGGATCTCTTCCATTAATCGTGAATTTTTTAATAAATATGGAATTTATGTTATATCAGTTTTCTATGTCATCAATAAAATTCAAATTATTATATATCATTCTTAATGAAAATTATATAAAAAATAATCCATTTGTATTTCATGAATCTTCAATTATATCATATAGACACTTCAATCATTCCAATTAATTTAGGAACCATTGACTAAGCTTCATCATCTTATCCATTAACACTTTATTACTATAATATGTAATATTAATCATTTTATTAAATTCATCAACCACAATTTAAGAATTATTATATTGTTTATCCAAAAAATATATTTCTATTAAAACTCATTCTTTTTATATTCAATAAGTATTACCTTTATCATTTTATGTATAGAAACCAATACTAATACCTTTTGGATTATCTTAAAAAACTATCCCTCTAGTTCATCGATCCATATAACTATTTTTTTCAGCATTAATAACATTATACCACTAATGATTCTATAGGGAACCATTATGATCATATGTTTTGTTAACAGAACATTTCATTTTTCTTTTACAATGGCCTACTATATTCCCTTATTAACTATACATAAACCATTATTTAAATCCTTTTATAAATTTCCTGGAGTTATTATTCCCACCTTACCATTATATAATAAAATTAATCATAATTCCTCCATCTTTCCAACCACCTGAACTCTCAATTTACTTTGTCCTTCTCTTCCTCTTAGAGTTTGTGTGTTAGATTAGGTTCATGATGTTAACCATATATTGTAATGGTTGATTATGCATAATAACAATATCCTTTAATCCAGTAATTATCCCATTTGGTTTTTCATCAAGAATATTCTATCACATTAATAATTAACCCAATACCTTCTACATCATATCATCGACTACTACTAAAATGCACATAGTGATAAAAATAATTATAGTAGAAACAAACATATTTACGAAAAATTACTTCTATTATCTCTAAATCAAGACTCATTGTTTTCAAATTATTAATAAATAATCTTAAACTAGTTCATATTTTAAATATTTTATGATGTTTCATAAATTGTTTTTGAAATTTCAAAGTATTTCCCATGGGAGTTTCAAACTATATGTGCACTTAGTCCCATTGTCATGCAACAAGTGATGATCAAATCTATCAAAATTTAATTTAATTTTGATTTATGACCCCTAGGTACCTCTATATCAAAGACACATAAAATTATAGTGTCCATATATGGATTAAATTACATAAAATCCACTCAATCTAACATTTACCAGAATTTCACGTAGCGTTCTTATTCATTGACTCAAACATAGACATATTCATAGAAATATCTCTAGTCAAAGCCTTAGAAATATCACTAAGTGTATTACTAAATTTTTAACATCATATATTAAAAATTTTAAATAAGTATTTATTGTAATAATAAATATAAGAACAAAAATACTCAAACATAAATATTGTATCTTTTTAGATTAATAATATATAAATTTCACAAATACACACCCATAAACTATATAGGATTAGTGTATTTAGAGAATAGATTTACTATATTCTCATTTCATGAATGATATTTGATGTTTATGAAAAATATCTTCATATCAAGTATGGTTTATATACATACTCTACTTAAAAAAATTATTCTTAATATAGGGAAAAGAATCATAAAAAAAGTTGGGTGAGATGCTATATAATGGTAAAATAAGAATATGTAAATATAATATGAATATATGGGTATTTAAAAAAGATAATAATATTTTAATATCGTACCATACATATAATAGATCATATACATGACTCCTTGCATAGATTGTGGTAATTCATAAGACATTCATCATAATGGGATCAAAGAACATGAGATATGAGATCATAACATTTGAATAATACATATATTTACTATATAAAAAAATAATAGAAAATAATTTCCTATGCAGTAAAGGATCATTTCAAAAATATTCTTATTAGAATGGGTTTACTCTCCAAACCATCATAGTTTCCATGGTTCACTCCCAAGACTATCGTTGCTAATGGATTCCTTACTAAATTGGATTTACTCCCAATTTTATTTTTTTATCTTATGATATATCAATTGTTAAATAATTCATTAGAGGTATATGTGGGTTCCACCAATAATTATTATAAACTATCCATCATACATGTTTATAAAATATCCACCATCTTTAGTAATAATGTGACCTCCATAAAATAATTAATACCAAATAAATGTGTGAAACAATATTAAACAATATACATCATATCAGAACCCGTGAAATGAAATGGATTTTATAAGCTATTTATCATGGTGTAAACCATGGAAGATAAATGGGTTTTATAAACATATTATCATCATAAACACAAAATATCCACAAAAAGATTGGGAACGGTATCCTTGTGTCACATACCCTATAAATAATATGTAACATCAAAGATGATATCATAGATGGAATGAAATTTTGAAATATCACTTTGAATATTTAGGCAGTAATATAGTCTTTAATCTTTAAAAAACACTGCTTAAAACATAAAACATTTTCAAAATCCTTTTATTAAAATATATATTTTAAAATATATAATTAATATTTTAATAATAATTTAAAATAATTATTGATATAAATAGAAATTCAACTTTGAAAAACTATTTTTAAAATTAAAATCATTTTGAAGATATATATGTTTATAAAAAACGAACTAAACTTATAAAAGAATATTAAAAAATCTATTAAATAATGTATTGGGGAAAATATAAATATTTATGAAAAAATAAATTTAAAAAATAATTTTTTTCCCAAATCTTTTTCTTGAAAAATAATCATTGAAACATTTAAATAATTATTCAAAACACAGAGTGGTTATAATGGTAGGAAATTTCATATAGCATAAAATAAATATTTCTTTCCCATTATTTGTAAAATCCAAACAATTCTTATTTTGAAAATGAAATGATGATTTATTTTATTTTTTTTACAACTGAAACCCTGATGTAACTGAATTTAATATATCCCATAGGAATATTTAAAAATAATGGGAAACATATTTAAAAAACCTGAATATCCTATAAAAATGTATTTTTGGACAATGACCGAATACATCTAGTTTTATTTTAAAATATTCATATAGATACATGGGTACATTATTACTGGAAAATGTTGGAAAAATTTATTTAATTAACAAGACCACAGAATAAAAAAAAGGCATCCTTTTCTTGAGATATGGGTTATAAAATTTCTTCATCTGATGAATAAACATAAAAATCATGATAAATTATGAGATCATTTCCTTAAAACCTTTCCACTATGCTAATTTAAAATAAAAATACTAATGAAGTAATTATAATAAATAAAACATAAAATATAGTTAGAATTTATAATTTCATGAAACTTCATGATTTATGGTTTATATATAAACCACATAAAATTATCTATGCTCATAACATAATGTATTTCTTAAAGATGTCAAAATTGGGAAAACATTATGGTACCACTTTATAATCTTATAAATTAGAAACCCCATTAAAGATATATCCTAAAATAGATATGTAAATACAAAAAATTATCATAATTATAATCATTAAATGAATTAATTATTTGTATATAAACCACATAAATGAAAGAGGAAATGAATATGGAAGGTGTATTATAGAATTAAAAAAGCGAGATGATAATATTTTACCATAAGTATGAATAAATATTGTATAAACATAAAAAATATGTATAATAAATATACATTTTTTATATATCTATTAAATAAAATCACATATATATATTTCATTCCATATTTTATTTTCTTATGTCTTTTTAGAACTTATTTACTTACACTTCCTTCTTAATATCACTTTTTTGGAAAGAACCTCTTGGTTTATCCTGTATGATTTAATTTTATATTTTTTACCTCTTACATTTATCATGGATACATATTCAAAATAATTTTAAAATTGATATATATAATATATATTTTAATTACACATATATTTATAGTAATATATAAAATCTAGAGGGAAAATAAATTACATTGTTCATAAGGATGGTTTGTGGTATATATGCATGAAAAATACTTCCATTTTCTCAAGTGACTGAAAGAAATAAAGGTAAATAATATAATATCATTTTGTCATAAAAATTATTCCATATTTATATAAATTATTTTTATTTACAATATTCATTATTAAATTACATGTAATGTAAATATGAATAACGATTGACATTACTACATGTGGCGGTAGTCTGATGGAAACATAAACAATGTTATCATATTTCCACTAAATTAAAAGAATTGAGGTATATGTTATATCATAATTTCAGAATTATTAATATTTTTATAATTTTGAATATATTTATTTAATATTTCCCTATTATCATCTATGTAATATATAAATGAAAATCACATCACATCGGTTCGTGAGGTAGTAATTTCTCACACACTTGAGTGGTTCCACTATATTCAAAACGAATAGAAGGTAAGAATGTGGATGTGGTATTATAATTAAATTTGTATAATAAAACCATAAATATCATATATAATCATTTAATTCCTCGTTATATCTATCTATGATAGGTGGTGATGGGAAATGAATAACATCGGTTTTTGATGTGGTAGTCCGCCATTGTCATGATTGATTAATTAATATCCCATTTTATGGAACTTGACATATATTTACGGTTGGAAATTAAAATAATAAAATCATAGTATATTATAGTTAAAAGTTTTATTATTTGACAATATTTTTAATAGATTAATGTTTGTTTAAAAATAAATAAAACAGGAATGCATGTTTAAGAAGTTTACCTCTTCTCCAGATAACCTTATTATGTTTGTAAATAAATCTTTCATTGTATGCATACATGAAAAAATAATGAATTTAAGATGAGGGTATGTAACTTATCATAGTATTTTGGTAGGTTATATCGTATAAAAAAGGTTTTTGATATGCGAAGTTGAGATTTTATGGGTGGCCTTTTATATGTGAGGTAAGTGGAAAACTTTTAATTTTGGAAATTGAAATGGTGTACCCACATTTTTTACATTCCAAAAGGATCTATAATGAGCCAATAAATACTATTAGATATTTATGGTCTATATAAATCCATATATGCATTTCAGAAAAGAAATTAAGTCATTTGAACCCATATAATATTTGTTTATCTACCAATAAACATGTTTTACCTTAACAACAATAATTAATTATCAATGTTTTTATAGTAAATTATTGTAAAAAATATGGTAACCATATTATATAATATAAATTATTCTACATCCAAATATTGAACCCATATTTTAATCCTCTATTCAAATATCTGAGCAAAAATTAATTTAAAATTAATCCCATAGACGAGACAAAAAAGTTGATTTCAATTTAGAGAAGTTTCAAAAATTAATAATTTTTTTTATCAAAATTCAATATTAAGTTGATTATAATGAAATAAATTGGATTAATATTTTTATAATTTAAATAATATTAATTTTATGTAAATATTAAAATAATTTAATATTTTTTGAATGCATTTTATAATGAACAATCAAAATAAAAACTTTTTTTTTCACTATTCAATGAAAATTTTACTTTTTCAAAATATTATAAAAAATGCACAGAAATATATTATTGAAATTATGTATTAAAAAATTTGGATTATTTTTCATATAAATATTATAAAATTTTGAAAAAATATTTTAAATATAAGTGCAAATTGGCTACAAAACAACTTTTATAAAAAAATCATTTTTAGGAATAAAATTTGTCTCATTCGTATATATTTTATAAAAAGAAAATAATATTAATGTTAAACATTTAATATAATATAATATATTTACATATATTTAAAATAATTCCTTGAAAATTACTTTATTTTATTTGTTATGGTAAAATACATTTTTCAAAAAAAATATCTCATTAAAATACGTCCTTTGTTTTAAAATGGTATTTATTTACTTTTATAATTAATTGTTCCCCAAAAAATTAATTATATATAAATGTGTGAAGAATATATTTTAAAATTTTATTTAATCCTTTTCATACCCATTATTCCAACAACTATTTTATATTAGTATTTTTAAATATTAACATTTAAATACAATGTAATGTTTTTTTAAACTCAGTTTTCTGTGTAAAACACGATACACATGGTTTTTAATGTAACATAAGATACATTTAGTTTTTCATGTAGTAATAGATAACCATAGTTTATTGTGCAAAAAAATATCAAAAAGATAAAATTTCATGGAAAAATTTATATTTTAAAATATCTCAAGGGGTTGTGTATCAGATCATGTCAGTGTTGGTCAGATACATTATAATATACATAGAATTCATGAATTAAATAGAAATTTTATCATTGAATATCCTTTTTATATTTAAAAATACTCATTAATTGGTCTGAGAAGTGAGAATTTGTAAATATTTCAATTTATAATTAGTATTTGTGTTTACCTAGAGGTATATATAACTCCCAAAACATAATTATTTATAATGTATATTTGTTTAGATATATATCCCATTAAGATATTTCTTTGGATAAATTATTAAAAATATTTTACCTGATTATTTAGTTATTTTCATGTTGTCTTGATTTTGATCTTGATCATGGATGAGTTTGACATTGATTTGAGTTCAATTAAAAGAAAATTTAATATATATTTTTTTATTTTTAAAACACCATGTTTTGGTATGGTTTTCATTTTTCTTGAATGTGTACAATGTAGAAGTATTTAAAATTTTAAAAAAATATTTATTACTACACATTTAATGTGTATTGATTGCTTTATCATGTATTATATCATAACTCACATATAGGTTCCATTCCATAGTTAAAGGATATTATCTATATTGTCTTTATTAGTATAATATTGTTCATTATCAAGTGTACATCATTTTACCATTTAATATACCTTTATTATATATCTAGATTTTAGGCCACAATATTTCTAGATAAAAAATTCATTACTATTAATGAAGGATTAATTTTTTTTCTTTTTCTAAATTTTCCCATGATATAATATTGTTTTCATGTTTTATAATGGTTTTGGGAAAATAAATGTAATACATCATGGTATATTGTCTCATTCTATAATAAGTTCAAAAGTATTCTATATTTTATAGATATTGGATAATATATTATTTGTTTATGGTTTTATTTGAAGTCTAATTTTTTAATATAATATTTACAAATATTATTACCATACACATGGCATTAAAAATATATTTACTAAAGGATAATTAAAATTTTCATATTCAAATTTATAAAGGATATATAATTATTGAGATTGAAAGGAAAATAATTACAGGATTTTTTTATAGAATGTTTGATATCTTTATGATGAATAACGAATGTTAAAACATTATTTATCTACATAGGAACATAGTTAAGATTAAAAAAACAGAACAAAATTATTTATATTTTTTTTGAATATGGGTTTTAATATATTTTGGAAAAATATTATCTATTAATTCGTATATTTCTAATTAAAAACAAAATAAGGATGTCAGATGTTAGATCTAAACCTCTAAAATCCATGATTATACCCTTGATAATATTATTGTGTGATCTATATAAAAATATCATGTTTTATGTGGTGTTCATTTTTTCCCTCTCCATCTCTCATCATAACTATACATTATTAGTTTTTATTGTTTATATTATTTTACTAGAATAGGAATAATTATTTTAAATGTTTTATTTTTTGGAGAAAATAGTTTACAACCAATGGTCATGAATATTTAACCTACTATTATCTCATATTTTCATACCCATCATATTTAATTCTGTAGAATTTATTTTTTTCTTGAAATTATGATCATTTTTTTTCTTTACAAGATCTCATGATGGATTTCCCCATTTTGATCTAGAAAATAATTCATCAAACACAACTCAAGATAAATTTTTTCAAACCAATAAATGATTTTGGATCCACAATTATAAAAAAAATACTTTTCTCAACTCTTATAATTCTCCATGATTCTTCCAAAGATACATTATCATTATAGATGTTACTATAATCAATTTATTCACTCCCTTTCTCATAAATGATTTTTTAGTTGTTTTCCATTACAAATATTCATTTATATTAATTTATCTATAGAAACATTCCAATGATATTTACATTATGTTTGTCTATAATTTATTTCATGTTTGTTGTATTCATTAAATATTTGAATATAATTAGCTCATATATTTTTTTATATATTTTTTTATATTAACCTTTCCAACAATTTTCTACACTATATTCATGATCCTTATTTGAATTATTTAAAATATCTCATTATTTTTTAAAAACTAAGAAATTGAATTTCAACTCTTTCATATCTATAATTACCATGAATGCCTTATTTGTTATGAATGTAACATGAAAATCCATAACTCTTATTTTTTGGGGGTATGATTCATCCCACACCATCTCTTGTATAACATCATCACCTTACCAAGATATAATAAATCCTTATTTAGTGTATGTTTCTGATGCTTTCGTTGGGGTGTGTTCATTTGTCTACTTGTGGAGGACGAGTTGTGCTGGCTGTTGGCCCACATTACAGCTTTCCTAATGCATGTGGAATCCATTCCTTAATCAAGTATGTTTTCTCTCGGATCAAAATGGAATGATGGAACGTTGGTTCTTCCATCCATGGATTCCACCTCGGAAATTGTTACTTAGTTCAGGGCATCATTATAGACTAAGTCATTGTCTTTGAAACTCTTCCAAGTGACATGTCATCATGGATTTCAATTAATGACATTACTTTTGTCAGGACATTCCAATGGGTAGAGTCGCGGAAGAAACATTCGTTCGGGATAGTAGTCTCGTTGGAAATCACTAGTGGGTCTGGACCTTGGAACACACGCGCGTCTGGGTTTCATCACCTTATTATAGACATTATCGAGGGGGGAAAAGCGATACGCATCCCACATCAAATGTGGGGAATTACATTCCATAGGAATGTATATGAGGTTTTCCTCAACTTCCCATGTCTAACATAGGGTATGCTTCATGTTTAATGTCTAGAGTAGATGAATCAGACTAATCAGAACACTAACTAGAATGAATATGATGGGTGAAACCCCTGGAGGGAACACTGATGCAAGGAGGTGAATTGACAAGATCTCACCTAGATGTGGTGACCTAGGTAAGAATTTATATGGATAATGGGTGGTCAAGTGAAGTTAATGGAGAATGAGATGGAGTCGACTCGTGGGATAAGGTAATGTTGGGATTAATCCTTAAAGAGACCTCCTACATATCCTCGAGGTAGGGAACCAAAGTCCACGTAGTTCAGGACAGGGGTATAGAATCGGGGTGTGCGTGGAGGATTTCAACTCGATTATATACTGAGGATTACACGTGGTTAGCAGCCCGATGTTGGCCTTACATCCCTGGGAATGTCCAGTGATATGGGTCCCAATGAAAGGTATGAAAATGACTTACCACTGGATGGAGGCACAACTGCTTACCGCTGTATGGAGGAACATTGTCCTACCTTTGGATGGGGACAGAACAGATTACCGCTTGATGGGGTCACAACAGCTTACTGATGGATGGGGTCCCACTGTATGGGGTCTTAATGACTTACCACTAGATGGGGTAGAACCTTATGGAGGCTTCTAACATTCCCTATCTAGGAAACGTGGATCAAATCCCACGTAGTTTGGGATGGTGGATGCAGTTTATCGTCATGCTGGATGAAAAGGGGGAGTGAAATTTAACATCATCGGGATGAAGCTGGTCCGACTTGGAGGGGGTCAGAACCAGTGGTTGTGGGGCTTGAACCATGGGGGGCTTTCTATGTACCTTACCTTGCCAATGATAAATTTCCATGAAGTTCTGAATGGGGTTTGTGAACTGATGTAAAGGGATTCAAGACCAATATATGGTGGGATTTAACCTCAGGGAGGCTTCTTTTGTAAATATCCATAGCAAGTATCATAGATCATGTTTTTCAGAATGGGTTTTAGTGAAACAACGTGAAGATGGACGGTAACAATGGGTGTTGGGATTGAACCTCAAGGAGACCTCCTACATACCTTTTGTTGGAAATGATCAATGTCCATGTATTTCGGAATGGGGATGGTGATCCATTTTTATTGGAGTCGATACTAATAGATAGAGAGCTAGAACCAGAGGGAGGATTCCTATGTTCCTTTATTTATAATGGATAAAACACAACGTAGTTCATAATGGGTTTTTGTGGACCAACGTGAAGATGGCTGGGACCAATTTGTGTTGGGATTGAACCTCATGGAGGCTTGTTATGTACCTTGCCTTGGCAAGGATCAAAGTACATGTAGTTCAGGAAGGGTGTGTGGGGCATACCCTCTATGATTCTTAGAGAGGATGTAATTGTCTATGAAAAATCTATTCCAACGTGAGTCTTGCTTGGTGTGAGAAATAAGAGGTAGCAAGGAACTGACGATCACATCACGAAAGGTGAATCTATGGGAATTGGAGTGGGGCTGACAGATAGTTAGTAGCCCAAAATGGAAAGATGGGCTTATGCGTGGTCCACAACCAAAATAGGCAATATGGGTTTATGTGTGGTTTGGAGCCGAGGGAGATAGAGATTGGGACTTATTCCAGGGTGGCGTCCTGGGTGTTAATAAATCCTAACGGGAGAGGGACGCGATAACGATGATCATGATGACCATATATCTTCTGGTCATTGTAAAGGAAGAATATAGGAGGATTAGGGGGGAGCTGCCTCTAGTAAGAAAGGCTAGGGGATTACACGAAGATTTTTTCCCTTTCACCATGGACAAACGCCACTCAAATAAATTGAATCTCATTTCATGTGAGGAATGATTTCACTCTTGTAGAGACCAGTGGGCGTAGAGAATTTCCAATATGGGGCACCCCGAGTATAATTCATGTGGAAAGGATACAGTTAAACATCATGTGTTGAGGACGATTGTGCTTGGCAGTTTAATATCTAGCATCTCGGAAGTGCCGAGTTCTCTCCCCAAGCCAAGGACTAACATAACTGATACACACTTACTATTGGGGAAGGGAAGGCATTAGTAACATCGTTGCGATGGTGTATTGTAGTTTGATCCATTGAGGGGTCCACGTTAGCATGGCTAGGCAATGAAGTAATAGTCGTTAGCAAGCCTATGAGAAGAATCATGCGGTGAGGCAACACAACGGGAATCACCACCTAAGGGACTTGGAAGATACTTATTACGAGCCTAGAGGGCCGTATGAGAAAAGGGTGTGTAATGTGGATTCTTCAGGCATAAGAAGCACCTGAATATGATTTCTAAAAAGGGACATTGATGCAATAGTGTATGCAAAAGTAAGGAATCTTGTGCAAAAATGGAAAAATTGCGTGGAAAATGTCAGGTGAGTGGACCAGAATGTTTGCGCGCAATAGGAGAGGATTATACGCACATGGAATGCAATTAGAAAAGTTGTGTAGAAAATGCTGGGGATGCATGAAATTGAGGATGTTTTCACACAAGATGTGGATGAGGTTTTACGTGCAAGGGAATGGGATTATGTGCAAGGGAAAGAGATTGCGTGCAAGGGAAACCGATTGCGCATAACAGAAAGGGATTGTGCACAAGGGAAACAGATTGTGCACAAGGGAAGAGGATTGATATCAAGGGACCGACATTTCTGGACTTGGGAGAGGGTCATTCCAAAGTGGTCCCACAAGATAGTGGACCCATGTGAGACCTATCACTGAAAATAACATACCTTAAATCCATCTTTTAAATGAAGGAGACGTGTTTTGTCGTATAAGATACAGTTTAGATTCTTCAGCCATTAGAAGTCGAAGGCACACCTTTCTATTTTTTTGTCTCTCTAGGTCACCGTGTCTGCGTATATGTTGATCATCATTGAAAATTATAGTCTTTGTGTCAGCCACTAGAAAGGTTTTGGTCCTAGTGTTTGCTGTGTGAATGATTCTAGCCCGATGTAGACCACATAAATGATTCTACACCTGCTGTCGGTGGGGCGCACGTTTTCGTGCAGGTGGGAAGTTACGCCCAAGTTTCTATACCACACGAAAAATTATTCTTGATCCTGTGTTTTTTCACACAGGATAGTGGCTTTTCGCACAAATTTGGGATATTTCGCGCACCACTTCTATTCCTCTTGAATGTAGTCGCTAAGTCTAAATATGTCCTCAGTTTTTTCCGCAAAGGCCATCTTTAGGCTTTAATCACATTTCGGTGTATACAGTGTTTTAATGTCTACTTGCATGTACTCTTCCAAAACATTACATTGGATATATCTCTTAATAAGTGGTGCCAATTATATTTTTTCACCATTAAATTTTTGATTTCAATGAAATCATATTTATTAAAATTTCACACAAATGATTCTCATGTTTTATTCCATGATTCATCAATTATTACATCACATTGATATAATTTTAATTCATAAAATTATTTGATTTTATAGTTTTTCAATCATATTGGTTTCAAATTTATCTAAACTTTGATAACATTAAATGAATTTCATTAATTACATTTAAATTTGAATGAACATAATTGAATATATCCAAATAAAATTATCAAAACATTATATGAATACATGTCTCCTTATTATTTATATTGTGTTGTAGGAGTACACACTTTGGAAGAAGCAAATTGAGAATGTGTGAATATAATGTTTTATTTAGACTATAATATGTCTTATCATCTTCCCTCTAAAGAGTCTATAACAAGTATTTTACATAACTATTTTTAGATTTGAAATAAAATTTATACTCCTTTGATATTAAATATTTTTTATGGTTATAGTCATATCATTAATGAAAACTATTTTTCATCATTTTAAACACGAGAAAACATGTGATCTCTTTATTGTTCACATAATAGAGAGTATCATTTTTCCCTAGCATAATTGAATATCATTCCTTTAATTTGTATAATTATCCCTAATTAATGATTTTGATTTAATTTCATGAGAAATACTTTTGAATTGTTTTCATTATATTATATCAATTCCCATAATCAATGAGTACCTTTCTATATTTAAATTAAAATCTAGAATGTATATTTTTTTACATCCTTGTATTTTTATGGAATTATCATTGCCAAAAAACTATTTCAACCACATATCCCATAATATTTTTCATCAAAATCATATTTTTGGTCATCTAGAATTAACACCCACCATCTAAAATTAATATGGTTAAATTTTGGTTGGAAGAAAGCATGATATTAGATAAGATGACCTTTCTTTTCACCAAATTTCCTTTAACGGAATGTTGGGTTGAATTAAGAAATAATTGACACACATAACTTTCATTTTAGCATTTTTTATTTTAAAATATTATTCTTTTCACAATAATTAGAATTTATTCCCTAATATAATTGAATTCTTTATCCAAAAATCAATTATCATATATCTCATAATGATCATACTTTTATTCTTAATTTACCTATAATCATAATACTTATGACCAATGTTTGGTAAATAAAATCAATATATATATATATAATATTATTCATTAATATCAAGGAAATTATCTTATCATATTTAGTTAACATTCAATTATATAAACATAAAAATTCATTTTATCAAAACAATAATAGGTTATATTTTATGTCATAATCCCCAAAATTTCACTATATTTGAGAAAACATGTCTTCCACATTAATAAGACATGTTCACTAGCTCGTAATGTCATTTTAATTTTCTAAAACTATGAAAATTTCATTGTTAACTACAATATATATACTTTTTTATCAAATAATATAGTTATTTATGTGTTATATTATACTATATGAAATCCAATTCTGATCATTCAAATATTACTAGACCAATTAATGTAAAGGGATTTATAAAAGTTTCTATGAATGTTTCAACAATTTCATTGGTATATTCTTAAAAAATATTTCCAAAGTTAATATTATTGTTGGAATTAGTATATTTAAATATACAATGATATTTTAAATTAAAATAAATATATTTTTTTCTAATTATTTAATGACTTTTCATTACTACTTAATACAAAAAATATGTCGATTCATCACCATATATTCTGAACTGATTTTTATCAAAAATTCAACTAAAACATTTTTTTTCATGTTCAATGACATCAGATTAAAATTTCTTCTATAGTTGACCAATTTTATATTAGATCTGATGAATATATTTTGAAAATATTATCTATAGATCATATGATTTAATATTCCTATTGTTCCAAATTTTCAATTCCAGAAGTTTGTTTCATAGAAAAAATAATATATTTATAACACATTCTAACTGGTGTTGAACTTTATTTTTATATTGATTTTTATTAGTTATCAAAATCATAACATCTATAAATTATAATTTAAATTTCACCTTATTTTAAAACCATTATCTTTAATTAAAACACATTTATACTATGATTTTTATAATTTACATTGTGTTAGGGGTGATACTTACATTTAAGATTTTTGAATATTCAACCTCAAAATCATCAATAATAACAATATTTAGACACTGTTATATAACATATCCAAACAATAAAAATTAGTAACATGAAAATTTTTCTTACTTTTAAATATTTCCCATTATTTTTTAACATTACAGAAATAAACAAGTACAATTAATCACACACATATTCTTCTCCCTCTTATCCTTTATTTATTTCATGTATACATGTTAATTTTAATTCAATATACTTAATTGAATGACTTGGTTTCATTTAATGTTTTAGACAAATATCATTGGAAACCAAAATATATAGAAATTTTTTAATTGATAGTCCATCAATGTTTATTTCGTTAATCTATAATGAAATCCTAATGTACAATTATGTAAATATCGGTACAATTAATTTTAGAATATATATATTTTTGAATTCATCATCGTTCCCATTAACAGATCCAATATCCATTGTGATGTATTTAAGAAACCATTAATTTTTTGGGAATAGATTCAAGTCATCAATCTTATTTTGAAATACTTGAATATTATCATCATTAACCATGTTTTCCAATTCTAAATATTAGAAAATATGCCTAATTTATATTTCCTAGATGTTCATATAATCACCTTTATATAGATTTAATTTAAAAAAGATTTCAATGAGGTGTTTTATTCCATTGCAACTAGGGTGAAAATTTGATTTTTTTTCATTCAAAGACACCTTAGTTGGATCACATAATTGAATTCAATTTATAATAATAGAGAATTTTTTTGGAGATTATATCAAAGATGATTTACCATGTTATTATTCAACATTAAAAAATTTAGGAAATTGAAAAGTGAAACATCCATTTAATTTATCCTCTTTTCCATGTTGAAATTCAATATTACTCAAATTCTATATGAAATGATCTTTCCACTATGATACATCCAATTTCAATGAAAAAGTTCCCAAATATCCTAAGAGTGTATGAATTAGGGTGTCCCAATAATACTTTAAAATGGATAATGTTATTTATAATTGTTTCTACCCTATGGTCCGTTACATTTTGGGAAATATATTCATTAAGGTGTACAATGTAGTTTTGGATGTTTTCAAGAGTGGTGAGACCGTCCAATGAGGTGTCTTTTCAAGATATTTCCAAATTACTAGTTTTTTATTTTCCAATGGAATGTCATCCCAATAGTTTCTCACACTAACATTATATCATGATGAAATTGTTTTGCATTAGCATTATAACACGATGGTGGTGTCTCACAGACTATAGATCACCATGAAAGTGTCTGAACTGGGTGGTGTCTTTCTGGTGGTGTCTCACCCTAATGGTATCTCACACCGTATTGTCTCACCCTAGTGGTGGCTCACTATGGTGTCTCATTCTAGTGGTTCCTCCCTGGTCAGTTCTCATTAGCGGTTCCATTTATGGAGGTGGCTCATGTCTAGGGCCACATCTAGTGGTGCCTCGCTGGTAGTGTCTCATTGGCGGTGTCTCATCTAGCGATGCCTTGTCAAGAAGTATCTCGATGTCAGTCCCTCACTAGTAGTTTTTCTAGTTCATTCAGTTTTCCCCTTTGACATATTACTTTTATGTAAAACTATTTTAATTACAAATTTATATTGGTTTGGAGACTGATTAATTTTCCCTAAGAGAAATATTTAGTTAACTAAGAGTCGTTGAGATTATAAATGGCCAAACATGTGTTCTTGGTCCAATCTTCCATTAATGGAAATTGAAAAAAATTTCAAATCCCATGTGTTCTAGATCAAATACTTTTATAATGGGGCATTACCTTCATTATTTATTCTCCAATAACTGGATACCATATTCCCTAAGTCCTTATTCTAATAGGATTAATTTTTCAAGGCTACAATAATTGTTCACATTTACCTAGAGGGCTACATGATGTACGTGGGATACAATTTTTGGCACATCTAGTATGTATCAATCAATCTTCTACTAAGTAGTATTTCCTTTGACATTTGTAATTATACATCAAGAAGGATATGTATATCAATTCATACCATTATAAATATATTATTATTTGGATTAATAAAGATAATGGGATTGGTTTAAAAAATAAATATACAACAGATGTGGAAAGTGTTGGATGATCTTACTATATTGTCTTAATTATGGAAATTGGGATTTTGTTTGGGATAAATACCCACAAATAATCATGTTAATTGGGTATCCTTTTTTCATATTAGATGGTTTATGTAATGAATGTTTTTTGGTTTCTCTTGATTGGTTATTTAAAAATTGGTTAGTAATGTATATTCGTCTCATAAATCAATACCCCAGGATCAGACAGTTTCTCTCACAGACACAAAATTAATAAGTGTAATTCAATAAGGGATTCCATACTAAGTCCGAAATTATTTTTTATTTTGTATATACGATGATGTGATTGTTATCATGGTTGTGCATAGGGTTTTATTTCTCTTGATATGGTGCATTAGGCAAATGATATTGATAAAGGAAAGTATTTGTATTATAGGTAATTTCCCAGTGTTTTCATCATCGATAACATGCAGAAAGATTCACCATGTATCTATAGGTTGCTGTATGATGTATCCCAAATGGGTGTTTAACATAGAGATATATTTATCGGATATTATTTGGGAACATAAATATGTTATTTATTTGATGTTTTCAATCATATTTTATGAAGCTTAATTAATGTTTCAACTTATGGAATATATTAAAAAAATTATATTTCATTCTCGTAAGAACACACTTTTTTGCAATGGTTTTATGGTGATTAGTTTATCCATATATTCGTAATGATACATTAATAGAAAAATTATATTTTTACGGGAATATAATGTTGATTTAGTGATCTTCGTTCTAAATTTGGTCAAATATATTTTTTCTTATCCATAAGGATAAATATTAATGGAATGGATTATGTTGAAACTTTTTTTTGTTGTCATACGACTTGATATATGAATTTTGTTCTTGTAAAATTTTTAATAATTTGAGGGATGACTTTTCATCCGTTTATTGAGCTAATTTCTAGTTAAATGTAAATTTTAGTGCTTTAGGTAAGAAAATATCATCTTTAACACGCACGATTTGGAAAAATGAAAATATTATGATAGAAATAATTAAATAATGAATTTATAAATTTCATGTAAGTAAAATTCCTTATATTATTGTCCAATATTCTAAATTAAAAACTCTTTATTTGGAAAAGGATCTTGAAAAAAATTATCATATAACCTTCAAACCTGATTAATTATGGACATTTAAATAATCACATGTTTATGGTTTAATATATAATTTGAATTTATATTGATCATTCAAATTATTATGATCAATGAACTCTATCATTCTACATATTTATTTGGGTATTACACTTTTCATCCATGTGTATATCTTCCCATCTAACCTTTGTTCTTCTCTTTTTAATCCTTGTTATGTGACTATTATAGATAACCATTGTAATTCTTTTCCTCTCTCATCAAGGGGATGTTTCATTAACCTATATATATATATATTGGATTTAAAAAATTGTATTTTAAAATTTTAAAATCTACATTAGAGAGATCATGATTAAATTATATGGATGGATTGTTTTTTATGGGTGGTAGAATGTATCACCATGAGATTTTAGGTAAGAAAATAATGTTTGATAGTATATATGACATGAAAAACAATGAAAAAAATATAATAATACACCCCAATAATTTTTTGTATATATTGTTAAATAATTTTAATTTATTCGATATTTTCCATAACATGTAACATTGATTTTAAACAAAATTTGATTCTCTATTAAAATATTATTATCTAAACTTAAAATTTAAAATTTTTGACCTTATGTTTGTGGATGTGATTAATACTAACGGAATTATGAATATTTTAATATATAGAGATGTATAAAATAAATTTGTTGGTTATCTATTTAGTTCAACTTAATTTACAATCATATGAATGAAAAACATGCTTTCTAATGAATTTTATTTTTCTAAAAGGATATCTAGTCACACATTAAACAAATAATTAAAAATTAATGTTACAAACATCAAGAAAATTTATTGGGAATAATATTTTTTTAAAAAATATATATATCATGTTTTTATTTGGGTAAATTTTTAGGAATTTTCTTAGTGGATTAATTTCATTATGTATATTAAAAAAACAAATTTTTATGGAAAACTGCAGTTTTGATTAAATTATTTACCACAATACATTATATTTTAAAATGTTTTTATTGTAAAATTTGTTCAATAATTTTATATTGTGACTAATTTGGTTCATTTTAATAATTTTAATATATGATTATTGATATTAAATCATTCTATACTTATTAGAAGATTCACATTGGAAATCCACTCTTTTGTCACATATGTTGTTTAATTTTAAATTTAATTATTCATTATATATGAATGGAATTTAGAAAAATGTATTAAATATTTGGAATAGAAATAATTTATATTATTTAATAATTTTAACTTATTTTTTTCTCATATTGACTTGTGAATGCAGTAAAAAATTAATTATAGTTGTTATTGTAAAAATAGGTTTACTATGGAGTTAAACATAAAAGATAAGGTGTCAATTGACCTAATAACTTGTCCAAAATTGGATGGGTGGATATATATATATATATATGTGACCACATATATGGTTTGATAATATCCCATTTTGGGGACTTTTTCATGATAAAACAATGGTGTAATTGGTTCTTTTCAAAAATATAGTTTTGTCTCACCCCAAATAAATTACATCTTCTCTCCTCCACTATTTATAATAACAAAACCAATTTTTTTGTCCAATACATTCAAAACTTCATTCCTTAAAAACACCATTACATCCTAGGGGCCATATCTTAATCATTAATTAATTATAAAATGGTTTTAGGTTCAAACATAAAGAGGCTCTGTAAAGAATAGGTAAATATAATAAACAAGTGTATTTGTTATATTTATTCATCCACCTCTTGTAAAAATTATTCAAAACGATAATATAATAAAATAAATAAATTTATTATAGATATTTATTATTATGTTATGGAATAAAAAGATCTATCTCTTCATCCATCTTATGGTAAATAATGTAATCGATTATTTTTACAGAGGTCTATCAGCTCACAAACCAATGTAATTGGTTTTACATAAAAAATTTTATAGGCTAGATATAATGTTAGATTTAAAATATTTATAAAATATTTTTTATATTATTGTGTTTATTTAATTATTATATCACATATATTTTCTTAATTTCCATTTTGTGGGTGATATTATTATGGTGATCATGTTTACGGTGGACGACCACCTCGTGAAGATGTGAATTTTATTGTTCTTTTATGATATACATGAAAGGTATTAAGGTTATTGTTAATTTATAAAAGTGATATTTATGATCTAAACACACATTTGGAAATATAATTTCACCCCTCACTTCATACCTTCTAATCTCTTGGAAAACAATAACGTCGTTCATCTGTATATATGGTCATCCTCCTCCACATAGTTATGTGAAATTATTTTCATTTCATTTTTACAATGATAGTAATATGTATTTAATGAACATTATTTTGACAAAGGTATGTGTCATTAGTATTTAATTCAATTTACATTTAAAAAATATTATAACTTTACCCAATGGAGTCACAGGGTGGACTAGGGTGCCTGAGGATGGTTTAGAGAGCATAACCCTACAAATTTGAAAAATAAGTTTGGCCAGAAAGTTAGAAAATAATATATACAATCCAACCCTCATGGTCTCGACTAATAGTGTGGTATAAATAGAGGATCATTAGAAGCTACCCGGTTTTTATGCAACCATGTGAATCCAGGTGCCTGAGAGTGTGGAAAAATTAATAACTTCGATAGAGGTATTTTGCACAATTAATAATACTATATGATTTAACCTTCTGCGGTATATCCGTTGATATTTTTTTGAGCACAGATGGAACATGGTTTGAAAACCATTCACCCAATCCCAAAAACTCTTTTTCAGGGAGAACTGTTTTTTCTCACATAATTAACCTTTAACTTTGATTTATTTTGTCTCCTCCCATATCATGTGTCTCAAATGATTCTTCTCCTCATGTGAGCCAACATCGTTCTCAATCAATTTTCATTGATATATCCCATATATTTAATCTAAATAAAGATCAATGAATGGTTTTTGATATATTACGTTGAGCTATCTGTCTCACTTCCATTCAATATAATTTTATATTTTTATTCGTTTATGTATTTAAGATAAATCTTATTTTTTTTATTATCATGTATTTGGACCATTTCATCAATTTCCCTCTACCTAAATATTATTTGAGGCCAAAATCAAACATGAAATCATCAACAACCATATTCATGGACATATCATTATTTTAACCAAGTGTTTTTTTTATTTTCAAATTTTTTAGGGTTTCTCACAATCCAAAATTTGTTGTGTGTCTCATTGAAATTGAATTATTCATGTTAAATGCATCAACAAACCCTAATATACAACCTTTGATCCTTGTTTAGTATATAATAGTGTGGTGACATCATCTATTGAAACACCATGGGTGTGCCTATTTAATTTTGTATTTATAAAAAAAATTAAATTTCTTAAAATGGATGATAAGTATTTCCCTTTGTCCAAAAATGGAATTTCCCCTATAATATAACTGTTTACATAATAAAAGGACAGTACAATGTTAATAAAAAAATTATAATTGGAATTTCCATTATAGGCAGCTATCTTATTTTCCAAAGATCCTTCTAATGATTCCTTGAGCCTTATCAATGTGGGTGTTATGATTTAATAAATTAAATATATTTTTGTAAATGGAATGTCCTATATATGGTCCTAATGCCACATCATTTTTTGTTTTTGTGATAAATTGTATTTCAGAATGTTAATTCCTTTTTTTAATTGGACTTTATTAATGAGATACATGAGAGGCAATGCCTCATTCCATAATAATAAATATAGTTATGACTTGATATAATTTATGGTATCATGTTAATGTATATGTTGGGTTTGACTATTTCACACTAACAAAAATTGGTTGTTTAGAATGATGTTTTACACCATTTTCATTGTTTTTATGGTGGGAATTATTCCCAATGACATTTCTCCAAGTTTCAACAAGATGGAACAATCACCAACTCGAGTGATGAACATGAAGTATCCAACTAAATATGAGATGTAGGGTTTCATATCCATTTCCCCCTTTTATGTATATTTAATCATCTCTTAAGGGCCAACATTTTCCCCCTATTCTCCCCCTTGAACCCCATTTAATGTTTAATAAATTAAATGTTTTTGGGTGGAGTGCACCAGGTGCACAGTTTGGCTGCAAATTTAACTAAACAGTGCTGAAAAACCAGGTACAATTTCCATGTCATAAAAAATAACATGTTATTCCATTTTTTCCAATCTAATATTAATCATATCTCATCACTTTATTCCCCTATTCTACCCTATCAAATATATAAGGATCTCAGGCTCTCTCAAGCTCCCTTGTAACCCATTTTTGAAGGGGAATTTGGTGGGGAAACATCAACGATCATCATATATGTGACTCAATTTTTTTTTTTCATAATTCTCTATGGGGTTTCATTCCTCCTTCATGATGATATAAAATTCTATAATATAGGGTTTCATCCCTAGGGTTTAATATTGAGTTTCTTGGATCAATCATGTGGATTAGTTTTCACATTCCCTCACTTGTGGTGCAGTTGTTGTGTGAATGATGGTTTGCACAAATATTTGGGATTTTGACATCCAAGCTCGGTGGTTTTATGTTTATAAATTTTTTTATGGGTTATCATTTATTTCATGTAATTACTATCATTCCTCTTACCAGTTGTGTGAGGTGAAAAATTAATTTTTTATAGAATTAATAAAGTGTTGGATTCTATTGTAGTTTTTTTTCTTGAAATTGTTTGTTTTTCATGTGTAACTCATGTGGTATCATTTTATAGAAATTTATAGTATATTATAATTGCTTATTAAATGTTTCCAATGTTGAAAATTATATTTTCGTATGTTAGTGGGTTCATTTGGCCTTGAACTAGGGGTTTTAATGGATTTTTTGTGCAATGCTATGTTTTATTTCTTGATATTCATTTATGAAATTTTTAAATAGTTTATTGAGTTACAAAAAGGGTGAAAAGAAATTTTCGGTGTTGTTTGGTGTTTTTATGAATTAGAAATAGTATATTTATGTTAAAATAGTATTTTATATCAGTTGGAACGTGTTTGGGTAGAAGGGGTATAACCTGGATATCTGGGTGGGAAGAATAGGACTAGAATGCTAGTGATCTAGTAGTGGACTCATACTAGATTCACTTATAAATACTGATGTTGAAAACACTAATAAAATTGATTATTTTTTAGGGACTACTCAGCCATTGGGGTTTCCCCACCTAATGGATCGCTCATGAGAAAGTTATTGGTTATGTAAACTTTTACACTGAGATATGATGTACGTAGGACACCAAAACTAACTAGTGCTTAAGGGTGTTATCGTACCTAGTGGTCATTGGCTATATAGTACATACTGCCAAAATTTACTGTTTTTTTGTACAATTTATTATAATATGTGGATTATTTAAAAGTGTACATTCATAAATGTATACTGTTAAGTTTTTTTCTTTTAATGATGCCTCTTAGAAATTGTTCATACATTTCATTCTTATAAGAACCTAAAATATTTTTTTTCTTAAAATGTAAATCATATGGAATATTTTTTGGTGTAATCCTATTAGGATTAGTATCAAAACATACGTACACTTCTCAGTGTAAGTATACTTGGTAATGATTTTCAAAATTAAGGGAAAGGTCATTGCAGATGGCGGTTTGGGTTGTTAGCTTACATCCTCGGTGTGGCATTGTTGAGATGGCTTGAGGGAGATGTCCCCTTGTCATGTGGTGGTTTTTGAGTAATAATTTATTCTCCCCTTTGGTTTTCCCCTCTTGGGATTTTTAGAACATGGTATTTAAATTATGAATTTTTTTGAGACGTGTTTGATGTGAATTTTCAGATTCTATTTATTTATCATTTTGGTTGTTTAATGTTTCTAAACTCAGTTAAATCATTCAAAAACCTTTGTTATGTTACCCATGACCTAGTTCAAGCATGTGGGGATAGGTAAATCCCCTTTATACTTTCCATAGATAGGTTCGGGGGACAGTTTGGAAGGTGACCATATTTAATTCATGAAAAAATGGTATCATTGCATGATAAGCTATTTGGGACATATTATTTTTAATGAGTCTGAATAGAAATGATCTTATACGTTAGGGGATCGCTGTTCTAGAATCGATTAGGGTGCATTGACCAACACATATCATAATAGAAATCAAGTCTCTATTGGATGTTGGGATGTTTTGACTTATCCTTCCCATGGGATGTGTGGGATGCAGACTACATGTTGACATTGGGTGGGGGTAAAGTAGTTGTTTATTTCATTGCTGTGATGAGTTTGTCTTATTTATTTTTTATATTATTTCTGAAATTATTTATGAATCATTTATTAATTATTTCTCTCCCTTGTATTTCTTTTTTATAGGAACATGCCTCCCTGAAAACCTCTCATGCAACCACAGAAGAAAGATAGAGAGATTTCTACCTCACTACTTGATCAGAGGTTAGTAGAAGTTGTGTTATGGGTAAGTAGTCTAGGCTCTAGGGTAGGGAGTTGTTTGTACATCTACTCTAGTTTGAGAAGATGAACTCGATCCCATATAAGATAAATCAGTTGAGTTTTTCAAGAGAAAGCCACTTACTTTTTGGGGAAATGATATGTCATTGGATGTAGAGGAGTGGATCAAGAAGATCAATGGGATGTTTGAGTTTCTTAATGCACCTGATGTGGTTAGGGTGAAATGTGCCTCATTTCTTCTATAGGTACCTAGTAATATGTGGTGGGAATCAGTGATTCAAGATGTGAAGCATGAGTGGATGAGTTGGAAGGATTTCAAGACCACCATCAATGAGAAGTTTTGTCTTGAGGTCCTAGACTATGATAAATTTCGTGAGTTCATAGATCTTTCCCAAGGAGATCAGTCGGGAATGGATTATTCTAACTATTTTTCTAATCTAGTGTGGTGCATTCCTGAGGATGTATCTAATGAATTTATTAATGTTTGGATGTTTGAGAAAGGGCTATGAAAAAATATTTTCTCTTGGGTCTTCTAGTTCAAGATGGGAGGTTCTACTAAGGAGTTTGATCATTATTTCTTGGTTGAGATTGAACAAAATGGAAATTATGGATTCTATGGGGTATTATGAATGAAGATTAGTGGTAGTTCATCATATAATAAAATGAAACTAGATGAATATCAGAATAAGGTATGTGATAATTCAGGCCATCCTCCTAGGAAGTTATCACCTGTGTCTTCTGATGCATGTTATGTTGTTTTCCACTAGTGCAGGAGGCCAGGGGACACCCGACCTTCGAGTACATATTCTCCAAGGCCTTGTTATCTATATGGATCTATGGGGAACTTGAATCACTTATTCAAGGTGACAATTTCATTCTAGTTTGGGGTAGGATCTATGGCTTCGAGGGTGGGTGTGAGTTCAGTCAGAGCCATCTAGGATGATGGAATATCAGTTTGTTGGCCATTGTTGAAGTGCTAGATCATCTTTTGGGTATAGCCATTTTAAGGCAGATACACATGTGAGTGGTAACTATTATGTAGAGATGAAGAATATTCATGTTTTGTATTAGGTACCAGTGGGATCAGGTCTAGGTCCATGAAAATTTGAGTTTCCATCCTTATGGAATCTTTTTTAGGTGTTATTCTCATTGATACTAGTTCTACTAATTCTTTTATATCCTATCATCTATTAAACCTATTGAATTTTCCAACATAGCTATTTTATTTTTCGATGGAGTAGGTGACGTTGTTGGGTATGAATAAGAATAAAGGGATTATGTGTGCTTCATATGTGCTTCCCATGTTTGGGGTTCAGATGGAGTGGGACCACCTTGTCTAGGATATGGATTTCATTGTGTAATGATCATCATGTCTTGGATGGGGCATTTCAAAGAACATATTGATTTCTATAGGTGGTGTGTGAGATTCATGGAACTTGCTAAGAGTCCTCGGGTTTTCCTTGGGGAATGGGATCAGCAGTAAGGTGGTGTGGGACATCCACTTCCAAAATTGGAAAACCATATCTTCCCATTATCTTTCTCTTGCTAGAGTAAGATGGTAATGATCCTAATGGTGGATTACCACTGGTTTTGGATGAGTTCCCTGAGGTACCATATAATTTTTCGAGATCTCCCACATAGCGGGACATAGAGTTCTCGATTGATTTATCACTGAGAATATAGCTGCTATATCTTACCTCATTTCATATAGATCCCACCTGATTTATGTAATTAAAGATAAAGCGTGACTATTTAGAACCCAATGGATTCATTCACCCAAGTGACTCTCCTTGGGCCACTCTTTTTATATTTGTGATGAATGCTGATGGGTCTATCCAGTTGTGCATTGAATACCGGAACCTGAATAATGTAACCATAAAAAATACTATTTAACCTGAATAAAATACTTGTTTGATCATTTTAAGGGGTCAATGTGGTTTTTCATGATAGACACGTGTTCGGGTTGTAACAAAGTCCGAGTGAGAGATGTGAATATCCCAAATAGATCCTTATGAATTGGTTACGGCCACATGGTGTACGCGGTCATGCCTTTAGGATTGACCAATGATCTAGAGGTCTTTTTGGAACTCATGAATAGGGTTTTCATACAATATATCAACTCTTTAATTGTGGTATTCGTGGAAAACATGTTTATTTACTCTGGATTTTATGAAGATCATGAGCTTCTTTTTGGAATCTTGTTGGGCACTCTGTAGGATCATTGACATTATGAAATGTTTTCCAAGTGCACATTATGGATCCAATATGTGATGTTTTTGGTTAATGTTATCTCAGAATATTGGGTTTCAGTGGACCCTATGTATATCAGTGCAGTTATGTCATGGGAGATGTCAAAGAATTTGTTCGAGATCATGATTTTCCTTGGAGTGGTAGGTTACTACAGACTATTTTTTCAGGATTTTACTTGGCTTCATTCTCCAATGAACACACTCACTTAGAAAGGGATGATGTTTGAATGCACCCAATAATTATTAGAATCTTTCAAGGATTTGAATCAAATGTTGACTACTGCACCCATTTTGAAACTTCCATATTCTTTAATGGGTTATGTAGTGTATTGTGATTCCTTAGGTATGGGTATTACATACATACTTATGTTGGATGATCATGTGGTGGCATGTGGATCACACCAAGTTCGACCACATTAAAAGAATTACCTGACCCAAGACTTGGAATTGGAAGTTTGTATTTATGCTTTAAAGACATGGAATCACAACCTCTTTGGGGATATGTTTTTTGACAACTTGGATAATTATATATTGTCCCACATATTCTCACAAAATTATATCAATTTTAGGTAGCATTACTTGATCAAATATCTGTAGGTGTCTGAATTTGATATCCTATATATCTTGGGAAAGTGTATTGTGGTAGGTGATTCATTAAACATGATTGTTCTAATGCAATATTTAATGATGTCTAGAAATGAGTGGACTATGAGGGGGATTATATCCCAGTTGTACTTGGAGACAAAGGATTAAAGTGGAGGTAATTTTCTGGAAAGTGTGCAGCTGACTCGATCTATTTTAGAGTTGATTTAGTGGTATCATCAAAATGATGAGTTATATCAGCGGTCAATGTAGTTTATTAATAGTGGGGAGACATCTTATGATTGGTCTTTATCTCCCAAGGGAATATTTTACTTCATATTCTATTCAGTGGTGTCGTTGTCTCTAAGGAAGGTGGTGATGTAGGATAGCCCCCAATATATAGGGTTCATTCATCATGGGGCTACCGAAATTTATTATGATGTTTTTGGATAGTTTCTAGTGTCCAGGTATGAGACAATACATAGATGAAATTATGTCGTGATTCTATAAACATCATCAAGTAAATGTAGAGCATCAATGGCCCTCTGGTTTTCTTCATCCATTGCCCATTCCTACCTAGAAAAGGGAATAAGTCTCCATGGATGTCATTGTTTCCTTACCTTATACACCTTGGGGTAAGAACTATATTTTTTTAGCGATTGATCATCTGCCCAAATCATTCTACTTTATTCCAATCATAGATACAATCATGGTTCATGACTTGGTGTGATTGTATATTTAAGAGGTGGTAAGGCTTCATGGTGTTCTGTTAGAGTTTTTCTCATTTAGAGACCCTCATTTTCCATCTTGATTTTGGGAAGGTCTTGAAAAGCCCTTGGCTTCATAGATTAAGATATGCATGACAGACAATCCTCACACATATGGTCAGACAGAGTGAGAAAATTATATTCATGAGGAAAAGATTCATTCATGTGTTTTGGATTTTGGAGGATCTTGGGATAGCCATTTGTGATTGGTTGACATGCATTATAATAACAATTATCAATCCACTATTTTAATTGCTTAATTTGGGGTACTCTATGTTCATCCTTTTTGGACACCTTATGTTGGGTTGAGGTATGTGATACTCCACTATTGTGACCAGGACTTGAGAAATATACATCTGAGAAGGTCGATTTTCTTAGACAATGATTATTAACAGTTATGAGTCACCAAAAATCATATAAGAATTATAGGTGTTTAGATATTGAGTTCCTTGTGGGTGATCTAGTATTGTAAAAGGTGGTCCATTGGTTTGGACATCTTCATTTGCGAAAGCAGGGATTGAAAACTTTGAGGTATGTTTGACCTTTTGAGATCACTGAGTGGATTAACATGGTGGAATATAGACTATCCTTTTTTTTTCTTATTTTCAATCTATTTATGACATATTCCATGTTTCACAATTGAGGTATAGCAACCGTGAACCATCCCATATGTTTAATTGGGAGTATTGAAAAATATAGTCTAATTAATTAGTGATTAAAGGGCCATTTCGAATATTGGAATACCGATGGAAGTCCTTTAGTGAATGTCAATTCCCCTAATAATGTTCATTTGGAATCATGTGAATGATGGTCATGGGACCCAATATTCATTGTCAAGGACTGACCAAGTGTACCAAATCGTGGTTTAGATCAACCATTATGTTGACTTTCTAGGGTGGAATGTTTTCATTGTGGGTAGAATTATCAAAATCATGTCTTTCTTTTTAGTTATTTTTTCCTCTCCTATTCTTGTACAATATTTTCCCCCTAGGATCCCCAATGATCCCATTTAATTTTGAAGAAAATGGAAATGTTTTGGGTGGCCATAACCAAGAAATTGGTTTTCCAGTAGGATTTATTAAACCATGCTAAAAAACCATTCTTAGTGTCCAAGTCATAAAATATTTGTTTTTATTGTATATTTTACCTTTTGGAATTATAATTATCCCACCTATTTATTTCCCCATTCAACCCTATCATCAAAATAAGGCTCCCATTCACCCCCATGCTACCTTGGAACCCATGTTTATGGGTATTTTGGGAAAACATCAAGGTTGTTCATGAACATGATTCTTGCTTTTTTTCTCCCTAATATCTAAGGTTTATCCCCTCCTAAAGTTGTAAAATTTCATTAGTTATTTTTTCATCCATAGGGTGTAATATTGAGTTTCTTGGATTAGTCTACTGTATTTTTGTTCCCATTCAATGAATTGTGGTGTGTTTGTGGGGAGGTTGTGGTGTAGTTGTTGTTTCACATAATGATTTGTTGTTTTTTTCATCTATGGAAGGTAGTTCCTTGTGCAATTATTCAATTATGAGATAGGTTTTCTTTATCAAATTTAATAGCATGCTTCTATCCGATTTTTGTGGAATGAATATATTTGTTGATAGAATTGGTTAAGAATTGGATTCTAATGTTTAATTTTTCCTGAAATTGTTTGATTTTCATGTGCAACTCATATGGTATCATTTGATGGAAATTTATTATATATGAATGTGGTTTATAAAATGTTTCTTGGGATTTAAAATCAATTTTTTATGGTAGTGGGGTGAATTTGGCCTTTAAACATGGGTTTTGAAAATATTTTTTGGGCAAAACATTGTTTTACTTCTTGAAATTGTTTTATGAATATCATAAATGGATTATTGTGTTATAGAATGGGTGAAATGTCGTGTTGTTTAATATTTAGTGTGTATTATTTTGAAATGGTATTTTTATGTAAAAATTGTATTTTATAACATGTAGAACTTGTTTGAGCACCAAGAGGGAAACCTAGGTATCTAGGTGGTAAGACTAGGACTAGTATGTTGGCGATCCGGTAGTGTCCTAATCATAGTTTAAAATAGCAATATTGTTGTTGAAACACTAACTAAGCATTGATGATGTTTGGGGACCATAATTCCATTGGGGTTTCCCCTCCTAGTGTTTCATTTAGGAAAAGGTTATTGGTTGTGGTTAATTTTACACCGTGATACAATGTACCTAGGTCCCCATATCTAGATAGTTCCAAGAGGTGTTCCAATGACTATTTATCATTTGGTATATTGTAAATACCATCAACAAATGTTATGTAATGTTGGAAAATTCTGTAGCATGTGTGTTTTATTTAGAAGTGTACATTCTTTAAAGATTCCCTCTTGAGAGTTGTTTTATTTTACAGTTTAATCAATTTGAAACTTGTGACACCCCAATATTTTATTTTACATTATCTCTTTAATTTAATTTGATAGATTATATTAAAATAAACAATGACTTTTCTTGCATTATATGCAAAATTTAGTTTCTGCAAAACAACACATTACTATTATAATTAAGCAAACGATATATTCATTTATCAATTAAATATTGTATTATAAATAGTAATAAATTAATTTTGTAATTTATTTATAATGTTTTCACATAATAAAACATTTTTATAATGAAATTTATATGTTTGGGTAAAATAGTTATATATTTAGATAACCTTTTTTTCTTAAAAGAAATACTTTTTATGTATGTTTGTGAACAATAATGTAATTAATTTTAGAATATAATAAAAATTTAATTTATTAAAATTGAATTCATTTTTTAATTCTGAATATCAAAAATTGCTTAGGGTGATTTTTTGGTATTTTTCTGAAAACATTCAATTTTTTATGAATAGTGAAAAATAATACATAGTACATAAAAACTGAGTTTTTCTTATAAAAAAATATTTTCCATTAAAATTTATCTTAATGTAAAAATAAATAAATTACACATATATTAATCAAATTTTATTCATTTAAGTCATGTTATAATAAGATTACATATATAAAATTTTATTTAAATTTTTATTGTCTTCTACCCACCTTATCAGCAAATTTGAAAATTTTTATAAAACAAAATTTTATCGCTTCAGTGAATTGAAATTTAAAAATTAGATAGACACAGTTTTCATTATTATGTAAAATTTACTTCAAAAGGATGAAAATAATTTTTGGTGAATAGTTACATTTGAATTTTATTTTCCATAGTTAAAAGGAAACATGGTAATTAATGGTAAAAATAATATTATAATAATATAATATTACCCCAAAACATGTTCTAATAATATTGTAAAAGATGGATTAGACCAAAATAATCCTAAAAAAATATGATCCTTTTTTATCCAATTGGGAGATATTTGGACATTTATTATATTTTATTTTAAGAAGAGTTAAAAGTGTTAAATTCAAATTTGAAAAACTGATTCATTTTTAATATAGGATTATACATATGATAAATTCATCTATAAATATTAAAAAGAAACATAAAATTATTTTCTACATCGTAGTATTTTTCTTTCTAATTTTTAGACATTAAATATTTTGATTTCATTATGGCACAATAAAGATGCAGTAATTACCTTATTAATGAATGATTAAAATAATTGATATCATAAATAATAAAATAAAAGTATATTGATAATTTTGATGATATACACGAATTTTATAGAAGAATATTACATTTTAGGGTTGATTAAATGTATTTTTTTTAAATATTCATGTTGTAACGACATTTAGAAAAACCAAATATTAAATAGTTTCAAAATTGATGAAAATGGGGTTTTTTTAAAATATTTTATTAAATTATATAATATTCCTAAAAAATAATATTCCTAAAAATTCCTTATGAAATGTTTTTTATTATATTAATTAACCACATGAGGTTCTCTTGGAATTTTATTCAACTTTATTAACCATGTAGTATAAAAATACAAGAAGAAATGGTAAATGTTAAATATTTTATTAATGGTTAAGTATTAAAGATAAGGATAATATGGTGACATAAAAATGTATAAAACCTATTGGTTTAGAGTATTTAGACCCATCACCACCTTATCCAAGAAATAAATCAATTTTAACTATTATAAATCGAAAATACGTATACAATAAATTAATACTTCAATATTTTCCTAAAGTGCCCCTCACCTCTCTTATAAACGGGAAACTCCACTTCACTTTAATTCCCAAACAAAAATTCCGTTCTCTCAGACAAAACCTAACCAAATATCCTCATAACAATCCCCCCTTAATCTTAGAGGACAATTTTTTGGCATAAAGACATCTTACAGAGTCATTTTTTGCAAATAAAAGGGGACACCCAAAGACGCGGTAATTGTATTATCCCATCTTTCAATGTTCATTTTTTTCATCTACTTCCTCTTACTAGGTTGTTAGAACCAAAAAATAATAACTTAAAAATATAATATATTCTTAAATGTTTTTAAATTAGGGGAAAATCACATTACTCATTTTTACAATCTTATAAAAAACAATACAACCATGTCAGCGTACGTACAACTTAACATCTCCACAATGTGGTGTAAACTATTTTCATGTACACATTAGTTTTATGGGTATAATGATGAATATAATGGACTTAAAAAATAAATATAAAATTATACTGATCTTGTAAAATTTATATTTCACCCAATTGCATACCATTTTATCATTAAAGGAACGATAACTTCTCTTGCGCGTACGTACGACCTACCGTCTCCACGATGCGATAGGATTCATTCTCTAAATTAACCATCTAATAATGATTATAAAAAATATATATTATTCATAATTATGAAATAAATGAATTAATAATACTAATTTAATGATATATATTTATGTTTGTACATGTATGTCATTCACTTACATACATTCAACGCGATAAGAAAATAGAAACAATGTTCATTCATAAGTATGACCAACAAGTTACATGAACGGTGTATTCCATTTTAAATATCTATCCATTGAATATTTTTATATTATGAGTATATATGATATATAAATCATATTATACATTCTGGATGTAATTAAATCATATTCTATGTAATGTGATCGAGAATGAAAATTCAAAACACATATGATAAACAAAGAGATATTACCCCAAAGTTTCCATTAACATTGAATTGTTAATAAATCAGTAATAAAAAGTAATAATGTAATAATATATGATATCATAAATATTATTATGTTTCGGATATAAGTTAATAATATGTTTAACAACATTATATAGTAGTTTCAGAGTTTTAAGAAGTGTATCAGCATTAAGGTAAGGTTTAATTCCTCAATCTCATTATTATATTAGAGAGTTTATGTGTAAGTATTTACTAGGAAATATTTATCATTGGTTTCCATGTTCCATAAAAATGTTTTCAAAATGAGTGTTTTAAGGTTTTTGGGAAGTGACTCATCAGTTAGATTATCATTTTAAATGTTTTAATGATTTATTTTTATAAATAATTTAAATTAATGTCTATGTTTTCAAAATGATTTTAAGGATTTAATTATATGGACATGATTATTTTAAAATTTTAATTCCTTTAAAATGTATCAAAGTGGTATGGGACACATTTATTAAAAAAAATCATTTGAATGACTTATTTTATAAATGTGTGCCTTTTAAATGATTTCACAAAAAATGGATTCTTCTCTCAAAGAATTTTACCAATCATTTTCAACTATGTCAACACCCTTTACTAGATGTTATTATTGATTGAGTTTGATTTATTATAATTAAATCTTCCATATTGTATTGAATGATTTTGGATATTTTTGACTTTGGATATGTTTTTTGTATTCCATTCATTGTCTATGGTTAAATTATTGAAATTTTCTATGTTAGTTTTAATACTAATTTTATTTTATGTTTCAACATTTTCAAATGAGGATTGTGTTTGACTTAGTAAGGGATGGATGGGTCCCGTTATAGCCCCTTGATTCATCGGTAGGTCTGACATGAAAAACTAGTGTCTTGGCACAATGCCTGGAAATAATATTTTTTATTGGTCTTTCCACATGTCCGTGACATTGTAGTTTTTATTTTCAATATTATGCATTCCCTCTTTTTAAAATTACTTATTACATGTGATTATTCAACTAGTAGAATATTCATGTTCATGATTATATGGTAATGTTTGACTTATTTTTACTATATTATGCTAATGTTTTATGTTTAAAAGTCTCTTGTTCTTATAATACATATTTCCTTAAAAGTTTATAGCTTACGATGAATTATTAACCCTTACTGATCATCTTACCACACCCCATTCTTTTGTTTTATTTTACTAGGATTCCAAGAAGTTAATTATGATTGATATACAGGGTTAAGATAGGGGAATACTGGCATTCTCAAATAAATATTTTTGTTTTTTTTATGTTAGAAAGTGTAATTTAACATTCATGTATGTAATCTATTTTCAATGACTGGTAAACTGATTGGTCCTTTGAGAAATGATTCCTTGTGATCATGCCAATGTATATAAATAATGCATCATCTATGAGCTTCTACGGTCAGGGTGTCATAGTTAGTATCATAGGATGTTTAGAAATAACCATGGGAACTATATTCCGAAAAACTATTAGTATATAACATTACCCTATGATAGAATTTGAGGATTAGTATAAAAGGAAATCCTCTAATTTTGGTAATGTAAATATTTTGTTAGTTTTCCAAGAAATACATCCATGTCTAGATAATACATGTTTATGTGGCTCCAGAAAAGATGTACATAAGAGTAACAACTTTGGAAAGGTGTTCTGAGACGAACTCAAGGTAACCTAGTACACGACAATGGGACATACTGCGCACCTAGTTTGACACTCCTGTGGTACATGCTTAGGATAATTCACATTTTCATTACAAACCATTATGATGTATTTATGTTAAAATATCCCCCCAAATGAACCATATATACGATTATGAGATTATATAGGCAAAAATTTTCAATTCATATTATGTATTTCACTAGTTTATCATTATGAAATATGATTTATAACATAATATAGTATATTAAATTATTTATAATGAGTCCATAGTATAAGTAATGAGAACCCAACCAATTCACATGATCAAAAGAGTAATAAGGATCACATCTTTCATGGTATTAAGACAATATTTAGAAAGAAAATAATATCACATGTATTCTCATCATATGAGGAAATAATATCATGTGTTAATAAGATATGTAAATAATTCTCTGAGTACTATATATTTGAAGGGAATATAGAGAAGAAAATGATGGTATAGAAAAATATGGATAAAGGGAAGAAGGGAAGGAAGGATTTTCCCACATGTGATAAATGTAGAGAGAATCACCCTAAGAAGTACATGATAGAACTGGGTGTTTCTTATAAGTGTGGAGAAAAGGGTCATCATGAAACATAAATAAAATAGATGAATTAAAAGATGTATATTATGTGTTTCAACTGTAGATAAATGGGCAATTACAAAAATAAATGTTCAAATCATCAAAGATATTTATCTCATAAGAATAAAAAAGATCAATGTCAAGTGTATGTCATTACTACAGTCGATGTAGAATAATTAATGTATTATTGTTTCTGGAATGTATAATGTTTTCATTTGATTGTTTTATTAATGATGTACTGGATATATAAAATAGGGAAATAAATAATTATTATACTGAAGTCCTATTTTATTGAGGATTTGAGATTGTATGGTACTATAAAAAGTGACTCAATAGAAAGTTAAACGTTTTTCAAAATACATGGTAGAGGGATTGGTAAACCTTAATATGGTCTTTATAATGAGGTAATTATTTTGGAAAAATAATTATTTATCTAGATAAATTATATTGGAAATTCTTGACTAACTTGGAATTAGTTAATTATTTTTTTATTCTATCATTACAAAAGTTTAAATTTTTTTTGTATTTAAGGAGTATATCCAGTATTCTACAAAGAATAACGGAGCATGAATATATTCAATAATGTTTTATGATACTTAATTTTGTTACTATGTTTTAAGATAATAAATGGTGAAGGTAAACACATCTTATTATGTGGAAAAAATAGATCTTAATTATGTTTACCTCTTATATAAATGTTTGGACTGTGAGTTTAGACACAAGTATTTTTTATAATTATAAATATGATAATGGAGTTATTGGAACATTTGATATTTTGTTTGAGGATAATGTATAATTTATTGGATACATTTACCTATCCTTTATTATTTTAGTAAAAATATAGAGGACTAATGAAATAATTTAGGACCATAAGATTTATCAAATTCCCTTCAGGCATAATAAATTCACTTTTAAACATTCAGGTCCCAGTGTAAGGGATGTAGTGAAAATAGATCTAAGCACATCCAAGTAATGAGATTATGATTAAGACAGGTAATGAAATCAATTATGTTTTCTAGAGTTATTATCATGAAATTAAATTAATCCCCCTTGTTCAAAAAAGTATACAAGAAAAATGTGTTATAATAATACCTTATGTTTTTATGAAACAAGGATACTTTAAATCAGTATAGATTTATGGCATTGAGTCCCTCAATTTTCCATTTATTTTTCAATTGTTTCTGATTTATTACCTCAATTACTCCTTATAAATATTTATATTTTTTCTCCAATTATGTGTCACTAATTTCCACCAATGTTCTCCAATTCTATATCCTAATTTGGTGGTGACTTTTTCATTTACCTTTCCCTCTTATTAAGAAGTAATTTTATTAACCTTATTTATTATGTTCTGCTTCCTTGAAGGTATTTTTTTATCTTCAACAGTTTATTATTGAAGAAAATTTTCAAATTGTGAGGACGCGATTTACTAAAGTAGGAGATAATATTACACCTAATGATTTCATATTATTTTTTCTCTTGAAAGTATTTTAATAGCTTATATTTCATGAAACAATGACATGCCTTGCATTATATGCAATATTGAGTTTCTACAAAACCACACTTTAGTATTATAATTATTTAGACGATAAATTTATTTATTAATTTAATATTGTAATATTAATAGTAAAAAATAAACATTAAATGTTATTTATAATGATTTCACTAAAATTAAAAATATTTTTAATAAAATGTATATAGTATCTTAAAATTGTTTTATATTTAAAAAAAATTATTTTCTTAAAAGAACTACTTTTATGTCCTTTTGTGAACAATAATAAAATTAATTTTAGACACACCTAAAAATTGAATTTGATAAAATAGACATCATTTTTGAATTTTTAGTTTCAAAATTTGATTAGGGTGAATTTTTTGTATTTTTCTCAAAGCATTTAATTTTTGATGAATACTGATAAATACTTCATAGTTTATAAAAACTGAATTTTTCATTTCAATAATTATTATTAATTAATATTTGTCTTAAAGTAAAATACATATATAAAGAATATATTAGTTTAATTTATTTCATTTCAGTCAATTTATAATAATATTAGATATAAAAGTTGTATTTAACATTGTAACGTCTTTTACGGATCTTTTACGTACATTAAAAAATTAGCATAAAATGTAATTTTACCACTTCTGTGTATTGAATTTTAAAAATACAACAGACATGGTTTTCATTAGTAAGTTAAATTTGGTTCAATATAATGAAAATAATTTTTTGTAAATAGTAACTATTGAATTATATTTACCACGGTTAAAAGTAAATAAGTAATTTAATGTTCAAAATAATATTCTAATGATTTAAAATTACATCAAAAAATGTCCTAATTCTATTGGTTATGTATTTTCTGACAAAAATCCACCATAGGACAAAAATAGGATCCTTTTTTCCATTTGGTCCATATTAGGAAATTTATTATATTTTATTTAAAGATGTTTTAAAAGTGTTAAATTCGAATTTTAAAAACTAAACCATTTTTTATATAGGGTTATAAATAATATAAATTTGACTATAAATATTAAATAGAAATATTGGAATATTTTCTACATAATAGTTGTTTATTTTTTATTTTTTAGACATTAAATAATTAAATTTATTTTTGACATAATGATGATGTAGTAATTACATCATATATGAAAGAGTAAAATAATTGATATTATAAATATTAAAATAAATTTATATTGATAATTTTGATTAAATTAATGAATTTTCTAGGTGAATAATAAAATATATGATTGATTCAATGTATTTTTTTCAACGTAGTCAAAATTTTATGACATTCACAAAAACCTAAAACTAAAAAGTTTCAAAATTAACAATTTTTTTTAAAACAAATAATTTATTATTAAATTATATAATATTCCTAAAAATAAAATATTTGGACAAATGAATTAGATAATTTTAGATATGTCATTAATGTATCACTTCAAATTCTCTTGTCATTTTATAGTAATTATATTAACCGTGTAGTATAAAAATACAAGAAGATATGGTAAAAGTTAACCTATTTTAATAAGGCTTATGTCTAAAAGATACGGTTAATAAGGTGACATAAACAATTCTAAAACATATTAGTTGAAATGATTTAGACTCTTTAGCACCTTAGCATCAACATAATTCAATTGGAACCTATTATTGAAAAAAAATAATTTTATAATAAATTAATATTTTAAGCTTTTCCTATAGTACCCTTTACATATCTTTGGAAAGGGAACCTCCCATTCTCTTTAATTCACATATCAAAATCCCATTGAATTGGAAAAACCCTACCCAAATCTCCTCCCAAATCTCCTCCCTTCATCATAGTAGAAATCCTTTGGGTAAAAATCCATCTTACAGAGTCATTCTGTGAAAACCAAATGGATACATCCAAAGAAGAGGTAATCGTTTTATCCTTTCTTTCAATTTTCATTTCATCTTATTCTTCTTCATAATAATTTGATACCATAATAAAATAATAAATACTTCATATAATATATGTTTATATTTTTTTTAAATTATGGTATAACCATATTACTCTTTTTACCCATAATATAAAAAACAATACCACCAAGCGTGCGTATGTGTAGCTTACCGCCTCCATGTTTTGGTATAAATTTTTTTTCATGTACTCATTATATATATGGGTATAAATATGAGTATAATGGATTTAAATAATAAATATAACATGATATTTCTTCATTAAAATTCATATTCTATCCAATTCTATACAATGTAATCATTAAAGAAACGATATCGTCGCTCGTGTGTATGTACGACATACAGTCTCCACGACACGATGAGATTCATTCTCCAATTTAACCATCCAAGAAAGATTATAAATAATTTTGTATTAATAATTTTGTAATATATGATATAATAATCCCATTGGAGTGATATATATATGTGTGTACATATATGTCATTTACTTACTTCCATTCAATATGATAAGAAAACAGAAATAGCGTTCATTTATACGTAGGGCCTACCATCTACAGAAATGGTGTATTATATTTTATATATCTATCTATTAAATATATTTATATTAAGAATATATATGATATATAAATCATATTATACATTATGGAAGTATTTAAATCATGATCTATGTAATATGATCAAAAATAACAAGTCAAAACAGATATAATAAACCAAGTGATATCACCTGAAATGTTGCATTAACATGGAATTGTAAATAAATGTGTAATAAAAAACCATAAAATAATAATATATTATATCATAAATATGATTTTGATTCTGATATAAGTTAATAATATGTTTTAAACCATTATAAAGGAGTTTCAGACTCGTACGAAGAGTATCAGACTTAAGGTAAGGGTTAATTCCTCAATCTCATTATTATATGAGATTGTTTATGTTTACGTATAAACCATGACATACATATCATCCACATCATTATTTCATATAAATGTTTTCAAAAGGAATATTTTATGGTTTTTTGGAAGGGACTCTTTAGAAATATCATCATTTTAAATGGTTTAATGATTTATTACTCTAATTTTTTTTATTAATGTCCATGTTTTCAAAATGATTTTAAGGATTTATTTATATGGACATGATTGTTTTAAATTGTAAATTACATTAAAATGTTTCAATGTGTTATGGGACACTGTGATTCGAAAATATATTTTAAATTACTTCCATTATAAATGTGTGATTTTTAAATGATTTCACTAAAAAATGATATTTCTATCAATGAGGTTTACTGATCATTTTCCACTATATTAAAATGATTTACTAAATATGATTCTTGATTGAGGTTTATTTATTATTATAAAATCCATCATATTATACTGAATTAGTTATGATATTTTTTATAATGTATTTGCTATTTTTATACCATTCACGGCCTATGATTAAATTATTGAAATTTATTAAATTAGTTTTAATACGAATGCTTATGTTATGTTTCAACATTTTCATATAAGGAATAAATTTGACATAGTGAGTGACGGGCGGGTCCCTCTATAGCCCCTCGATGCATTAGTATGTGTCATGATACAAACTAGTGTATTGTCACAAGGCCTTGATAGAATATTTGTGAATGGTCTTCGACCAAGGCCTTGACATAATAGTTATTATTTCAGGCATTATATATCCCCTTGTTATGTAATTAGTTATTACATGTGATTATTAGACTACAATAATATCCATGAGCTTGATTATATTGTAATTTTTGACTTATTTTTACCATATTATTCACATGTTTTTTTAAAAAGATAATATTTATATTATTCATCTTGCCTTAAAATTTTTTATCTTCCACTAAATGTTTATCCATACAGATGATTTGAGATCAACCCCTTCTTATGTATTATTTTCCCAGTATGCAAAGATGTGAATTATGATTGATATTTATGGTTAAGCTAAAGGAATAATGGAATTATCAATAAATTATTTATATTTTCTTTTGTGTTAGAAATTGTAATGTAACATTCATGTATGTAATCTATTTTTTAAGACTGCTAAATAGATTGGTCCATCAGGACTTCATTCCTTGTAATCATGACAATGTATTAAAATAATACATTAGCTCTAGACTTCTGGGGTCATGGTGTTATAGTTGGTATCATAGGAAATTAAACAATAACCATGGAAACTATATTAAAAAAAATTATTATATAACATTTTCCTAATATAGAATTTGAGGATTTGTATAATAAAAAATCCTAGGTTTTTTGAAATGTAGATATGTTGTGAGTTTTCCATGAAATATGTCCTTTTAAGGATACTACAAGTTTATGTGGTTCTAGAATAGATTTACCTAAGAGTAACAACTCTAATAAGGGGTTCTGAGCCTGCTTGGGGTATCCTGGTACACAACAATGTGCCTTTCTGCACACCGGGTTTGACACTCCTAGGGGTTATGCTTTAGATAATTCACATTTTCATTACAAACCATTTTTAAGGATTTAAGATTAAATATGACATGGATAGAACCATATTTATGATTATGTGATTATATATGCCTGAAGATTTAATTTATGTGATGTATTTCACTAGTTTGTATTTATTCATTATGATTCATAAACTAATACTATGTATGAAATTGTTTAGAAATGGTTCCTTTTAGAAGGAATGAGAACACAAACAATGCACATTATTTAAATAGTAATAAGGATCATGTCCATCATATTCTTAAGCCAATATTTCTAGGGCAAATAATCTCCCATGTATTCTCTCTATATGAGGAAATAGTATGACGTGTTAATAAGATAAGTAAAGAATTATCTATGTCATATAGCTTTGAAGGAAATCTAGAAAAAAATTGGATGGTAGAGAAAAATATAGACAAAGGGAAGAAAGGAATGAATGATTATTAAACATGTGATAACTATATAAAGAATCACCCTCGGAAGTACATGAAAGAATTGGGTGTTTTATATAAGTGTTTAGAAAAGAATCATCATGAAAAAAATGTAAAGGGATGAATAAAGAGACTAATATTTAGTGTTTCAACTATAGTGAAATGGAGAATTACGCAAATAACTGTTCTTAGTGTCATGTAAATATTTCTCAGAAGAATCATAATGATCAATGTCATGAATAATTTTTTACTAGAGACGACATAGACTAATTAATGTATTAGAATTTATGGATTAAACAATTATGTCATTTGAGTATTGAATTAATTATGTACTAGTTATATTTATTATGGAAATAAATAAGGACTGTACTATAGTACTATTTCATTGAGAATTTTAGATTATATAGTACTAAGAAAAGTGACTCAATATCATGTTAAACTTTTTGGAAAATATATGGTTTAGGGAAAGATAACCCATAATATGGTCCTGATACTAAGAAAGTGATGTTCGGAATATGAGATTATTAATTGGGATAAATTATATTAGATATTCTTGACTACCTTGGATCTAATTAACTGTTTTTTAATTCCATCAATGAGGGAGTTTACAATTTTTTTTTATTTATATAGTATATCCAGTATTCTATTGGGAATAAGAAAGCATGAATGTATTAAATAAGGATTTATGGTAATTCATGGTGTCACCATATTTTTATAGAATACATGATCAAGGTATTCACATGGTATTATATGGAAAAATAACATCTTCATTATGTTTACCTCCATTATAAATTTTTGGACACTGAGTTTGGACTCAAGTATTTTGGATATGTTTAATGGTTTTAATAGAGTATATGGAACACTTTAGATTTTGTTTGTGATTAAAGTATAATTTATTGGCTACGTTGAACTAACCTTTGGGATATCAGTAAATAGATAATGGATTAAAGAAATACATGTAGAACTTATGATTTATCAAATGCACTTTAGGCATAAAAAATCATTTTGGAACATTCAATTCTGGGTTTAAGGGATTAAGTGAAAATAGATCGAAGCACAACCAAATGATGAGATTATGATTATGATAGGTAATGAAATCAATTATGTTTTCTTGAGTTCATATCATGATAGTTAATTTATCCCTCCTATTTAAAAAAAGTATCTAAATATATTTGTTATCCAAATACCTTATGTTTTTTTGAGACGATGATACATTAAATAATCATATATGTTTTGCTTTGAGGCACCAATTTTCCATTTTTTGTTCACATTTTTGTGATTGATAACCTCAACCAGTCCTTATAAATATTTATGTTTCCCTCTAATTATGTGTCTCTAATTGAAACCAATTTTATTATATTCTAAATACTAATTTGGGGGTGACTTTTTCAATTCCCTTTCATTCTTATTAATATTACTTTTTAACCCTATTTAAAATGTGGGTATTCAACCACGATATTTCCACTATTCAACCTTTTATTTTTGAAGATCAATTTCTAATTTTGAGGACACAATTTATTAATGGTGTTGAGAATGTAACACCCCATGATTTGATATTACATTACCTCTTTAATGTAATTTAATATTTTATATTGCTCGCAGAACTATATTTTCTAGTGATAAATGCAATATTGAGTTTCAGCAAAACAACACATTAGTATTATATTTATTTAAATGATATATTTATTCCTCAGTTAATTATTTTAATATGGATAGTAAAAAATAAATATTAAATGTTATTTATAATGTTTTCTCATAACTAAAACATATTTATAAGGAAATGTATATGTTTTCTTAAAATAGTTATATAGTTAGAAAACCTATTTTCTTAAAATAACTACATTTTATGTCCTTTTTTGAACAATAATATAATTAATTTTAAACACTCATAAAAGTATAATTTGATAAAATAGACTTCATTTTTATAATTCTAAATATCAAAATTAGATTGGGGTCAAATTTTTGCATTCCTCTAAAAACATACAATTTTTTTTTTGTGAAATATAATACATTATTCATAAAAAAATAACTTTTTTATATAAATAATTGTTTTTATTTAATGTTTATAATAAATTAAAAATAGATAAATTATTAAAATATTATTCAAATTTAATTCATTTGTGTAATTTTATAATAAAATTGGATATTTGATATTTTATTGAACTTTTTAACGTCTTTTACCCTCCTAGTGGGAACATTTTCAAATTTGCATAAAACAGAATTTTCCCGCTTTTGTAAATTGAATTTCAAAAATCCGAAAGACATGGATTTCAACAGTAAGTAATATTTGGTTCAATATGATAGATATAATTTTTTTGAATAGTAACTTTTGAACTTTATTTTCATCATTTAAAATTAAATAGGGTTATTAAAGGTAAAAATAATAAAATAATAATATAAAATTACACCCACATATGTCCAAAATATATTTAATAATTTTTTTCGACCAAAATCAACCTTAGGCCAAAAATAATATCATTTTTATCCATTTGGGAATGATTGGGACATTTATTATATTTTATTTAAAGAAGAGTTAAAAGTGTTAAAGTAATATTTTAATATCGAAACCATTTTTAATATAGAGTTATACATAAGGTATATTCAACTATAAATATTAATTAGAAAGATAGAAAAAAATTACAACATTATTGTATTTTATTTATAATTTTTAGATATTAAATAATTAAATTTATTTATGACACTATGATGCTGTTGTAATTACCTTATTAATGAAAGATTAAAATAATTGATATTATATATATTAAAATAACTGTAAATTGAAACTTTTTATTCTATACATGAATTTTATTGGAGAGTATGAAATCATAAGATTGATTCAATGTTTTTTAATTAATATTGTTTAATGGCTTTCAAAAAAACCAAATACGAAATAGTGTCAAAATTGACATAAATGGGTTTTTAAAACAAATACTATTTTATTAAATGATATAACATTCCATAAATTCAAAAATTCTCCTAAATGACTTATATAATGTTATATATTTAAATATTTTACCACTTTAGGTTCTCTTGGTATTTTATAGTAACTATATAAACCTTGTAGTATACAAATATAGGAAGACATGGTAAAAGTTACACTTATTAACTAAGAATTCAGTCTAAAAGATAATGTTAGTATGGTGACTAAAAATATATAAAACCTATTGGTTGAGAGTATTTAGACACGTACACACCTTATACTATAAATAAATCAATTTATAGATTTTATAAAACGAAAATAATTTTATAATAAATTGATATTTCAAGATGTTCCTAAAGTGCCCCTAACCTCTTTTATAAAATGGTACATCCCATTCTCTTTAATTCATGTCTCCAAATCCCATTTTCTCGGCTAACCCTTCCCAAATATTTTTACAACTTCCATACCATATTGATATAACAAAATTTTTGGGAAGAAATACAACTTAATATGTCCTTTGGTGTAAATCAAAATGAGACACCCAAAGAAGAGGTAACTGTTTTATCCGTTCTTTCAAAGTTTATTTCTTATTCTACTTACTCTTACTAGGTTTTTACCACAATACACAAATAACTCTAGAATATAATATATTCTTAGATTTCGTTAAGATTATGGTAAAACAATATTCCTCTATTTAACTATCCTATAAAAAAGAACACCATCATGTGTGCGTACATACGAATTATCATATCCAAGTCGTGGTGTAAATTTTTTTCATGAAATATTTATTTATATTAGAAATTAGATTAATATAATATAATTAAATATAAAAATAACCTGATATTGCTTCAAAAAAATTCATATTCTATCCAATTACATACCATTTAATCATTCAAAGAATTATATTGTCGCTTGTGCGTACGTACGACCTACCTTCTCAACGACGTGATGATATTCATTCTCCACATTAACCATCCAAGAATGATTATAAAAAATATATTATTCATAATTATGAAATAAATGATATAATAAGTCTACTAGAATGTTATATATATATATATATATATATATTTCATTCAATTAATTCCATTCAATATGATAAGAAAATGGAAACAGTGTTCATTCGTACGTACGACCTACCGTCTACATGAACAGTGCATTTAATTTTCTATATCTATCTATTACATATGTTAATATTTTTAATATATATATATAATATAAATCATATTATACATTTTTTAAGTAATTAAATCATGATCTATGTAATATGATCAAGAATAACAATTTAAAACATGTAGGATATAAAAAGCAATATTACCCAAAATTTTGCATTAACATAGAATTGTTAATAAATATGTTATATAAAGTAATAAAATAATTACATATTATTTGATAAATATTATTATTATTATTTCATAATTTATTAATTTGTTTAAAAACATTATATAGGTGTTTCAGATTCGTACGGAGAGTATCCGACTTATGTTAAGGGATAATTCCTCAATCACATTATTATTTGAGATTGATTATGTGTAAGTATTTACTGGAACATATTAAGTATTCATTACCATGTTTCATAAAAAGGATTTTAAAATATATAATTTAAGGTTTTGTATAAGGGGATCTTTAGCCAGATCATCATTTTAAATGTTTACTGATTTGTTTTTCACAATCTTTTTAAATAATGTCCACGTTTTCAAAAGGATCTTAATGATATATTTATATCATCATGATTGTTTTGAAATGTTAATTCCTTTCAAAAGTTTCAAAGTGGTATGGGACACTTTTATTCAAAAATTTCTTTTAAATCACATCATTAATAAATTTTTTACTTTTAAATGATTTCACAAAATGTGTATTTACCTCAAAGAGTTTTACAGATCATTTTCAACTATGTCAATATATTTCAGTAGATTCCACTCTCGATTGATGTTGATTTATTATAATACAATCTTCCATATTTTATTGAATGAGTTATGATATGTTTGATAATGGATGTGATATTTTTTACCATTCATGGTCTATGTTTAAATTGATGACATTTCATATATTAGTTTTATTATAAATTTGTATGTTATCTTTCATAATTTTCATATAAGGAATGCATTAAAAATAGAAAATGAAGGGTAGGGCCCACAATATCCCCTCAATGCATCAGTAGGACTCATGAGAAAAACTAGTGTCTTGGAAAAAGGCCTTGAAATAATATTTATAAATGGTCTTAGAACAAGGCCTTGATGTAGTATTCATTATGTCTTAAATTATGCATTCCATAATTATGAAATTAGTTATTCTATGTGATTATTCGTCTAGTGTAATATACCTGTTCATGTTTATATGGAAATGTGTGACTTTTTTTCAATATTATGTTAATGTTTATGGTCAAAGTCTGATGTTTTTATTATACATCTTGGATTAATATTTTTTAGCCTCTGCTGAATTATTTACCCTTACTGAGCATCTGAGGTCACCAATTTCTTATGTTTTATTTGTTTAGGAAGCCATGATTTGAATTATTATTGATATGTCAGGTTAAGATAGGGGAATAATGTTGTTCTCAAATAATTATTTATGCTTTGTTTTATGTTAGAAAGTGTAATGTAACATTCATGTATGAAATTTATTTTCCAACACTGCAAAACTGATCGGTCCATCGGGACATGATTCCTTGTAATCATGCTAATGTATAAAAATATTGCACTAGCATTGGATTTCTGGGGTCGGGGTGTTAGAAAAAATTTAATCATTGATTGCTTATAAAAACTAGTAATAATTTTGTATTTAAATGTTTATCACATGGAATATTATTGGGTGGAATCTTATTGGTAATAGGATCACACACTACTTACAACTTTTGGAAAAATTTGATGTGGTTATATTTAACAATAGTAAGGGAATGGTCTTCAAAGACGGTGGTTCAAGTGGTTAGCTTCCTTCTTTAGTGGTGTGTTTTAGTGAATGCTTGAGGGTGATTTCCACTTATTGTGTTATGGTGTATGATTTGGACTTGATGCTATATTTTGGTTGTGGACCTCTTAGGATTCACTTAAAACTATGTGATTCAATTATTAATTTTTTTTGTTAATACATGTTTCATGTGCATTTTCAGATACAGTTTATTTTTCATTGTTGGATGTTTAATGTCTTAAAACATAAGTAAATACTTCCAAAACCATTTTTCTGATACCTGGGAACTTGTACCAACCTTTGGGGATAAGGAATGCACGTCGAGACTTTCCATAGACTGGGTCAGTGCTGGTTCGGATGGTGATAAGATCTGGTTCATGACACAGATCATGTATCCAACTACTTGACTTTATAGGTTCATTTAAACTAGTCTTGTATTTTATGTTACTCCCTAGTCTACCTAACTCATAATAATCTCATTATATGGACATTAGGTCTTATAAACCTATGGTCCATATAGGTGGATAAAATATAATACTACAATATATATTTATAATATTAATATATATATATATATGTTGATTATGATCCTAAATCCCATTTTGTCCCGGATACAAAGTGGGTATACCCACTAGGAGCCCTTTAGGAACATTAGCATGATACTAATTATTCATTCACAATTGTTTCTTATGTATTATACATTCAAGGAATTTAGTAATGACCACTTCATATATTACTCCTTGATAATGTTGGTGGAAGCCTACTGGTATTTTATCTCACACCGTACTTGGGCTTCCATTGGTACACAAGAATATTATATGACTGAATGTATGGATAAGTTCAATTATCATACTATAAAATCATGATATTATTTATCTTTATGTGGAAAAAAGGAGAAAATGACCTAGCATGTGATTGAGGTGCTACTGGAGCATCCTTTTTTATTATTTTACTATTTTTATATCATGTCCAAAAGTACTTTTTCTATATTCACGTTTTGTATGTCATGATTCCATGGTGCCACGTATATGAACTCCCGAGCGACTTTTGAGTATTTTCCAATTTATCAATTATTTATTCCTACATTATTTATTATTTTTTATGTTAATTTATATGTGTCAGCTATTGTAATTTTTTGGTTGTATCTGTTGTGCCACTCTTATATGAGGGTGTATTCTCCCCACCATACAACCTTTACACCATCACTGGTAGCTGATAACCACATCCATACAAGGTGGAATTGTTGACTCTATGTGACCCACCGGCTCGGGGAACATGTTTAGTGGATCCCAAGTCAGGCTTTTACCATGTGGTATCAAAGTTTTAATTTTTTTTCCTTCCTCATACTATTTTGGTATTAGATATGATACATTGAATTAGTGAAATATTTAAATGACCCTGTTCTTGAATGTAGTTAACCCATGTATAGGGGGAACCATAATTACCAAGGATAGTAAAATTGAATTATTTTATTGGATATTATGGTTGATATGGATTCACCATTGGGTGACACACTTACTTTATGTTTTTCAAAATATTTGTATTTCTGATATAAAATTTCTTTACCACGTTAAGATGAAATGTTGTCATCTTCTTACATGAATTAATATAGGACCAGTATTACTAATATGTAATGAATTATTTCATTCCACATTTATTTACAGTGTGCATGTGCCTATTACATTTTAATAGTTCCATAATTATATATTGAAATATAATAACATTATTGGAAATATCAGAAAAATAATTGAAACATGATGTTCCTACATTATCCTAATAGACTTTTCCTTAATAGGTTAAAGCATAAAATTTTAGTATTCAATTTTAGAATATTGAGTCACGGACTATTGGTTGAATGAGATGGAATTTATTATGGTATGGGTTATCTATATTCTGTATTTTGGATTATATATAGTATGGGACCTTATGAAATAAAAATTTAATTCCATATAATTTATCCATTCAAATTGACTTAAATGTTGAAAAAAGAAGAAACTGAAATGAATATCATATTTTTAATTAAATAAAAAAAATTATATGTGAAATAGAGACATGTTCCAGGACCCAACCTTAGTAGTGGATAGTTTGTGAGCCTCTTACGTTCTTACAAACTGATATGCTCTTTCACAAGTACCAAATCCTATATTTAAGAGTGGTAATATATGTATGGTCTATCTATAAGAATTATATTCACTTGTCTTTGTTTTCATTATAAAATAATTTATAAATAGTAAAAATATATTATGAGTTGTGAAGTTGAGATTATAGAATTATGTCTCCATTACGTCCTCCAGTCATACCCATTGAAGGTGGTGACGACCATGCACCTGAGGAGGAATAACTAGAGCCGAATGTAATTCCTCCTGCATTTCCACCTATGGAACCACTTCATGTTACTATTATGTGAATTTTCACCTTGTTTCATGAGGGATTTAAAAATAAGTTGCAGAATATGCAAGTTATCATTAGACCGACCCAGAGTATAGAGTAGTGACTCTGGAGTTCCAGCATAACATATTTTATAATTTCATAGGACGAAAGAGAACACACTATTGATTCAAGTCTCAAATAAATTTATTCCATATTCAATATTATAGATATGCCTCCACATTGGAGTGTCATTCTTACACCCTATATTATACATGACTAAGCTAAAAAGTGGAGGGAATTTATTACATAGGAAGATATACATAGATATATGTTTTAGCCTAATTTCTATATTATCATCTACAACTATTTCATTCTCCATATTTAGATGACTAACAATGATATGGAATTAATAAACCTTTAAGAAGAAAGTAGGTTTATTATGGGATAATGAGAACATTTTGTGGAGCTAAATTAATTTCTAAAACTCTAATAGATGATGACCTTATGACCACTATGGGTTTTGAGGATTGAATGGAATACACCATCTGATAGAAGGTCAATGTTTTCTAGAAGACCATTATTTCTGAAATCATAAACATATCCCTTATCATAGAGTAAAATTTTAAGGAAAATGAGGGTTTTAGTTATGGTGGTTTAACATGTAAATCTTTCTTTGGTTCATCTTCAATTAGAAAGAGATGTTTTGAGGATACACATGGAGGTATAAGCATTCATGATTTTTGTGCTGATAGTTTTTCAATATATCACCAGTGTGGGAATATGAGTCTTGAAAACCCACATTGCCTATGTGATATATTAGAATATAAGGATACTATAGGATGGTATATATAAATCACTTAAAAAGGACCATTACTTCATTTCTTAATGAGTAGAGATACACTCCTTCACCACATGATGGAGTGGGGCCAATAATATCATGAAAGGAAAGAAGTTGGAATAACACCAAATGATTAGACTGAGATGGTGATTGCAGATAAGGTTTCTTGACTAATGATTCTCATTTATAGTAAAGATTGATTCATCAGGGATGTTAGGTAGTGATAGAGGCCTGTTTTACATTCAAGTTACATGTAGATATACATGTGCAGGAAGAGTATAGCGTCAAACCTTATATTGTATGATGTATTGTTTGAGTAGCCTCTACTACAAGGTCTTCTTTTTTCACAAGAAAATATCCCTTATTTTTCTATGAAACTATTATGTAGAGTCTAGGACTTTTATATAAAAACATCCCTGGATTTATGATGCTAGATACCTAATTAGGTATCCGATCAAATGGAATTCACTGTTGTAATGATTATCTTCTTGATATAAGAAATACATTTTTATGGAATATTTTCACCATATACATTAAAGGTTCATTTATGTAGTCATCTAGATGGATTAGATTACACCCAATTGTATAATATTGAATAATATAATTGGGGGGTGATTTTTAAGTGTCCATAGGGTAGTAAAAATGTATATAATAGAGAGTGGTATATTCATGCGACGTGAGTAGGATCTGAGTAATAGAAGTTGTGCAGTGTCACAACTCGGATCCCTAGTCATTTATAGGATGACTAGGGGATAAAAATTGATGTTTTCCCTAAATTATTTTTAATTTTTCTGTATGTATTCCTCGATGAACTCTCTATTATACATTTAATTTGATAATTAAGATGTAATACTGTTCTTGTTCCATGTGAAATGCAAATAACTATTCCTCATTGTAGGACAGAACAAATAGAACATTTTTAACACAAGAACCAGTTCGAGGATCTGTAGGATAATGGATTCAAATGACCTAGAACATCTCTTTGGTTTTCAATGACTCTTTTTCAATGTATGAATTTGGTACCCTCAATATTTTGTGGATTCCAGATAGTATAACCTGCTCATGGTCAAGAACTGATATCCACTTCCTCAAATAGATGACCTATTGGATTAGTTACTTGGAGAAAGAGTGTATTTGAATATAGATTTGAGGCCAACCTTTAATCAGGTTCATCTTAATTAATCATTCATAACTCCAATGAATTTAGAGGAAATTACTAATTATACGAGTACCAGGTCATGTCGATTGGACTCCTAAACACACCTGTGGATTTCATGGATCATATTAATTGTGTATTCAACACATATATATCTTCATTCATGGTATTCTTTCTTTATAATATCATATTGTATTCACACTCAACATAGGACACTTTAAATCCTCTTGAGATCATTATGAATAAACTAAGAGATAATATTATATATGTTATGCTCCATAAATGCCACTTCTAGATTGAAAAAGTCCACATCCTTTTTCATCTTATCTCATAGTTATGAGTTTTAGTAAACCCGGAGGTAGTGATATATGTAGTTTCCTAAGATAATTCAACGAAAACGTTTTACATTTAGATTTTATTAGGAATAGATAGGTATTATATATGCTTCATCGTGCATTTATCATGACTTTCTACACCACAAATGGGCTTGAAAAAAAATATTTTATATTCATATATTCAGAAGCCTTTGAAGAAACCTTTCAAGAGTTAAAGGGTATATTGGAATCAGTGAAAATATTGATTTTTCAATATCTGGGGAGGAACAATACAGTCTATTATGAAATATCAATTATCATTCTTGGGGTTTTTTTCATTAAGTACAAGTGATTAGTCATGTATGGGTCTCCTTAGGTGAGGCCTCATGAGAAGAATTACGAGATGCATGATCTCGAGATAGAAATTTTAGTTCATTTTATATATGGTTGGAGACACAATCTACAAGGATATGATTTTTTAGAATACATTGATCACAAAATCATCATGTAATTATTTATAAAGTCATATATGAATCTTAGATAGTGTAGGTTGTTTGATTACCTACCGTCATTTTATATTGAACATTCCTAGAAATCATTTTGGGGAAATTTTTTAGCTGACACGTTGATCATAAAGACAAATCCTCGGGTGCTTCCAAAGGCTAGTTATGAAAGGAAGATCTTGATCCTATTCTCATAGATGGACATTAATGTTCAAGAAGACCCTGAAAAAACAATCTTCACCCTTGTATTGGTGAATTATAATATTCATGAATGATTTCGAATGAGGAAACTATGTGATCATGAAAAACATTTACTAAGGGATAGTATCTCATATGATGATATATATTTAGGTTGGACCATGGAGGGGATGATATTTTTCAATTCCATGGGAGTGCATGGATCCCAGTAGTCATCATAGAGGATTTGATGTATGAATTTTATACCATAACATGGGTAGTGAATTCCAATTTCACAAATATGTGTCAAGAATTATGTTGCAAGTATATATGGACTTGTGTTAAATGAGAGATTTAAGGCTTCATCACTTAGTTACCTTCCTTTTAGTTGGTGAATGCATAACATAAGTAGCCAGTAAAACTTTTATATCCATCATTCTATAGTGGGAATGATGTGATATTTCTTTGGATTTTGTGACTCGATTACCATGATCACCTCATTGAAATGATACATTGAGTGTTTTATTTGATAATTTGAGAGATTTTCACACTTCATTCCTATACAAGTGACCATTATAGTAGATAAAATATAGGGGATGTATGTCAAATATATCTTAAGTCATTATAGAGATCCTCATTCTATATTTTTAGATAGAGACACTCACATTACAAAACAGTTCTGGTAGTGGTTTCATAAGGCCTTAAGTACTATGTTGATTCTAAAGAAATCACATCACCCATAGACCAATGTAAAAATGGAACATATGATTCAGGTGTTAGAGGATGTGATCTATGAATTTGTTTCTAATTTATGGGGGTTCTTATGATAAGTAAATTCCCATTATTGAGTTTATTATAATAACATATTTCATGATTCCACTATGATAAATCCTTATGAATACTTATATGGTATGTGATGATGATAACATCTCATTTGGATAATTTTAGGGGAGGTATCTATTATTGAACCACATTTCATGTATGAGACAATAGTGAATGTCCAGTCTAGTAGAAAACTCATGATGGAATCCTAATCCAATCAACAGTCTTATTCAAAATGAATTTTGGTGACTTATTGAGTTAAAGGTAGAGATAAGGTTTTATTTTGATTCATACTATTTTGGTATGAGACATATTCATATATAGGATAATCTCTCACCATGGTTCATTAAACCCCTTAAATCCTCTAAGTTTGTGAAACAAATCAAAATAATGTCTTACTAGATTTTACATCCTTAGAGATTCTGGTCTTCACATGATGTCTTTTAGATATCACATCTTTTCTAGTATTATCTAGACCTACCACATGTATTACATCCTAATGAGGTTTATATGGACATAGATGAATCATTCAAGGAATATCCCGTTCATATTTTGAATTTGATCACTAGACACTATGAGATAAGTCAATTCCATTTGTAGAGGTGCTATGGAATCACAACCACATATATAATGATACATGGGAGCATGAAGCAAATATAAATTATTAAGGTCTTCAAAAAATTTCTAATGATAAATCATTACTTACATAAGGACAACATACGGATGAGTTGGTTTAAGGGGTTAGGTTTTGATGGCCTGTGTTTTCAAAATAGAAGATATGATTTGTTTTTATTTAATTACCTTTAAACGAACATTAAAGTGTTACCCAATAGAGTCACAGGGTTCAAGAGGGCTTAAAATTCTTGTTCTGATCCAGGAAACTTGGGAAATTGATAAATAAACTCTGATGCATAATTAGTAGTGACCATTAATCATAGCTTTCATGTTCTTTACTAAATATTATTGGTGTAACTATGTAGATTTCATAGCCCTATAGTTTGACTACAACTATGAAAAATATATGAAAATGACCATGTAGAAAATTATAGACATTGAATATTGGGATTTCACATAGTTTGTGCATGGTTAATGAATTTGTGTTCCTTAACCACGTAGGGTCACTCCACAGACATTGAATTGAGCATGATTGTCACATTGTTTTTAAAACCATTTGTTCAAACCTTGCACCCCATTTTTTGGGGATGAAATGAAATTTTTTATCTTTTGATACCATTAACCTTGTTTTCTTCTTCCTACTCCCTTTTCCAGTGGATAGAATTCATTTTCTCATACTATGATCAAAATTACTTTTGTTTCTAGGTTTTTTTATATCTCGCATGTCTTTTTCCAAATCAATATTCGTTAAAGTATATGTATCTATTAATGTGTGATATTGATTTATCATCCTTTAGATCCATGTTTATGATGGTTTCTGTTCTGCAATTTAGGTGTAATACGGTTTTCCTTATTTTTAGTTATATAGAACCTTTTTACAATTTCTTTAAACCTACTAGAAATATTATTCCTCTATCAGATGAAGAGTCCTAAAAATCACTATGGTAGGTGGTCTCTCCATTTTCCTAATGTTTTCTTGTGCTTTCATAGATTTTTTATTTTTAGGCACACCATCCTAATCCATGTGTCACCTTGAAATTGAGTTCTTATTTTTGAATAGATCTACAGACCTTAATATATTTATTTTAATCCCTTTTTAGTGAATTTTAGTATGTTGACCTCACTTATGGACACCCCTTGTATGATTTAAATTATGTTTCCCTTAATATGTAATTATTAAATTGTCCAGAATTCCTAATGAGAACTCATCTTGGTCCCTAAATGGAAATTCCCTGTTGTATAATAGTTTAATTCATCTAATTCACCTTCAATGTTATTGTCCCAAATTATAATTTGATTTTTCTATGTAGGAATCAGCCTAATTGGATGTAACATCCTCTAATAATTCCATGATCCATAAAAGTTTCATTGTTTATTTGGTGAATTAAATAGATTATTTTAAATGGAATGACTTTTAAAGGGTGGAAGGGCCACACAATTTTTATGCATTATTAAATGATTTTTTGTGAATTGTAATGAATTTTTTGAATTTGACTTGAACAGTGATATACCGGAGAGGTAACACGTCCTGGAATAACTACAAATATTATTACTCCATGATATAGTTTTTTGGTGTGATGGTAAGATATCTATTGGAAATGAAGGTTTCATGATCCCATACATCTAATGTTGAGCATAAGGTATCAGACTATTGACACTATTTGGATGGTGGACCTAACCCACCATTTCATTTTCTTCTGGTGTTGACATAATGACACAATTACCATCTTGAATGGAGATCATGGTGTCTCCCACTCATTATAATATTCATGGAATATACCATATTCCCTTATCTTGATGGATTTTTGGACAGTTCATAGATGTCTTAGTTACGCCCTGGTCCAAAAAGTACATTATAATCTAGTTATATATACAATATAGTCCATAAAAACTTGGTCCATATAGGTGGATACAATATATAACTATAATATATATATATATATATATACTATTTCTATATATACACCATGATCCAAAGTGGGTAGGGCATCAAGGTTTTCATTAGGAACTTTAGTAGGCTGGTGTTTACTCAATCAAAATTTCTTCTTATTTATTGTACCCACATAATGTTTAGTTATGATCACTACATAGATAAATTCTATATAGAATTGGTGGTGGCCTAATTTTACTTTTTTATTTCACCCTACCAAGGCTTCCATAGTTACATGTGAATATTATATGATGACAGATAGGGATGAGGTCAAGCACCCTACTATGTAATATTGATATGATTTACCTTGAAGTGAATTATTAGAGCAGCGGATGAAGAATAAAATAAATTTACTCATGATGTATTCTTTTTATAGATTTATTTTATAAGAATTTATTATGTTCCCCATTTTTTATCAGCATGACATTCATCAACAAATATGACACTACCTAGTGCCTTTTGAGTATTATTCAGTTGCATATTTATTTATTATTTCACAGTTTGTGATTAAATTTATTTATTTATATGATTTAACCATTGCATTTTTATATTTTTATCCTCTTTTCCACACTTAATTGAGGTTATAGTCTCTCCACCATAACACCTTTCAACCGTCACTTATATTCAGAAACCTCTAGCATACTGGGAGGCCTGCATGAGGCCATGTGACCAACTAATTCAGGTTATGACCTCAGTGGATATCAGGTCAAGATGTTATAATGGATTTATATAATTAATATAAATTTTATCTATCATATAATAATTATTTTTTAAATATGAATTAGTATTTAATTTCCTTTCCTTCTTTCCAACTAGATAAATGCACACTATATTCATTCATACGAATGGCATACCATCTTAATGAATCGTGTAATCAATTTTCAATCCCTTACTGTTATATATTATTATAAATAAAAATGTAATGATTATATATAATATAATTTTATATTTGTTAAAATTCTATAAGTGACTTATCTATGATCAATTTAGATAAACCATAATTTCATTATGAATACATACACGAAAAACATATCAATTATCACCTGCCAAAACCAATGGAGACTAGGTCGGCCAAGATGGGAAAGAACAAAGTAAGAATAACCCTTCAGGAAGGGGAAAGATAAGAACCAAATAGGCATACAAGTGTCAAAGAAGAATAGAATGGAGAGTGCTTGAAACTTATCTTGCACTCCAAGGAAAAAATGATTGAGAAAACTATACGTCCCAATGTTTCAGAACATGAGCTAAACGGAATTTATGAACGAAGGCTACAAGTTGATGCCAAAGAAGATCAAAAAGTGTGGTCAGATAAACAAGATAGAATTCTATCCCGAGGGTTCAATAAGGATAAAATCATTTAAGGGTAATTCATTCAGAATATGGATAGGATGATTACCTAACTTGAAGAGATTATTAGAGAGGATCCTGATGTCCAGGTTGGTATGCTGCACTGGGAGGTCTACAAAGTAGTTGAGTCAAGAAATATTAGCCTTGTTTTTAACCATTTTGTAAGCTCTTTCAGCACATAATGATATACTGGTTGTGTACTCTGGTTTTTCCATTTCCCTTAAAATGGCATAATAATAAAAATTTAATTTAGAGGAGGAGATAAATTATCACTTAAAAAAAGTCAAAATCAAATTTTTTGAAAATGGGTAATAAATGAATATAATATATTCATATATGGTATGATATATATGATTATGGTTATGTAGTATATTTATTATAAACCAATATTAATTATAAAGGTGTTTTTGAAATATATTAATGAAGTTGAACAGGAGACACGAGATACTATTCTCACTATTACTTCTATAAGACATATGCCATATTCAAAACATCTTCCTCTATGTGTTGTATATAATACACCATTTTATATGTCATATCAAAACTTTTTTAATCCTACTAGTATTTATCATTTCATTTGTCGATCATTTATTATGGTGCTTATGATACATATGTTACCAATGGGGTTAACATTACCTCATAATCTCATCATCATTTGAGAATGTTTTTGTATATGTCTCCCATATGTGAATTATATTATATTTATTTGTTTAAGAAAATATATGTTATTCCCCTCTATTTATTTAATGAAAATTATGTAATAGTAATTCTTTTCTACACATTGGTACTTAAATTTGTTAAATCTGTTTTTAAAAAAATCGTTCTTTGTTTCTATCTTTAGTCAAAACCCATTTTCATAATAATCTATGTTATATATATATATGTATATATGTTTCAAAAATTGTTCTTATCCTTTATAAAATGATTTATTAAGGTAATATTTATCCATTTTAACTTTTTATGATTTTTTTGAAAATAATATTCATGTTATTATCAAAACAAGGATTATTGGATTTTATTGAAAATGTGAAGAAATATTTGTATTAATGTGTATGACATTAAAATAATTATCCTCCAACAAGATAAATAATTGTTTCAAAGATTATTTTACTTGTTTTAAATGTTTACTTTTAATTAAGTAAAATTTTAAAATATATTATGAACATTTTAATTTAAATATATTTTCAATGTAGAGAGGTTATTTCACTCAATATTTATTTCATGAAATTTTTATGGTAAATTTATTCATCAATGACAATAAAAGTTTATTATAATTATGATCTATAAGGTATATGGTGTACTGAAATAATCGTTATTATTTGTTTGGATAGTTTTTGATTAATTTATAAAAGGATTTACAGTTTTATTTTCATTCACCATTTTACTCTAACGGGTGTATGGATTTGTTTATTTAATTCGGGTTTGTATTAACATTTTTATGTGATATTCTAATATGAATTTTTGTATTGATTATGATTCAACACATTCATACAGTGATTTAATTTTACTTATTATGTATTAGGTGGGGTCTAATAATAAATATCTACTCGATGCATTTATATTTCTCATGAGATAACATAGTTGAAAAAATTTGTGGGTATTCAACAAACATATTTGAACTTTATTTTGGAAGGTCTTTGTAGATTTAGATGCCCAAAATTTTGAATTACCTCATAATGAGATATGTTATTGACTTCCATATTATTATTCAATTAGTTCTAATATAACTTGATAATTTTAAAGATAATGTGATTATTTATATGGCTTTATTTGATCATCACTTATTCCATCCATTTCAGTATATATTTATTTATTAAATGGTATCTCTTTCAGTTCTTTGCCTTACAATATTAATTATTATTATTTATTCATGTTAGCTCCTGCTATATGTTTATCCTTATTGAGCATCTAATCCTGCCCCTTTCATTTATTTTATTTCATCTTGGCTACCAGATGTATTTGTCTATTCATATGCAATGAAATGATTAGGGGATTAATAATATTCAAAAAGAAAACACTTTTTATATTTTATGTTTCAAATGTAATGTGAATTTCTTGTATTTTTCATGTTTACCATGATGAATAAAATATAATTTCTTTCATAATGCATAACATTATACATAGTTCCAGGTTAATAAAGTATGCACTGGGTCTTGGTTACTAGAGTCATGGTCATTACAACCTTGGGAGGTGAGTTTTAGCCAAATATATTTTTAATCAATTTAGTTATATATATTTATATATTACAAATATTTAAAAATAATTTTTTTATTTGGTTTTAAATGATATGAACTAGTAGGTTCATGAAATAAATATTTATTTGAGAACTAAAAATGAAATTATATTAAATATTAAAGAAAATAATTTTCTCATACCCCTAACTCATTATAATATGTTTTTTATTTTGAAAGTTTATTTTTTATTTAAATTGAGGATATATACATTAGTTATTTTGTTTAAATTAATAACAAGTAATTATTTTTAATTCTTATATTATAAATATGTTTTTTGAGAAATAATTATTTATTATGGTTTTAGAATATTTATATTATTTTATTCCAAAATTTTGTCAGGTACATAGAGTTTTTTATAAGTATAAAACGTTTATTAACTGTTTTATCTTCATATTTTTATTTAAATATTTATTTATGCATGAGAAAGTTGTTTACCAAAAAAATGATATTGGTAATAATTTTTGTTAAATTATAACATGTAATCATTTAATGTAACGTTACAATTCATAATGTGATATGAAATTTCATGTGCATAATATGATAAAATAAACGGTTTCAGTACATTTTTTACACAATATTTTTTCATTATTAAAAAAATATATTATAAAAAATTATTTTCATGTGGTTTTTATCATATTATATGTTTTTATTGAAACATAGGGTTGATTTCACTTTTTATTAGGAATCTATAGACATCTTTATATCCAGGTATAGGGAGGCGCATTACATAACCAGTAGGCCCAAGGAAAATTGGCTCATTAATATGGACTGAAGGCCTAGTTTAATGTCATTCTTGCATCGTTATCCCTATATCACAAGGCTGACATCCTATCAACATCAAAACATTCCTACATCATGTATGCATCATTGACTAACATTGTTAACCTTATATAAATATCTCTATAGTAAACCTCCTAAAGAGATTTTTGGATTTTAACTATTGTATTTTACAGTAATGATTACAAGGTTTACTACATAGGCCCTACCCTAGTTATAAAAAGAAAAGATAAATATAAAGTTTTACCATAAAAATAATACTTCAATGAATATTTATTAAATGTAATTTCTCATATATATAATGTCCTATTATAAGAAATTGACATTAAATTTGGGTAAGGAAGTCATTGAGAATGTAATATCTCTATTGCCTTAGGATTATAACTATAATTTATAAGGTTTTTTATCCAAAACTATATTCATAAATATTTATTTGAAAAAAAAATCCATCTAATTAAAACAATAATTTTTTGAAAAACAATTATTTTATAATTATAAATATTTATATATAAAATATATAAAAAACAACATGGGAACCAAATAAAAATTCCCAACCCCATCAAAATAAATATATAAATTAAAAGAATGACTATAATGAGGGGTGATGAATCAATTAATAAGAATCCGCGTAAATATTATATTTATTATTTTACATGGGATCATAGTAACAATATAATTTACAAAAAGATAATCCTTTCCACATGGACATAGTTGAGAGAGAATCGATAACTTGATTTAATTCCCTGTAAATGCATCTAATTTTGATATACATATCCTACGACGATCTCAAGTTGTGGGCCCATTAACTATAAATTGATCATGTAACTGAGAGGTTCCTATCTCGAATTTATCTAAAATAATCAATATAATTTCTTTTAACCCAAATATTTGTGGTATTTTGGCTTTTTTGAATACTAAATATTAATATTAAGGGAAAAAACATTGTAAAATACACAATATTATTCCCAAGAATAAGATAAAACATCACATTCCAAAAGAGTTATAAGGAATAACTATCAACATCACAAATACCTCATGAGTTGAACCATCACCTTATGTTAAGTCCCATGTCTACATCTCTTCCAAACTATAAATATATAATAAATAACAGGGGGATGGTATCTTGATATCAAACCTCTCATATGATCGAAACCACAATATCACAAGGAAGTTACCATGAATTGTTTTATTTCTCAATTATATGGAATGTTAACTGAGGAGGAAATCACAATATCTAATATCACATAAAAATCAAACAACCAACACATTTTAAAGTCCAGCAACATGAGATGAGCCACACCATCATGTGTTCTGTCCCGTCAAGAATTGAATCATACCACTGACCAAAACCTCTCACATAGAGTTGGTTCACATAAACAATACACTCTATGAAATTTTAACAATTATTGACATAACATAAAAAGAAAATAGAAGCCCAAACATATTTTTCAATCCCAATATCACCCTAATATAATCCACCAGTTTTCCCTTACCAACCTCTTAAGGTTACTTTAATGTATAATATCTATGATCTCATCCCGTAGAAAAAATAGAGGTTTCATTACAAAAATACTTTCTCCAAGCCACTAGTTTACTGAAACCTCATATAAAATAAATAAATCACACAATACACAATATATATAATTGGTTATTCCATCATCTTTTCAAAAAATTAGGCATGTTTCTGTTGAACCCTATACATTTTACTCATCTCAAACCTCTATGGTTCAATTAAATAAATATAGATAAAATCGACCTCTTCAATACCAATGAGATTATATTATTAGGTCCACTCAAATAATATTTTGTTGATATGTAATGTATAAAACATACTAGGATATCATAATAACGAATCACAAAAAAGATAACGTGCCTGTGAAAATTGTATATTATATGAATGAGATAAAAGAAACCAAAATATTATCAAATTAGGACCTCATAGATTCCTAAAAAAATTATCAAAAATCCCTTTATATCCTATTTAAAGATGGAATCATACGTTATGTTTACTCACCTAGGGATAATCAACAATATCCTCTCAAAACATTCTTTATAAAAACCTTCACATGTTTTAAAAAAGCATTTCAAAATCATTCCTGAAAACATATAATTTCATTAAAATGCAATTTAAATAAATTAACTTTGTGAAAATTATAAAAAGAGGAAAACACTTTTTAATGAACTCAACCTCATGCCACCAAACAATCCATAATTAAGGAAACTTGCACTGATTTGACAATATTTGACACCAAGGGATCAGTTAATATGCAATAATGTCCTTGTTTAATAATATGTTGTTGTGAGACCATCCCAATCTATTTTTAATGATAAAAAATGTCTTTAAAAATAAATATATAGCATCACTATATATATTCCAATTAAATGTTTTCTGAGAAGGTGACTGAAACACCTGTAGCACACCTCCCCAAATGCGAAAGGATGCCGAATTTTAGCGAGGGAATAAGGTGTGTCTTTAGGAATAATTATAACACATATATTAGAGTGAGACAAATAAATATATAGATAACTAGTTATAACATAATCATATAATATGGGTGTATGTTTGGCCCAAATGAGAGATGGTTGAATACAAACAATTGAGGATAATAAATCTTTAAAACAATATTTTAGTTAAGGAGTTCTTAACCAAATGAGATATGGTTGAATACAAATAATTGAAGAATAAAATTTCTTTAATACTTTATAATATCATGAGAATGATGTTTTTCATGATATAATATGCCAATGGATAGTATAAACACGATATTAAATTCAATTGGTTCAAAACAACAATTAAGCCTCAAGGTAATGTAAATTGAGACGAAATCCCATATAAAGACGTTATACTTAGATTAAGGATTGATCAATTGCATAATTATGTGTGAAAAATAACAATACACAACATATATGTGGATATTAATTGTAAAATAATCATAGATAATTCAAACATATTTATAGGCTGACATAATCAAGAAGTATATGTTTAACCCAAAGAATTGAAATTTGTTTAGGAAGTTCTCTTAAAGAAATTTGACATCTTAACAACATCAATTTAAAAATCAAAATTTATTTGATGAGAGAGAAAATGATATATCATCACATGGAAATATTATTTATATTAATAAGGATATATAATATTATATTCCAATATAAGAAGATGTAAATTAAAGGACACAATAAAAACAAGTCTTTCAAAAAGTGGAGGGTGAAAGGTTACCTTACCAATTTGGAAACTTACGAAAAATAACCCCCATGATAGAGGATCATACAATGAAGATGTAAATACCCATAAATATAAGTATATTACACAATGAGTACAATAATGGTCTGTACATAAACCACACAAAAGGAAATAGTGATGATATAAAATGAATCTCATGGAAATAAAAAGTGAGATGAAAACTCTTTACCACGTTATAATCAATCGAGTCATATGAAAAAAAGTTAATAACAACAAAATGAATCACAAAATACCATGAATATTAAAAGAATCATGATAATAAATATCAAATGGTGGTAAAGAATACACCACATGCAATAAATATGTGGCGAACAATGGAAATCTCACAGAAATAAAATTTTAGATAAGAAATCTGTTAACTCGTGTCTAAATTGACTCTTTTATTAAATTTTCATCTTTAATAATAAACTTAAGTTAATTTCCACTTTCTTAAGAACATTTTTCATTCTTATTATTCCTTTTTTATCACTTATTAATATGTTATAAACATTATGTAATCATTTATGTTAATAATGGTCATTTTATCAATATTTGGTACATGAGTCAAAAATGAACTTCTTATATTTACAAGTTGATAATGTTGTCACGACTTGTCCTCAGGACCCATGCCATGACTACCCCAAGCCTGCCTCCCATAGGCCAGGGGCTGGTGAATAGCACCAAGGCGTAAATACCGACAAAAAGAGGAAGGACTTGCCTTTATTAAGTAAACAAACACCACAGAGTAAGCAAGCAGAAGTAAACACTAAGTAAAACATGGTACAAAAAAGTAGTGAGGAAATGTAAGTGGGCCAGAATACAAACCCAAACTAAATGTAAAGTACAACTGGAAAGAAAGTACATCAACTGAATGTAAAGTAGCAACGTCGAGCAGTCCACTAGAACTCCCACCTAGAGGCTGGGTACAGATAGCCACCTCAGCTCCTCGGGTCTGGTCGTCCGCTCCATGTACGCCCCTCCCAGTGGTCCACCTCCAGGTACCGACTTGCTCCACAAGCCTCAACCACGATAAGTGATGTCCGTCGTCTACAACCAACACAATGTAGTGCGGTCATAGCTCGTGCAGGTATGATTATACGCTACTCATTAGGGTCCCCGAGACCCCCGAAGGTCCCCCAGAATCCAAAAAGGATAATCCACAAAGGAAAGATACAATCACGAAGTAACAACCCACACTACTTAGGTATATTCCCATACATATACCTAAGTCATCAATTCCCGTTCGGCTACAAAAACCAAGCCCATGTTCGATCACGTCCACAATGGTGTACAACCCAATCCACACAGGAAAGCACAACACAATCCACAAAGGAAAGAAAGTCAATCATATCGAAGATAAAGATTAAAGGTCAAGACTCAGCTCACATAGGTATACTTCTTCGGTGATAGAGATGATCAGATATAGCCACTGATTCATCTATGTTGGCACCCACATAGGATACTAAACCAGCCAAGCTTCCGAACCCACAAAGGATTTCAGTGCAGTCTTCATTGCAGTCGAGCCCACATAAGATTTCAGTGCGGTCTTCATTGCTGCCAAACCCACATAGGATTTCAATGTCGTCTTCATCTTCGTCGAACCCACATAGTATTTCAGTACAGTCTTCATTACTGCTGAACACACAAAGGATTTCAGTTCACTCATCATCACAGCCGAACCCACATATGATTTCAGTACGGTCTTCATCGCTGTTGAACCCACATAGGATTTCAGTGCAGTCGTCACAGTCGCAGTCACAACCAGCTCTAGGGTTCCCGCACACAGTATGCTCATTCCGAGAGGGTCCGCTCCACTAGCCAAGGGGGTGATACATCAAATGACACATATTCTATTGTTGATGTATCTCAATGTTCTGTCTTGACAAGATGAACTCAACGTGACATACAGCGCGTCAATCGGACGCCCGGTCTGAGAGTTATTGGCTTTTTGTTCCAGGGGCCCGGTTGGTTTTTAAGTATAAACCAACCCGACCACACTCCAACTATGACCAAACCTCGAGAGGAGTAAGCCAAAAGGTCCATATCAATAGAGGAAACCAACAAAGTCTACGGAACGTCAATCGGATGTCCGGAGCTCATGTTATAAGTGATTCCGCTCAGAGGGCCCGGTTGGTTTCGTGTTCGAACCAACCTGACCGTACCCAAAGTTTCCGAAATCTTGAGTGTAATATAACTAAATGAAAGTCTCGATCCAAGGATCAATACGCAATTGACGATGCGTCAATCGGGGGTCCGTAGTCCATTTTATGGGAAAAAGATAGAAAACATACCGAAAATGGGGGGTCTGGGCCCAGTCCCAGCCGACCCAACCCCCCTGTGTTGGCCTCAACAGGGTCCGACCCGGCGGGCCGCGGCCCGGCCGGGACGGGCCGGCCCGGGGTGGCCGGTTCGGCCCGGGGCGGCTTGGGGCTGGCCGAGCCTGGTCAGCTTGGCGCCGGCCGAGCGGGCGTGCAAAGGGGTGCTTCCCCCCCCCCCCCCCCTTGATCGAAGTCGCGGCCACCGCTCCTTGCCAGCGGACGCAGCCTAGCCCTGCGTCCACCCTTTGGTCCCGCGTGGTCACGGGACCAGCCGCCTACCGCCGTGGCTGAAGCCACGGCGTGCCAGCCACCGCCGCCTCTGGTCGTCGGTGCCGGCGGGGTCCTCCGCGGGACACCAGAGTTTCTCCGGTGGACCGTTTTCAAAACCGTCTGTGCTGGTGTTCATCTCGGTTCTTGAACATTACTAGGGAATCTCAAACCGCCTCGGCGGACAATTCCATCATTTCTCGGCAATCTGATATGAATTAAATGATCAACGGAGACTTCGAATTTCCTAAACAGCCCGATGCGACGACGCCACGTTTCTTGGCCTATTCTTCAATTGTTTATGCCCGGTGTTGTTTCACTGCGCCACCTTTACTCGTGTCGCAACAAGAACAACCATCAAAGGGGGAGGAGGGTCGGCCATGTTCGTTCGGTCCGAACTCGTCCCGTTAATACGATAACAGGCGGCTCAAACAGCTATCAACAATTTAATCAAAGGCCGAGGTCCACATAAATTAAACCAAACCCCCTACCTCAATGTGTCGTTGAATAAAGGTTTGTCATGGGAAAGAACGTCATGGAAGAAGGCATCAGGGAGAAAGGATTCATCGGTGTGGCGGTATACGGAATCACATCGTCGATCTCCAATGGTTCGGTGTTCTTCTTCGCCCTTCGTCGGAGGCCTGTGTTCTTCGTCGGTGACGGTGCGTTCTCCGCGTTCTTCGCATTCTTCAACGAAGAAGGTGAAGATTCAAGGCTTGTGTTATTCCCCCCTATTTTTCTCGCACAATGAAACAACTACTAAATAAAATATGGCTTTGCCTTAATTTATTTTCCATGCTAACAGTTTATGAAATTTAAATACAGATCATGATTTAATTATCAAGCATTGACCAATTAGTGCGGTGTTTAATAAATCAATTAAACGCAAGAGTTGACTTTTCATTTATGAGGGGTGCGGGTGAGTTACATAATTAAATGCACGTGGGAGGTAAAAAGGAATTAAAGGAGTGGGGATCGTGTGGGCCCCACATCACTAATATCCTAGCTAGGAGTTAGGATATCAGTGGGTCCCACTCCAACCGTCATGCCTAGGTTAACTCTACCCAGAATAAAATATATATATATGTTGCACAAAAACTTTATTTTATTCTTTAGTTAACCCAAATAATTAATAACCTCACCCTACCAAACGCAACTCCGGAAAAGGTGTTCCTAAGTAATTATCGGCAACGCGATTCCATCGGTGCCTTCGGAATTCGATTCTGAGCACCGGTTCAAATGTTAGAAAAACCTGCTCGTTCGTTTACTGAACGTACCCGAGCCAAACTTCGTAAATTGATTCCTAGAACACCGGGCCTCGGAATCAGGTTCCGTCTGAAACTGCGTTCTTGTAATATTCCCAAGAATATTAAGAAAAAAAATTCCCTTGAATTTTACGGGTCTTTATATTACTCCCATTTCAGGAATTTACGTCCCCGTAAAGATATATCATAAACTAGGGAAACAAATGGGGTTAATGAGCGTGCATCTGAGCCTCCCGCTCCCAAGTTCTCTTCTGGAGGTTCCTGTGCTGCCATCTGATTCGCACTAAAGGAATCGAACACACTCGTAGGACCCGCTCTAATCGGTCCTCGATCTCCACTAGGACCTCCACAAAGGTCACCCCATCATTAAGGTCTAGCTCCCCATGTCCGCTGATATGCATCGGTTCGTGCACTTATCTACTCAGCTGAGATACATGGAAGACATCGTGCACCAGGTTCAACTGAGGTGGTAGAGCTAGGCGATAGGCCACCTCGCCTACCCTACTGAGGACCTGGAATGGTCTGATGAAGTGCTGAGATAACATTCCTCCTCGGCCAAATCTCCGTAATCCACATCGAGGTGAGACGCGAAAGAAGACATGGTCACCATCTTCGAACTCCAGTGGCCTCCGACTCCTGTCATCATAAGACTTATACTAGCTTTGAGATGTCCTCATCTTCTCCTGGATGACTTGGACCTTCTATGTCATGTCCTGGACCATCTCCGGTCCCACAAGTGCTTACTCCCCAGGGTCTGTCTAGCACAGAGGCGACCTGCATGGTTGGCCGTACAATGCCTCGTATAGTGTCATCCCGATGGTGGAGTGGTAGCTGTTGTTGTACGCGAACTCCACCAAGGGTAGATGGTCCTCCCAGATGCGACCAAATTCAAGGACACAAGCTCAGAGCATGTCCTCGAGAGTCTGAATAGTCCTCTCCGTCTGACCATCTGTCTCAGTGTAAATGGCAGTGCTCAGACATAGTTGCGTCCTGAATGCCTCCAACAACCCCTTCCAAAGCCGGGATGTAAAGAGAGCATATCGATCAGAGACTATAGATGATGGCACACCATGAATCCCTAAAATCTTCAGAATGTAGAGACGTCCCAAGATCTCTACTAATCCCTTATCTCGGATGGTTAAGAAGTAGGCTGACTTGGTGAGTTGGTCGACAATCAACCAAATGGAGTCGTGACCTCTTGAAGTACGTGGAAGACTAGTCACGAAATCCATATATATCCCATCCCAATTCCACTCCGGGACCTCCAGGGGTTGTACCAAGCCTCCTGGTACCTAGTGCTCTGCTTTCACCTGCTGGCAGGTGAGGCATCAAGAAGGGAAATTTTCCATAGCCTTCTTCATACCCGGCCACCAGTGCTGTCATCTGAGATCTTTGTACATCTTCACCACTCCTGGATGCACCGCTATAGTGGATGTGTGAAACTCTCTCAACACCTCCTTCTGTAATGAAACTGGTACCATGATACGTCCTCTGAAAAGGATGACGTGCTCTCCTCCTATAGAGAATCCATCAGGTTCCTATGCTGAGAATATCTGCGCACACCGCGTCTCACAGTCAGCATCCCCACACTCTGCCTCTCTGACCCGCTGCAGTAGTGGAGGAGTGACTGTGAGTGACTGAAGAAAGGTCGCATCATCTCTATCCATGAAGGATATCTGCAAAGTGGCTAGATGCTATGTCGCCTCCCCGAGTTTCTAGATTCCCTTCCTCCTGTTGAGAGCATCGGCTACTACATTCCCCTTTCCAGGAGTATAAACTATCTCAAAGTCATAGTCCTGGAGGAACTCGAGCCATCGCCATTGTCTCAGATTCAGGTCCTTCTATGAGAAGATGTACCTGAGACTCTGGTGGTCATAGTATACTGTAAAGACCATTCCCATCAGATAGTGTCGCCACATCTTCAGAACGAAGACCACTGCTGCTAACTCAAGGTCATGGGTAGAATAGTTCTTCTCATGCTACCTCAACTTATGTGATCCATAGGTGATCACGGTTTGCTCTTGCATCAGGACACACCTGAGCCCGATCCCTGATGCATCACAGTAGACTACGTACACTACTCCCTCCTCTGGCAGCCTCAAGATAGGTGCGCTGGTTAATCCTTTTCTTATCTTTTGGAAGCTCTACTGACATCTCTCTGGCCACATGAAGGGATTACCCTTCTTTGTTAATGATGAGAGTGGCGCCGAAAGTCTGGAAAAGTCTGGCATAAATCTCTGGTAGTACCCAGCTAGACCCAAGAAACTCTGCACCGCCGTCACGCTCCTGGGTGGCTCCCAAGCTAGCACTGCCTCGATCTTTGCAGGATCCACCACAACTCCCGCCTCAGAGATGATGTGTCCCAATAAGTGGACCTCACATAACCAGAACTTACACTTTGAGAGCTTTTCATAAATCGGGTGCTCTCGGAGTGTGTCTAACACAACCCCAAGTGGTAGGCGTGCTCCTCCTCAATGGTCGAGTAAATCAATATTTCTTCAATGAAGACTATGAAAAAATGATCAAGGTATTGTTGAATGATCTTGTTTATGAGACCCATGAACACTGCTGGATTGTTGGTTACGCCAAAAGGCATAACCAAGAACTCATAGTGGCCATACCAGCATCTGAAGGTCGTCTTCTGCATGTCCTCGTCTCGAACATTATGCTGATGATATCCTGATCTAATAAGGTCTATCTTCGAGAACCACAATTCTCCCTTGAGATGATCGAATAGGTCGTCAATCATAAGTAGTGGATACTTGTTCCTCACAGTCACCTGGTTCAGGTGACGATAATCGACACACAGTCTCAAGCTTCCATCCGCCTTCTTGGCAAACAATATCAGGGAAGCCCAGGGTGAAACACTGGGTTGGATGAATCCCTTGCTCTACAAGTCCTCCAGCTGTACCCGTAGCTCTCGAACCTCAGTGGGGGCCATTTGATATGCTGGTGTGGATATCGGGGATGTCTCAGGGTACAAGTATATATATATGTCTACCTCTCTGCGTGGAGGTAGTCCTGGGACGTTATCAGGGAAAACGTCCGCATACTGATACACCACTACATGAAAACTAGGACATTTCACGTCAACTGCTCCTAGGATGAGGCTAGCCAACTGGTGAGTGATGGGCTTTCCTCTCCTCTGTGAGAGTCCATCCTATGCTGCAAAGGCTCTGTTCTCACTGGTGAAGGTGAACATGCTCCTGTCGGCGTGTATACACTGCACCATGAACCTAATACAGTCAATCTGAGCACGAACTGTAGAAAACTGATCCATTCCCAAGATGACGTCGTAAGTCCTCGATGTCACTACAAGAATATCCTAGCTGAAGCTCTCTCATCATAGAGTAAGATCACACTACCGGCACCAGTGCGTAATCATTGAGTATGCTTCCGTAGGAGTCTCTAGCCGTAAGGATCGAGCCAACGGCTCCGTCGGAATCTCCGAGCTCCGAACAAGGGAAGCGTCAATAAAATAATGACTCGCTCTTGCGTCTATAAGAACTGCAACAAGGGTGGATTAGACACGGATCATAACTCGAATCATATTTAGTGCACTGTGGTCATAAGCCTATACTGCCTGAAGCTGAGCTTGTCTCTGCCCGCCAGCTCCCTGTGGTCGGTGTAGACCTCATGGTGGTGGTGGTGGTAGAGTCTCAAAACATCGCCCACCACTTGCTGCTCAGTTAGCTCCCATGCATCGTCCACCTACTCTCGGCAGGACAGCATGGTCGACCCTCTGCCTCTGCCTAGGGGTCCCCTCAACCGTCTTCTGGTCCTCTGTATGGCGGGTCGGGCAGTCACGAGCCATGTGGCCTTGCCCGCTGCATGCGTAGCACTGCCTGCTCCTCGGAAGGCTGGCTCTACAACCTGTGCCCCGCTTCTCTGAGCCAGTGTCCTGAGGTCGTTTGTCTAATGGTACGGTCCGCCTGCACCCCTGTGACATCCGTCGACTACCAGCTACAGAGGACTATTCTACGTGCCCCCCCTGCGGCAGGTCTCGCTGCGGGCGTAGGCTAGGTAAGAAAGATATCTATGAGAAGAGCTCGCTCCAGTACTCGTGTCTATGTCAGAATGAAGAGGGAGATCATCGTCGCCCTGATCTCATGCCTCAGACCTTGCTCGATGGTCCGAGCCCGGAAGAATGGGTCCCGTACCATGTCCTTTTAATAGCGCGAGAGATCGGTAAATCCATCCGAGTACTTGGAGACCGTCATGCTTCCCTGCCACGGCTGTAGAAGCTCCTAGAAGCGCACCGCATAGAGGGTGGCTGGGACGAACTCCGATCGGAAGAGGCTCTCAATGTCTTTCAAGAGGAGTGATGCCTCATTGTGCACCTGGAGCATCAATTTACCCCATCTTCATGCTACCGTGGGCAGGAGGCTCGCCGCAAGGATCACCATGAGGTCAGCTAGTGTCCCCACTAACGTGAAAACTCACACCGATGCCTCCAGCCAATCCTCGGATGCATAAGGGTCTGTCTCCCTATAGAACCCGGGAGGTCTCTGATGCTGAAACTCGTGCACCGCACTAAGGAGACTTTCACTATCAGCGGCTGGGGCTGGTAGCATCGGTGGCTCGGCAGGTAGAGGTACCGCCGGTGACTCTGCTGTCAAAAGGGCCCTGCACCGAGGCCTCGTCGCTCGGTGGGTTGTCATCTTGCACAACACTCGGAACCCTAGATGGCTGCCATCGTGGTTCCATCCTAAAAAGAAACAGGTGTTCCACGGTCAAAAAGTATACCTGGTGAGCTTACACAAGTAATCACAATGAAAACTTTTGAAACACACATGCAATCAATGTTTTCGTGCATTGAGTCAGAAATCAGAAGTCAGAGTCCTGGTGTATGGATACGTCATCTGCCACACTAACACTGGACTCCTTGTACTAATAACCACACTCAATACCCTTAACACTATTGCTTCACATAGAAGAAAGATCGGAGTACTTTGTTCTGCGGTAGAACAGAAATCCTTTGATACCAATTTGTCACGACCCATCCTCTGGACCCCTGCCATGACTACCCCAAGCCTACCTCCCATAGGCCAGGGGCTGGCGACTAGAACCAAGGCGTAAATCCCGAAAAAAGGGGATATCATTGCCTTTATAATGTAAAAAAACACCACAGAGTAAGAAAGAAGAATTAAACACTAAGTAAAACTGGGTACCAAAAAGTAGTGCTGAAAAGTAAGTGGGCTAGAATACAAACCCAAACTGAAAGTAAAGTACAACTGCAAGGAAAATACAACAACTGAAAGTAAAGAATCAACGTTGAGCAGTCCACTGTAAGTCCCACCTTGAGGGTGGATACAGATAGCTCCCTCAGCTCCTTAGGTCTGGTCATTCGCTCAGTGTACGCCCCGCCCAGTGGTCCACCTCCAGGTACCGACATTCTCCACAAGCCTCAACCATGATCAGCATTGTCCATCGTCTACAACCAAAACAACGTAGTTAGGGATTATCCCGCGAAGGGGTGAGTATACGCTACTCAGTAGGGACCCCAAGACCCCCAAAGGTCCCCAAGAATCCACAAAATATAATCAAAAAAGTAAAGATACAATCATGAAGTAACAACCCACACTACTTAGGTATATGCCCATACATATACCTAACTCATCAATTCCCTTTCGGCTCCAACAACCATTCCCATGTTCGATCACGTCCACAAATGTATACAACCCAATCCACACAAGAAAGAACAACACAATCCACAAAGGAAAGCAATTCAATCAAATCAATGATAATGATTGAAGGTCAACACTCAGCTCACACATGTATACTTCTTCGTTGATAGAGATGATCAGATATATCCACTAATTCATCTATGTTGGGACCCACGTAGGATACTATACCATCCAAGCTGCCAAACCCACAAAGTATTTCAGTCCAGTATTCATTTTCGTCGAACCCACATAGGATTTTAGTACGGTCTTCATCGTTGCGGGACCCACATAGGATTTCAGTGTAGTCTCTATCTCTGTCGAACCCACATAGGATTTCAGAACGGTCTTCATCAGAGCCGAACCCACATAGGATTTCGGTGTGGTCTTCATCACTGATGAACCCAGGTAGGATATCAGTACTGTCTTCATCACTGCCGAACCCACATAGGATTTCAGTGCAGTCGTCACAGTCGAAGTCGCAGCAAGCTCTAGGGTTCTCGCACACAGCATGCTCGTTTAGGGAGGGTCCGCTGCACGAGCCAAGGGGTGATACATCAACTGTAACATATTCTAGATTTTATGTATCTCAAAGTTCCACCTTGACAAGAGTAACAAATCGTGACAGAAGACGCATCAATCAGACCCCCGATCTGAGAGTTATTGGATTTTCGTTCCAGGGGCCCTATTGGGTTTTAAGTCAAAAACAACCTGACCTCACTCCAACTGCATCCAAACCTTGATTAGAGTAATCCAAAAGGTCTATATCATTAATAGGAAACCAACAATGTCAACGGAACGTCAATCAGACGTCCGAAGCTCAAGTTATAAGTGTTTCCACTCCGAGGGCCTGGTTGGTTTCGTGTTCAAACCAACCCGTCCGTACCCAATGTTCTCCGAAACCGTGACTTCAATATAACAAAACGACCGTCTCGGTCCAAGGATCTCTATTCAACTAACAGTGCATCGATCGGAGGTCCGTAGCCCATGTTATGGGAGAAAGACCGAAAACCAGACCGAAAATGGGGGGTCTGGGCCCGGTCCGACCCGACCCAACCACCCCTGGGTCGGCCAGAACCTAGACGACCCGACCCGGGACCGGGTTTGACCCGGCAAGGTGAGGCCCGGCCCGGTGTGGCCGGTCCGGCTTGGGGCGGCTATGCACCGACCGAGCGGGGTTGGCTCGGCGCTGGCCGAGCGGGCGCTCAAGGGGGCACTGCCCCCCCCCCCCCCCCCCCCCCGATCGAAGCCGCGTCCCACTCCTAGGGGCCGCTCCTTGCTAGTGGAGGCAGCCTAGTGCCACATCCCCCCTTCGGTCCCGCACGGTCGCGGGACCAGCCGCCTGCCGCCATGGCTGAAGCCGCGGCGGTCCTTCCCGATGGCACTCCGGTGGGGTCTTCCGTAGGCCACCAGAGTTGCTCTGGTGGTCCGTTTTCAAAACCTTCTATTCCAGCATTCATCTCGGGTCTCGAACATTACTACGTAATCATGAAACCGCCTTTGTGGCTCATACTTCATCATCCGACGATCTTCCGTCAATTAAACGATCAGCGGAGCCTTTGAATTTCCGCAACGGCGCGGCGCGACGGCACTGCGCTTCTTCGCCCGTTCTTCAATTATTTCTGCGCGGTTTTGTTGCACCGCGTTGCCTTTACTCATGCCGCAACAAGAACAACCATCAAATGGGGAGGAGGGTCGGCCGTGTTAGTGTGGTCCGACCTCCTCCCATTAATACGATAACAGGCGGCTCAAACGACTATCAAAAATTTAATCAAATGCCGAGGATATAATCCACATAAATAAAACCAAACCCCCTAGCTCAAGGTGTCATTGAATGAAGGTTCGTCGTAGGAAATAATTTCATGGAAGAAGGCATCGTGGAGAAAGGAATCATCAGTGTCGCGGTAAACGGCATCGCGTCGTCGATCTCCATGGGTTCGGTGTTCTTCGTCGCCCTTCGTCGGAGGCTGACATTCTTTGTCGGCGACGGTGCATTCTTCTCATTCTTTGCGTTCTTCAACGAAGAAGGTGAAGATTCAAGGAATGAGTCATTCCTCCCCCAATTCTTCTCACACAATGAAACAACAACTAAATAAAATAAGGCATTTCCTTATTTTATTTCCCATGCCAACGGTTTTTGAAATTCAAAAACAGATCACGATTTAATTATCGAGAGTTGACCAATTAATGAGGCGTTTAATAGATCAATTAAATGAAAGAGTTAACTTGGAATTTAAGAGGGGTGCGGGTGAGTTACATAATTAAATGCACGTGGGAGGTAAAAAAGAATTAATGGGGTGGGGCTCGTGTGGGACCCACCTCACTAATATCCTACCTAAGAGTTAGGATATCTGTGGGTCCCACTACAACCGTCATGCCTAGGTTAACTATACCTAGAATAAAAGAAATAATATCTGTTGCACAAAAATTTTATTTTATTCTTTATTTAAGCCAAATAACTAATAACCTCACCTGAGTAAACACATCTCCGGAAAAGGTGTTCTTAAGCAATTACCAGCACTACGATTCCATCAGTTCCCTCAGAATTTGATTCCCAGCACCGGTTCAAAAGTTAGAAAAACTTGCTCGTTTGTTCACTGAACTTATTCGAGCCAAACTTTGGAAATTGATTCTGGGCACACCAGGCCTCAGAATCAGGTGCCGTCAGAAACTGTGTTGTTGTTAAATTCCCAAGAAAATTAAGATTTGTTTTTGATTTTTACTGGTCATTACAAATGTGGTCAAATATCCATTGTATCCAGAATTATATCAATGATTTAGATATCATATATATCATATTAATCTATTATATATATGTATTTATAATAATACATAACATTTAGAGGTAAGAAATGAAATTCACCATTCAGGGAGATGGTAAGTCGTACGTACGCATGAATGTTAATTTCATTTATATTTCATATTTAATGGAATTAAAAAAATAATGATACATAGGTATAGTATAATTCCATTATAATATCATATATAATTTCAATAACTCTATCTTTTATACATCATACATATTGTATGAATGAGTCTGATCACTTTGAGGGGGTGACAGTCCGCACATCCCAAATGAATTTATCACGTTTACTCATAATAGAAACCATAAAAGTATCTATAAATTAAAAAAAAGATGAATAAATAAAACATAAACATAATATATATCATATATAAATACAGTTCAATCATAATGGCCACAATGAGAGACAATACGAGATAATTAAACAATCCTTGTTTCTTGAGGCGTTAGTTTGTCATCCACTGAAACAGTATGTTTTTCACCAATTAGACGGAGGTGTGTGTAACTGTAGTTCCAATAATTATCATAAAAACATCTTAGTATATTGAAGATACTATTTTTGTTATAAAATAATCGAATAAAATGAGATTAGTGGTTGGAGAATTAAAAAGAATAAGTTAAGAGAAACAGTTATCTTTAATTTGGGTAACCCATTTTGATTTGAACCAAAAGAAACATCATGAACTGCCTTCTGCCTAAGTTAAGCATACTAGGAGGAGGATAGGCTTCTTGAGATCTTATTTTTGAAGGGGTTGGAAGTGAAAAGGGGCTTTAGAGGAGTAGGGAATGGGTTAGAAGTGAGGGTTTTTTATAAGAGGGAGGAGGGGTTCTTTAAGAATTTGTGGAAATATTATTTTATTATATAATTATTTTTGGTTTCAAAAAATAAAAAACTCATTAAGGTTGAATATAATATGACTAATCGTCGAAATAAATTACACCAATAATAATTGGAATGTTTGTGGATGATATGTTAATATTTATAATCTTATTTATTTAAATCAATTTTAATGGGGTAAGTACTATATCATTTTTCTGTTGTCATTAATTATATATATATGATGTCTAAAAAATATATAAAAAATACACTTATGTAGTAAATATTATTATATTTCAAATGAATATTTATATTCTAAATTATGACTTGAATATCACCATGTAAAAATTGATACGCTAAAAGATATTTGTTAATGTAATTTTTTTCATTACTTTAAGTTAATTAAAATAATGATTCATTATCACATTTATGTGGCTCCATGGGATCCAAAAATAGACCCAAGTATTCCCATGGTGATCCATGACTCATTCAATAAGGTTAGAACAAGTGTTATGGAAATTTGGTATTCTTATAACACTCTTTTTACCTTGAATTACCCTATTTAACTTTAACCACGGTAAATAAAAGTCAAAAGTATCTATTCACAAATCTTTATTTTCATCTTATTGAACCAAATTTTACTTACTAATAACATCCATGTATCTCATATTGTTAAAATTCAATTCACAAAATCGGTAATATTTCATTAATATGATAAATTCAGTTTTTAACTACTACTAAGTGGTTTCACAATTCATCAAAAATTGATGTTTTTCAGAAAAATACCAAAAATTCAGCCTAAGCTGTATTTGATATTATGAATTCAAAAATAATATCAATTTTAACAAATTAGAAGCATTAAAGATTCATTAAGTAATTTAAAATCAATTTCTATTGTCCAAACAAATAGTGTGTTTTTAAGAAATAATAACTATCAAAATATTGGCATACGTTTATGTAAAACTTGAAAGTGAAATTAATTTCAATGACCAGCATTGGATAAAATGTTAAAAATATAATCTAATTACACTTTAAAACCATTTATAATTATAATATTACCATATAAATAAATAATATTAAAAATCATATTTGAATTAAAATGCAATATATTTCACTATTCATTAAAAATGAATTTTACCAGAAAAATACCCCAAAATTACACAAAGTAAATTTTTGTGTCCCGATTATAAAGAATAACTTTATTTGGACAAATAAAATTTATAAAAGTGACCAAAACTATATTTAATGAGGGTTCTCCATCAAAAGGTGGTAAATCAACCTTTTAGTGAATATTAGAGCATTTATGCTTAAAATCACATTCTTTTCTTAATTTAAGCCTCAAAATTTTATTGGTTACATGTAAAAACATTTAGCAAACATGTATAATCATATTGTAGTTATTTATATTCATTCGTGCCAATACAATGGTTAGGTGTTAACTACCATTTAAACTAATAATAATATATTATTACAATGCAACGTAAGATTTAAAAGAAACTCGTTGTTGCGTATCAGGTAATCCATCGAACATACCATCCCCTTTAAAGTAAAATTAATTTTTAATTAAAAAATATTAATAAATTTGAAAATATTATATTCTTTATTTACATACGATGTTACATCCTTCCCCCTGTTGAGAATTGTGTCCTCACAATTTTAAAATTAGGATAAAAAACATCATTTAAAGTCCCACATAGAAAAAATAGTCAATAAAACTTTCACTTTAAAATAATGTAAGAAAAGTAAAAAGGTAACCCAAGAAAAAAGATATTAGGATTCCATGAAAACATGGATAAGGAAGAGAAAATAATTCTCATAGATTAATAATGATGGATATAGAACTTGATCTTAGAAAGTTAACCACCACAATACAATAAATTTGTGGATGGGTAAAAGTTTGATGATAAAAGAGGTATTATAACATTTTTTCTTCAAAATACTTTTCATATAGTTGAAGAATTGTTTTAATAACTAGAAAAATATCGTAAGGAAATATAATTACTTATCATGTAGAGTGTCATCCTTTAATAAAATTCTACCATAAAATCATCTTTTCTCCAAACTGTAAGTTTTCAAGATGACTTTTTCACATTGGAAGCACTATAATAAACATCATGAGAATAACATGATCCACAAAATATGAACCATATATTTCCCCTATCAGTATACATTATCAAAAACAAAACATGGTTAGTACGTGATCCAATAATCCCCAAAAAGGATAATCATTTTCAAAATGAAAAACTACTCTTAATCACCAAATTTTTTCAAAAAATACCCAAATCTCAACAAAGAACATTAAATAAACAACTGTCCATAGAATTCATAAAAGTAATTATAACTAATATTGAAACCCAAAACTCAGAAGGATATTATCACATAGTCTTCTACATAAAATCTTAACATTTATCACCAAAAACATCGACTACTCTTAAAGTCTCATTAACCTAATCACATATTCTTTATGATAGGTAAATCATTTCCATAAATAACCCAAATCACTATATGTCTATAATAAAAAAAATTGATTCTTCCAAAATAAAATTCCACCATTACACATCAGATTAAAAGATAATTATTCCTGGAATAACATTTTTATATATTAAGCTTCAGGGTTACACATACTATAAAAATTCTTCCAATGTAATCCCATTATCAAAAAAGCCTTAATAATTGTATGCATATCATCACTTTAAAATATACCATAACTCTTGAATCGCTTACAAGTTTACTTCTTACTCACTCAATGTTATTCATGATCCATTAACCATTCTTTACCAATTTATTCTGAAATTCATCTTCCATACAAACAAAATGATGAATCATATCATAAGACTCAATAATATAAAAATGTATGTTAAGAAATAATCTATACCTTTCATTGGTCATTGTCAGTATTATCATCCTCAATCAGAATGGCATTAGGTATTGATAAATAAATTTTTTTTTTTCATCCTGTTGATCCCATTCCCAAATCTTTTTTGTAGGACATATGTTTGTATAATGACTATGAACACGACATTTAAAACATTCAGTTGATCCCTTATAAATAACGTCTTTCCCTTACCTAGAGTCAACTTAATGCTTCATTTTACCATGGAATTTTTTTGCTTTATGACTTTCATTCCAATATATATAGCATCTTCCCGTCCCCATGAAACATTTTCCTATTCGTTTCTTTCCACATCCTTGACACACATGTTTTTTAATATACTTCCATTTAAAATTATTACCTGAACTTCTTTGAGGTTTTTTTTCTCACATATATGATTCCATATAAAAATCACCAAGGTTAAGGTTGTCAATCATGACTCCAGATAGTTGGTTGATAAAAACCACAACAGTTCTCATTACATCTCCCATTTCATTCAGTTGCTCATTCAGAAAACCATCACAGTTTTCTTCTCATTCACTATTACTTTGGTGCTTGTTTGTTCCAGCCATTTACTAAAACCAAAAAGGTCAGTGAGAGTATATTAGTAAAATCATCATAAAATATATTAGGAGGAGGGAAAATTGAAAGATAGACCGATTCATGATATCTTAAACTCATTCAATTTATCTAAAAAACAATGATTCCTTCCAATATGCTAACCATTACAATTATGTCACTTATCATTATATAACACCATAAACACTAAAGTTATCTTAACTGACTATTGATACCAGTTATAAGGACCCAACCATAAACATTACATAATCTTGAATTATGTCAAGAATCCACATTGCGGATACTTTCACGTTTTTAGTTTTAAGGAATTAGGCCATAACTATTACATAACAACTTGAATATTACATGTAGACACTACTACCCATTATCTATTATTCATAAAATAAATCTCTCAAAAATAAGACCTGTATAGTCTCATGTTTTAGACAGTATGTATTTTCCTTGATCTCATCCTTGACCCTATTCATCATTATGTCCTATGGAAAACATTTGAAAAACTTTTTATGAGAATAAAAAGCTCAGTAAGGGTTATAAAATAAGAAAATAAAATATTAGGCCATCAAAAATATAAATCAATGCAACCATAGTTTTCAATCATAACATACCTCATGAAATTATAAGATTTATAAATAACATGCAAAAATCATAAATCATAAATGTAACTTATGGAATTCATAAAATACTTACATTTTATCTATTACAGCTACATAGAGAGTCACAATTGGAATACCCATCACAGTATATTCCCTAAATCTATTAGGAGAAACATTAACGTTTACCTCCATAATGTTACCCAATGCATTAGAGAGCTATCTCAGGCTCACCCACAAGAAGTTTATCATAAAACTACCCTTACATTTAAACAATTCTCAAGAACCATAACGTATTCATAACACTTAAAACAAGAATAATGGAAATATAACATTTCCACATTGCAATAACAACATATAATTTCAAGATATAGACATAATCGATTCTTTGTCAAACCATTTTCAAAACCATTTAAAACTTTTATTAAAGATTGTTTTTAATCAAAGTGTCCCAACCAACTTGAAAATTTTAAATAAATTATCATTTTAAAACATTAATTTAAATATAAATAAATCCTTAAAACCATTTTTAAAACATATATATATAAATGATAATTATTTAGAAGATTAAATTTTTAAAAAACTATTTAAGTTTAGGAGTTCTTAACCAAATGAGAGATGCTTGAGTACACATAATTGAGTAATAAAATTTCATCAATAGTTTATAATATCATGAGAATAATGGTATTCATGATATAATATGCCAATGTACAATATATACACCATATGAAAGTGAATTGGTTCATAACAACAATGAAGTCTCAAGAGAATGTGAATTGAGATGAAATCCCTTATAAACACGGTATCCTTAGATTAAGGATAAATCAATTACATAATTATGTGTTAAAAATTATAGTACGCCCGATATAAGTAGATATTAAGTGTAAAATAATAAAAGGAAATTTACACATATTCACTTTACGACAAAATCTAGAAGTAAAAGTTTAACCCAAAGAATTAAAATTGGGTTAAGAAGTTCTCTCACAGAAATTGGATATCCTAACGATGCCACTTTAAAAATATGAAAATGAGTTTATGAGAGAGAAAAGGATATATCATCCCTTGTAAATAAAATTTACATCTATTAGGATATATCATAATATATCCCAATATAAGAAGATGTAAATTAAAAGACACAACAAAAATGAGTCTTTCAAAAAGAGGAGGGTCAAAGGTTCCCTTACTGATTTGGAAACATACAAAACATACACCCAATGAAATAAGGATCATACAATAAAGATTTAAATACCCATATATTTTAGTATATTACACAATGAATAAAAGCATGGGTAGTACATAAAACACCACAAAAGAAAATAATGTAAATATAACCCGAATCTCAGGAAAATAAAAAGTGAGATGAAAACTACTTACCACATCATAATCAATTGAGTCATATAACCAAAAGTTAATAACCACCACATGAGTCATATAATACCATGAATATAAAAATAATCATGATAATATTTATCAACTGTCAGTATAAAAGACAACACATGCAATAAATAAGTGGTAAACAATGGAAATCTCATGGAAATAAAAAGTGACATAAGAAATCCCTTACATCATGACTGACTTGACTCATTTGATCAATGTTCATCCTGAATAATAAACATAATTTAATTTATTCTTTCTTTAGAAACTTTTTTTATGTTTATTTTTTTATATCAGTTAATTCCATGTTATAAACATTATGTAATCATTTATGATAATAACGATCATTTTGTCCATATTTGGTACTTGAGTGAAAAAAAACTTCTTTTAATTACAAGTTGGTAATGTGGTCAAATATCCATTGTCTCCAAAATGATATTGAATATTTATATATCATATATATCTTATATATCGAGTATGTATATGTATTTATAATATTACATACCATTTCGAGGTATGAAATAAAATGCACCATTCATGGAGACGGTATATCATATGTACACATGAATACTAATTTCATTTATATTTCATATTTAATGTAATTAAAACATAATGATACATAGTAATTATATAATTCCTGTATAGTATCATATATAATTTCAATAACTACATCCTTTATACATCCTACGTATGGTATGGACGAGTCATATCACATTGAGGGGGTGGTAGTCCGCACATCCTCAAATAAAATAATCATGTTTACTCATAATCGAAACAATAATGGTTTTAGATAAATTAAAAATAGATAAGAATATAGAAAACAAAAACATAATATATATCATATATAAATACAGTGCCATCATAATGTCCACCACGAGAGGCGGTAGGAGATAATTGAACAATCATTCTTTCTTGAGGTGTTAGTTTTCCATCCACAGAAATAGTATATTATTCACCCATTAGATAGAGGTGTGTGTAAGTGTAGTTTGAATCCTTATCATAAAAAAATCCTAGTATATTGTGGATACATGTGTTTTTATAAAATAAAGTAATAAAATGTGATTCGAGGTTGGAGAAGTAAAATAAAACAAAATAAGTTAAGAGAAACTGTTACCGTCAATTTGGGTAACGCACTTTGGTTTGATCCAAAAGGACATATTGAAGATCCTTTTCCTTAGGTAAGACTTCTAGGAGTATGATAGGGATCTTGAGAGCTTGTTTGGGAAGGGTATGGAAGAGCGATGGGGCTTCATAGTTGTGAGGAATGAGTTAGAAGGGAGGAATTTTTATAAGTTGGAGGGGGGTTCTTTAGGAAAGCGTGAAAATATTATTTTATTATATAAAGATTTTCGGTTTCTAAAGATCAAAAACACATTAAGGTCGAAGATAAAATTCCTCATGGTCGAAATAAATTCATAAAATAATAAATTTATAGGTTATGAATGTTATTTCATTATTTATAATATTATTTATTTTAATCATTTTTAATGAGGTAAGTACTGCAACATTTTTGTGTCATAATTAATATTATTTATTTGATTTCTAAAAATTACAAAAAAAATACAGTATTGTAGGAAATAGAATTATATTTCCAATGAATATTTATAGTTGAAATTATGACTTGTATAACAATATAAAAATATTGATATACTAAATGATATTTTTTAATGTTTTTTTTGTCTTTACTTTATGTTAATTAAATTAATGTGTCATTATTACTCTTAAGTGGCTCCTTGGGGTCCCAAAATTGACCCAAGGTTGCCCATTGTCGGCCATGACTAACCCAATAAGGTTAGTACACGTGTTAATGTAACTGTGTATTATTATAACAATCTTTTTACCTAGAATTACCCTCTTTACCTTTAAGTGCGGTAAATAAAAGACAAAATTTACTATTCACTAAAAACTTATTTTCATCATATTGAACCAAATTCTACTTACTAATAACAACCATGTATGTCGTAATTTTAAAATTAAATTCATGGAAGTGTTAAAATTTCATTTAAATTAGAAAAATAAGTTTTTAACTACTATTATGTGGTTTCACTTTTCTTTAAAAAATTGATGTTTTTCAGAAAAATACAAAAACAATAAGCCAATGATATATTTGATATTATGAATAAAAAATAATGTCTATTTTACTAAATTCAAAACATAAAAGTGTGATTAATTAATTTTAAATCAATTTCCATTGACAAATCAAATAGTGTGTTTTTAAGAAATAATAACTATCAAACTATTGACCTTGTTTATGTGTAATTTCAAATTTAAATAAATTTCAATGACTAACATTGGATAAAATTGTAAAAATAAAATCTAATTAAACAATGAAATAAATTATAAAGATAATAAAACCATATAAAAAATTAGATTAAAAATTGGATTGGAATTAAAATATAGTATTTTCACTATTCACAAAAAATGAATTTTATCAGAAAATACCAAAAAATTACAGAAAGTAAATTTTGTGTCCTCAATATATTGAATAATTTCCTTTGGACAAATAGAACATATAAAAGTGAAAAAAACTAGAGTTAAAAAAGGGTATCCATCAAATGGTGGTAAATAAACATTTTAGAGAATAATATAGTATTTATGCTTCAAATCGAATTCTTTTCATATTTTAAGCCTCTAACTTTTATTAGATAAATGTAAAACCATTTAACAAACATTTATAATCATATTTTAGTTAGTTCTATTCATTCATGCCAATACAATGGCTCGACGTTAACATCTGTTTAAAATAATAATATTATATTATGAATATGCAATGTAAAATTTCAAAGAAACCTATTATTGTGTATCGGGTAAGCCATCGAACATAGAATCCCCATGAATGTAAAATTAATATTTAATTCCCAAATATTAATCAATATGAAAATATTAGATTCTTTATTTACCTAGGATATTACATCTTCCACATCCGCCCCCTGGCGGGCTTGCAAACCCCATTCTCTACATCTGCCTCAATGGTCCATCAACCGCCTCCTTGTCAGTAGCTTGACTGTGGAGAAAATATCTAGAGAGATGTCCCCTACCATTGCACACATAGAATCACTTATACCTAGGCTGACTGGACGCAGCGTGAGAGCTCGGGACTGGCGATCCCCTGTCCTGGGTCCCCCTATGATGTCTCCCACATCATGATCCCTGAGCCTAATGTCGGCTCCCCACTACCGAGGTCTCCTTTAATGTCTGCTAGCTGCTGACTATCATCTGTTGTCTCTTCTCTGCTAAGAATCTCTCGATCACCAAGTCTCACTCAAGAACTCCAGCATAAGTTTAAATGCATAGAGTCACAAAACAAGCTCGGATGTCCCGTTGTAGGCCTCGATCGAAGGTTTGAGGTTTTAAGTACTGATCAAGGACCATATCCATTGAGTACCTGGTGAGGTTGGTGAACTTTGATGAATATTTAGATACCGTAAAACTACCCTGCTGGAGTTGAAGAAGATTTTGGATGTGTACTTCTCTCACCATAACCGAAGAAAAATCCTCTCTAATGAGTGGCTCAAACTCCGTCCATGAGAGAGTTTACTCGTTGTGAGTCTATGTGGTCAAACTCCACAATCGTCCTCCAAAAACCTGAAGAAGGCTCGCACCTTCGATTGCCATCTTGTCCACTAGTTTCCTCAATAGATGGAAGATTCTGGTCACAGCATCGAGCCAGTCCTCAGCCACCTGAGAGTCGGACTCGCCTCAGAACCTGAGGAATCTCTGTCTCTATAACTCATGGAGCGCGCTCAACCTGCGCTCCTAATCTGTCAGTATTGCGGGTACCATGGGCCACTCCACTAGTGGTGGTATAGCAAGTTCACCACCTGGTGGAAATTCCTGGGGAACTTGTCCCTATATAGAAACTTCTTCAATAAGGGGGTCATCCTTATGATTGTGTTGTTGAATCGCAGTGGGTATGTATCACAGAGTCATCCTGTAAGGAAACAAGATGTATCATGGTCAATGAGTATATCTGGATAGATGACACAAAAGACATGGAAAACACAACCCATTTTTATATGATGGATGTACCATTATTTTTATTTTCCCTCAACAAGTGTTTACATGTAGCTTGTCGAAAAGCAGTTTATCAGACTCCTGGTGTTTGAATATGTCGGTCTCCTGCACCAACACGATAATCTCTAGCCAGAAAGCCGAACTCAAAACACTTAACACTGTCAATCCCAACCCAATCTCATAAAATATTGGTTCTAAAGTAGATTTGGCCACCTCAGATACCACTATGTCATGACCTGTACTAGTGGGCCCCACTCAGAATCACCCCAAGCCCACATCCAATAGTCCAGGGGTAGGAAACTAGCATTGAGAAGGCATATGACTAACATGGGAGGCATTTACTATGTACATGTACACATTCCCACATCTCCAAGCCCACAATGCTGCAATGTAAAAACCACTAGGGAACAAAAATCATGCATACATCTATAACAGACCAACAATGTATTATGGAAAGTAAAGTACTAAAAGAAAACATGGCCACAATAAAAGCCCACCAAAAACAACAGTATGAAAACTACAAATTCCAACCTGTAAACAGAAAGAGGCACTGGGACTACTGCTCATAGCCATAGGATCACCTCGGCATATAGGGAACTCAGAAAGCTCGGTCATGTCCTAGTCCTCCCTAGAATATGTAAAAAATATGATCATCTTCCCAAGACACGACATGTACGGGAAAAGACCGTGTAGGGGTGAGTATAACAATAATCAGTACAGGACCCCAAAAACCACAAGGCAATACACAAAGGAAAGGTACAATCATCTCTATACCATATATGTCTACTGAACATGTAATAGGGGAAAACAATAAATATCCAGATATACTCAAAACCTGGACCCCCAGTCTTGGGACAAGTCATACAACTGCATACCCCCACTAGGGACTCAATTTGAAGGTTCCACAAAGCACTCTTTTGGGAGAACTCACACCACGAGTCTGATCGATTTGATGACGTCCGTTCGAGAAGAAAAGTCTATTGGGAAAGGTCATGAGAGATAGACACACTCATTCCAGGATCACACACTCAGGAGTGGTAAGGATCATGTTATATAGATGAGTATCACTACCAGGTTCTTGGTGGATACCACAACTCATCCGGATTCACCTACTAGGTAGAGGATCGACACACTATGGAGTTGGTCACGTCAAATATAGAATCCACCAAGGGTCATGAATGGATAGAGGATCTCGCTCTGGGCCTCTCGGAGGGATATTTGACTCTATCCCAAAATGTCCTGTAGAAGGGAACGTACTCCTGTAGTAGGAAATGATACATGACCTCCAAGGGAATGAGAAAAAGGGGTAATAACCGAAATAAAACATGCCTGATATACGTTATACTAGAAGATGAAGCCATGTACTGAAATGTGCACGGTGTTTCGATGAATTACACACCGTGTCTTTTGACCTCAGGTACTGCCTGTGTACAACGGATCGTGTCCCAAGGCTGGTCATGTAAATTAAAGGTACACGACATGTAAAAATTATCACATGTTGTGCAAAGGCATTTAGGGTCCCCCTGTGTACACTAGACATGTGCCCTTACATGGTCTCAACCAATGTATGTCAACCCGTGTAATCGATACATGGGGTTACCCGTGTTACTGGCCTCGCATGGTTGTGTGGTGGATTACATGGCTGTGTACCCCACCTCCTGTCTGTGTATCCCCTAGATACATGTCGAGTCCTGCATAGTCGCCTCTACCATGCCGCGTAGGGTTTACAAGTCGTGTCTTCGAATCCCTGTAGTTTATCCTCTATCCATGTAAATCCCAGATTACATGTCATGCTTTGGGGAAGGTCCAACATTCCATGTGATGAGGGTCGCATGATCTATGTTACTTATCTGACACCCGAATCCGTAGCCCCCACTGACCCGGTCAACACTGCATTTGGGAAACACGCCATGTATTGCGGAAATTTCTAGAAATGATGCTTCTCAATGGCACACCTCTCGTGGTTTTTAATTCGTTGATCCTCCCATATGATCATCCCAAAACTCTAGATTCTAGTTCACCCCAACACCACAAATCCATTTTCTTTGTTTTTGGAAATCTGATCGGCGTTGGAAACCCGTGTTAACCCACCCTTGCGAAGTATGGTTGAAGAACGATATCTACCAATCCAATCTGAATAGTCATCCACCATCATCGTTGCACCACTTCTAGGTCGTTGTGATGTTGGATATTAAAGGTGAGATCGTTGTATCGAAAAACGGATGCACATCGATCTGTTGTTTGTCGCCCCGCGAAGAACATGAATAATAAGATGTGAAGACAAAGAATTACAATAAACCAAAATTATGAATGATACTCTGGTGCCATTAATTATGACATTTATCAAATCTAATTATAAGGATTAAACAAGGCGAATCCAAATGATAATCCATCAATTATCACAATTAAATTTCCTGAACCACACCTTGAAAGAAATGGAAAATAGTACCCTCCCAAAAGAACGCATGATCTGTGGATCAACATGTTCGTGGTTGATCTGCATTCATATTTAAATCCAAAAATGAAGAAATAATAATCGAAATAACTACCCCTACCTCGATCCAGTTGATGAATGATTGCAACATCATATTTGTTGGAATGGCTCGTCTGATATGACACGTGTCATGTTCGTCTACCAACATTTTCTCTTCCAAAGCTCCAAGATTATCTCCCCCAATTTCACTGGGTTATTTGGATTACCCTGCGAACTTCCCATAAGTAGGTATTTATAATGGGAGGAATTTGGTCACTACACAAAAAAAAGAATCTTTTAAATAAAATATATTATTAGTTTGGTTTATTTCCATTAAACGTCCAAAAAATAACTCTCACAGCTGAGCTATGCCGATTGAAGTTAGGCCCTACTTAAGGTAAAATCACTGCACACACGTTAACGGTGCCCTCACAATTCTTATCTAGGTAGCCGTTTAAAATATATTCCACTTTTTTAATAAAACTACTCATGTGTTCTGTTTAATAATTCAATTAATTTCAAAACATTTATTCAGGGCACTATGGGCCTTAGAATCGCACACCGTTGAAAGGTCTATTTTATTAATATTTCCATATAATATTTAAAAATAATCCAAAAAATCTGAGAAATTATAAAAACATATCAAAGTGACACTCTTTCCAGACAAACTGTAACATTGTTCGTTAATCCTTTTTTTCGTTTTCAGTTTAATTTCTAACCATCATATTTGAGTCTTTTTAATGAACTGACATAATTAATATTGATTTTTAGACATGTCACATGACAGTACGATGTATGTGGTGCAGAATACATGCATCCTATCAGCTCTAGAAAATGCACACCCAGAATAAAAAGAAAATCATGGCTCTGAAACAAAATGGTGTAAATGAAGTAGAAACCCGAGCATTCTTGAGAAAAGATATGACACATGAAACAAGATACATAGGAAAAACACACGAATCATTTAGGAATCCAAAAATCTGGGGTACCATAGATCATAGTCAAGAACATATTTTCAATACCAAATCCACGAAGAACCTGATCCAGATCAAACTAGAAACCAGATCACCAGACTTGTGAAACTCTGTTTCTCACAAGCAGACTCGATTCTTGTATCTTCTTCATTTGAGAAGTCCAGTGCTGTATTGAATATCACATAGAGCACTTCTAAACTTATCTCATCATATTTCTGTAGTTTTTATTATTTTTATCTTTATATTAGTGTGTGTGTATTAAAAAACACACTGTCTCCTGCATTAAACTGAAGGATACAAGATATCCTTCCTCTCATATCATTTTACAATTGTTTACTCCCATATATAAGTGTGGAAGATGTTCCTGTGTGAAATGGATGTTTAACCATGAAAAAATATTGATGATTAATTGTGACCTGGATAGTCCTATACATTATTGTTTACCCCAATCTAGAATGTGGATTAAGTTTATTAATATAAACTTCTTGGTGGATAGTGATAACTATGTGGAGTGGAATAAGACTTGGATTGATACTGAACCACTTGTTTTTTTATTTTGTGGGTTTTAAATGTTTATTTCCCTATTTTACTATAATACTGAGAAATCAGTAGATTTACTATGATAGTTAATCTTGGATAGAAGTTATAATTGTTTTTCTTTATTATAATAGGTTTAATGTTAATATCAATAACCAATGTTGAGATTACTGAGAATTAATCAATATTTTGGGAAGCTATATGAACATTCATTTGTTTATAAATTAATTATTGTTAATAACAGAGCTTTCTTTATTTTTATTGGGAAAAATTTTATGAAAAATTTTCAAATTGAAATATTATTAGATACTCAATTTACCACCTCTTTAGTACTCTACTCGAACCAAAATTTGGTATTAGAGGAGATTTTTGTTCCTATTAATACTCAGTTTTTGAACCTATTCAACTATGAATTTATTTGTAATTTAAATATCTATAAATTTATGTTAATTCTAATTTTCTAGATCTTTCAAGGTATTTTTTATTATGTATAATAAACTGAAAGGTGGTTCCAAAAATAGACCACCATAATTTTATGGGACTAATTATGCCCAATTAAAGATTAAAATGAAATTGTATTTAGAAAGTATGTGTTTCGAAAATTGGTCTTCAATTATAGATGAGTATAAGATTACTTCTACTGATTGAATCACTTTGGATGGTCCAACCAAGGCTACGTACAATAACACTTGCAAATCAATGAATGATCTATATTTCTCTTTAGGATATGAGGAATTTAACTGAACTTCTCATGTAAAACTGCCCTTGGAGTTTGGGATACTTTGTCTATTTCACATGAAGGAAATTCTAGTGTGAACGACATTAGAATTAATAGTTTTACTATTAAACATTATAACATTAAACTAAATCCTGATGAGCCTATTTATGTCATGTATATTAAGTTCAACGTAATTTCTAACACAATGATATCTCATAGAAGAGAAGTTACTGCCAAATAACAAATCATGAGGATTCTCATATTCCTACCTGATAGATGGAGAGGAACCTTTGTCTCATTTTGAGATTAATTTGACATAGAAATGTTTACTATCAAATAACTCATTGGAAAAATAATGATGTATTAATAGGATCTGAAAGTGAATAAAGAATAGAAGGTTGAACCCAAGAGAAAATTTGATGCATTTAAGACCACCACCTTTAATCACAATGAAAAAGAGAAATTGGAAGTCTTTGTAGAAAGTTATAGTATTGAAAAATCAATACATGCTAGTTATTTAGAGATGGATGAATTACCTAGAAGGTTTAAGATAATTTACAAGAAGAATTAATTTATTTAGAAAGCCTAACATCGGTAAAAGATTTTGTTAAAAAGACAGCTGGAAGAAAGATTGGAAAATAAGTGACAAGACTAATGAGATAGTATGTTATGAATGTAAGAGAAATGGATATGTAAAGGATGACTACCCCAATATCTAGTACATAATAAAATATGAGGAAAAAGAAATAAATTATAAGAAGCTACGAAAGAAACATGGACTGCTTCTGAGGAAAGTTTATGTGACTCATAATCCTCACATCGTGAGAAGGATAACAAAACCAATATGTATTTTATGAAAAACACATCTGAGGTAACCCTGGAATCTCATGTACAAAATACATATTATTCTAGAGATGAAAGTGATTATGAGATTATGTCTAATGAAGAAATTTTTTAGTAATGTAATATGTTTTAAGAGACATGTAATGAACTGAACGTAAAATACAAGTATTTAAATAAATAGTATGCTCTTATCTCAACTGTTAAATATTAACATACTGTAGAAAAGGAGAAAAATTTACAATAACTCAAATAAAAAAATATACTAAATATATATAACGAGAAATTGTAAAATGACCTTGAAATGTTTACTAATGGTGAAGATACTTTTGTACAAATTCTAGGTAACCAGATTGCTCCAAAATATACTACTAGTATTAGCTATCATGTGAGTAAAATAAAATTTGGAAGAACCACTTTACTCTCTAAATCTCGGACATATAGCTTTATTGATAGTTCTATAAAACATTAAGCTAGTTCATATTATGATTCACTCTCTACTATTTCAAGATTTTATAGACCAAATAATGTTTATTTTTCAAGAACATTACATAATGCTTATAGAAAACCTATGAGGAAGATGTGGGTCCCCATAGCACTAGTCACTAATATTGTTGGACGCAAACAAAATATGGGTACCCAAATTTGTTTTTATTTTATTGTTGTGTATGAATGTTTCTTAAATATCTCCTTTAAAAGATTATGGTACTTGGAAAGTGGTTGTTCAAGACATGTGAAAAGAGACTATTCATGATTCAAGAACCTAATTAATATTGATGGTGGACATGTCACTTTAGGTAACAATGACAACAGAAAAATCATTGGCATTGGCCAAAATGGTAACTCTAACTCAGTTTTAATTTTCATATTACTTTTTTAATGGATTGAAATATAATATTCTTAGTATTTCACAACAATGTGATGATGGGTTTCAGGTTAAATTTGATAATTATTCTTGCAATGTTTCCTATTCTAAAAATGAATTAGTGTATTCTGTATTGAGAAAAGAAAATGTATTCTCTGTTAACTTAGAGTCTTTAGTTTCTCAAAACTCTTCGTGTTTAAGTGAATTTCAGTATGAATCATAGCTTTGGAAAAGGTTACTTGGACACTATAATATCCAATACCTTATAAATCTAACTAGAAAATTCATATTCAAAGACCCACCCAAACAAGTGTTTCCAAATGATAAAGTGAGTAATCATTGTCAAAAGGGAATGAAATCAAAATTTCCATCAATCCAAAGAAAGATGTGTCAACTTGTAAACTTATCAAATTGTTCACATGGATTTGTTTAGACCATCTATATTTTCATGTTTAAATTTAAAGTACAATGTTTATATTCTTATATATTACTTTTCTAGATATACTTGGACATAATTTTTGGCATAAGAAAAAAGATGGATGGTCTCATTTCACCAAATATGATAAAACTATAGAATATCATAGTGGACTTAGAATTAAATATGTAAGATGTGATCAAGGTCATGAGATTGAAAATCATGAGTTTGAATCCTTTTCTTAACAAAATGTCTATAGTCATAATTTCCCTACACCTAGAACACCTCAACAAAATGGAGATATAGAAAGAAGAAATAGGATCTCAAAAAAGATTCCTAGAACCATGCTTAGTGAATATGACTTAACAATTTATTTTTGGGCTAAATATATAAATACAACATTCTATATTATTAATATATATTTTTATTAGACGAAACCATAAATGAACAACATATGATTTATAGAACAATAGAAAACCCAAGATAAGCTACTTCAATGTTTTTTGGGTGAAAAGTATATATCCTAAATACAATGGAAAATGATGAAAAATTTGCATCCAATTGTGATGAATGAATCTTCCTAGTATATTCAATCTCTAGTAAATCCTATAGAGTGTTTAATAAAATAAATAAATGTGTGGAAGAATATATCCATGTCATGTTTGATGAGACATATCCATATGATTCTAAGAACACTCTAGAGAACCTGGAGGATGATGTGTCAAATTTGTACATTTATTTCAAATAATCAAACCATTATATAAAATAATCTATGAAAACTACTAGTTCTAGAAATTTTACAGATTTAAGTCATAATGTACCCAAACCTATTAAAGAACCGCAAATCATGAGACCCTATATTTCTAAAGCATTTAAAACTCTTAAGAACTATATTTTAGAAGTAGTTGTATGAGATTTAGATAAAGGAACTAAAACTAGAGATTCTATTATAAATCAAGTAGAACATCTTGTCTTCTTGTCACAATATGATCCATAAAACATTAATGATGATATCAATGATAAATTTTTGGTGATGTCTATGGAAGAACATAATCGGTTTGAAAGGAACAAATTTTAGAATCTTTTTGACACACCTAAAGACACATTTACCATATGAACTGAATGGGTGTTTAGAAATATGTTTTATGAAATGGGTAACATGGTTAGAAACAAGGCTAGATTGGTTATGAACATTTGTAGTCGAGAAGAGGAAATTGAAATTGAGGAAACCATTTCACTAGAAGTTATACATGAAGCCATCAAAATCCTTCTTGCTTATGTTGCACATTTGAATTTCAATCTATATCAAATGGATGTTAAGAGGTAATTAATAAATTGGTATATAGATAGATATTTTATTATTGAGAAACCCTCTGGTTAAAAAAATCCTCAACATCCAAATCATGTTTTTAATTATTTAAAACATTATGTTGTTTAACACAATCTCTAAGAGCTTGGTATGATATATTAAGTACTTTTATTTCTCCCAATGGTTTTACAAAAAGAATAATTGATCCAACCCATTTAAAATAAATAAATTTCTAATGGTGTTTCAGTAGTTCAAATTTATATAGATGATATTATATTTGGATTTTCAAAAAATTATTTATGCATTAAATTTTCTAAAATGATGCAAAATGAATTTGGAAGGAGTTTAACGGGTGAAATAACATTATTTATTAGATTTAATATCATTCAAAAAATGATGGTATTATCTAAAATCCATGAAAATATACTATGGATTTTATAAAACTTTTCGGATTGGATAGCACTAAAAGAAGTGACACTCCAATGAGTACTATTGAAAGTTTCATCTTGATTGAAGAAGGTAAATCTGTTGATCAAACCACTTATATATGGGTGATTGGATGAATACTCTATTTAACTACTAGTCAGCCTGATATTATGTTTAGTGTATGCATGTGTGCTCATTTTCAAGAATGCCTTAAAAAATCATATTTAAATTCTATTAAGAGAATTTTAAAATTCCTCAAGAATACACCCAATGTAGGAGTGCTCTATCTGAGAGGACAATCATTTGAGATAGTTAGTTATTTTAATGCTGATTTGGGTGGTTGTATGTTAGATATAAAATAACCTCAGGAACATGTCACATTTTAAGCAATTCACTATTAATATGGTGTAGTATGAAAAAAACTTGGTTGCATTATCTATTGCCGAAGATGAAGAGATTGCTAATAGTAGTTTTTGTGAACAAATTGTGTGAATGAATCACACATTACTAGATTATGGGTATCAATTCAGGCAGTTACCCATAAATTTCAACAATACAAGTGCCATTAATATATCAAAAAATCTTTTTTCACAATATAAGACCAAACATAATGATGTAAGACATCACTTTTTGAGTGACCATTATCAAAATGGGGATATCAATTTGGAATCCATTGGAACTGAATATCAGCTCGCTGATATATTCACCAAACCATTAAATTCAAAAAGAATAGATTACATCATACATGAATTGGGAATGATAAATCGTAAGAAATAAGTGTATTGTTTCTCCAATTATTGTTTCACAGTTTATAGTTTCACAAGCCACTGTCTTAAGATTACTATTTAACTCTTATAGTTCTATAATTTTACTATCATAAAAGTTACTATTTCATGTTTATGGTCTCATAGTTTCTATTTCTCAGTTACTTTCTAGAACATACTATTTCAAACAATACGGTAGCACCATTTAGAAGTCAGACAGTAATGATCTCACCGTGAAAACCTGTTACCATCTCACTATAAGAACCTGTTATGGTGTAACCATGAATTTTTGTTCTGGTGTCACCATAAAGACACTTTTAAATTTTATCTATATATTATAACTCGTATCACTATAATTCATTTATTTATTCATTTACTTTTCCATGATTATTGAATTTGTGATGCTTTATAATCATAAATGATCAAAATGAAAGAAGTTTCACTCATTTCATCACTCGATCTCTCTTATCTAAAACTGTAACCCCTCCTTGAATCATTCTCTCTCTCTTGATTATTTATTGAATGCCTATAATGAAACCTACATCCTCCTCAAATCATGAGAATCCTAAATAAAATAATATGAAAAAAATCGCACCAAAGATAGCGCCTGAAGATCCTTTGAATCTGAACCTGGTCGACAGAATAGTGGTACGCAAAAATAAAATTTGTCCTAAGTGGCTTCTATGATATAAGTATCTATTGTTAAAAGTACTGAAAATATCGGGATGGATGGATCGGTTCATAAAAGAAGAAATACACACATATCTGAAGATGTTTTATTAGTTTTGTAAGTTCTTTCAATTATCTTTTGATACAGAAGATGTTTTTTTTCTATGAAGATGGATCAATTGCAAATAGTATACATTTTCTCTGAGGTTATGTGCTACTTGAATAAGGATACCTGATGAGGGAGAGGTCGTCCTCCTCCTAGTGATATATTTGTTTTAGAAGAAGCCTTCAAAAGCATGATTGGAAAATAAAACTAAGAAAAGAAATATTCTTGTTGAGCTAGATGGTGAAACCAGACTTTTGTTTATGTTTGTTCAAAATTTTATTAGTCCAAGAAAAAGATATTATTCTCCACTCAAGTATCATGATTTATTTTATATAGATATTATGAAGAATGTACACAATATTAACTAATGAAAGTTTGTTATACTACATATGTGTGAGTTGATAAATACAACCTCAAAGTCAACCACCTTGTTCTACTTAAGGATAATCTCAGATACTCTTTGTGATAAAGGGTTGGTTAGACCATGTGAAGAAGTCATTAGAGGCTTTTAATTTTGTATCACAATGTTTATATTCAAATGAATGAAAATCAGTTGGAGTCCGTGGAGAAAAGTATGGGTAGATGATATTGACACTGTTTATGAAATGTTCAACCCAGTTGATAATTCTTCAAGACCTGATCACATTTCTGATCCTAGTTGGGAGCCAGATGAAATTGTTTACTATCCTGTTGGGGAAGATGAATAAGATGTTTTTACACCTACGAGGGAAACATTCCTAGAAAGGAAAGATAATGGGCCTATTCTTGAAGTCATAATTGTGATGGACGTTCCTATTCCAAAAAAAATGTTGATTTGGAAGAAAAACCATTTTCTGAAGAAGAATTTTTTGTTAATATAAGAGAAAAGGCTATTCAGGAATAGCATCTAGAAGAAGACATCTCTATTGAGAAACAATCTACTTTTGAAGAACACTCAAGGGAACACGATATTCCTAATATTATCCAATTTGTTGAGGGAAAAAATAGAAATTCTTTCAATTGGATAGAAATGAAATGGTTGAGGCTATTGGTGATTAAAGTCTAGAAATAGATAAAATAACTAAATCTATTAGTACTGTAAGAGATTCACTTGTTTAATGGGAGAAACACCATAATCTATAAAGTGTTTAAATTCTTAATAAAATTGATCAAAGCACTATGGATACATGGTATAAATTCCCTAGATATTTTGATGTGAATAATTATTAAGAAGTCTCAATTAAAGCTATATACATTTCTATTGTATTTCAATTAAAATCATTCTTTGATCTTGTCTCTACAAAAGAACCTAAGCATGTCTAAAAGTTAAAAGGATTATTGCCTATCGATCGTTCATTGTTTTAGTGCTCTGCTAATGTGTATAGCTACACTCAGGTCGAATCCTCGGTGATGATAATTTTTAATAGTTGATTTTTTAGTTGATTGTATTCTGTTTGGATGGTTTTTTGCAGATATTATGAAATTACTCATTGATTAAGATTGATTTAATAAATTTATAAATATTGGGATGAGTTCATCATTAGATAGATAAGCTTGTGATATCCTTGATCCTTTCTTTATATTGCATTGAATTAACACCCATGAAACAAGTTGATGTAGACTGTAATTCCTAAGTGTTAAGGCTTTAATCCAAGGCTTTACATTAATATGATTCTAATCTCAATTAGTACTTGATTGTGGTAGTGTATTTATGGTTCAAATAATAAATGGAATCCATGCATTAAACAAAAAAGTCATTCATCAATTAAATCTTATGTACAACATACACAATGTTAATTTAATGAATATTCATCAAAAAAAATATCACATTCGCTTAACATACATTAATTATAACTCACCCCAATGATAGATTTGTTGGAACCACATTGTGTATAAGGTTGTATTTGTTGTCAATAGTTTTCAATGAAGATCAAAATGAAGGATATCAAGAATTACTCCAATGAAATTGAGGAATAGAAATTCATATGATTGTTTTACTAATCATAAATTCAGAGAACATTCAGAGAACATGTGTCAAATGTGACACATTTTTTACAATAGTGAAGAATTGTGAGATATAATCCTTCTGAGGATGAAGAAGAAGACATGACGGTTGATTAAGACCATGCAACTCATCATGATTGCGTGAGAACTATGCAAGAGACTTCGTGAAGAATTGAATCATATGATATGCATGATGTAGGGAATGGCGGTTGAAGAAGAAGAAAAAGTGCAAGGGATTGGAATTCTGAGATGACCATGCACATCACATTCTATAAATGTATGATGATCCTAATGCTGATCTATCAAAGGATATATGTCACTATAGCAGAGTTCATGATGAAAGCTGAAGAATGGTTATGGGAAGAAGTGAAGAGAGAAATGAAAATGGAAGAGACCATCTGGAGGCGGCACAAAAGAACAATTCAAGATTATAACATAGAAAAATTGTAAAGGGATAAGGGTCGCGATGTTTTGGGTTGGCCGCACAGGTTTTGGGTTGGCCGCGCAAGTGACCTACGTGCTGAGAAAGGACTTTCACCCCAGTGCCTTAAAGTATTGGAAACACACACAACTGTAGTTTTTAAAACTCATAACTTCAAAATACGGAAAAGGAAAGAGGCCCGCACAAGTATTGGTGTGGTCACGCAAGTGAGTAGCGCGACAGAGGCTTGGTCGGTTGGACCTGTGCACTCAGACTTGTGCGCCGAGGGGAGACTTGTGCCATGTCGCACAGACTGTCAAAATTTCTATAAATACAGGTCTACCCCTCCTCATACGACATGAGCTCAACACGTAGAAGAAAATCAGATCTCTCGTCGCACAGGTGTGGTGGTCGCACAAGTGGTGGGTGGTCGTGCAAATGGTGTGTGGTCGCGCAAGTAGAAATTGCGTGCCAGTTGTTGGCTGCATGCCCAAGGTGTTTTGGGAGTGAAATGAAGTGAGTCACGCAAGTTTGAAGTTGAAGTAGGATATTTCGCTTAGGTGGTTTGGTAATATTTGTGCTCTATTTTGGAATTGTGTGCCGAATACTTGCGCACCATATTGGGACTTGCATGTCGGGTTTGGAGAAAAGAGCCAGGTGTTGTTGGAGTACACCCGTCTTTTTGGAGCTTCTCGAAATCAGAAACATTGCTCGATACCTTCAGTGCAACAGATGATGTATTCATTTGAGAAAACAGAAGAACATTGGACAATTAAGTTTTATGAAGAGAAGTGGTACCACACACACATGACTGGTGTTTAACACCCTCATCATTCATTGCGAAGACAAGAAGGATTGTTCGTGCAACTAAACTCAGATATGCATAGAAAGAGGGGAATATATCAACAAACTTAGGTGTCTATATTGGAAATCAAAGGAAGAGACGAAGATGAATTAGTGCATTCGGTTATTTTACTAATGAAGAAGAATGAATAAAAAAAAGCATCAACTCAGTACTCTGATGTAAGCATTGTCTCTTTCTAAACAGGATACAAAGACTTCAATGAAAATATATTGAAGATACCTTCATTTCTATAAACTGAGAGGGACTTCACCATGGGCAGTGATCTAGGGGGAGTCAACAAGAGTGACCCGAAGGACGCAGTGAGCTATCCCTAATGTTTTGTAACAGTAGTGAGCCTAGGAAGGAGTGATTGTTCCCAAATCATTGTAATCCATAGCTAGTGAAGATTAAAGGAATTTGGTATGTCCAAAAACATTTCGGCGTATGCTCCATGGACATAGCCCTTAGTGGTGAACCACGCAAAATTTGTTGTGTCACCTATTTACATATGAATGTTTCATTACTAATCATATCCATCATAGAGGTTTAACTAGTTCCTACCAATATGGGAACACAGTCCATGTTTTTAAAAGAAAATGTTGACACCCTGATGCACCCCTCACCTCTCAGGGTGTCCTGGGGTCCTACAAGTGGTATCAAAGGGAAAGGTTCACGTATGTTTGATACTCTACAGTTATTTTATTCAGAAGAGGATTTGAGTTTATTTCTTATAGTCCACAATGTTGTATATTCTTGTTGATGATTCAGTCATTTATGTCCAGAAGCCTTCATCCAGTAAGACCATGATAAACAGGAAAATAAAAGAGAAGAATCAGTTTAAGAAGTCCCTCATGTCCAAACAAGATACTGTGTCTTGTTCTTCATGCCATTACAATAATGGTGAAATATCAGGCTTGGACAGTATCGAGCAAGTGGCCCAGGTTCCTACAATAGGATGGGAAGACACTTCTATCTCAAGTGATCAGGAGAAATTAGTAATTTATCATCATGATATTCTAGAAGAAAGAGTTTCTTCTATTTTTAGAATATTTCAATGCATGTAGGGTAATATCAATCGATTGGAAAGAGAAGATGATAATTTGGAAAAGCTATTGGAAGAAAAAATTACTGAATTCTTATTGCTCACCAAAAAGATTAATGTATTTGAAGAAAACGAGGGAGTCAATAGTACTCTAAATGAAATGATCCATGCACTTGAATCTGAGCTAAAGAAGTGCACTGAAGCCAAGAGTTTTTATTTGGAAGAAACTTCCATGATATTCAGAGAACATGACTCTTTGTTATGGAATAACGTTAAGATCCATGAAGATGAGGTTGAAAAATTGAAGAAGACATATGAAGATAAGACGATCATGATTGAAGATCAGAAGATCATTCTCAATATTGAAATTCAAAAATTGGAAGCCCAATTGAAAAATCTTGATAAGACACGTATTGAGTCTTCACAAAAGTATGAAACACGTGACTCTTATACTCAATGTTAAATGGAGGATTCTAATGCTGAAATACCTCCAAAATGTGACAAAAAGATTATGACAACCCTTGATTATACATCTCAAGAATTAGTTGTCGCTGGTACTCAATGCTCACTGGAGGATTATACTGTCAAAAGTCCTCCAACATGTGATAAGAAGATCATGAATTCAGTCATTGATCTATCACAAGTAGCTATTAAAGTAAAGATACCGTCTAAAAAACCTATACTATTGTTTATAAATTTTTTCCTTCAAAAAGTGAAAGTTAGAAGAAAAATTATAAACATGTATGGGTGAGGAAAGAGGAAGATAAGAAACCTACCACTATGGATAGGTTTGATGGGAAGAAAAAGGAGGAAGTTGGTTCCTCAAATAGATAACAAAAAATTAAAAAGAAGTCCCAAAAAACCTCATACATATGTTACACAGAAGAAAATATTTGTGGGTCAATGTTGGTCTACAAATGATTTTGGCACTGTTCAAATTTTTTTGTAAAATCCCTTTCATGAAAAAGCAAAAAGAATGCTTGTATGAAAGGGAATAAAGTAAGAGAAGAAGAAGCAACATCCACAAATCCAGAAGCATTTGTTTACTGCAAATATATTTCGAATGCTTGACAACAATTGTGACGTATGTAATGGGAGTGGTCACAAGAATGGTGGGTTCCTCTATAAACAGATATCCAGTGCTGATAGAAACAGAAAACCACATATTCCGGCTAAGTATGAAGCAAGTACCTTGGGAATAAATCAGATGAATTTTGTGAACACTCATTTCTCCATGAATATCTCAAGTAGGGAAGCTGAGAAGACCCAAGATTTTAGATCCATAAAATTGGAGATTCATTCAACCAAGAGAAAAACTGAGTGGGATAAAACTCAGTTGAACCATGTGGAAGATCCGAACTAGCTGCAATAGTTCCAAATGACATATTGGTCATCTGGCCAGATGATTTGGAAATAATGAGGAAACGTTAAAATGAACAATCCATGGATAGTGGTAAAGGAATCGAAAAACATTCATGTGATGAAGAAAGAGTGCATGAGAGATTGCAAACCAAGAGAAACACACATGTCAAAGATGTTCTATGTGAGAGATGCATGAAATCTGGTCACATTGAAAAAGGTTGTCTAAAATTAATACCAGAGCAAGAATTAGTCCTCAAAAAAAGAGATAATGTATCATTCAAGAGGGTTATTAAGTATAACAATTCTCCACACAATTAAGAATAGAATGTGAAGAGAGCCATGCCACTTCAACACATATCCGAACATATGTTCAAATGTGCATGCATGAATACTGGAGTGAACAGAGAAACATGGCTGAGAAAAGCACCTCAACAATGCATCTCATATTGATTAAGAAAGGAGGAACCACCTTATTCCCATAATAAATTATTTATTGAATTTGTGCTAATACTGTATGGAATTGAAGGTGAAACATGCTCTCAGGGGGAGAACCTGAGAAATAGTGAATGATGTCAACTCTTGATAGAAAAGCTGATGGAGTTTCCATCCTTGGATGATTCTTTAATTGATATTCAATAAGATGAAGAAGGATCACTCATGATGAAGATTATTAGGAGTGTTTACCTTGAGGAGGAGAAAAATTAAGAAGCTACCAAAATCACTGTTTCAATCAATATTAACTCTAGCTGGTATCAAATGCAGTTACTCTGTAAATTTCTTGAAGAACATTTCTTTGGAGAAGGTATGTCATTTCTAAATGTCTATCCCTCGGTTACTCAGAACAAAGATCATTCTAAAAAGGGGGAGTAAATGAATTTATCAGTGACATAAGAAGAATGGAAGTTCCCCAAGGCCACTTATACTGCCAATTGCACTTGATTTTTTTGATCTATTTGCTGATGTGAGTGCAAGAGTTTCAGGTTAATTATTCCCTATCAAATTTGATCTCTTTATGCTAAAATGAATGTGGTAAACCCATGAAGTCAAAATAAATTAGTTCTCATCTCATATGGTATCATGATCTATGAAAAATGGATAGCCATGTCGTCTAAATCTAATCCTTTTGTTTTTTACATAGGGCATTCCTCATAGAGACTTAGAAGGGAAATGATTAATGAAACATTGCTTAAGTATGGATTGATAACCTCCCTACCATGAGCTTTGTATATCTTTTCAATAAGGGGGAGAGAAATTGAAATGAAAATTTTAAAAGAAAAGTTGATTGAAAATAAGATTCACATTTTGACATTAATGAATTCATTTTAGAAGATGTATAAGGTATTGTAAACAAAAAAATGGGGGGATTATTGGAACCAGTTTTTGAATAAGGTTGTATTTGTTGTTAATAGTTGTAAATGAAGATAAAAATGTATGAGATCAAGAATTACTCAAATGAAATGGAGGAATACAAATTCAGATGATTGTTGTACTATTCATAAATTTAGAGAACATTTAGAGAACATGTGTCAAAGATAATAAATTTTTTACAACAGTGAAGAATAGTGAGGTATTATCCATTTGAGGATGTAGAAGAAGACATCAAGGTTGATGAATAACATGTAACTATTCATTATTTCATGAGAACCATGCAAGAAACTTCTTGACGAATTGAATCATATTATTTTCATGAAGTAGAGAATGACGGTTGAAGAAGAAGACAAAGTGCAAGGGATTGGAATTCTGAGATAACCCTGAACTTCACATTATATAAATGTATGATGATGCTAATGCTGATCTATAAAAGGTTATATATCATGATAGCAGAGTTCATGATGAAATCTGATGTATGGTTATGGGAAGCAGTGAAGAGAGAAATGACAATGGAAGTGACCATCTAGAGGCGGCACAAAAGAACAGTTTAAGGTGGCACTACTTTCCATTGTTTGCCAAATTCTTGGTCCTCAAAATTGAAAATTAAAGACAAGTGTTTTTGGAAAACAGAATTGTGCACCGTTAACTTGAATGAGAGGAAACCTGTGCACCTACTGTTTTTTAATATCAGTACATAGAAAAATGGCAAAGGAATAAGGGTCGTGCAAGTTTTGGGTTGGCCGTGCAAGTGACCTGCACACCGAGAAAGGACTTGCACGCCAGTGCCTTGATGGATTGGAAACTTGCGTGCCTGTTGTTTTTCAAACTCACAACTTAATAATATGGAAAATGAAAGAAAGTTGCGCAATTATTGGTTTGGTCACACAAGTGAGTAGCGTGATAGAGGCTTGGGCGGTTGGACCTGCACGCCGAGACTTACGCGCCGAGGGGGGACTTCTGCGCCGTCGCACAGACTGTCAAAAAGGATATAAATATAGGTTTACCCCTCCTCATATGACAGAAGCTCAACACTTAGAAGAAATTTAGTGCTCTCATCACGCAGGTGTGGTGGTCGCGTAAGTGGTTGTTGGTCATAGATGTAGTGTGTGGTCGCGCAAGTAGAAGTTCTGCGCCGGTTGTTGGCTGCATGCCCATGGCGGTTTGGGAGAGAAAGGAAGTGAGTCGCGCATGTTTGAAGTTGAAGTAGGCGGTGTAGCGTAGGTTTTTTTGTAATACTTTCATCCCAGTTTAGACTTGCGCGTCGAAGACTTGCACGCCGTACTGGAAATTGTGCACCGGGCTTGGAGAAGAGCGCCAGGTGCTGTTGGAGTACGCCCGTCTTTTTGGAGTAGCACGAAAGCTGAAAGATTACTCGATACCTTCAGTACAATAGATGATGTATTCATTTGAGAAGATAAAAGAACAGTTAACAATTTGGTTTTATGAATAGAAGTGGCACCACACACACATGACTGGTGTTTAACACCCCCGTCGTGATTTGCGAAGAGAAGAACAAGGGTTCATGCAACTAAACTCAGATCTGTACAGAAATAGGGGAATATATCAATACACTCAGGTGTCAGTATTGGGAATCTAAGGAATATATGGAAATGAATTAGTGCATTCGGTTATTCCACTAAATAATAATACTAAATAAAAAAGAGCATCAACTCAGTACTCTGATGAAAGCTTTGTCTCATGCTTAACAGGAGACAAAGACTTCAATGAAAATCTATTGAAGATACCTTCACGTCTATAAACTGAGTGGGACTTCCCCAAGGGCAGTGAGCCAGAGGGAGTCAACGGGAGTGACCCGAGGGACATAGTGAGATATCCCTGAACTTTTGTAAAGGCAGTGAGCCTGGGACAGAGTGACTGTTCGTGAACCTTTGTAATCCACAGCTAGTGATGATTAGTGGAATTTGGCACGACCGGAAACTTGTGGGTGTATGCTCCTTGGATGTATCCCTTAGTGGTGAACCATGTAAAAAATTTTGTGTCACATCTTTACATGTGAATGTTTCATTACTGATCATATCCATCATACAGGTTTAGCTAGTTCCTACCAACGTGGGAACAAGATCCTTGTTTTTAAAAGAAACATTTGACACCTTGATTCACCCCTCATCTATTAGGGTGTCACGAGGTCCTACATGATTTAATCAGCCATTTAAATTATTAGTAATATTATTATAATTATTATGATGATAAATTAAGAATATAATAAAAATAATGGGGTAATAAAATATTGGTGTGATGAAGATACACCTAAATTCTGATGATAATTAAAAATAAACATTAGATTGAAAGAGAAAGAAAAATAAGGGAAGGGGATTCAACATTATTTAAACTATTTTAAGAAAATTTATAATAAACTACATAATTTGGATGAAAATTAGAGATAATTAAGAATAAACTTTCAATAAAATATAATTAAAATTAAAAGACTTACATGATTGCAATAATGAAGAATTGAAAAGTAAAATGAAACAAATAGAGGAGGAAGGGAATCTCAAGTGAAAAATTGAGTATAAAAAGACCTCCCAAAAACATGGCAAGGCTTTAGCCTTTCCAATATGGGAGCCTCCCTTCTGAAATTCCAACTCTTTTGAAGGTTAGGAGGGGGAGTTATTTAAAGACCAAGTAAGTGGACTGATTGCATTCCCAATCTGTCCCTCCACTTGCATCGCCTTTTTGATAATTCATACATCCAAATATCAAGATATCTCTTTCTTAAAAGTTTTATATAATAATTTTGGTAGAATTATTTTAATATTTGGGGCATTTGGGATTATGGATCCAATGTAATGGCCATTTTATTAAACAATGTTAATCTGTCCATTTCAATCCATACTTTTTAGAAAGCCAAAATGTAAATGGGTTATCAATAAGAATATACCTTTAAATCGGAATAATTTCTTCAAAAAAGTCGTTCAACTATATCTCCTCTCTCACAATGAAAAATTTCAACTTTATTTTTGAAATAGATTAGGAGACACATCATGAATACTGTAATGATTTTAATTCTCGGCCATAATGGTGAGCTGAGTTAAAATAAATCAGTTGGGCCCCTTGTCTTTGGATTTGGGACTTGAAATTTTTATCCAAGACTCGTTCATTTCCCCCAAACATTGTATAATAATAATGAAATTTTGAATTATATATTGAGCCCAATAAGTCAATCTCCATAGCTGGTCCAATTTAATTGGGTCTTCTTGTGTGGACTATATGGGACTTAAAATGGAAGAATTGGCCCAATATTTCTTCTAATAAAATGTTTTATATTGAAAGAGTAATCCTAAAAACCATGAAAATTTCAATTTAGATCAGAATGGTGATACTTATTTTAAAACAATAAATATATTTAAATTTGGATGAATTCAAATAGTGCTCAAAAATTATATTTAATATTTATAAATTAATATTTCACATAAATTATGAACATTTTCTATAAAATCAGTAAAGGGAGTATATAAAAAGTTATGAAAATATTAATAACATCAACTACCCCACACATAATCTTGTGCCTGTCCTCATGTGATAAAATTTAAAAACCTGAAAAAATAATTTTCACTCATAAACAAATATTAAATTTTCGTTTTTCCTAGTCTTGGGAGGATTAGAAAATTGCAATCATCCATATTGAATTCCATCATATGTGTTTACTGAAACAATCATCTAAAAACAATTCATTTTTTCATGCTCACATTTATAAAAGGAAAATGGTGGAACCCAAAACATAATCCTCTCAAGATGATAAAATTAATTTATAGAGTTTCACTCATTAAATAACCAAAACGGAAAATAATAATGCCTGAAAGAGCTTCACTCTCAATCCTAATGTGCTCAAAAATCAAGAGGTCTTTTTACTGGTTTTTTGTGGCTATAGGACTGTAGGAAGATGATATCCAAAAGATAGGAAAATGGGGTAATATAGCAACATGGGAAAATCAAGGAACATTTTATTTGATTAAGACATGAAAGAAAATAGAAAATCATATTTACTAGGGAATTATTGTGTGAATAATGTCACAAGAGAGGATGAAATTTTAAAGGGGATAGGAAGATGAAATATTTAAAAAACACAAAACTTCTCCCAATGACATAAGTGTTCTTGTTTTTTCATTTCATTTATTTTTCTTTTCATTTTTCAAAATTTGAACTTGAATAAGATATCACAGTAATATCCCAACCCATAATTTATCTCCTCACAACACTATTTGTAATTTTCATAACAAGATTGCAGGTTTATGAAGAGTTATTTCTACCTGCCAAAGACACAACCCAATATTTTCTGTTCCTTTTTTTTATTTTTTTAACACTTCTCAATAAAATTTAAAAAATTACATAAATGAAATTACATTACATTCCCCAAAACTAAATTATTGACAACCTCTCCCCTAGAATAAATTGGATTCTTTCCCTCAATCATATAATAACTCGTTGAAAATAAATAAAACGACACCCAAAAAATGAAACCCATTCCCCCCACACGTATAATTTAAAAAAAAATTATGTAATGAAAATCCATGTTGATATTGGGATGGATAATGTATTGGGATTGTAATGTGGCTATCAAAGAAAAGGTTTTCATAGGATCAAAGGCAATTTCCAAAGGAGGATTAGTGTATGATTCATGGGAGGATATTTAGCTATTATAATTCTCATAGGGTTCAGAAATGGCTTTATCAGATTAATGCACACCAAAGATAGAAATTCATCTTGAAGGTCCACAAACTCAAGACTCACAAATGGGGGTAAAAAACACATATTTTGAAATTATGGACACATTTATCCATGACATGAAAGAAAATGTAGTTCCTCACATGTGGAGAGAATAATTTTCCAAATCAATAACTAAGAATTAAATATTTATTATTCTTGAAACAAAATTCTTTATCCATAGTCATGATGTAAATATATAATTTTTGAGATGAAAACATTTATTTTTAACTCTCCAAAATGGTTGAAAAAAATTTAAAACTTTTAAGGTGAGTCATCATTATGCTTATTTTCATATAGTTTTTAGATATTTTTTTGTTTTTTGGTTTTTAAGATTTTTTTGTATTTAGTTTCTTTTTAGATTTTTATAAAGGCACACCGATACAAAAAAATGAGTCAATAAAAAATGTGATGAGTAACGTGGTAAAACAACTAAATTAGAATGAGGGAGGAAGAAGAAGAAAGAGATATGGAGATAGATAGAGAGAGATAGAACATGGGTTAAAGGGAAAGTGGTTCCCCTAGTTTTTTTTGGTGGGATTCCATCTCTATCCAGTGGTGGGTCAACTGTAGAAGTTGGGGATGTGATAGAAGTTGATTCTATTTCAGGATTGTGTGTCCTATCATGGTGATTCTTTAACGGATTTCTATTAACTATGAATGTACTTTTTGATGAGGGGTATTGGAATTGCACTCCATCAAATGGGTAATAATTTGTAATAACAAAAGGTCCTTCCTGGTGAGAATTAAGCTTACATGGGTGAAGTCGAAATCTAGTGTTGAAAAGAATTACATTTTCTCTTTCATGAAATACATTTCATAGGATGTGTTTTTCATGGAGGGACATAGCCTTTTATTTGTATAGATTTGAATTCTCATGAGAATCATGTTGATGCTACTCCAATTCAGCCAATTGAAATAGTCTTTCTTCACCAAAATTTTCAATATAAAAATCACATGTTTTCATAGACCAAAATGACTTATGTTGGATTTCAACTGATATATGACATGATTTACCAAAAACTAGCCTAATATAGACGTTCCTATGAGTGTTTTTATGCAGTTCGATAAGCTGAAAGTGCTTCACCATGTCATTCAGGCCAGTCATTTCCGGTGAGTTTTACAATTCTCTAAATCACTATTTTCACTTCCCTAATTAAAAATTCCAGCCATGCAATCTGTTTGGGGGTGATATGAAGTTTATGTTTTATGTACAACACCATTTTCTTCAAAAGATATTATATGGTTTTATTACAAAAATGGGTTCTTAAGTCACATATCCAGGCATTAGGTGTGCCAAATCGGTGGATGATGTGTGTCTCTAGGAACTCAATAATAGTATGTGAATCATCCTTTCTAGTGGGTTAATCCCCGACCCACCTAGAAACATAATGAACAGTAAGAATGATGTATGAGAATCCATTGGAAGGGGGAAATGGTCCCATGATATTGATGCCCCAAACACCAAAGATATAATGGAAAATTATTGGAATTTGGGGAATTTCATTTCTCTGCAATATTGTACCAATCGTTTTTCAAGTGTGACATGATTTACAGAACATATATGAGTCGTTGAATAGTGAAGGCCAGAAGAATCCAGAATCTAGGACCATTTAGGATGTCCTTTGTGATCCAAATTGGCCTCCTAGAGAAGTGAGTGAATGAATTTTAAGATATAGGAATGATCATCTTCATCTACACATCGCCTAATTACCATTTCTGCCCCAGTTTTCCAAAAGAGTATTTTCCTCCCAAATAAAGTGTTTCTATTCACTTTTCAACATAATTTTTTCTTCTATTGAAAAATTTCCAAGAGAAACACAAGAAATCATTTAATTTATATTTGGGTCATACCATGGTAAATTTGGAGTGAGAGATGAATGGTGCTAAGTGGGGAATTCAAGATCAATGATTTCATAATGAGAAGAAATAGAAATTATAATCAAGTGATCAATCACATTGTTTTTGTTTCCAGGTCTATCTTTGATTACAATGTCAAAATATTGGAGCATTAGGATCAATCTTATTATCCTTGATTTGGAATAACTTTTCTTGAGTAATAAATTTATAAAATAATGGCATGTGAAGATGATGATTTTGGCACCTAAGAGATAGGGCCAGAATTTATCTAAGGAAAAACCCATTACTAAAAGTTCCTTTTCAGTCACAGTGTATTGAGATTGAGTTTCATCCAATGTTTTTAAGCTTAATATATTAAATAAGAATTTTTCTCATTTCATTGAACAAGAACAACCCTAATACCTCTACCAGAAGCATCAGGAGTCAACTCAATGGGTATGGACCAATCCGGGGTGAGATTATTGGGGAATATGTAAGAGCTGTTTTGATTTTGATGAAGGATTTCTTACAAACCTCATCGAAATGTAATGTGACATCATTTTGGAGCAACCGAGTCAGTGGGATGGAAATCCGTCTAATGTTATGGACGAATCACCTAAACAGACTAGAATGACCGAGGAATGAATGGATGTCTTGAACAAATGTGGGTTCAGGAAGTGATTGGATCACTTCAATTTTGGCAGTATCCACATCAATACCATATTTTTATACTATGTTCCCTATAACAATCCCATTTCCAACCATGAAGTGACATTTTTCAAAATTTAACACAAGTTTACACATTACTCACTTTTGAAGGACTAATGATAGTGAATTTAAGAAATATTCAAATGACTAACCAAAAATGGTAATTTTAACCATGAGGAATTCCATGGAGTGTTCAATTAATTCAGAAAAGATACTCATCAGACACCTCTGTAATGTTGCAGGGTAATTGGAAAGGCCAAAGGACATTATCTTATATGCATATGTTCCAAAGGGTCATGTGAAAGTAGACTTTTCATTGTTCTAAGTTGTGATTTGGATTTGGAAGTTTCCAATGTATCCATCAAGAAATATATAGTTTGACTTTCTGGATAATCGTTCAATCATTTGATCAAGGAATGGAAGAGAGTAGTGATCTTTTCATGTTTTATCATTCAATTTTATATAGTTGTTGCACACATTCCATTTTTTCATCACTCGAGTTCTGACTACCTCACCATGTTTATTTGTGACAACAGGTATCCCACTCTTCTTTAGTTACAAATATGATTGGACAAAACCATTCAATATTAAAAACCAGGTAGATAATTCCATCTTGAAGAAGCTTGGTGATCTCTTCCGTAACTACCTCATGGTTGAGTAGATTTGGTCTTCTTTGTGGTTGTCTAACTTTTTTTGGATGATTCCACAAGATGGAAGTGATGCATGAAAAGATCACAGTTTATTCTAGGCATGTCACCTATGGTCCACCCTATGGCCTTTTGGTTTTCCTATAACACTTGAACATGTTTGGACTCATCAGGTTCAGTAAGTGAAGTGTAAATAATGAAAGCATAAAGGTGATCATGGAAAATGAATGCATATTTCTGGTGTTTAGGAAGATGTTTCATGTTATTTTCAAATTTTATTTGTGGGTCAGACAAATTAGTAATGGAGGAAGGGACTTCAGTTGATTTAGATTTATTTTCCATAATATTGTCCAAAGTGGAGTAGTAGAGATCAGAGTTGATGTGGGATTAAAGAATGTTTTCAAGTTCATCAAGATTGATGGAGTCTACGAATGAGAGGTCCACATAAACTTCACCATTTATGACTTGGTTAATCATAGTGAATATTTCACAAGATCCATTATCATTTGAACACGAATGACATGATGTATTAGGGTTCAATTGACTCTCAGAAGTGTGTTCAGAAAAAAAGATTGAGAATGAAAAGTGATCCTTGGATGGGTATCACGTGGCTTGGAAAACGTTGAACATGACCAGTTGGTAACCAAATTCCATGGATAAGATTCATGAATTGACATCAATCTTGGTTTTCACTATCATTAGAAATGGTCTTACTAGATTTATGGGAGGTCGATAAGAGTTCATCTCACCTTTCATGTCAAGGATATAGAAATCAGCTCGGATGATAAGATCATTCACACGAACAATGAAATCCTCTATTATACACTCATAACTAGCAGTTCTTCGATAGGCCAATTGATTGAAAACACTCATTGGATTTAAGGGACCTAGAACAATGTTAGAGAAGATGGATTTGGGAATGAGATTAATTGACATTCCTATGATTAAGAGTGCATCATCAAAGTTGGAAGTTCCTATTTGGCATGGAACTGAAAAATTCCTAGGATTTTTTCACTTAAGGGGTATGGACTCTTGGGTTTTAATATTTTCAATGGTCCCAAGTTGAATCTTATTGGTACAAAACTCTTTGGGAAATTTAGAATACCTAGGAATTTGTTTAATGCAATCTAAAAGGGTAATGTTCACTTCAACACGTCTAAACAAGTTGAGCATTTCAGGATTGGGTTCAAATGACATATTTTTCTTAGAAATGGCTTTCAGGAAAGAAATTGGGTTACTAAGTGTAATTGAAGGAGGCGAGGGAATGGTTTCATGTTCCTTCTCATATTTCATTTTATTTTCATTTTCTAGGTCAACATTCAAATATGGTTTGGAAGACTTATCTTGAGTCATAGAAATTTTCATTCCGACTCTAAGGGCTATTTCACATACATTGCCCTTGGGGTTGGGTAATGGTTGATCTGGAAGTTGGGAATAATTTGATTTTTGTTGCTCGATTAGGTGGGATGCAATTTTACCAATTTGGGTTTCAATATTTTTAAAGCTATAATGGGTGAAGGAATAAATATCTTCATCTTCACTTTCCCATGGTTTCTTAGATGAAGAATATTTTCCCATATATATATTTCCTTGATTTCGGTTCTTTGGAAAGAAATTTTAATGGTTTGGGAATTGGAAAGGCTAACTAGGAATGTGGAATCCTATAGAACGAAAAGGAGGATTGATCCATTGAGGTTGAGGAACAATAGGGTAAGATGTTTGGAAGTTACCAACACCTTGTACATATTAGAACTGGTTTAGGTTTTGATGATGGTATTGAGGGGGATGTGAAATGGGATTCTAATATCTTAGGATTATGTTATATATATAAGTGAAGGGCTCAGAATGAGGTTTATTGAAGTTTTTAACAAACTGACCTGATTATTTAGGGTTCAGGTTTTCTATAACATATGATGAACTGAGCTTCATTGGAATGGATGAATTAGATGGTTCATCTTGATGTTGGTGATAGGTGTCTATTGGATGAGGTAGTGAGTTTCTGATTCCATAGTTATTGATAGGTCCAGGAAACATTTAATGTGGAGAAAAAGAGGTTGGGGCTTTGGTAACCATAGGTAGACGTCGCAAAAGACCTGTAAGTTCATTCATCCACTATGTCATATTTTTTGGATCTATTGAAAGATTATATTGGTCTTGATTGAATTGATAACGTTCTTGAGTATGTGATTTTTGTGTGTTTTCATCCATGTTTCCTGTGTGATATTTTGTAGCTGCAGAAGTTTTATCAACAAGAGAACCGCCACTTGTGGCATCAATGAGAGTTCTCCCCATAGCCAATAATCCCTCTTAGAAGTATTGGATCATATTTTGTTCAAGGATTTGGTGATGTGGGAAGGTTTCAAAAAGTTTTTTGAACCTCTACCAGTATTCAAGGAGGGATTCACTTGGGAACTGATGGATACAACTTATTTTCTTTTAGATAGAAGTTGTACAGGAAGTAGGAAATAATTTCTCTAAGAAGAGTCACTTCATATAATTCCGTGTGGTTAATAATCCAATACGAAGGTAGTAAATCCATGAATTATCATTTTCATCTATTGAGAAAAAGAATGATCATGGGTTGATTTGTTCCTCAGAAACCCCTTGAGGCTTTATGGTATAGCACACAACTTGGAACTCTTTAAGGTGGAGATGTGTATCATCACCGGCTAGCCTATGGAAATGAGGGAGAAGATGACAGAAACCCGATCTGAGTTCAAGGTCACTTCTAGGTTTTGATATTGTATACAATGTGGTTGGAAATTCATAAAAGGGGTAGACATATTTTTTTATTGTTTGTTTCCTAGTATTTTCCATTTCTCATTCAACTAGATCTATAAGTATTGGTTCTTGATTTGTTTGATTATCCCTAATGTGCCTCCTACGTTGGCGAAGAGTTCGATGAATATCAGGGTCAAAAAAATCCAAGGAATTGGTTGGGAGGATATAGTAAATTTAGATATATATTGGATGAAATAAGAAGATGGATTTTTCTTTCTGTTTTTTCAGTTTATGATTTTTATGAGAATGTGTGTTTTTCTTTGTGTGTTTTTTTTAATTTTTATAAATTTGGTTTTATTGGTTTTTTACAATAACTAGAAACTAATTACTACATAAAGAATTATCTCAGCTAAAAGTTCCAATGGAGATTGTATTCTATTATTGCAAATCAACAGTTCAATGTTATGGTGCTCTGTTAATGTGTATAGAAGAACTCATTTCGAATCATTGATGATGATAATTTTTAATATTCTATTGTTTTTAGTTTATTTTATTCTGATTCTAAGTTTGTTTGGAAATATTAAATATTATTTATTGATTAATATTGAATTTATCATATTTATAAAGATTTTGGTGAGCTCATAATTTGGTAGTAAATTTTGTGATGTCCTTATGCCTTGCTATATATTGAATTAAATTAACACCCACGTAACTTGTGGACATTGAATGAAATTCCTAGGTGTTTGGGATTTAATCCCAGAATTAACTCAACTAAAATTCTATTATCAATTAGTACATGATTTTGGTAGTGTATTATTGGTTCCAATAATCAATGGAATTCATACGTTAAACAAAACAAGTCATTAATCCAAGACATGTTATGTCCAAAATACACAATTTTAATTTAACGAATATTCATTGAGCAAAAGCTCTCAATCACTTAAAATACCTAAATTATAACTCATCTTAATGAATTATTAACTCATCCATTGAAATAATTATTAATCAATTTATAAATATTATAATGAATAATTATGAATATATGAAAAAGAAATGGATAATAAGAGATTGGTGCGATGAACACACACACAAACGATGATGATGATTAAAAATAAACATGGGTTTTAATGAGAAAGAAAAAGAAGGTAAGGGGATTCAATTGTATTTAATATATTTTTAGAACATTAATATTAATCTACCAAAGGTGGATGAGAATAATAGATACAATAGAAGAAAATTTATTTAAAATAGAATTATAATGAAATACTAACAATAGTACAATAATGAAGAACACAAAAGTAAAAGGAAATAAAGAAATGATGAAGGGTATATCAAGTGAAAACTTGAGTATGGTAGGTCCTCCCAAGATCTTGGAAAGGATTTGGTCGTGATAATATGTGATCCTATCTTTTGAAATGCCAAATATTTTGAAGGAGAGGAGGGGGTGTAATTATAGCCCAAGTGGACTGTTTGCATTCCCAATCGGTCCCTCCAATTACATCACCATTTGGATAATTCATACAGACAAATCACAAGATATCACCTTATTTAATGGTTTAGATAAAAATGTCGGCCGACTAATCAAAATATTAGGAGGAATTTGTACTTATGTATCCAAAGTTATGGTCATTTGATTAAACAATGTTAATCTGTCCATTTCAACCCAGAATTTTGAGAAGGAAAAAATGTAAATGGTTTTATCAATAGAAAGAATCTCTCAAATCCGAATTCTTTATTCAATGAATTAGTTGGGTCCCTTGTCTCTAGATTTGGACCTTAAAACTTTTATCCCAGACTCCTTAAATTTCCCCCCAAGTATTGTAGAATAATAATGGAATTTGGAATTCTGGATTGAGCCAAGTACTTTAATATTCATAGCCGGTCCAGTTTCTTCACAATTTTTTTGGGGCTTCTTGTGTGGACCATATGACCCTAAAAATGGAATAATTGGCCCATGATTCTTTATAATGAAATGTTTTATAGTAAATGAGGAATCCTAAAATACAAGAACAATTGAATTTAAATATGTTGGGTTATATTTATTATTAAAACAATAAACATACTTGAATATGGATGATTTCCAATAGTGCTCAAAAATTATATTTAATATTTATACAGTAATATTTCATGCAAATTATGCACATTTCCTATAAAATAAGTAATGGTAGTATATAAAAAGTTTTGAATAAAATAATAGAATCAATATCTCACCTTCTATTTCTGAATATTCCCAAAAACCATATACCTTATTGAGTAAGGTTGATTTGAAATCTTTGAGATTATTTATTGCCTAGAGTTGAAAATCTCATGAACACTTGACCTTCTCCTGTGACAAACATTAGTGAAATATATGTTTCCCTACTATTATAAAATATCATATGGAAGATATAGACCAAGATTTTTCATGAAATTCAAGAGGTCAGAAATGAGAACAATATGTGAAGTGATGAAGTGAATTCTCTCAGAGGTATGGTTAATGATATGTAATGAGTGTTGAAATCAACACTCAATCTTATTTATTATCCTATTGAGGATTTTAGTGGTCATATTCCATATGAATTTTTCTCTCTAATTCAATATAATATATCTTTGTTAGCAGAAAAAGAGGACGAAAGAAACAAAAAAATAGTTCATGAAATGTGTGAGCTTGTCATTTGTCTTAACAATTTTATTGATGAGTATAAGGGATGTCTCCAATAAGTTTTAAATAAACTGATGTCCCATAATTTAACTGTTACATCTTCTAGTGACTATCGACAGTCATCTCAACCCTCCTTCGATAGTGATCTTCTTAGAAGATTTATTAAGAAATAACATCAATCAGTGTTCATTGGATTTGACAAAGAGTCTCAATTTGTGGTTGTCAATAATAGTTATTGAGTTCTTGATTGGGTAATAATTCATTCCAAGATTTCCAATGATGCACAAAAAGAAATTACTAATAAAGAGGATTTCTACTTCAATGTTATTTTATCAAAGAATGATTTGAAAAACCATTTCAAGTACCTTGTAGAGAATCTTAAATTCCCTCTTGTCACTCAAGGTCTCAAAACTGAAGTTCAAAAGATGAAAGATTTTACTCCTTTGTTGGAAAAGTTCATGGATAAAAAATATGACTTTGAGAAAGAAATGAAGTATGGTGGTGATATTATTGCTGACTTCATCATGTTATTAGGGCCTTATCTTCATGTGGAGAGCATTGCTATTGTAGATCATGGATCTGCACCCTTGCGACCTGGTTTTCCTACCTTCTCATACATTTCCTTTGAATCTACCTCTATGTCTGCCTCTTGATCTTTGAGTCAGATCCGACCGATTATCCATGAACAAAAATTTCCCTAGTATTCCACTACACCTTCCATGGCCCCTTCTATTTTTCAATGCCCCCCTCTCCCTTCTCAGACAGTTGGTTCACTCCCTTCTTCAAATTCTACCTCTGATATTGTGGATTCTCCTGATATTGCTACCAAGGGAATAGAGAAGAAAACCAGTGTGGAATAGAAATGTACACTATCATTAAAAAGGGATAATTTTCTATTTTTGTGTCCTATTGTTTGTAATGACACTTCTTTCCCCATATAATGCATTGTGAACTCTTCATGTCTCTTCTCTTATTCTTTTACTCTATTTGATAATCCCAAAAGGGGGAGATACATGACCTCAAAAGGTAAACTAATGGATACACACATCCACTAAGAATATATATCTCACTCACGTGATTTGTGTTCATCAAAAGGGGGAGATTGTTGGATCCATCTTATTTTAATCATGTTGTGATGATCAAAAATCTTGAACATCCAATAAATAATGATAATTCTATCTAATAAGTCTCAAATCATGTTGTATTATTGTAAAATATATTTACCATTGGTGTATAATGATTTATTTAATGAATGATTAAGTATAATTCACTCTGTGAATATTACTGCTCAAGTCTATATACAGATACTTGGCTAAGACTAAGAAACAACGTGTCTGCCATTAGTTCTGTTTTTCTGGATAATGACCCAGACACCATGACCTAGACACCATGACCAAACATCATGACCCAGAAAACATGATCCAGACATCGTGACAAGACACTAGGACCCAGAAATAGTAACCCAGACACTGTGATCGGACACCATGACCTAGACACCAAGATCAAACACCGTGAACCAGACTCCATGACTCAGACACCATGACCAGAAACTCTGATCCTAACACCACATATATGCTACCGGTTCCTGATCTCTATAAAACACTGCCATCATAATTATCTCATGGATCAAATAAAAAAAGACATCGTTTTGTGGTGACACCTTTTCCAAGTGACATCGTTTCCAGAAATACCATCACACCATTCTTTAATCTATTTTTTCATTTTCAATTAAATTTCTTAATGGTTATAATTTTGTCTTTTAAATGAACTGACATAATTAATACTTTACTATAAGCAGTTCACCTATCATTATGAGGTATGAGGTGAATAATACATGCATCTCGTTGGCTCCAGCACATGCACTCCAATAAGAAAACTAAATGTATATCCCTGAAACAATGTGGTGGAATAAAAGCAGACGCATGAGCATTCTTGAAAAAAGAACCGACAGATGCAACACGATACATCTAAAGAACACAAAATGCATTCACGAATCCAAAAATCCGGGATACCATATATCAAAGTAAATAATATCATCACAATACCAACTCCATAAATAATATGATCCAGATCTAACTAGAAACCAGAGCACCGTACTTGTGATACTCTGTTTTTCACAGGAGGACTTGATTCTTGATTCTTCTTCATCCAATATGCCCAAAAATACATATAATAATCCTCAGAAGAGTTCTAACCTTATCTCATAATATTTTATCTTTTTTATATTGTGTTTAGGTTTCAAGTACTGTGTTTGTGGCTCTATTAAATCACACAATGTCTCATGCACTAAACTGAAGGATAAAATATATCCATTCTCTTATATAATTATACACTTGTTTACTCACACAGAAAAATGTAGATGATTTCCATGTGTGACTTGGTAGTCTACCAATGAAAAAATTGTAGATGACGTCATGTGACTTGCATAGAATTTTGAACTGTTGATTACCCTGATCCAGGGTGTGGATCATGTTTATTTATATAATGATTGGTGGAAGGTGATCATTAAGTTGAGTGGATTACGTCTCAACATTAGACTAAATCAGTTTCTTTATTTCCACTGTGCTGTTTAAATTTATTTTTCTCTATTTTATTATATAATTAATAAATAACTAGATTCACTTTGATAGATAATCTTGGATAGAAATTATAATTATTTTTCCTTATTATAATAGCTTCAAAAGTAATTTCAATAAAAAATATTGATATTACTGAGAATTAAAAAATCTTTTTAGAAGTTATTGTAACGGTCAACCTTTCATAAGTATATTACATCGATTAATTAGAGTGTATTTATTTTTATTGTGGAACATTTTTTGAAAACATTTCACACAAAATAATTAATAGATACTCAATTCACCCCCTCTTGAGTACATTATGCCGACGAACAAGATATATATAAATATGGTTATTACTTATTCATTAATTTTATATCAATCCAGTTAATTAAGTGACGATTTATTTCTCCGCAGACCATTATATGTGAGACTAATATGGATTGTATTCTCCAAAATGATATGGGTACACAAAATAACATTATTATTACCCACATTTTTTTTCATGGGTCCAATGTCTATTGCCTCATCCACATTGATATGATTTCATTTATGTTATCCTTATCTGATGATTTTGATTTCTTAAGCACGTATTTATTTATCTTTTTTATGTCATGAGGAAGGGGAATAAACTACAGATGTTAGTAAGAGTCCTGACCTATAGGTGATGTTGCACATGGAATTCTCTTGGACAAATATTCAATGGTATTTAGATTATTATTTTATATTCTATGTGAAAATATTCTTTATTATCCTATCACAACAATTTGTTTGTTCTTAATATTTCATAATCTTTTCTTTTAAAATTTTCATTTTTCATGAAAATGTATCCCACATGAATATAATCTATTCTAAATACTAATATGTATCATTGATTATGTTAACACCATACTGATAATTTAATATCACACATTTAATTTTTTACCCATTTCCCTAGGTGATCTTAGGTGAAATTTCTATTTATTCAGATTATATGTTTTTATAATGAGGAATTGATTAAATTTTATATGTTGATTATATAATATATATCTAGCTCACATAGACATAAAATATTGTATTCTAGAATATGGTGTTATGTATTGTTTTGTGTAAAAATTATATATTTTTAGAAATAAATCCTAAAGTGTATCCATGAGGCATCCCATCGACTGTTGGTATGGAGATAAGATGATAATTACCTGATATAATACTATTAAAATTTATATTTATCATCTTTATTATAAACCATGAGATACCATTAATTCATGTTACAATAACTATTTATTTAATTTTATATAATTGGTTCTTAAAATTTTTATTTATAGATTTCCTTACCCATATGTTTTTGGGATAGGGTGTGTCTAAATGAATCATTTGAGAAGTTAATAGATATGATCTTACATGTGCATTGAAATATACCAACCTAGGTCTATAACATCACCCGAATTGGCTCACCACATTCCCCGAAGATAGTAACTAATAACTATGGTCTACAAAAATCACTATGATACCATAAAATTGAGAATGAAAATGGCTTCACCCTCAATAGATAAGAGATATAATTTATAGAACGAGATAATCATAGTAGATAACTGGAAAATGATCACATGTTGAAACAACCAAACCATAAAAGTAATATCCAATAAGTAATAAAATTTAAAACATATAAACTTGGAAACCAAAAACATAAAACCGAACCAGTTGGTCTATCTACAAATTTACACATGTCTCCACTATCCCATTCCACTAGTAGAAAACATAAACTATGAGTATCATCACATACATGACGCTCACCCATTTATATGTACCCTGTAAAATCAAAGCTATAAATTCACAAACGAAAAAAAGTATGGAATGATCCCTAAAACTCACTAGGATACCACCAAATAAGATATAAAATTTATGTCCATTATAATCCATTATATATTTTCTAAAATATATTTCATAAAAATTTGGGATGAAAAACAATTCTATATAACATCCTCCTTTTGATCAATTTTTTTAAAAATTCTTTATTTAATTAAAAAATCCAATATGACATACTATTTATACAAGATATGTATGAATTATAATTAAATAGGTTTCAAGGATAAATATCCATATCATGTAGGATATAATAATATAAAATGAAGATGAACATAATGTATCCTTGAATCACTTAGGGGATAATCAAAACAGAAGGTTGTACACTACTTGGAAAAAATAGTACTAGATGAAATAAGTGACTCATATTGTCTAGTGACATTTGTCCCATGAAAGGGATACCCACTAAAAACCATGACATAATGGGAACCTCCCCTAGTGAAAGATATAAAAAATGGGGCTCATAAATTCATTGTTCCCTCCCATACCCCAAGTTATTTTGATGAGTTGTTACATTTCTTTTCCATAAATAAACCCAAATCATGTGTCATTAAATAAATTCAAGGTGAAATACATTACATTTCCATTATAATATCATCATAAAATTGTTTCTATAGTAATTCCACACCATTTTCAATTTTGATAAAACAATTTCATTTCAATATCACCATTTATGCATTTTACAAAACACATCAATTATATAAAAAATCTTTCAATATGAATATTTTTTAGAAAGGAATATTCTATACATCATAGATCAATTTTAAAACTCATGGATCTAAAATTATCAATATCATAAATCAAAATTAATATGAACCAGAATTACATGGTGTATTTTAAACGATATACAACAGATTAGAGACACCTTCCTCAAGATATAGTAGAACCATGTTTTCTTTAAAACCAATGATAGAAATAAATAGATTGGGTCAACAAAAACATTTATCCAATATAAACTCATTAAATCTTCCAGAATAACATATATATAATTCAAAAATATTCCATTACGGTTCCATTAAAATAATAGGAATACTTATCTTGGGTATATCAAGAGAAATTGGGTGAAACAAAGAGAAAAATTGATCTTACATTGAATAAATCAACCAAAATTCTGTTATGATCCCCAATGTAGAAAGGGGATATCCCACTAAAGTAACATGGTGTTGATATATTGAGATAAGAATAATTATTTGTTTAATAGATTTAAAAACCAAGGGAATCATGGAAATATCCCTCAATTAAATGTTTAAGTATTGATGTATGGTTACGAAAAAAATGAAATACGATGTGAAGACTGTTGGGTGTCCCCTATTCTTTGAAATGTATGTCACATAGTTTTTTTGGAATAACCATAGGATTTAAAATACAATGATTAAAAAATATGGAATCCTCTAGAACAAATCCAAATCATCGCCATTTTTCTCTAGAGGCTCGTGAATTAAGAAAAACCATGATCAAACCATCAAATATTTAACTTGAATCCAAGGAAAAATATCACATGGTTATGGAACATTATGAAAATACCATGAAATAATTCAGTTTTTACTTGATACTAAAAAATGATCATCTTTAGACTCCTAAAAACCACTAAATTCTTGAGAGGTAAACTCAACATGAAAATGTACACATAACTATGACTCAGAGAGCATCACAATTATCCCACCCTAAAATATTTTTTTTCCTGTAATGTTTCAGGGCCAAAATGGTGAAAAGATATAAATTCATTATTTCATCATCCTAGCCCCAATCCCCCAAGCATAATGGATTTCCAAAATACAATTCTTTCTCAAAAAATCCAATGGGACATCTTAACCATGAAAACACTTATGTTTTTGGTATAATAACAAAGTATTCCGTCCAATAACTGCATTATAAAGTTAATTTTAACTATCCCACCATTCAACCACAAGGGAAAAATACATATAATACTTTTTATGATCAGAAACATGGAATAAATAATGGATTGTAGTTAAATGAGAAGGTTAGTAAACTCAATAATTTAGTATCTTGAGTCTATCTATAATCTCAAACAAAGTGACATAATAAATTATTAACATATTCAAATTACCAAAATGTATATATCCTATCTAAGTTAATATTTTGAAGTAATATATATCACCACCTATGAATTATATTAGATGATAATTTTGATAAAATTATGAATTCTAATGAATCCGAGCTATTTGTAAATTAATTATTTAAAATTTTACAATATATATCATCACATGAATGATGGTAGTTATATCTGGGGACTGTTCTGTGATCCCATAAAAACAATGAGTTTATTTGTAAGGCCATATATACAACACTGTAAATGTAATCATACTGATCAATGAATTAGGGATATTGTTATGGAAAATTACATAATGGTAACTTGTTTCTCCCAATATACAATGATGTCTATAATACATTTTTGAAACATTTCCTTAGTATTATGGATGGCTTAGTCACACTGGACATTCATCAAAGGATGATAAGTTATGATCATCTTGATCTAAGAACACATCACTATTTGAAATCCAGTAAAAAAGAATGATATAAAGTGAGGGGCGTAATTTTAAATAATAGATAATGGAACAACACGATGTTTTAAAATCAAGACTCATAAATATTTTTTAGATCGTCTTTCTTTTTCAACTCTCGAATGGGGAAGAATTGTGATGATTTCACGATTTTATCAATAATCTCTCGTATCACTTGAATTTTATGAGGATTTTTAGGTAGAGTAATCACATTTTCATTAGATATGTGATCATATTTCCATATTTGATGGTGTAATGGTTGTAGAGAAATATTAGGCCTTTGGTGTTCTTACATTGTTCTCTATTATGTATGGCATAAAGACACATTATCTATCGTTTATTTCTCACCTCCTGACCACCAAAAATAAAGTATCATGTCATGATATTTCCTAGTAGATATTGGATACACATAAAAATAGTAACAAATTTATCCGTGTACATTATAAATTTATTATGGTCTCAGGTATATTAGAATAACTTTTATAAATGTGAAGTTCATTACACTATCAGAAGACTGAGACTACTCACCCATAGACTTCACATAATGGTTTCTTCTAAAATGATAACATTGTATATCATTGTCCTGAATAATATGAAACTAATCATCTAATTAAGATCATTTTAGATTACAAAATTAGAAAATATTTCCATTAGAAATCCCTTTATCCATGTTCATTTCTACAAACAAGATCATCAAGAACCAGTCTTCTAACGATTCCTTCACATTCGGAGTCATAAATGTTTTTCCAAAAGCATATAGAACCATGGTTCATTTTCCTAGTATATATGAAATATGTGAAGGAAACTTTTAATGGTACTCTAGTAATCATCATTATCTCAAGATGAGATCCACTCGAGTGAAAATATATGTTGGCCTCTTATTGTATAAAGTCACTATAAACTAATAACTAAATAGGTAGTGGTCCAATTCATCATCACTTTAATCACTACATCCACATAAAGATCAATAGTCTGGTAGTTAATATAATGTGGGAGAAACTAATGATATCCACAATTTGTTACCTTTACCCCATGCATCAGAACACAACCTAAACCTGAACATGAGTTTTTTTTAGTAAACATTATAAGCCAAATTGTTTTTGGTAAGATCCTGAAAAAATATGAAGTCACTCAACCATTCAACTCCTCAAAATATCTCTATCACTGTTTAGTATATAAAAATTAAAACACATAAGGGTTATCACATTCATTATGGATGAATTCATGGAGAAGTATCAAAAAAATGTTACGATAATTATATGATAGTCTAAAGAACATATGCATCAAAAATTATTTTCTGGGATAGTCCAAATACATCACTGCCAAAATTTTATCAGGATACAATAATTCAATATTATCATAAATTGTGTTTAATAGAAATTCGACCACATTAATTTAGAAAGAAAAATATTATATATTTTCATTTATATTATTTCCTCTCAATATTTCATGGAAAATGTTTAAATTGTTTGTATGATATTTTTATTATTTGGAATAAACAAGGAAATGATCCAGGAAAACAACTTCTATAAAATCAAACAACAGATGGAATATTCTAATGGTTAATTACACAAATTCCGCATGAGTGTTTTTATGGTCAAATGGATTAAAAATATACTCATAATTACCATACATACATCTAATTATCATTTTAAGACTATCTTCATCTTACAACCTCAGTTGATGGTTCCCTGGTTTTAAATCAATAATTAGAAAATATCATCCTTTGATAATATAACTCAAATGATATCAATAAAAATAAATAGATATTTTTTTCTCAATATTAAACTAGTTTAGAATCTTTTAGTCATTATAAAATCAGAGACACATGTGTACCTTCTTCTCAAAGATAAATAGTGATTAACAATGTAAATCACTAGGAAAATAAATTCCTCAACCTCACGATCCTCCTGATGGACATTAATTCCATTCAATTTAGTGTGTTCCAAAAGTAATGATGGTAATGAAATTGGTATGATACCAGATGAAAACATATAGTAAATTGAACTTCTATAAATGATAGAAATATATGTATTTCAAATTAAAAAATATAGGATACTCACTCACCATAATAGGTATATAGAACTGTGATGTTGATAAAAAACATCTAGAAACATATCCAAAAACTAGCTGGAAATTATCTCTTTATTAGAGAAAATATTATCGTCACTCCCTGATCTTGAATCCTAATCATCCTGAAAGTCATAAGTTAATCAATTAAAAGAAATTTTTTTCATGACAATGACAATTATTTATTTTGGATTTGTACCTATTAGACTAATCTATTACAATAGTTATAGAAAATATATTTAGGTCAATGAATAGAAAATATTAAATGGTTTAATGGTCAGAAACTATCACCCAACACTTTGGATATTTAAGACCAACTCTGACATCTTTTCCAAAGGAGTATAAATAATCATCTTTTAAGGAAAATGTTCAAAGCACCATCACAATGCATCTATAATCTGGTATAAGATAAATGAATCAGATTCCAATATATCAAATATTTTCATAAAAACTAAATATCTAATAAAAATAATTCATATTATATTACATTGTCCTACATATAACTCTAATTATTCATACTCTCCTTTATAGAAACATATATCCTTATCATACCCTTTATTTATAATATTACAATAACCTTTGGAAAATGTTGAGATACTGTCCATTTTTCTATATTAGTTCTAAAATGATAAACATGATGGATCCAACTCTAGTACTCAGTGATTCACTCTCATATAAATGTGGAAGAAGAATAGTTTACCCAGATGGCTAATAGAACTTGGGATATAACTTACAATCAGGATTGAGGTTTACCTTACTCCCACTTTAGAAATAGAAAACCATACTCTAACCTAACATACTTGACACACTCCCAACAACATATACTTGGTAACTTCAATACCTAATGGATTATAGTATAGGGTCCACTCAAAAAATAATTTCTATACATTTAATGGATATAACATAAAATGAGATCATAATAATGAATCACATTAAATATTACAAGCCATAAAAAATTGGATATTATCTCAATGACATTAAATAAACCAAAGAAAATATCAAAATAGGACCTTATAAATTCCTTAAAAAAATTTCAAATAAATACCTTTGTAGCATATTTTATGAAGGAATCATATGTCATATTTACTCACCCCGGTATATTCACCAATATCCTCCCAAAATATTCATTATAAAAACATACATATGTTTTAAAATAGCATTTTAGAATCATTCTTGAAATCATCAAATTTAATTAAAATAATTTTAAAAAAAGTACATTTGTAAAATTATTTAAACATGAATAATATTTCATAATGAAATCAAACTCACACCACAAAATACTCCACAATGAAGGAAAATAAAACTCATTTGACTAAATTTTTCACCAATGGATCATTCAACAGGAAATAAAGTCCATTATTTAATTAGCTACTATGAGCCATCCTAATCTATTAACAATGATCGCCCATGTCATTAAAAATAAATATGTAGCATCCCAATCTATATTCCATTTAAATGTTCCATGAAAAGGTGTCCATAACATCTCAAGCACACCTCCTTAAATTCTAAAGGTTATTGATTGGTATTGATGGAATATGGTGTGTCTCTAGGGAGACTATTACCTCATAGGTTAGTATGAGACACAAAAATATATAGATAATAATTTATAACATAAACCTTCACTATGTGTGTATGTTTGGCCAAACCATGAACCAATACATTGTTCGAAGGGGAACCCCACACAACTAGTCAAACAGTTTCCCTAACCATGTGAAAACTATTCTAAATGACACTTTCAAAAAAATATGGTGTCTCACATGGACATCATCCTTGAGTAGCACAATTTCTAAAAAATTCATACAAATTCAAGATCCCAACACTCATTAACTAGATGATTAATGATACAATAAGAGTTAGACCACACTGTTTCTACTAATCGTGCAACCTTGTCATCCTCCTCCAATTTTGGGGCGTCAGACTATATACAGACCCCTAGATGCACATGATACCTCCTTGAATCCATTAGGCATTATTATTGCGGCCAAACAAAGGAATTGTGGATACCAACCCAACAATACTGACCTTTGATAAATATAGGATGTTACCGAATACAATAATTATATTGATTATATATGAATATAAAATTAACATTTCATCATGAGACTTGATGAATTAAGGGATACATACCTCAACTAAAGTTCCTTAATTAAATCTTGATCTTCAATTGACCTCCTAAAATTTTATTGGCACATTGTCAACAATAAAGACAATCAAATATATGTATTTATAAAAAACCCAAATTATCATAATATACTCAAAAATCAGTTGGAAGCATTATAGATCTATATCCACATCAAATGTAGCACGATAATCTCCAAACACCAATGCAGACCTAAGAAACAAAAAATCTCTCATGCTTCCAATTGATTTGACGGAAAATTTCTTAGAAATTATATAAAATCATATATAAGTCATTCTGAAACATTTATAAATACAAATTTCCAATTTAGTTAAGGTTTTTTGGGACCTTTTCTGTAAGTAAAACACTAAATACCAATAATGTGGGATGATTTCATGAAGAATTGATGGAAATATCCCTTCTATAAATTCATAAGCATGAGAACCTAATTTTGGGAGAGATATATATAACAAAAAGTGTAAAATTAGAGATATACTACCTTAAATACAAGATTTGAAACATTCCCAATCAATCCAAATTTAAGGTTGGAAGGTTGAAGATGGGTATAGCTTAGCCTACCCAGCTCACGCATCAATAATAGAGAAATCATGGGTGGTATATAATAATAAATGACTGGAGAAGACCATACTACCCTTTTAAATAATATACCAGTACTTTCCCATCATGTCACCATAATGGTCATGCCATGATGAATATGTTTTCAGGCCCCATCATATCAATGATCTTCTATATGAAGAAAAAACCATTATTATACAGTGGGAAAGATATCCCATAAAGAAACCATCATTGAATGAATACATTTCAATTCCATTGATATAAAATTTATTTCTGGATTCATGATGTGAAACTTAATGATACCACCCATGAGCTTCCCACACTCTAAAACATCACTTAACAGTCTATTTCCTCCATTCCATTACCATATGTAATGGTTGCCCTTATGAGTGAGTTGTATCCATTTTCACACACAAAAAGTCCCTCATTGTAACCCCTAAAATATTTTTTATGTAATTCCCCTATCTATGAATTACCCTATGGTCCCCCATGGCCATAACCAAATCTTTTGGATTGCACTTTTTCTACACCGTGATTCCTCTATGTTGTTTCATGAAATAATGAGTCTGGTAGTTACTCTCACGTTGGAGAGATTATTGATATCCACAATGTAACGACACGAAATTTCGAATAAATCTTGTTTCCTAATTTCATGTGTTATTTTATTTTATTTTTATACTCAACAAAAATGTTTTATTTGATAAACATGATTATAATTAAAATGAGACCATTGGGTTCTGACTGTTATATGACCATCGGTCAATATGACCGCTGTGAACAAAATGTTTTGATTATTGTCTCTAAATATAAGTAATCATGGTTGATTATTATAGAAAGAAGATTCAATGGCCTCACCTAGTAGTCTTGGACCGATCGAAACCCATCTAACAGAGCTTGGGAAGGAGGTAGCACCATTGGGCTCTGCTCTGAACCAAACCCAATCTGAACATCATCATGTGAAGCTAGAACGGAATCGCCTTCGCGAGAAGTTCAAACTGATAGAAATTACTACTCGGGCAATGTTGACCAAGCCTCCCCAAGATTCTATCACCATAGCACACCTTACCCTTAGGTCCTATGCTGGTATTATAAGGGGCTATGTAACGAGACCGTAACTGCCTTGTGTAATCCTTGTTTTAAATAAAAATTGGGATTTCTTCTTATGATGAAGTTTATGAATATTCAAATGACCGGATAAAAATAGTATGCATATTTTTGATTAATTTTCAAAAGAATATTTTGAAAAAAAATGTTTATGTGAACCTTAAATAATTTAAAATGTGTAATGATTTTCAAAAAATGGTCTTCTACAATTATGTTCAATATGAAATTTGGAGTCTAATAAGATCAACAAGATTTTTGATGAATAGTAAATTATGAATAGTGATTTTATGATTAGTATTAGTAATATGAGCAAATGGATTAGTAATCTCACTTAAAGAAAATTTTAAAATAATCTAGGCACCTTGATTAAGTAATGTGATTCAATAAAATGGTGAAATAACGGTTTCATAAATTATTATTCAAGTATTAGTTTTTTCGGGTGAATAGTGTTTTTTAATTTAAAAATAAATTTTAAAATATTTAGAAAATTATTTTTATAAAATGGATTTCATTTTTGAACTCAGAGCACCGATATTATGTTATGGTAATTTTTGGGGTTTTTTCGGAAAAAATGATTTTTTGGTGAATAGTGTATTTATTTAAAAATAAATTTAAAAATATTTAGAAAATTATTTTTATAAAATGGAGTTCATTTTTGAAATCAGAGCATTGATATTTGGTTAGTGTGAAATTTTTGGATTTTTTTGAGAAAGTTGAATTTTCAGTGAATAGTAAAAATGCAGTTTTAGGGTTTCGGTATGTTTAATGACATCATAGCTGTGTCATGATGATGTCATGAGATATCTTAAGGGTTGGCCGGCCAAGGGTGATTAATTATTGTTTTGGGGGCCCCATGTGGCCTAACTCCATGGTAAATGCCAAGGGAGAGCACATGGGTTTGAGAAAAGCACATGTGAGGTGTCCCTTGGCCATTAATGCCTTGTCCCCTCACTTTCCCTATAAATACCAAGCCCTCCTCTAAAACATTCGACTCCCAACTCTTCCCCAACGAAGTTCTGGTCTCATTACCTCCCAAGGAGTCCTCCCAAGGTGCCCCCAATCCCTCAAGGTCCCATCCATTGAGGTTTAAGAGTTACATTTTAAGGTAAGGGATCTAACCCCTCTCTTTCTTTTCAAGTGATCTCTTTTATGTCATTCCTTTTATGCTCCATGTTATTATGTTGGAGGATGTTCTTTTATACTCCTCTTACTTCCCTTTTTATGTTCATATAATGATAGATCCCCTATTACTCTCATTATTTCGTTTTATGAAGTTTTATGTGGCGCCGTTAGGCTGCCGAAAGTTTTGTAACAGATTCTTTCTCTCTTCTCATTTTTCAAGATCCATTATCATGTAAAGTATTTCGAGTTCCTTTTTATCATGTTGGGGTATTATCTCTAAATTTATCATACTGATCTTTTATGATCATATGATGAGAGACCCCATTTTATCTCTTCAATTCAGCATTTTGAAGTTTTAAGTGGCGTCGTTAGGCTGCCGAATTTTTGAGGGATTCTTTCACCCTTCTCTTTTTCAAAGTTCTAATTTCATGTCAAGTCATTCAAATTCCTTTCTATTATGTTGGGTTCTGATATCTATATCTATCATACTGGAATCTTATGTTTATATGATGAGAGACCCTATTTGACCTTGTCAATTCTTTTTTTTAAGTTTTAAGTGGCACCGTTAGGCTGCCGAATTTTTAAGTGGTTCTTCACCCTTCTCGTTTTGAAGTTATACTTTCATGTCAATTCTTTCATGTTCTTTTCTATTATGTTGGGGTATTATCTCTGTATCTATCATACTGGACTCTTATGTTCATATGATTAGAGACCCTATTTGACCTTGTCAATTCAATTTGGTTGAAGTTTAAGTGACACCGTTAGGCTGCCGAATTCTCACAAGAGAAATCTTTTTTTTCCATCCTTTCATGTTCATCATTTCATATGGTATATTTTCAAATTTAATTACCATGTTCTTAAATCCCTTATATTTTGTCCCTCTACTGTTTTATGGGTTATTTATGAATGTTTGACCCATGTCTCCTCTCTTCTCAGTGTTTTCTAAAACTCCGAAACATAGCTGTTATGCTGCAGAATTTTCGTCTCAAAGTGCCTCTCTCTCTTTTCTCAAAATTAGTTTATGATATAATGTGAATACTAAAAGCTCTTATTTATATAGGGGTATTCACATATATATCAAAATGTTCTATTTTAAATTCTGGGATTTACATACACGAAACTCTCTTTCCCTTTCCGTGGGTTTAAAGTGACGTAAAGATCATGTCTTTAAGCAGTTTTTAAAATGTTATGATTATGGAATGAAACCCATTTCATTTATGCTATATGGGTTCGTTATGAAATTATTGATGATGATATATGTGGCTCACATGATAATAAAGGCAAATTTAAGGGTGCGCCCTGATAGCGCCCCATTGCATTGGATAATGATGTAACCACAAGAGATTACAGTTTAAGGGTGTGCCCAGATAGCGCTCTAATGCATTGGGTAAAGACTTAATCTCTAGAGATGGTCATTTTTTAATGACGCCAGGGTGAATAACCTTGGTAATTTTTAATGACACATTGGGGATGGACCTTGGTGAAATGAAACGATTTTCAATATTAAATGTTGCAGCCACATCTTCATGTTATGAAAAATGTTATTTTTATTATGATGTATCTAATTATTTCTTTCTCATGCCTTAAAGTTATTCTCATGTCCTTATTGAAGTATCTCAAGATCACATGTAAAATGTTTCTCTTGTTTCCCTTACTGGGCCTTCTGCTCACCCTTTATTTTGATGTATGTCCCCTGGTTATGAGACGCAGTAATGAACCTAGGATGAACATAAGGAAAAGCCTTTCAAGTGTTTAAGAAGAATGTTTTTTTTTGTTTCATGTTTTATGTTCCTGGTTTCCAAGACACTAAACCATAAAGATCCTCGGTTTTTTAAAATGTAATGAATGTTTATGTGATAAAAAGGCGGGATGCTATAGTTGGTATCAAAGTATGGTTTAGTTATTTGTGGAAATTAGGATATGAAAACTTTAGGAAGAAGCCTATAAAAAATTTTATGTATAGGAAATATTCCTGTTATTTTGGTGAGTATTGAGTAATGGGTTTCCAAGAAAATACATCCTTGTCTGGATACAAGTAGGTAGAGGTGGCTCTGGCACATATGTACATAGGGGTAAAACCCGAAAACACCGCTTTGAGCTAGACTCGAACGGGAACTGGTACACGACAACGGGCCTTGTTGCAATCTTGGTTATGACACTCCCGAGGGATATGCTTTGGTAAATTCATAAGATTAGTATGAACCATTGTTAAAGGAACAAATATTCACGTAAGAATATATGATCATGGATATCCTAGATTGGAACCTAGGGGATCACAAGTTAGGGTATACTTTTTGTCTACAAGTTATCCTTATATGCTTTAAGCTCCTTTTCATGATTATTGGTTAAGTATTTAAGCCTCTGATTATAATTTCTATTCTTAGTTAATGGTGGGAGATGGAAGAACATGTCCCAATAACCAATGTGATAGGAAATTTAACGATTGCCATATTAATATGACAAAGGTGATTAGGGGATTAAAAGATGATTATTATTTTGGAAGACATTCATTAATTTGGGAACCGTATTTGATCGAGGGAAATAGATTACTATGGTATTTTCATTGAGGAGTAAGGTTGAATTATATTTTGAAGAATCTATGAATTTAAGGTGGACTTATAGCAATATAGGTTACTTACGGGAATGATTAACCTATCTTGGGTAAAATATGTTTAGGTTATCTACTTTTGTTATAAGATGTTAGGAGTGGTTGATGTTGTTTGGAGATGAGCAATGATGTTTATTTTGGAAGACTATGTTATCAAATCCTTCTTGTATTTGGGTTTCAATCTTAGTTTGGTTTATTTTGAGTAATCTTAAGGACCATTATTTACGGAATGATCTATGATGATCTTTAGGTAGTACCATGGATCTTTGAAGATTTAAAAGTAGTTTCCATTCCTATGGGATTCTTTTTGAAGAGTTGTTTTACCTTACCAATTCTATTTTTGGGATAATGTTTAATGATAAAATAAATAGATAGTTGATATTTTGTGGATTATGTGATTCTCTAGAATATGATTCTTGTGTTTTGATGAGACCAAGTAGTTTTGAATGCTCATGGTTTGGAGAAAAGATTAGTTTTGGTAGAAACTTATTAATATTTGAAACTCTACATGAAGGTAGATATATTTCTTTATGTTTTTGTTCTATGTTGTAAATGAATTCCTCAAAGTTATGAAAAGGAATGTAAAACAAAAACGTTTTTGGTTTATGTTTTCTACTAGGTAATCAATGACCGCTTACAGACATCATAATTTTGGGATTTTCTGGTGGCTAACTTCCTCCTAATCATGTTTTCTTTTACTCTCCTTTAGGACGTGACCCTTTGTTTTCACCTCTATGTCCATGTTTCTTACATGGAATCCTAGTATGAGTAAACTCGGGTGGCCTTTGTACTTCCTTTTATTTTTTTAAAGTAATGGTGTTACTGACTCTTTTTCCGATGTGGGACTTTCAATGAAATTTAAAAACCCATTTTTTTAAAAATTGCAAGGACGCAATTTCTTAAGGTGGAAGATTGTAACGGCCCGAAATTTCGAATAAATATAGTTTCCTAATTTCATGTGTTATTTTATTTTATTTTTATACTCAACAAAAATGTATTATATGATAAACATGATTATAATTAAAATGAGACCATTGGGTTCTGACTGTTATATGACCATCGGTCAATATGACCGCTGTGAACAAAATGTTTTGATTATTGTCTCTAAATATAAGTAATCTTGGTTGATTATTATAGAAAGAAGATTCGATGGCCTCACCTAGTAGTCTTGGACCGATCGAAGCCCATCTAACAGAGCTTGGGAAGGAGGTAGCACCATTGGGCTTTTCTCTGGACCAAACCCAAGCCGAACTTCATCATGTGAAGCTAGAATGGAATTGCCTTCGAGAGAAGTTCAAACTGATAGAAATTACTACTCGGGCAATGTTGACCGAGCCGCCCCAATATTGTATCACCCTAGCACACCTTACCCTTAGGTCCTATGCTGGTATTATAAGGGTCTATGTAACGAGACCGTAACTGCCTTGTGTAATCCTTGTTTTAAATAAAAATTGGGATTTCTTCTTATGATGAAGTTTATGAATTTTCAAATGACTGGATAAAAATAGTATGCATATTTTTGATGAATTTTCAAAAGAATATTTTGAAAAGAAATGTTTATGTAAACCTTAAATAATTTAAAATGTGTAATGATTTTCAAAAAATGGTCTTCTACAATTATGTTCAATATGAAATTTGGAGTCTAATAAGATGAAAATGTTTTTTGATGAATAGTAAATTATGAATAGTGATTTTATAATTAGGATTAGTAATATGACCAAATGGATTAGTAATCTCACTTAAAGAAAATTTTAAAATAATCTAGGCACCTTGATTAAGTAATGTGATTCAATTAAATGGTTAAATAACGGTTTCATAAATTATTATTCAAGTATTAGTTTTTTCGGGTGAATAGTTTTTTTTAACTTAAAGGTAAATTTAAAAATATTTAGAAAGTTATTTTTATAAAATGGATTTCATTTTTGAAATCAGAGCACCGATATTATGTTATTGTAATTTTTGGGGTTTTTTCGAAAAAAATGAATTTTTGGTGAATAGTGTATTTATTTAAAAATAAATTTAAAAATATTTAGAGAATTATTTTTATAAAATGGAGTTCATTTTTGAAATCAGATCATTGATATTTGGTTAGTGTGAAATTTTGGGATTTTTCTGAGAAAGTTGAATTTTCAGTGAATAGTAAAAATGCAGTTTTAGGGTTTCGGTATGTTTAATGATGTCATAGCTGTGTCATGATGATGAAGTGAGATATCCTAAGGGTTGGCCGTCCAAGGGTGATGAATTATTGTTTTGGAGCCCCCATGTGGCCTAACTCCATGGTAAATTCCAAGGGAGAGCACATGGGTTTGAGAAAAGGACATGTGAGGTGTCCCTTGGCCATTAATGCCTTGTCCCCTCACTTTCCCTATAAATACCAAACCCTCCTCTCATCCATTCGACTCCCCACTCTTCCCCAACGAATTTCTAGTCTCCTTACCTCCCAAGGAGTCCTCCCAAGGTGCCCCCAAGCCCTCAAGGTCCCATCCTTTGAGGTTTAAGAGTTACATTTTAAGGTAAGGGATCTGACCCCTCTCTTTCTTTTCAAGTGATCTCTTTTATGTCATTCCTTTTATGCTCCATGTTCTTATGTTGGAGGATGTTATTTTATACTCCTCTTACTTCCCTTTTTATTTTCATATAATGTGATATCCCCTCATACTCTCATTTTTTCGTTTTCTGAAGTTTTATGTGGCGCCGTTAGGCTGCCGAAATTTTTGTAACAGATTCTTTCTCTCTTCTCATTTTTCAAGATCTATTTTCATGTAAAGTATTTCAAGTTCATTTTTATCATGTTGGGGTATGATCTCTAAATTTATCATACTGATATTTTATGATCATATGATGAGAGACCCCATTTGATCTCTTCAATTCAGCATTTTGATGTTTTAAGTGGCGCCGTTAGGATGCCGAATTTTTGAGGGATTCTTTCACCCTTCTCTTTTTCAAAGTTCTACTTTAATGTCAAGTCTTTCAAGTTACTTTATATTATGTTGGGGTATGATCTATATATATATCATACTGGACTCTTATTATCATATGATGAGATACCCTATTTGACCTTGTCAATTCTTTTTTTTGAATATTTTAGTGGTGCCGTTAGGCTGCCGAATTTTTAAGTGGTTCTTCACCCTTCTCGTTTTGAAGTTCTACTTCCTTGTCAATTCTTTCATGTTCTTTTCTATTATGTTGGGGTATGATCTCTGTATCTATCATACTGGACTCTTATGTTCATATGATTAGAGAGCCTATTTGACCTTGTCAATTCAATTTTGTTGCAGTTTAAGTGACGCCGTTAGGCTGCCGAATTCTCAAAAGAGAAATATTTTTTTTCATCCTTTCATGTTCTTCATTTCATATGGTATATTTTCAAATATCATTACCATGTTATTAAATCCCTTATATTTTTTCCCTCTACTGTTTTATGGGACATTTATGAATGTTTGACCCATGTCCCCTCTCTTATTAATGTTTTCTAAAACTCCAAAACATAGCTGTTATACTGGAGAATTTTCGTCTCAAAGTGCCTCTCTCTCTTTTATAAAAAATATTTAATGTTATAATGTGAATACTCAAAGGTCTTATTTCTACAGGGGTATTCACACATATATCAAAATGTTCTATTTTAAATTCTGGGATTTACATACACAAAACCCTCTTTCCCTTTCCATGGGTGTAAAGTGACGTAAAGATCATGTCTTTAAGCAGTTTTTAAAACGTTATGATTATGGAATGAAACCCATTTCATTTATGCTATGTGGGTTCTTTATGAAATTATTGATGATGATATATGTGGCTCACATGATAATAAATGCAAATTTAAGGGTGCGCCCTGATAGCGCCCCATTGCATTGGATAATGATGTAACCACAAGAGATTACAGTTTAAGGGTGCGCCCAGATAGCGCTCTAATGCATTGGGTAAAGACTTAATCTCTAGAGATGACCATTTTTTAATGACGTCAGGGTGAATAACCTTGGTAATTTTTAACGAATCCTTGGGGATGGACCTTGGTGAAACGAAACTATTGTCAATATTAAATGTTGCAGCCACATCTTCAAGTTATGAAAAATGTTATTTTTATTATGATGTATCTCATTATTTCTTTCTCATGCCTTAAAGTTATTCTAATGTCCTTATTGAAGTATCTCAAGATCACATGTAAAATTTTTCTCTTGTTTCCCTTACTGGGCCTTCTGCTCACCCTTTATTTTGATGTAGGTCCCCTAGTTATGAGACGCAGTAATGAACCTAGGATGAACATAAGGAATAGCCTTTCAAGTGTTTAAGAATAATGTTTTTTTTGTTGTTTCATGTTTTAAGTTCCTAGTTTCCAAGACACTAATCCTTAAAGATCCTCGGTTTTGTAAAATGTAATGAATGTTTATGTGATAAAAAGGCGGGATACTATAGTTGGTATCAAAGGATGGTTTAGCTATTTGTTGAAATTAGGAAATGAAAACTTTAGGAAGAAGCCTATAGGAAAGTTTATATATAGGAAATATTCCTGGTATGTTGGTGAGTATTGAGTAATGAGTTTCCAAGAAAATACATCCTTGTCTGGATACGAGCAGGTAGAGGTGGCTCTGGCACAGATGTACATAGAGGTAAAACCCGAAAACACCACTTTGAGCTGGACTCGAACGGGAACTAGTACACGACAACGAGCCTTGTTGCAATCATGGTTATGACACTCCCGAGGGATATGCTTTTGTAAATTCATAAGCTTAGTATGAACCATTGTTAAAGGAACAAAGATTCATGTAAGAATATATGATCATGGATATCCTAGATTGGAACCTAGGGGATCACAAGTTAGGGTATACTTTTCTTCTACAAGTTATCCTTATATTCTTTAAGCTCCTTTTCATGATTATTGGTTAAGTATTTAAGCCTCTAATTATAATTTCTCTTCTTAGTTAATGGTGGGAGATGGAAGAACATGTCCCAAATAACCAATGTGATAGGAAATGTAATGATTGCCGTATTAATATGACAAAGTTGATTAGGGGATTAAAAGATGATTATTATTTTGGAATACATTCATTAATTTGGGATCCGTATTTGATAGAGGGAAATAGATTACTATGGTATTTTCATTGAGGAGTAAGGTTGAATTATATTTTGAAGAATCGATGAATTTAAGGTGGACTTATATCAATTTAGGTTACTTACGGGAATGATTAACCTATCTTGGGTAAAATATGTTTAGGTTAGCTACTTTTGTTATAAGATGTTAGGAGTGGTTGATGTTGTTTGGAGATAAACAATGAAGTTTATTTTGGAAGACTATGTTATCAAATCCTTCTTGTATTTGGGTTTCAATCTTAGTTTGGTTTATTTTGAATAATCTTAAGGACCATTGTTTACAGAATGGTCTATGATGAATTTTAGGTAGTACCATGGAACATTGAAGATTTAAAAGTAGTTTCCATTCCTATGGGATTCTTTTTGAAGAGTTGTTTTACCTTACCCATTCTATTTTTGGGATAATGTTTAAAGATAAAATAAATAGATAGTTGATCTTTTGTGGATTATGTGATTCTCTAGAAGATGATTCTTGTGTTTTGATGAGACCAAGTAGTTTTGAATGCTCATCGTTTGGAGAAAAGATTAGTTTTGGTAGAAAATTATTAATGTATGAAACTCTACATGAAGGTAGATATATTTCCTTATGTATTTGTTCTATGTTGTAAATGAATTCCTCAAAGTTATGAAAAGGAATGTAAAACAAAAACGTTGTTGGTTTATGCTTCCTACTAGGCAATCAAAGACCGCTTACACACATCATACTTTTGGGATTTTCTGGTGGTTAAAATCCTCCTAATAATGTTTTCTATCACTCTCCTTTAGGACGTGACCCTTTGTTTTCTCCCCCTTGTCCATGTTTCTTACATGGAATCCTAGTATGAGTAAACTCGGGTGGCCTTTCTACTTCCTTTTATTTTTTTTAAAGTAATGGTGTTACTGACTCTTTTTCCGATGTGGGACTTTCAATGAAATTTCAAAACCCAATTTTTTAAAAATTGCTAGGACACAATTTCTTTAAGGGGGAAGATTGTAACGGCCCGAAATTTTGAATAAATATTGTTTCCTAATTTCATGTATTATTTTATATTATTTTTATACTCAACAAAAATGTATTATTTGATAAACATGATTATAATTAAAATGAGACCATTGGGTTCTGACTGGTATATGACCATCGGTCAATATGACCGCTATGAACAAAATGTTTTGATTATTGTCTCTAAATATAAGTAATCTTGGTTGATTATTATAGAAAGAAGATTTGATGGCCTCACATAGTAGTCTTGGACCGATCGAAGCCCATCTAACAGAGCTTGGGAAGGAGGTAGCACCATTGGGCTTTGCTCTGGACCAAACCCAAGCCGAACTTCATCATGTGAAACTAGAATGGAATCGCCTTCGCGAGAAGTTCAAACTGATAGAAATTACTACTCAGGCAATGTTGACCGAGCCGCCCCAAGATTCTATCACCCTAGAACACCTTACCATTAGGTCCTATGCTGGTATTATAAGGGGCTATGTAACGAGACCGTAACTGCCTTGTGTAATCCTTGTTTTAAATAAAAATTGGGATTTCTTCTTATGATGAAGTTTATGAATTTTCAAATGACCGTATAAAAATAGTATGCATATTTTTGATGAATTTTAAAAAGAATATTTTGAAAGAAAATGTTTATGTAAACCTTAAATAATTTAAAATGTGTAATGATTTTCAAAAAATGGTCTTCTACAATTATGTTCAGTACAAAATTTGGAGTCTAATAAGATCAACTTCATTTTTGATGAATATTAAAATATGAATAGTGATTTTATGATAAGGATTAGTAATATAACCAAATGGATTATTAATCTCACTTAAAGAAAATTTTAAAATAATCTAGGCACCTTGATTAAGTAATGTGATTCAATAAAATGGTTAAATAACGGTTTCATAAATTATTATTAAAGTATTAGTTTTTTCGGGTGAATAGTGTTTTTTAATTTGAAAAAAAATTTAAAAATATTTAGAAAATTATTTTTATAAAATGGATTTCATTTTTGAACTCAGAGCACTGATATTATGTTATGGTAATTTTTGGGGTTTTTTCTGAAAAAATGAATTTTCGGTGAATAGTGTATTTATTTAAAAATAAATTTAAAAATATTTAGAAAATTATTTTTATAAAATGGAGTTCATTTTTGAAATCAGAGCATTGATATTTGGTTAGTGTGAAATTTTTGGATTTTTCTGAGAAAGTTGAATTTTCAGTGAATAGTAAAAATGCAGTTTTAGGGTTTCAGTATGTTTAATGACATCGTAGTTGTGTCATGATAATTCCATGAGATATCATAAGGGTTGGCTGGCCAAGGGTGATGAATTATTGTTTTGGGGGCCCCATGTGGCCTAACTCAATGGTAAATGCCAAGGGAGAGCACATGGGTTTGAGAAAAGCACATGTGAGGTGTCCCTTGGCCATTAATGCCTTGTCCCCTCACTTTCCCTATAAATACCATGCCCTACTTTCATCCATTCGACTCCCCACTCTTCCCCAACGAAGTTCTGGTCTCATTACCTCCCAAGGAGTCCTCCCAAGGTGCCCCCAAGCCCTCAAGGTCCCATCCATTGAGGTTTAAGAGTTACATTTTAAGGTAAGGGATCCAACCCCTCTCTTTCTTTTCAAGTGATCCCTTTTATGTCATTTCTTTTATGCTCCATGTTCTTATGTTGGAGGATGTTCTTTTATACTCCTATTACTACCCTTTTTTAGGTTCATATAATGATAGATCTCCTCTTACTCTCATTATTTCGTTTTATGAAGTTTTAAGTGGCGCTGTTAGGCTGCCGAAATTTTTGTAACAGATTCTTTCTCTTTTCTCATTTTTCAAGATCTATTTTCAGGTAAAGTATTTCAAGTTCCTTTTTATCATGTTGGGTTATGATCTCTAAATTTATAATACTGATCTTTTATGATCATATGATGAGAGACCCCATTTTATCTCTTCAATTCAGCATTTTGAAGTTTTATGTGGCACCGTTAGGCTGCCGAATTTTTGAGGGATTCTTTCACCCTTCTCTTTTTCAAAGTTCTACTTTCATGTCAAGTTTTTCAAGTTCATTTATATTATGTTGGGGTATGATATCTATATCTATCATACTGGACTCTTATGTTCATATGATGAGAGACCCTATTTGACCTTGTCAATTCTTTTTTTTTTGATGTTTTAAGTGGTGCTGTTAGGCTGCCGAATTTTTAAGTGGTTCTTCACCCTTCTCGTTTTGAAGTTATACTTTCATGTCAATTCTTTCAAGTTTTTTTCTATTATGTTGGGGTATGATCTCTGTATCTATCATAATGGACTCTTATTTTCATATGATGAGAGACCCTATTTGACCTTGTCAAGTCAATTTTGTTGATGTTTAAGGGACGTCGTTAGGCTGCCGAATTCTCACAAGAGAAATCTTAATTTTTTTTCATCCTTTCATGTTATTCATTTCATATGGTATATTTATAAATTTCATTACCATGTTCTTAAATCCCTTATATTTTGTCCCTATACTGTTTTATGGGTCATTTATGAATGTTTGACCCATTTCCCCTCTCTTCTTAATGTTTTCTAAAACCCCGAAACATAGCCGTTATGCTGCAGAATTTTCATCTCAAAGTGTTTCTCTCTCTTTTCTCAAAATTATTTAATGTTATAATGTGAATACTCAAAGATCTTATTTCTACAGGGGTACTCACATATATATCAAAATGTTCTATTTTAAATTCTGGGATTTACATACACGTAACCCTCTTACCCTTTCCATGGGTTTAAAGTGACGTAAAGATCATGTCTTTAAGCAGTTTTTAAAACGTTATGATTATGGAATGAAACCCATTTCAATTATTCTATATGGGTTGTTTATGAAATTATTTATGATGATATATGAGGATCAAATGATAATAAAGGAAAATTTAAGGGTGCACCCTGATAGCGTCCCATTGCATTGGATAATGATGTAACCACAAGAGATTACAGTTTAACGGTGCGCCCAGATAGCGCTCTAATGCATTGGGTAAAGACTTAATCTCTAGAGATGACCATTTTTTAACGACGCCATGGTGAATAACCTTGGTAATTTTTAATGACACCTTGGGGATGGACCTTGGTGAAACGAAACGATTGTCAATATTAAATGTTGCAGCCACATCTTCAAGTTATTAAAAATGTTATTTTTATTATGATGTATCTCAATATTTATTTCTCATGCCTTAAAGTTATTCTCATGTCCTTATTGAAGTATCTCAAGATCACATGTAAAATGTTTCTCTTGTTTCCCTTACTGGGCCTTCTTCTCACCCTTTATTTTGATGTATGTCCCCAGGTTATGAAACGCAGTAATGAACCTAGGATGAACATAAGGAGAAGCCTTTCAAGTGTTTAAGAAGAATGTTTTTTTGTTGTTTCATGTTTTAAGTTCCTGGTTTCCAAGACACTAAACCTTAAATATCCTCGGTTTTGTAAAATGTAATGAATGTTTATGTGATAAAAAGGCGGGATGATATATTTGGTATCAAATGATGGTTTAGTTATTTGTGGAAATTCGGATATGAAATCGTTAGGAAGAAGCCTATAGAAAAGTTTATATATAGGAAATATTCCTGGTATTTAGGTGAGTATTGAGTAATGGGCTGCCAAGAAAATACATCCTTGTCTAGATACGAGCAGGTAGAGGTGGCTCTGGCACAGATGTACATTGGGGTAAAACCCAAAAACACCACTTTGAGATAGACTCGAATGGGAAATGGTACATGACAACAGGCCTAGTTGCAATCTTGGTTATGAATCTCCCGAGGGATATGCTTTGGTAAAATCATAAGCTTAGTATGAACCATTGTTAAAGGAACAAAGATTCACGTAAGAATATATGATAATGGATAACCTAGATTGGAACCAAGGGGATCACAAGTTAGGGTACACTTTTCTTCTACAAGTTATCCTTATATGCTTTAAGCTCCTTTTCATGATTATTGGTTAAGTATTTAAGCCTCTAATTATAATTTATCTTCTTAGTTAATGGTGGGAGATGGAAGAACATGTCCCAATAACCAATGTGATAGGAAATATAATTATTACCGTATTAATATGACAAAGTTGATTAGGGGATTAAAAGATGATTATTATTTTGGAAGACATTCATTAATTTGGGAACCGTATCTGATCGAGGTAAATAGATTACTATGGTATTTTCATTGAGGAGTAAGGTTGACTTATATTTTGAAGAATCAATGAATTTAAGGTGGACTTATAGCAATTTAGGTTACTTACGGGAATGATTAACCAATCTTGGGTAAAATATGTTTAGGTTAGCTACTTTTGTTTTAATATGTTAGGAGTGGTTGATGTTGTTTGGAGATGAACAATGAAGTTTATTTTGGAAGAATATGTTATCAAATCCATCTTGTATTTGGGTTTCAATCTTAGTTTGGTTTATTTTGAGGAATCTTAAGGACCATTATTTACGGAATGGTCTATGATGAACTTTGGGTAGTACCATGGAACATTGAAGATTTAAAAGTAGTTTCCATTCCTATGGGATTCTTTTTGAAGAGTTGTTTTACCTTACCCATTCTATTTTTGGGATAATGTTTAAAGATAGAAGAAATAGATAGTTGATCTTTTTTGGATTATGTGATTATCTAGAAGATGATTCTGGTGTTTTGATGAGACCAAGTAGTTTTTAATGCTCATCGTTTGGAGAAACGATTAGTTTTGGTAGAAACTTATTAATGAATGAAACTCTACATGAAGGTAGATATATTTCCTTATGTTTTTGTTCTATGTTGTAAATGAATTCTTCAATGTTATGAAATGGAACGTAAAACAAAAACGTTGTTGGTTTACGTTTCCTACTAGGTAATCAAAGACCTCTTACACACATCATAATTTTGGGATTTTCTTGTGGTTAACTTCCTCCTAATCATGTTTTCTATCACTCTCCTTTAGGACGTGACCCTTTGTTTTCTCCTCCATGTCCATGTTTTCTACATGGAATCCTAGTATGAGTAAACTCGGGTGGCCTTTGTACTTCCTTTTATTTCTTTTAAAGTAATGGTTTTACTGACTCTTTTTCCGATGTGGGACTTTCAATGAAATTTCAAAACCCAATTTTTTAAAAATTGTGAGGATGCAATTTCTTAAGGGGGGAAGATTGTAACGACCCGAAATTTCGAATAAATCTTGTTTCCTAATTTCATGTGTTATTTTATTTTATTTTTATACTCAAAAAAAATGTTTTATTTGATAAACATCATTATAATTAAAATGAGACCATTGGGTTCTGACTGTTATATGACCATCGGTCAATATGACCGCTGTGAACAAAATGTTTTGATTATTGTCTCTAAATATAAGTAATCTTGGTTGATTATTATAGAAAGAAGATTTGATGGCCTCACCTCGTAGTCTTGGACCGATCGAAGCCCATCTAACAGAGCTTGGGAAGGAGGTAGCACCACTGGGCTTTTCTCTGGACCAAACCCAAGCCGAACTTCATCATGTGAAGCTAGAATGGAATCGTCTTCGCGAGAAGTTCAAACTGATAGAAATTACTACTCGGGCAATGTTGACCGAGCCGCCCCAAGATTCTATCACCCTATCACACCTTACCCTTAGGTCTTATGCTGGTATTATAAGGGGCTATGTAACGAGACCGTAACTGCCTTGTTTAATCCTTGTTTTAAATAAAAATTAGGATTTCTTGTTATGATGAAGTTTTTGAATTTTCAAATGACCGGATAAAAATAGTATGCATATTTTTGATGAATTTTCAAAAGAATATTTTGAAAAAAAATGTTTATGTAAACCTTAAATAATTTAAAATGTGTAATGATTTTCAAAAAATGGTCTTTTACAATTATGTTCAGTACGAAATTTGGAGTCTAATAAGATCAAAATGATTTTTGATGAATAGTAAATTATGAATAGTGATTTTATGATTAGGATTAGTAATATGACCAAATGGATTAGTAATCTCATTTAAATAAAATTTTAAAATAATCTAGGCACCTTGATTAAGTAATATGATTAAATAAAATGGTTAAATAACGGTTTCATAAATTATTATTCAAGTATTAGTTTTTTCGGGTGAATAGTTTTTTTTAATTTAAAAATTAGTTTAAGAATATTTAGAAAATTATTTTTATAAAATGGATTTCATTTTTGAACTCAGAGAACCGATATTATGTTATGGTAGTTTTTGGGTTTTTTCTGAAAAAATGAATTTTCGGTGAATAGTGTATTTATTTAAAAATAAATTTAAAAATATTTAGAAAATTATTTTTATAAAATGGAGTTCATTTTTGAAATCAGAGCATTGATATTTGGTTAGTGCGAAATTTTGGGATTTTTCTGAGAAAGTTGAATTTTCAGTGAATAGTAAAAATGCATTTTTAGGGTTTCGGTATGTTTAATGACATCATTGCTGTGTCATGATGATTTCATGAGATATCATAAGGTTTGGCCGGCCAAGGGTGATTAATTATTGTTTTGGGGGGCCCATGTGGCCTAACTCAATGGTAAATGCCAAGGGAGAGCACATGGGTTTGAGAAAAGCACATGTGAGGTGTCCCTTGGCCATTAATGCTTTGTCCCCTCACTTTCACTATAAATACCAAGCCCTCCTCTCATCAATTAGACTCTCCACTCTTCCCCAAAAAAGTTCTGGTCTCATTACCTCCCAAGGAGTCCTCCCAAGGTGCCCCCTAGCCCTCAAGGTCCCATCCTTTGAGGTTTAAGAGTTACATTTTAAGGTAAGGGATCCGACCCCTCTCTTTCTTTTCAAGTGATCTCTTTTATGTCATTACTTTTATTCTCCATGTTCTTATGTTGGAGGATGTTATTTTATACTCCTTTTACTTCCCTTTTTATGTTAATATAATGATAGATCCCCTCTTACTCTCATTATTTCGTTTTATGAAGTTTTAACTGGCGCCGTTAGGCTGAAGAAATTTTTGTAAAGGATTCTTTCTCTCTTCTCATTTTTCAAGATCTATTTTCATGTAATGTATTTTAAGTTACTTTTTATCATGTTAGGGTATGATATCTAAATTTATCATACTGATCATTTATGATCATATGATGAGAGACACCATTTTATCTCTTCAACTCATCATTTTGAAGTTTTATGTGGCGTCGTTAGGCTGCCGAATTTTTGAGTGATTCTTTCACCCTTCTCTTTTTCAAAGTTCTACTTTCATGTCAAGTCTTTCAAGTTACTTTCTATTATGTTGGGGTATGATCTCTGTATCTATCATACTGGAATTTTATGTTCATATTTTTAGAGAACCTATGTGAACTTTTCAATTCTTTTTTTTTTGATGTTTTAAGTGGCACCGTTAGGCTACCGAATTTTTAAGTGGTTCTTCACCCTTCTCGTTTTGAAGTTCTACTTTCATGTCAATTCATTCATGTTATTTTTCATTATGATGGGGTATGATATCTGTATCTGTCATACTGGACTCTAATGTTCATATGATGAGAGACCCTATTTGACCTTGTCAATTCAATTTTGTTGAAGTTTAAGTGATGCCGTTAGGCTGCCGAATTCTCACAAGAGAAATCTTATTTTTTTTCTTCCTTTCATGTTCTTAATTTCATATGGTATATTTTCAAATTTCATTACCATGTTCTTAAATCCCTTATATTTTTTCCCTATACTGTTTTATGGGTCATTTATTAATGTTTGACCCATGTCCCCTCTCTTCTCAATGTTTTCTAAAACCTCGAAACATAGCTATTATGCTGCAGAATTTTCGTCTCAAAGTGCCTCTCTCTCTTTTCTCAAAATTATTTTATGTTATAATGTGAATACTCAAAGCTATTATTTCTAAAAGGTTATTCACATATATATCAAAATGTTATATTTTAAATTATGGGATTTACATACACGTAACCCTCTTTCTCTTTCCGTGGGTTTTAAGTGACGTAAAGATCATGTCTTTAAGCTGTTTTTAAAACGTTATGATTATGGAATGAAACCCATTTCATTTATGCTATATGGGTTGTTTATGAAATTATTGATGATGATATATGTGGCTCACATGATAATAAAGGAAAATTTAAGGGTGCGCCCTGATAGCGCCCCATTTCATTGGATAATGATGTAACCACAATAGATTACAGTTTAAGGGTGTGCCCAGATAGCGCTCTAATGCATTGGGTAAAGACTTAATCTCTAGAAATGACTATTTTTTAACGACGCCATGGTAAACAACCTTGGTAATTTTTAACGACACCTTGGGGATTTACCTTGGTGAAACGAAACGATTGTCAATATTAAATGTTGCAGCCACATCTTCAAGTTATGAAAAATGTTATTTTTATTATGATGTATCTCATTATTTCTTTCTCATGCCTTAAAGTTCTTCTCATGTCCTTATTGAAGTATCTCAAGATCACATGGAAAATGTTTCTCTTGTTTCCCTTACTGGGCCTTCTGCTCACCCTTTCTTTTGATGTATGTCCCCAGGTTATGAGATGGAGTAATGAACCTAGGATGAACATAAGGAGAAACCTTTCAAGTGTTTAAGAAGATTTTTTTTGTTGTTTCATGTTTTAAGTTCCTAGTTTCCAAGACACTAAACCTTAAAGATCCTCGGTTTTGTAAAATGTAATGAATGTTTATGTGATAAAAAGGCGGGATGTTATACACAATCTATTACTTTTACACCATGAATAAAAACACAACCTAAACATGAACATGAGGTTTTCCAGTAAACATTATAACCAGAAATTGGTTTAGGTTGAATCATGAAAACATATGAATTCACTCAACCATTCAACTCCTCGAAATATCTCTAACACTGATCACCATAGACAAACATAAAACACTTATGGTTTAACTCATTAATTGGTAATTAAATATTTGAGAAGTATCAAACAATGTTACTATAATAAGATGACAATGTAAATAAAAAATGCATCTCAAATTGTTTTTTGAGATGCTACAATGACATCACTACCAAGAATTTATCAGGATACACTAATTCAGCACTCACATAAATTTCATTTCATATAAATTTTACTATAATAATCTATAACAAATATATATATATATATATATGATTTTATATCATTATTCCATGAAAAATGTCTAAATTATTAGTATGATATCCTTTTTATATGGAATAAACAATGATATGATCTATGAAAACAACCTTCATAAAATAAAATAATCGATGGAATATTCGAATGATTAATGCCATCAATGCCACATGATTATTAATATTGTCAAATGGATTAATAATATACTAAAAATTCCCATACCTATATATAAATATCATTTTATTATTTTCTTCTTCTTAGACCCTCAATTGATGGAACCCTAATAAGATAACCAAAAGATCATCAATACAAATATAATGATATTTTTGTAATTTTAAACTGATTGAGTATATTTTAATCATTATAAAATTAGAGACCCATTTCTATACTATTATCAAAGATAAATAGTGATTAATAAGTTAAAATGCTAGGAAAATGCATCCCTCAACATTAAGATCCTTAATATGAACATTAAATACATTCAAATTAGTGGGTTCCAAACGTAATGATGAAATGAAATGGATCTCATCCAAGAAGAAAGTATATATTAAATTTAACATCCTTACATGTTGGAAATGTATATAATTCAAGATAAGTAATATAGGATACTGAATCCCAATAATAGGTACATGGAACAATGATGCTGAATACAAACATCAAGAAACATATCGAAAAACTAGCATGAAATTATCTCTTTATTAGAGTTAATATTAACTTCAATCCCTGTTCTCGAATACCAATCATCTGGAAACATGTATGTGATTCAATTTTAAGAAAAATATTTTTCATGATAATGATAATTAATTTTTATGTATTTGTAGCTATTAGACTTATCTATTCCAATAATTAGATCAAATATTTGAAGGTAGATGATTAGAAAATCTAAAAAGGATTAATGGTCTGAAATTATCACCCTACACATAAAAGATTTAACACTAACTCTAGCATCATTTCCAAATGAGTATAACTAATTATCTTATATAGAATATGTTCGATGTTCCATTAAAATGCATCTATAATTTTGGATAAGATAAATGAATCAGTTTAACAGATATCATATATTGTCAAAAAAACTAAATATATAACAACTACAATTCCTATAATCTTACCTTTCCCTGCCTGTAACATCTACGATTCATAATATTGCTCATAGAGAATTCTATCATTGTCCTATGATTTCATTAAAATGCTATAATAACATTTGGAACAAGGCTGAGATACCATCCATTTTCTATATTAGTTTTAAAATTATAGACATGATGGGTTGAACTCTTCTACTTTGTGATTCACTCTCATAGAAAATCTTAAGATGACTAGATTACCCACATGGATGATAGAACATAGGTGATAACATACAATCAGATTTGGGGTTTCCATTACTCCCACATTAGAAATATGAAACCTAACACTGACCAAACATTTGTGACACACTCCAAACACCACCTTGGTATAGGTTATTATACTACCACTTCTAGATAGAAAAAAAAATCTTATTCCCTCCCACAATTACTCAGACTCAAATGAGTCATGTCTTTCATGATATATACTCCAAAAAATATCTACATTATTTATAACCTCATTGGAACTGTGTAGGAACATAAGAATCTATATTTATTGAATATTTAACACTATATGATTCTTGAAATTCTTTTACTTCATATTTTTAGTGGAAAATCCATAGGGATAGGGGCATGAACTTGGGAAACTGATTATCAAAATCCCTGGAAGAATGATCTACCTACTCAAAATAAAAAAACATACATTACATAAATGATTTTGATGTATCTGGATGAAAAATATTGATTGAATGATTTTATGAATGAATTCCATGTGATATATTCATGAAAATTATATTGAAAAATAGATTTCCAAAACATCCTACATATTTCCACATGTATAAAAATGGTGGGGGGATGTTGGAGTCTTTTGGATATGTAATGAAGTGGAAAATACACTCAATACAATAGATATATTCTACTAATTATAGGTTCCCCATTCCACTATGACTTATTTGTAACTGTTTATTATTGAAATATAAATCAATACCCATCATTTTTTCTTGTTCAATAATGGATTCATGGCCTAGAGAAAATATGGTTAGAACTATAGTTTCCACAAAATTTGAGTCAACCTAAGGATTTGACTCTAGGTCTTTCTCCAAGAACCCTCTCTTTTATTTATATATATTCATTTTAAGGGACCCATATTATACATAAAATATATAAAGATAAAATATCAACAACAAAACATTAATCCCATTAATAGAAAAAAATTACAACATAGATGGAAATATGATGAAACTAAAAATGTGAATCCCATAAAACCTCAAACATCACATGGTAACTCGATGATTTTTATAAAAGTAATCTAGATTGGCACACCCCTACATTAGATATCACCTTTCAATTTTATGACCTATAATATATTAGTTACCACCAGTAAAAAGAGATTGATATATATGAATGAGAACAAGATTTAATAACAACCTAAATCATTGATACCGAATTGTAATAGCTTAACCCGGGAAAACACATTATTTCACATAAACATGCCTATCGACTACCCCAAAGTGCATTCCCTGTCATCTTGAGCTTTCCAAAATAACAATGCTATCATAAAAATAATAATTTCAATTATTATACCTTTAATATTCATGTTTTAATATATGAATTATTATTGAATCATATATAATAATAATAAGTCATCACATGAAAAAACATAAAACCCATAAATTTAACATCTAATGGGTGGAATACAAGGTCTATAATAATAATCTAGAAATAATAACAAGGTTCCCAATGATACTTGTGGGTCTATCTCTACATAACCATATGGCACCACCATACCAACCCACTAGATTGAAATAAGACACATAATATCTTACTAAATAATATTCCCTTTAGTTTACCTATATCCTACCAAACCAATGCTATAAATACATAACATAAAATTTAGGGTTTGAGAACAAATTTTCTCTGTTATAACAATAAATCATATAATTAATTTATATTTACATTATTCATCTATATATTCTATATAATATATAAATTATATATTTTAGAAGTAATAAATCTCAATATAAAATAATTCTCTGGTTTCAAATTAAAAACATTCCACATACAAATAGAAAAACAAATAATATATAATATTTTTCTATAAGTAATAATTGGTTGAAATAAATTGGTTTTAAATCGAAACATATATATATATATATATAATTTTTGAAGAAAAATCGATTAAATGAACCTGAAAATCATATATCCTAATAGTACCAAGGGGACAAGCACAAAACAACTGTGTACACAACATAGCCAAAGAGAAACAATATCTATCATAAGTCACTCAAGAAAACCTAGATCCTCAGTCCCCGGGAAAGGATACCCACCAGAAGACATTGAATCATGGGAAACTCTACTATTGACATAGAAATCCACTAGGTAACACAAATTTCTAGTTTTCCCATGTACCCCAAGGTTATCCTGATATTCTATTACATTATTAATCTACTCAAAAAACAAAATTCATGTTTAGTTAGTCATTTTCCATGAAAAAATACACTTCATATCCATGAAAAAATTTTAATAAGAAAATTTAGCAATTATGTATTTCATCATTTCATTAAAATAAAATTATATTTCAGAATAAACTTTGAGGAATTTTATAAAAAACCATCATCTTATAAAATATCATTCAAGATAAACATTTATTTAGAATAAAATTACAAAATAAATAAAAGATATATTTAATCACTTGTGGATATGAAATTGTCAGTTTCATAAAGAAAAAAATATAATCCTTAAAACATAAAATATTCCAAAGAATATAGCATAGGATTAAGACATGAAGCTCTTATTTAAATTTGAAATCATTTTCATTAAAATAAGTTATGAAAAAAGTAGATTAGGAAAAAAAACTATATCCAAGAGAAAAAATTTCAATTCCTATATAAAAAAATTATATTTCAAAATAATATTACATTAGTGATCCATTGAGATAAGGGTAAAATATAATACGACGAGATCTTGAGAAAAAAGGATAAACCAAGAGAAAACCTGAATATACCTTGATGAGATCAATCCAAATTGACTAAGGATGAATAGTAAATAATGGAGAGAGTCCTATAAAGAATAATATAGGAGATATTTCAAGATATTGATAGATTATAAAGGGATTAGAATTAAAAATAAAAAGTTTACTATGATAATTTAATAATATTAGTAGTTCTGATATAATTACATTGTTAGGCATCATGCCTTGATAAACCATACAACAACTATGTGGTAAACACATTTAATTGAAAATAAAGTAAAAATAATTCTTATGAATACCTATATGGTTTGGAAAACATTTTTCAAGATGTGTGATAGTCTATACACTATATCCCAAATACACACATGGTTTTCTTTGATACATGCACAGTTATAAAAATCATGATCAAACTATGTAAAACACCATTAGAATCTATATATAAATATCAAATTGTTAAGACTAATTATAAATAGAAACCTTGTATCTGGCCTACTAGTCTGTAACAAATAAAAAAAATTCAACTGTTGACACCTTAATGCCACTAAAAATTGAAATTGGATAAACAGATATCAAAGTTATATATACCTATCACTTGGATGGTGTAACATGCATGAATTTTAACAACCTAAGATTTTAAACGTGGAACATCATGTTAGATAGAGTTTATAACATAAGAAACTGATCTTACATGTTACTGTATCACACAATAATATTTTGATATATATTTTAAAATAATTACCATCTCTTTGAGAAACATTAATTCACGAAACATTAGGTTTAAATAAAACATAATTCTATATTGAAATAATATTATTTAAAATGTAACTAATATAACCATGATGTTATGTATACCTGACGGGATAATACTATATAATTCATTTAAATTATAATGATTACAAATTTATAAAAAAATTCATTTATTGTTCGTTTATTATAAATAAAATAATAAAAATTTGAATGAAAAAAGAGTTTCTTTTTTGGAAAATGTTATTTTTTAAATGAAATTTTAGTCTATCATATTGAAAAAAATGTTACATTTATTTTAAAATTTTTTAAATTTTATCAAAAAAGAGTAATTATTTAAAAATTATCCTTGGTTCAATTTTTCATAATTTTCTAAAATGATGCCTTTTTTATGATTATTGAAAAACACTGATTTTTAATCAAAACATCCTTTTACATTATTTTTTTATTAAGAAAAATTATATTCTAAATTGTGTTCAGAATAAAATTAGTTTAATTATTTTAAAATTCAACTAATTTTTTTATCAAAATAAATTTCAATACGAAGTTTGATATAATGTTTTTAAACATGTGAAATTGTATATTTGTAAATCATTTTTTTTCGACACATCTACATGTTTCATTTGAAAAATAATTATTCAAAATTTGAGAATTTAATTTAAAGAAATTGAAACCACATTTTAAATATATATATATTATATATTATATAACACATTAAACATAGTTTTTTATCATTATTAATGGTAAATGTAGTAAAACCTAATTATCCCGATTAAGAATGAAACATGTTTCCCTAGTGTTAAATTATGTAAATAATGATTAAGATAGAATTAAGACTTCTATTTCACCTATATTATGTCTATATTTTGAATTTATAACTCTTAAAATTATATAATGGTTCATTTTGGAGAATTTTGGCACATAAAAAATGCTAGTATACTTTATTATTTTCAAATATTTCTTCTGAATCCGCTCGCTAACATTAAAAAGGTCACATTCTCCATTAAATTATTGAAATCTATCAAGATATTTGGGTTAAATAAAACCCTTAAAATCCTACCAATATTCTGTAGAGAAATTTTAGAGTATAATTAGTTCCATATATACCCCCCAATGTTCCTTAATAGAAGATCCAAAGGAGGGTTCACTAAGAGAAGTTAATTATATTAATGAAGAACGTTCGTTTTTGTTATTCTTTCTACACATTCTATCATGTCATTAAATTTATATATGAATAAAAAAATAATTCATATAATGAGATGTTATTATTTTTATGGAATAATATTTATCACTATCCTCTTCCATCAAATTGCGGGTGAAATCGTCGATCATGTGTATATTGGACTACTTCCTCGCAATCCGATGTAGCTCATTTCCATCAACACATTTACTGATTGAATATGATGATTAATTTACTATATATATATATTATGATATTATTATTCTTAATGAATAATAATATCAAATATAAATTTATACTTTATGTTCCATTTCAATTATAATAATGTCACTCATATGTACGGTGGCCTACAACCCCATGAAGCAGTGTGATTTGTTTTTGAATTACACATTAAATGAATGTTTATAATGATAAATATATTTAATATATGTGGAATAAATGAAATTGTATACATTAATTAAAATTTATATACCATTTAAATACATATATATTGAATTCTTAATGGATTGATATCTTCACTCGGGCGTACGTACGACTGTTCATCTCCAAGAAGTGATACGATTAATTTTCCTTATAAAAACATAAATTAAGATTCTAAAATTATATATAATGATTAAATATGAAATTAAAAACATTTTTATCATTATATATATGATTTATCTATAACCTATTCCAACTAATCCAAACTCTCATGTTAATGCATGCTTAATAAGACGATGTAGTTACCACCCAAAACTATAGTTATAATGAAATATTATTAATGGAAATGTGATATGATGTTACTAAGGATCCTACATGTTATTATATATATTAATAATTTTCAATTATAAATTACTACCTTTCATTAAACCATTATACAAGAGGTTAAATCATGTTCAACTAAAAAGAACGCATGAGCAAGGGTCTTTATCTCAATTTCCATTCAATGAGTTATATTGTAATGTTATGCACCCACTTTCATTAATATGAATTATATACAAACCCTTTTACGTCTAATACCATGATTAATTAATAATTAATTCTATTTTAATAATAAAATTTAATTATTTCATCCATTTGGACTTGAATTGAAATCTACGAAGTGGAAAAGACTTTTGTTAACTCAATTTCATTTTTTTGGGTTATATGTGAAATTCCATTATTATATTATGAGAAGATTATGTGTCAAAATCATATTTACTTCTTTATGATTATATAAAAACATTTATTTTGAGGATTTAATGTTTATACATTATCTATTCATTAATTAAATATTACTTCAATTATACAATCATTATAATGGATTTCTTAAATCAATTTCTATTCATTGGGTTATATTTTTTCTTTATTGATTTCAATGTGGAAATATTATGTGTGAAATACTTATTATTACATTATAATTTTATATAATAATTTATTTTTTTATTTTCATTTAATACACATAATATCTTAAATTAATTAATCTTACTTTAATGTTATGATCATTATAATGGATTTCTTCTCAATTTCCATTTTATTTAGAGCTAGTTATTAATATGAAACAATTTATTATATGTTTTGAATATATTATGATGTTGAGTTATTTTATATGAAAAATATTTATTCATGATTATTATTGTTTTGTTTAAATTTTATTTTCCAAGGGGTTTCAATTTAAATGTTATCATAGTTGTTACAATATTATTATTCAATATCACATTATTGTATGATTTTTATGTTATCCTGAAACAATCACATTTTTCTGATTATTTTTCAATGGAAAATCCATTTCTATATAATATAAATATTCATTTATAATTTATATGATTATTTCCTAAACAATATTTTTTATATATATAGTGTAAAAATAGAATTATAGTTGATTAACAGGGGAAATATTGATAAATTTTAATCCTTTACTCAATACCGTTATTTGATGATAAAGAATACTTATTCATGAATTAAATCTATAAGAAAATATATGAGTATTGATTTAGACAGTTATTAATAATTGGTATTAGTTATAGATATCCATTATATGAATCAGTTGTCTCATGGGATGAATTAGTTGGATAGCCTTTGATAAATGGGTTTATGATGTACACTTACCCATCTATTTTTAACCTCTTTATAGAAGGTCGGTATATTAGTGGTATTATGATTCCTGGGACCATGAATTCAAATAAAATAAGCCTTTAATTCATTAATAATTTAGTAACTATTATCTGTGTTATATTTATAATGATATTATCTAATGATGCATTTAATTCTCTGTTTTTTTATTAAATGTACTTTGTATTTATATATTTATTCCAACACATATTATTCCATATATAATCATGATATTAAAATTAATTAAATAGAATATTTTTCAGTTATTCACATTTCTTTGTTTATTTTTCTTATTGATTCAGGACAGCCTCCAATTTTTATAAATCATACAACCAACTGAACACTTATATTTTCTTTTACTATGAATCCAAGTAGTGTATTATGAATGTAATTCAAGGATATACTAGAGGGAATAATAATATTCTATATTTTTTTTATAATTTTATTTTTCCAATGTTATGAAATAATCAATGATGTATCCAGTTTTATAAGGAAATTAAAAAATAGGATCATACGAGATTCGATAAATTTTATCCTAGGCCAATGTAGTAATGTGACCACTAGCTCCGGGTTACTAGAGTTATGGTCTTTCCAATCGGAGTTAGAGTTTTTCTAGTAGATATAATTGGAAAAATATTAATGAAACATTGATAAGTGATGATTATTCTATGGTAAACATTTAGGATAAGTATAGAATAAGAGTCTAATTGTTTGGTATGGTGCGAATTATATGGTTTACAAATAAATAAATTTTGTTAGGGGTAGTAAAAGGTAACATGGTTCTATAAAATATATAAAACTGGTAATAACATGGAAATTTAATAATGATCTTGACTTTACCATTTCCAGGTAAAGATAATGGGCCATAATGTGCACATTATGTGACAATATAGGGGGATATTCATTTGATAATTCATATATTAATTATGAATTATTATAAATTATATTCCTTGTTGAAGACAATGAATGTTAAAAGTTACACCTATGGTGTATTATATTATAATCATGGTGTCATGATTTAAACATCCTAAAAATGATTATCCAGTATTATGTGATTTCCCTTTTTTATTATTGTTACACACACTATTATTTTTTTGGTTTTTTATGGATGGATCCCAAAAGAATCATGTTAACATTTTAAATGAAGGATAATATGATGAATATGAGAAAAAATGGTATTGTGACTATAGTGAAAGATATAATTACTATTCATAATGATTTATTCCAAAAATATGATTAACAACCTATACCATAACTAACTCTTAGATTGAATAAATAATAGTTGGATAATGTTTGAAAATAGATCAAGTGATGGATACCATGGAGGAAAGATGGATCTATTTTCTTCATATAGAAATGTGGAATTAGAAAGTATTGAATGATTCTCAAAGTAATGTGACAATATTTTATGTTTGAAAAGTTGTTCCTATTGAAATGAAGTGGTGAGGAAGAAATGAATAGTATGATGGAAGGAAGGAAATTTCAGTCTAGGTATCCATTTATAGTTCCTTTTCATAAATGTTTGGAAGCTATTAATTTGGTAAGTCAATAAAATTTTATAAAGGTTAACCTATATAGTAAAGAATAATTTATAATGAAATAAATTAGATTAAGTATTTATGTATTTTGATTTGATAATTATATTTTAGAATAACATTTAAAAATGGTATATTATTTATAATAATCAAGAAAAACCTAAGGATTGAGTAAAATTTTATAATTGTATATGTATTCCATAACATATTGGATATGGTTATCATAAAGGGTGTATGATTTTATAATTGATGATAATTTAAAAAGCATAAGAGTCCATTTTTTTAATTAAGTTATATATTTCTACTATTATTGATGATATTTTTTGAGATATTTACAGTAACAGAATCTATTGGATTAGTATTAGTTTTAGTGTAAATTTTATTTGAGTAATAATACCTTTAATTTTTTTCTAAATAATATTATAGAAAATTATAGCATTTATTTATTACCATATATTTTTTTTTTATTTTTTATGGTTCATCAAAATTTTGGAGGAAAATTTGAGATATAATAATAACATTTTATAAAAACAATATCTACATGATGGGTGACAAACTAATGCATCCTGTATGACCATGAGGCTAGAACCCATTACAGAAGGACAATATTGGGTTTTCCCCTACCACTTCGCTATGTGATAAACTAATCTATATTTTTTTTCTTGAAGGATACAATGAATAATTATTTATGATCAAATATTGGTGTTACTGTTGAGGTTTAGAGATTAATGTATAATATTTATGAACGTGTTCTCCCCATATTGGATTAGGAAAATATCTAGAGATAGACAAAATAACATATCGGTTTTCTATTTATTTTATGATCTTTTAAACTAAAAATATTCTAATTTAGAAATTTTATTTGATATTGTTTTCTATAAGTAATCAATGAATTGAAAATTAATTTCTCAAACTACTAAGGGATAAAATTATTCTTATGAGATATAATGATATCATGTAATTATATTTCCTTATATTCGTAGATATAAAATACTTCATCTACATTAGGAAATTTATATTGAAACAAAAATATTATCGTATTACCTCCATATCTGATGAAGAAAACTATATTTTGATTCTATATATATTTATGGTTTCAGGTACTTAATTTCCCATTGATCATTCACAGTATTGTGTTCAATGACCTCTATAACTCTAAAGAATTATTAAATCTTTTCTTCCATGTCTATATCTTCATATTCGACCAATGTTCTTTCATTTTGAATCCTTTTATGTTTTATTCTAGATGAAGTTTGTAGTTTTGATTCTATATTGTTCATATGATGATTTATTAAAAATTTTAACAATATGAGGTTACAAAAAGATTATGAAATGTAAAACCCCTTATTTCTGAGATTCTGATTAAATTTTCAGGATTCATTTTATTTGAGGGGGTAGAATGTATCAACCTAATAATTTAAAAGAGGAACATCAATTTCAATATAATGTTTGACACATAACACTGGAATTATCAAATAATTCAACACCCTAATACATTATGATATATTTATTTATAAATAATTTTTATATCTTATGTTCATTGATATATATAAAACACTAGGTTTAAATGAAATATAATACTATATTAAATTATTATTTTTTAAAATGCGTTTATTATAAAATAGTCATTAACTTGGTGGGTATGAATAGAACTTATTAAATAATTAAAATAATATGGTTAAAACTTTTATAAATATATTCATTGGTTATATACTTATTGTAAATAAAATAATAATCATTTAAAATAAAATGAAATGTTTTGAGAAAAACAATATATTTCTAAAAACGGTTTCATCTTGCATTAAATAGGGAATTTAAAACAAATTTTAAAATATATTTTTTAAAATTATTTTTAAAAAATAATCATAAGTTCTAAAATATGCATGTCAAAATTATCCTTAGGTTTATTTTTTAGAAATTTATGAAAAATTTTATTTTTTCATGAATAGTGAAAAATACTAATTTACAATTAAAAATTAATTTTCATTTTAGTTATTTTAAAAGTAAATTTATATGTTTATATTTCTTTCAAATTAACATTATTTCAATTAAATTAAAATTTTACTAATTATTGTCATTAGAATCAAATTAATATTAAATTTTTATATATATAATTTTTTAATTAAATAATTTTTTTATTGGGGAATTTTTTTGCGCTTATATGAGTAAAATTTTAAACAAAAATATACTAATTTTTTCAATTCAATTTGAAAAAATCGATAATTAATTTGGAATCCATATTATTTATATTATATAATATTTTAATTTATTTTTTACCTTTAAGAATAATAAATAAATTTATAATTAATTACTATTGTTAAGGTAAAAACGATTTTACTGGGTTTTAAAATATGAAGATAGTAGTTAAAATAGCCTAAAACATATACCACACCCATTTTATAGACGTAATTCAAACATATCACCATTATGGGTATATTGTGGAATATTTTATTTCCTTGTGCCATGTGAAAAATATGGGCACACATTCTTCTTTTCAAAACATCCATGTGTGTCCACTACCCCCTAATAAAAGGGGACTCCATCTATTCACTTACTGAAACTTTGCAAAGCATTTGAATCAAATGAATCCTATAAAAATAATTTAAGGGAATGAGATTATATACTTCTACAGAAGCAGAATCAAAGGGGTTGGTTGAATGGTAAGGATAACACGATTGGCCGATTTATTGGAAGGTAAGGCTAATACCTATATTATACTGATTTGACTAGTTGTGGGTCCTTTGGATCACGAGCCACAAGTAGATACGGTTGAACATCATTTGGACTGGCTAACATAATCAATTTAGTAGCACCCTTTTGATCGCAGTCATTTTCTAATGATGACATTAATAACATTATTAAATTTATGGATGTTATGGATCTACATCACATATAAAAAATTAAGAACATTCATTTGAAATCATGTATGAGAGAATAAGTCTTTTAGCATAAGAAACATTAATAATAATGAAATATTATCCCCAAATGTGTCACAATATATTTTAAAAGAGTCATATATTATATTATAAAAAATTATTTGGTTCTGGAATAAATTAATAACATGACTATATCCATTATAATGGAGATCAAATCATGTTTAACTAGAAGGATGACTGATGTAATTGACTTCGTGTTAATTTCTACTCATTGTGGCATATTGTAATGTATTACACCAAATTTGTTTTATATGGTGTATATAACTCCCCATTTACATAAAAATATGTATCATTTAGTAAATATAGATATTTTATGATAAGAAATATTTATTAATTGATCAATTCAAATATTCGATATAAGAGGAATTCCTCGGGCCTTCCGATATGGGTGGGGCCCCATTACTGATAGACCCTTGATGCATCAACATTTTCATGAGATGAATCACTCGTTTAGCTTTGATTAAATGGTTTTATGATTTATAGCTACCCATTATTTCTAAATTATCTTGTGGATGTTCTTGACAATAGAGGTATTATGTTGTTTGAGATTATAAAATCCAATAATTAATACTTTCATTCAATAATAATAATTTTATTATCATCCATGAGATATTCTCAATGATATTATTCATGGATGAAATTATTTCATATTAAATTAATTATATGTATCATGTAATCATATATTTACCATGAGATATCAATTATATATTATATTTTAAAGATACTATTATTATATAAATGGAATTTTTTTAGTTATTTACTTTTCCATTTTTATTATTCATATGGATTCATGGTATCTTCTTCTTTAAATAACTATTACTAATAAAATGGGTTCATAGTTTTTTATTATTTCTCAAGAATACAGGAAATGTATAATAAATTTATTCCATGATAATATATAGGTAATTCTGATATTCTTAAAAAAAATTATATTGCAATTGGTGCTCTCAAATGCAATTAATGACTCATGTATATATCTGGTTTACCAAGAATACTGAACTATTCAGTCCCTTGGGATGTGATGACTTGTATCTTATTCAAATATAGTAAAGCAGACACTAGCTCTAGGTAACTTTAGTTGGGGTCATTACAAGAATGATATATTGATTTCGGAAACTAAGAATATGTAATAAAATTGGAACCATTCACAATTGATTTTATAGATACTTTTAAAATATTTTTCAATGATATTGAATTCAAAAATAATTTATTTAAATTTGAGAAAAAAAATTAGGATGGAATGGACCAATGTAATTCGAATAGATAAACATTACAGTATATTTTAAATTAACTGTTATTTGGAAAATTGATTTATCTTTTTAAGACTTTTGTATTTTTCATTCATGGTTATATTGAGAAATTTATGTTATCTGGTCAATTTCATGATAATAATTTTTTGACATTATAGAAATACTGATAATATGTGAACTCATTCAATTATTTTAATATGAGAAATTGTTAAAATTTTCCAATAACATTGATTTATTATTTTTTACTATACTATAAAATATAATGGATGAGAAAAATAGATTATGATATATGGATCCAGACATGCAATTTTATTGAAAAAACACGATTTTTTGGGTTAATGGTCCATTATATAAAAATATTGACATTTTATATAGGATTAATAGAATATTCTAGTTCATTTTCACCCATAATTTATATAAGGTGATGATTTTATCCTATATTTTATAATAAGAATCATATAACTGATGGGATATAATGAGTAACTTGAATATATTTGTTGGATCTTCCATTGGTAGTATTCCAAAAGCATTTTAACTAATATTTTTATCCATTGGAAATGAATTTATTTAAATCCTAGGAGTTCCCAAAAATAATCTAGATAATAGTAAATATGATATAGTACACAACATATTCTTCTATGATGTTTTATTTTTCATATATTTTGATCAATAATGATAAAATCATGTCATGTATATTACAAATAAATCTAAGACCCTATGTTCAACTGAGTTAGTGATTTTAATTATTATGATAATGAATTTTAAGATACTGAACAAGGAGGAAATGGATAAAGTTTAATTTTTGGATAATTATAGTTTGTTAACATTTATTCCATGATAAGATAGTGGTTAAGAGTATCCTGGTGGAAAGAAGGGTAAGTGAAATGTATCATATTTAGGGTTTCCAAAATAAATCATTATGTAAATTTTTCATTTATATATGGTGTACATTGTTAAAATATTAATTAGGTGGTATGTGTTTTATAAAGATGTATTATTCTAATTAGTTTGGGGCAATTCATTAATATGGAAGAATGGGATATCTAAATAATTGAAGTGCATACACCCAACTGAAATATCTCATGGGGGTTATATGTTTTTTTATTGATTTAATAGTCATATTATGAAGTTTATATTAGTTAAATATAGTTATCAATATAGTAATTGTGGTCATATCTAAATGCTTTTGAATCACAATAACCAAAGACATTTTTTTTAATTACCAGCATCATAGGATTTTTATGATATACCCAATAACTGTCATGTAACTTATGTGTTGCATCTAAATTGATACTTTAATTATTTTATATGGTTTATTATCTTAAATTTATATCATATAATGAGGAATATATATTGGGTAATCAAGAAAAATTAATTTCTTATTTGAAAAATAGTGTAACATACTTAGAAAAAATGGTATAATAAGGATTTACGTCCTTATATTCTTATTTTGTTTGATGAGAAAATATAAATATGATTGTACATTTTAGCTTTTAATATGATATTATAAGACCTCATAATTATATTATATTGATTTTAAAAATAAAATTCACCTATAAAAATCTATGGTCATAGAGTTTCTTTTATTACGCATTATGTGAGTATCCAAACATTCCAAGGAGTTTGTAATTTTTCTGAAAATAAGAAAGGGATCATTTTTTGGACCTCAAAGACTCATTATATTAGATATGTTAGTTAGTTTACAAAAAATATAATTGATGGAATAAACATTTTTTCTAATACAGATGGGTGAATATCAACAACTCTTCATGGTATCTTTATTAGTACTTCCATCAAAAGAAGCATTTATGTATTTACTAAATTTTTTCATGAACATTTATTGATATACTATCCATTTTATAAAATTCTAATTTTAGAAATTTTCTAGATAATGCTTCAACTAGATGACCACTAAGGGAAATTAATTATTCTATAAAAGTTTCAAACTTCTTGAAAAATATTTTATTCTCCAAAAGAAATAAATATAGATTATTTAAATAATTAATTATTTAAAATTCAATTAAGTTACTAGGAAAAATAAATATCCTCTAAAATAAATTAATTTTTTAAACTTATCTAAAGTGATAAAGGTTACATTAAAATATTGACTTTATATTAATAATTCAATATGTAATAGTGAGGGAGAATGATAATATAAATATTAATTTCAAATTGAATTGTAGATATTTTTTAAAACACCCTGAACTGAGTAGCCTACATCTGATTCATTATTTTATCATATTTGAATTGATACTAATGTCGAATCCCAAAGGACTGATCAATTTATCTATCATGTTAAGTAAATTTCTTACATGATCCTTATATTATAATTTTAAAAAATAAAATAAAATAATATATATAATCTTTTGAGAACATCATTCATTTTGTATATTAACCCTTCATATTACTCATGATACTCATTTTGGATTGCTTTGAAAATAAAAATAAAAAAGGGTGATAAGAAATTTTCATTAATGTTAAGTGTATAGTTGATTTTGTCATGAATAAGTCAGAATAATCATTATGAAATGTATATAAATGGAAAAAAGGCATATATATTTAATCATGAGAATAATATAGACAGAATAAATCATGTAATTATATATAAATACCCACAAGGATATTATACTAATTAAATAATCACCTAGAATATCTATAACTAATTTTATAATGAGGGAATAAAAAATTTCAAAAATTTTAAACATACCATCAATGATTTAACCAAGAAACTATAAATAAATGGGTAAAAACCAAAAATCGGTTTTCTCGTGAGACCTACTAATAGATTAAGGGGATATAGTGGGACCTACCCATCACCTACTAAGTCTAATGATTTTATCATTAGAAATGGGTGAAACATAACCAACATTAACATTTGTATTAAAACTAGCATATGAAATGATAATAAATTAACCCTAACACATGAATGTTATCAAAATAAAATTTCCCCAATTAAACATATCATAATCCCTTTAGTATAATTAGTTTGATTATTTCATAATAAATCAAACTCAATTTTCCATAAAATCAATCACAGGATGCTGACATAGATGAAACAACCTAATAAAATCATTAAAAGTTTCTTGTGATAAATAACCCTTTTGTATTGAAATTATAATACAATTTGGTTCTCAATTGTAGAATAATTAATTCTGAGTGAAAATAATCTTTTAATATTTTAAAGTATGTTTCACTTAGGATTTATAAGTTAATGAAAAGAACATTCCATCTGTATTTTGTCGAAAAATATATAAAGAACCTATTATAGAAATAAACAAAAATATTACTGTAAAAATATTTTATTAAAAATAAAACATTGGCACAAATGAAATTAAATATTTAAATTAGTATAGTAAGAATATTTGGTAATTCATTTTTAAAAAGCATTGACATAGATGCTAATTATTTCCCAACATAACAATCTTGAATTATAATGAGATTGTGAATTTAAAACTTACCATGTAATTTCCTTTATTTGAGGGTGAATAAAACACTAGTATAATGGATAAAGTATGTTACTAAATTACACATGAGATATATCCATATCTATGATATCATATAAAACCCTCTTATATAATTTTGTTAATAATATTTTATTCTTAGAATTTTTAGGGTGTAAACTGCTTGATTTTCTAATGTTTGTTTTTTCATATAAGTCATGTTTTAATGAATATGATATATTATCATCATATAAAGAATGATTTCAAATTCATATAAATTATATTCCTTAATAATATATATTATTATAATCATTATTTAATGGTTAAAATGGTGAATGAATCACATTGGGTCATGGAGGTGGTAGGTTATATGTACGCTCGAGTGACAATATCATTCTCTTAATGGTAAATTATTTTAGAATTGGATGGTATATAAATTATAAGTAATATATATCATTTCATATTCATTATTTATTCATCTATATTTATCATTATACCCATCCAAATAAATCATTGACGAGAAAACAATACACCACAGTGTGGAGACAGTAAGTCATACTTATGCACACATGGTGATATTGTTTTTCATAGGATGAAAGAAAGAAGGAATATAGTTCACCCAAAATAATAATAATATATAATAATATAGGTTATCTAGGAGTTATTAATTTATTTTGGACACAATATAGGAATATTGTGTTGAATAATAAATTAACATAAACTAATTGTTAACAATTTTACCTTTCTTAAGTGGAATTCCTTTGGATCTTCTCTTAGGGACACAAGGAATGGTATTTCTAGAAGATGAGGTCATGAAAAACATAACTATGAATTATAGGATGTGAAATTGATAGGTTTTAGTCATTCTAGAATTCTCTATGTTGTGTTATGATGTGAGGTATGAGGTTTCTTTTTATAATATATGGGAGTCAACTCTTTGAATCCTTTAAAATATTAAATTATTATAAATTACTTTTAAATATAAAATTGCTAAAAATGAGTTATTTTGATGCTAAAACAAGAATGGGTATAAATAATCTCAAAAAAATGTTATACATGTTTAGTTAATAATATTATCCTTATCTTTTGGCATTAACCCTTAGTTAAATCTTCAAACTCTTACTGTAACAACATTTCTTTTTAAAATTTAGGATTAATATATTTACTATAAATTTAAAAAAAACAATGAATGGATAATTTATGAAATATTTAACTATATTATTTTTATTTGTCTTATTTTTATATTTTTATAAATTTAATAAAAAACTATTTATTTTAAATTATCATTAATGTCAATTTTGATACTATTCAATATTTTTATTTTTACCATATTATATAATACTGGTAAATTCAAACCATAAAATCTAATATATCACTAAACATAAAATGGTATGGCTAATTTTCATTTATTTAATTAATTATGTAAAATTATATTCATTGTTATATTCTTAATTACATTTATTATATTTTTACATTAATTAAACAACTATTACATTATTATTAAGAAATACTTTAAATAAATTATAATTTATCTAAATATTTAAAATAAATTATCACATTGAAGAAAAATTTATTATCTTTCAAATTTCTATGTTTTTTCTAATATTTCATTTTCATTACCATTTACTAAAAATACAATACTTATTTAAAAACATGAGTATAGAATTTTTGTCTTATCATTATATAAAATATTATAAATTTTATATTCTTACCCATGTGACTTTAAATGGTTATAAATTTTGACAAATTATTATTTTGTAGGAAAAAGACTTATCCAATTAAATTAGGACATGTGATAAGTTAATTTAATATTATTATAATATGATTTACCAATAATTACCTGATTAACCATTTACCATGGTAATTAATATATTACTATATTTTACAATACCTATGACGAAGAACAAAAGATGAATTTTTACATAATTAAGACCCAATGATTTAAATATGGAATCCATTTTTCATAATTCAATACATAGGAGTCGTAGTAATTAATTTAAAATTAATCCTATTGATGGGGTGACAAAATGTGTAATTAATGTTTATGCATACAAAAGATTGAAACTTTTTCATTTCAAAATTTAACATAATATTGATTCCAATGACCTATATTAGATTAATTTTAAAAAATTAGTATAAATATTTTTTAAACCCGTTCAGTAATATTATTTAATACTGTAAATTAATTTGGTGAAAAAATTATTTTTCAATTTTTTTTACTATTTTCCACTATTTATCAATACATTAAACATATAAGAGAAATACTAAAAATTAACGAAAGTAAATTTTAATATTACAATTTAAAATAGAAATTTTATTTATATATATATATAATATATAAAAGTGACAAAAAATTGGCTTACAATAGGTTATCTCCTAAAATGAAGTAAATCTATTTTTATTAAAAAAATAATGATTTTTATGAGTAATATTGAATTTTTTCTTATTTTATTCCTATAAAATAAATTGGATGAATTTAAAAATAATTTATTAGATTTATAACATATAAATTAACTTTATAAATTAACTATTTGTGTTATAAATTAATTGACTATGAAAAAATGTGACTAAATAGTTTTTTTTTAAACTTGGTGTTGCCTGAATTGTAAGATATCAAAAAATTTAAATTTATTCGGAAAAGGAAATTATGGTAAAGTAATGGGGTGCAACATCAATCCATCCTAAAAATGAATCCACTAAATTTTATGGGTTTTACCTTTTAAATAATATTTGGGTTGTTCTTCTTCATTGAATCCTAAGGTTCCATGTTTCTTCTCCCATTTTGTGATTTTTCTAATGTACCTTTACTAGAATAGTTATTGGATTCCCTATTTTATTCTCTATAGTTTCAATAATTTTTATGGGATCTTCACAATAATCATGGTGAAGATCCAACTATATTTCATTAGAGTTGACTATATATGTTGGGTCTGGCATCTACTTCCTTATGATAGATATATGAAACACATTATGTACTTTTGATTGATTTAGATGAATTTACAAATGATGAGAAAAAATTAAAACTATTTCAAAAATCAAAAAAGGGCCCTATATACAAATGAATTAGTTTTCCTTTATTTTCTAACATTATGACAAAATTCCATGGAGATAAATTCGAGAAAACATATTCCTCATGGAACACTAAATAATTTCTCTGATTATTAGTTGAACTCTTATTCTAACACTGAGTTACTTTAATGTGAACATAAATATCCTTTACCTTAGTTTTTTATTCTGAAAGATGTAATGGGATTATGAGTTTCCTTTCACCATATTCAAACAAACAAGTTGGATTATGGGATCTTTATTCATATGATGCATCATACATAGCTATTTGAATATTTGAAGTGAAACTATAATTGTTTGAAAACTATATAAAAGGCATGTACTGATCCCAAATACCTTTAAAGTCAAGTTAGAATGACCATAAGAAGTACCCAATTGGTTGAATTTTACTTTAACATTGTCCATCATTTTGTGGGTTGCAGGCAGTTCTCAAATGAATATTAGTGTCAAGAGCCTTCTGAATACTTTTGCATAATTTTGTAATAATGTGGGGATCTCTATTAAAAATTATTGGTAGGGGTGATCCATGAAGTATTATAACTTCATTAATATAAACTCTTGAGAGATGCTCAATAGAAAAATGTTATATTATAGAAATAGAATATGGATATATTTTTTGGAAATAAATGGAAACCCATTTTGAATCATTCTTCATTTGAGTCCTTGGTAATCAGCGAAAAATTACATTAAACTTTGATACCATTATAGAAAGGAACTAGAAGAGGTTACCAGACTCCTTAAGGATTCTACATCATAACTTTGACTTTCTAAAAAACATATAATTTTGATAAATAATCTATAATTATCCTCTTCATGTTATCCCAACAAAAATTTCCCTTCAATTCTTAATACATTTTTGTGCTACTCAGGTGCATAGATAAATTTGAGCTATGATAATTCACCATCAAATATATTTTCAGCTCATTAATAGATGGAAAACATAATTGTTTCAAAATTTTACAATATTTTCCTCACATGAAAATTTATGTTAATTGTCCTTCATTCAAAATATTAATCTTTTTTTGATAGTCCTCATCTTCAAATTGGAAAATCCATATCTTCTCTAACAAATATGGGTTTTTAATAATTTTAATTCTGATTAATGTATCACCTTCTTTTTAAATTTCCATATCCATCATTATTAGGTCGATGAACATAGGATCCTTCTCAATCTCTATTTGGGTTAAAAAATCAAGTTCCTTATTACTCAATGCATTTGCTACATTATTTTTTATTCCCATGTTATAGTGTATTGAGAAATCATAATCCATGAGTACCATGACTCATCACCACTTTTTCTTGTTGTTATCATTCTATGATAATATTTATTTCATTCTTTTATGATCCATTTATATCTCACATATTTCTCCATATAGTTAATGTCTTTATATTATAAAGTAAAATATCACCACCAGTAGCTCAAGATCATAGTTGGATAATTTTTTCATGAGTATTCTATTTTATTGATGTATATGTGATAACATTATTATTTTTAATTTGGAAACATGAAAGCTCCATCTTTGATGAATCAAAATATATGATAAACCCATCATTTCTAGATGGTTGATATAAAATATGAGCACTGAATAATCTTTTCATTAGTGTATAAACACAATATTTACATTACATTTTACAAATAAACATGGAAAATTTAGGTGTATGATTTTTTAATTGGTTAGATAATATGGAAAGATTCAAAAGGAACTGCTGATAATAACTGACCAAACCAATAAAATTATATACCTCATTTATGTTTATTTGGGGTTGACCATTCTCTAACTACAGTTTTCTTTGTATCATCAACTGGTATTATATATATGGATACAATATGGCCATGAAAAAAAAATTATTGAATCTATGAATTAAACTTAGTAAATTTCTCTTATATATCTTCCCTTTATAGGGTCCTTAAAATTATCCGGAAGTGATTCTCATGAACTTCATAAAATTTTAAATACACCGAAATATTATCCATTAATACCACAATAAAATCATCAATATATTCCTTGAACACTCATATCATTAGGTCCTTAAAAACATAGGTTAAATTTTCCAATCTAAATAGAAATATTATAAATTTAAAATGTTCTTACCTTATCTGAAATGAAGTATTTGGAATGTATTCTTCTTTAGTAACAATTGATGATATCCAAAATGATGGTTAATATTCAAAAATATATTATCTAATTTATGTTGATAAAATAATTAATTGATACAAGGTGGATGATTATTTTTCTCTACCACAATAGAATTTATTTCCCAATAATCAATACACGATCTCATGGATCTATCTTTTTTCATGATATTGAAAATAAGGGCACCCCATGGATAATCACTAGGGATAATGAATCCCTTCAAACCCAGATCATCATGTGGTTTATTCAAATCCACTAATTCCACTATAAACTTCTTATAGTGATTCGTTTATATGGGTTATTTATCAGGTATTTCATCAATTTAAAATTCAATAGTCACTCTTTGGGGAGGGGGTCCCTGTAATATCTCATGAAATAAAAAAATTTATTACATTAAAATGGCTACATCCTTAATTTGATGATTATATTCTTTATTTAAATATAGTTTTTCTCCTTCACCCCATTAATTCAATATATTGAATCTATTGGGAGTGGATCTAGATAATAATTTAGTGATGAAATTATTACATTGATGATAATAGATTCTTCTTCAAAAATCAAAACATCATTCATCTTACAATAAACTGCAACATCATATTTTGAAATCTAATACATGTTTAATATAATATCAATATCTATGAGAGGTATCATTTATAGGTCACCAAAATAAAGTATGTTTATGTGTAATAAAATGTATGATAAGAAATATATTGGGTTCAATGAGACTTTCTTTATGAGTTTTGACTGACAATTAATTTTTTAAATAAAAATGTAAATGACAAATTTTATTATAAAATATGAATATATAAAAGTATATTATGGTATAGAATCAAATAAATCATTTTATATGTCTTATGAGAAGATTGATGTACCTATTACCACATCATTCGGCACTTCCACCTCAATTGTTTGGTTCACATAAGTTGGAAATTTCTACCTTGGTTTTTTAGGAAAATTTCATTGATTTTTAGAATATTCATTTTCATAATGTCCCATTTCCTTAAGATTATATAATTTAAAAATTTTATATTAGTTATTTCCCCTGAAATCATAGGTTTATTAACGTTCTTCTCCAGATCTATAAAAATGTCTAATTCCCTTTCAAAACAAAAATGTGTGTTTCTTCACACCATTATTTCTAGATGGAAAGTCAATTCATACCTAATTACCCATTTATTTATTACATTTTTGGGAGTTTTTATCATACCTATTATTATATTTTATTTATTTAAACTCATTATACATTGAGAATTATTTATAATTTTTGACAGCACATGAGACTATATGTTCGTATGATGAGAAAGTTTGAGAGACCCGGGCCCAATGGAGGAATTGTTTTAACACATCATAGAATCAATAAATATTAATCTTTTTATTACACACATAATATATTCCATGTCATGTTATCCTTGTGATGTTAGCTTCATAATTTTCGTAATTCTCGTCCCCCATTTTCCACAGACTCAGAAATTATCACTCCATATCCACTCGATGTTCATGAGGAATGTATTTTTCAATGAAAATTTAATTAAATTACATTCATTACATGGTTTATATGTGTACACCCTCCTTATCATTTTGAATAAATGACCACCACCGATCTGCATCTCCCGAGAGATGATAATTTTCCTTGAAAACCATCTATATTTTATTACTTACCAAAAAAATTAATACATTCTCAAGTTAACCTATCCATTTCACATCTATAAATTGATTTTTATCCCATTGAATAATAGTGGTTTTTATGTCATGATGTGGTCTAACATTGTTCAGCCAGGTTTTGGATCAGGGTGCCCCATATATGTAAATTTATTCTTCATAACCTTAGTTAGATATCCAAGTATTGTTAGATGTTTTTCATCACATATTGTAGCTCCAGTTCCAATATAATTATCTTTAATATGCGGTAAATACCTACATGGATTACATGCATTGATACTATTTCCATTCCTTCAATGAGGACCCATTTCTATAAAAGTAAAATACACTAGATTAGATTTTGAATCATAATGATGAATTTAAAAATATTAAAATTCAAAACATAAATTGAAAATTTTTCCCATATATAATTTCATAATAATATATATGGTTTCACTGGGGATATATAATCTTTTAAATCATTCATAGGGGATTTTGAAGAAAATATGAATTATCTTTAGTATAACCCCCAAGTGTGTCAAACAAGGTTCAGATTAATGCATTTTTTTGTGTACCAGGTTATGTTGAGTTAGTCTCAATGCCCCTTATTGAATTTTCTACTCCTAGGTATATCTATTTATGATCTACTTCAACTTGTAGTATGATGAAATGGACTAATTTCTTCATAAAACAACATAATCTCAAAATTTCCAAAATTAAATGATTAATTTATATACTAATCATCAAAGTCTATCTTAGGGTTATGTTCCCAAATATGTAATTTATAAATATAGTTTCCATGTTTTCTACTAAACATACTTTGATACAGGTGTATCCCTTAGCTCTAGTATCATATGCCCAGAGTCATGCTTTATTATGTTCTCAGAGATTTAGTTGTCAAGCCCTAAAGGAAAAATCAGTTTTTTAGTCTTGTAAAATAAATTACATAAAAGAATCATAAATTATAAATCAAAAAATAAAATAAAAATAGAAAAAAATTCTATAAAACCATTAATCTCATAGTTTACCACCTAATACCAGTCATAATACATAACCTGGCATATTAGGAAAATAAAACATAAGAAAGGGGGTACCTCAGAAGCTTTGTAAGGGAATGTGTACATCAAAACTATCAATAACAAATAATAATAGCCATTATAAAAAAGGATTATTACTATAGAAAATGGAGTTTTAATATAATTCTGAGTATAGTATGGTATGAATAAATCAAATAATTCTATATAAATAATCACATTGACATTATACACCTTGAATAATAACATGGAATGTAAATAAATAATTTAATAATGAGGGAATACATGTATTTGTACATCATAAACATATCCTCAATTAGTTTTTCAAGACATCATACATAAATGGGTAAAACCAAAACTAGATTGTCTCATGAGACCTATCAATGTATTGAGGGTCTATGAGGAGCATCACCCGTTACATATAATGTCAACTGTATTCCTCATATTAAATGTGTTACAGCCTGAGATTTTATGAAAAATATTCTTTTTAATTTCATTAATGTCCTATGTTGTATTCTACAGCAAGATTACCTTGCGCTATATGCAACACCGTATTAGCTTGCAGTATACGCAACACTATTCTTGGATCGTGTTACACACAATTTTGATAATAGTTATTCTACGCAACATTGAGTATATATATATATATATTCAATGTATAAATGAAATATGTCTGGATTATGTTATATGAAACAACGAAGGATTCTTGCACAGCACGCAACCCTGACTTGGCTTGCATTACACGCAATTGTGACCTTCCTCGATAGCGTGTGTTGAACACAATACCGGGTTTTACTAAACAACGATATATTATTATAATATTATTATGAACTAGCCGTTATGAATATTATTAACTAAATTGTGAATCTTATAACATTATTATTCGTCTTACACATTTCCTAAAACATGGTATAAGAACAAAATAAATTTTTCTCGTAAAATAAGTATTTTTAAAAAAATACTGTTTTACCGCCTTTTGATGGCGCACCCACTTTAAATCTAGTTTTTGAAATTTTTATAAGTTTAATTTGACAAAATAAAATTATTCTTTATAATCAAGATATAAAAATTTACTTTCGATAAAATTTTCATATTATTTTGATAACTTTCATATTTTAATGCATAGTAAAAACACACTATATTTTAATTAAAAACAACTTTTTTGATCGTTATAAATTATGTGGTTAAATAATAATATTGAATGGTTTCAAAGTATAAATAGAATATATTTTTACCATTTAATATAATGTATGTCATTATCCTTGATTTTACATTGAATTCGTAGGTTAAATAAATTGAATTTTTGGCAATGTTTTAACTTTTAAAACCTGTTTGCTTAAACAATGAGATTAATTTTAAATTAATTACTGCAACTTATGTGTTTTGAATTTTGAAAAATGGATTCCATACATGGAATCAGTGGGTTCAAATTATTTTAATAGGTTACTTTTATTTTATTTTTGATATTATGAATAGTAACTACGATAATTTTTTTTATTTACTACAGTTAAAGGTAAATAGGGTAATTCAAGGTTAAAAGAATATTATAATAATTCAAAATTACCTTGACACTTGTCCTAACCTTATTGGATAAGTCTTTGCTGACCATGGTCATCCTTGGGTCCATTTGGGGACCCCATGGAGCCACTTATGAAAGACAATGACACATTAGATTAATTAATTTAATGTAAAGACAAAATTGACTTTAACAATACTCTTTTAGTAATTAATTTTTATTAGGGTTTATATAAGTTATATGTTCGACTATAAATAATATTTCGAAATATAAAATGATTCCCTACATGATGGTATTTTTTTCATAATTTTTAGAAATCAAATGAATTAAATTATTTATGACACAATAATGATGTAGTGTTTAACTCATTAATAAATGATTTAAAAAAATAAGATTAAAATGATTAAAATATCATCCAAAACCTGTCCAATTCCTATTGGATGATTTTATTTAGAATATGAGTAATCTGATATTCGGCATTAATGTATTTTGGACCTCTTGAAACCGAAGATAAGTTTATAATAAAATAATGTTTTCACACTTTCCTAAAGAGCCCCTCCACTCCCTTATAAAAGGAGACCACTTCTATGCAATTCCTCACACCTATCAAGCATTTTTTCTCGTCCAAAATCTGCCCAACTAAGCTCCCTACATCCCTCTCCTCCCCCTTGAAGCCTTACATTAGGCAGAAGACTCTCTAAAAAGTCCTTTTGGTTCAAACCAATGAAAGTTACCAAAATTAAAGGTAACAGTTTCTCTTAAGTTGTTTTCTTTTATTCTACTTCTCCAACCCCTAAACTCTTTTTAATCCTACCTTTTGTAACAACAACAATATCCTAAATGTACTAGGATGTTTTTATGAGAAATATTCAAACTACACGTACACACAACTCTATCTAATGGATGAAGAACAGAATGTTTCTGTGATGGCAAACTAACGCCTCATGAAACGATGATTGTTCGATTTTCTCCTACTGCCTGTCATGGTGGCCATTATGATGGAACTGTATTTATATATATTATATATTATGTTTATGATTTACTTATTCTTATTTAATACCTAATTATATCATGCCTTTACAGTTTCCATTGTCGGTAAATACGATAATCTCATTTGCGGAAGTGCGGACTACCGCCCCCTCAAAGTGATGTGATTCGTTAATACCTTATGTGGGATGTATAAAGGATGTTTTTAATGATATTATATATGATATTATACTGGAATTATAATATACCTATGTATCATTGTGTTTTAATTCCATTAAAATAACAAATAGAAATGAAAGTAGCGTTCATGTGTACGTACGGCTTACCGTCTCCATGAACGATGCGTTTAATTTCTTACCTCCATTTGTTATGTACTATTATAAATGCTTGTATATTATGGATATATAATGAAAGTATTTTACATATATAAATCATTATTAACATTTTTTAGGTAATATAATCATGATATAAGTAATAATAACATCAAGAACAACAAGTCCAAACACATACGATAAATAAGATTATTTTTCCCAAAACCCTACTTTAACATTAATTTACATAAGAATGGCTAATATAAAGTCATAATTAAACCATATATGTGATATCATAACAATGAATATGATTCTTTAATAAGTCAATGACATTATTTAAATCATTATAAAGGAGGTTCGGACACTTACGAAGCAAATTGGACCCAAGGTAAGGGAAATATCACAATATCATTTTTATACGAGATTGTTTATACTTTGGTATTTACTGGGGTGTATTTTATCATCAACATCAATGTTTCCTCAATATGTAATATTATTTCCATCCACCTACAATTTTTTAAATCCAATTTTAACCTTTGGTAGGTTTTTAGTAAACGATAAGAAATGAATCTTTTGTCGTTTTTCATACGAGGTAGTTTTTGACTATTCCGACAAAAGTACAAGAATAATGTTTTTTAACTTATACGGCATGAATGGATTTAAAAAAAATTCCAAGAATCTTACTTTAAAATTTTTCAAATTTATTTTTAATCATCTTCTTTTAGTTTAAAATTGTATGACATGTTAAGAATGGAAAAATGTTTTTGAAGTAGAAAGGATATTTTCTTCAAGAATGGAGTTCAAGTGTTTTATCAAAATTATTTTCCATCTAAGATAATAAAGGGTTCTGTTTCTATCCCTATTATTACATTGATTTGTTTATGTTGTTATGGAATTATATTTATGAATTCCTTTATCTTATATGAATTGTTTTATGATGTTATGATGTTTAAGATTCCCATTTTTATTACATGGGTTATGAAATGATGTATGATTTATGATTTTGTGGCACACATAATAATGGTATCATTATGAGATGGGTGGGACCTATATCTCCCTCCAATGCATTGGGTAAAGATTTTATATCTCATGAGATAGACATGGCTGGAATGGTAGGTTATACCGGTTCAGAGAAACATGACTGAAACGGGGAGTGAACTCAGTTCAGAAATTGACTTTGTCCACTAAGATATTTTTTGTAATGAGTCTTGAGTAATAAGAAATGATTTTCTATGATTATGTGTGTATGCCACAAAGTTTCATGTTTTATGTTATGATTATTGGGATTACATTTCACTACTATGATTTATCCCATGTTATGAAATTATGATCTCTTTTGCAGGTTAAGATTTCCAAAAGATATGTTCTTAGGAATATGACGTGATTGATATTTCTTTTTTTTACCCTTACTAAGCATTTGAGCTCACCCTTTTATGTTTTCTTTTCCCTAGGACATAAATAAATATTTAGGTTTTAAAAAAAAGAAGATTTTTATGGGAGATGTTGAAGATCTTTCACCACGATTAGAAGATTATATTCCGAGTTTCCAAAGACACTAAACTATTCCGGTCCTTGTGTGTGTGTTTCTGTTATGTAATATGTATTCCGCAAAAGTAATTTAATTGTCCATGTACGTCAGGATTAGGGTCTCTACAGTTGGTATCATAGGAAAGGTTTAGTTGACCTTTGGAAACTAGGATGCGAGAACTTTAGTGAGATCCCTAGAGATATTTCTAAGGTATGTCTAGGGATGTCCCTAAGGTTAAGTATACGTATCGGTTATAGAACTAGAATTACGCTAACGATCATAGAATTAAACCTAAGATGTTAGATATTGAAGGTACTCCCACTTTATTATGTTGTTTTTCCTATCATGATTTTTTCCTCTCACACTATTATTTTTGGGTTTTAGACGATGGTTGGAACCCGAGGAAACTGTGTTGATCAATGTAATGGACAATTCAATGATTTTCCTCCTGAACAAACAAATGTTATGGGAGATGGAGTGAAAAATATTATTGCTATACTTACACGAGCTATGAATCATTCTGGACTTCCAAATGAGAAGAGAAGGGAACAAAATTCTATTGAGTCCTTCATAAGGCAACGTCCACCTTCTTTCAATGGGTCTTCTGATCCACTTGTTGCTGAACAATGGATCAGTAACACTGAAAAGATATTTTCAGTTCTTCATTGTTTTGAACATGATAAAGTCGTCTTAGTAGTATATCGTTTGGAAGGTGAAGCTGATCAATGGTGGAATCTTATCAAGAATACGAGGCAAAGAGATGAAATTGAGTCCATGGAATGGGACAAGTTCAAGAACATAGTTTTCAATAATTACATCCCTCGTATTCTTCGAACAAAGATGGAGAAGAAGTTTCTTGAACTAAAGCAGAGGGATGATGAATCTGTTGGTATATAGGAATCAAATTTTACAAGGCTTGCAAGCTATGCATCTGGATTTATCATCCAACCTGAAAGTAAAGTTGATCGATTCTTCAGTGGCTTAAAACCAAATCATCGAAGGGCATTAGCTATAAAATACTTCAGTAGCTATGAAGAAATTGTGTGTTGTGCTATCAAGGTAGAAATGGAAGTTGGTTTTACTTATCCATCTCATAGTTTTGACAAGAAACGAAAGATGGAGTTCAAGGAGAAATTATAGAATAATGGTTAAAAGAAGATGAATGTTTCCTTATGCTCAAAGTGTGGAAAGAAGCATAGTGGAGATTGTCTTAAAGGGACAAGTAAATGTTTAAAATGTGGAAAAAAAGGTCATCGGGCATTTTAATGCTGCAATGATGGGAAGAAGATGCCTAATGATGCAAACAAATGAACAGATACACAGAATGAACCTACTACACTTCAATGCTTCAATTACAAGGAAATGGGGCATTGTAGTAATAAATTCCCTAATCCAAGGGTTAGTGATGATCGACATGAGAAACCAATTAAGGAAAAGGACAAAGGGAAGTCCCATGCGATCACCATTGGCGATGATGAATATGACAACGATGTGGTGGAATGATTAAGTGTTTATGTAATGCGATTCCAGAATAATGTTGTATATAGTATCGTGGAATATTGGAATATTTATGTTTTGGTCTGTTGTGGTTTTCAATAATTTTATGGCATCGGTAACCATGAAAATAGATTTAAATATTTTTGGAAAGCAGATGATATGCACATAATGAAGGGATAAAGAGAATCTAATATGTTATATAGTATTCATGAGCTCATGGTTGATATAAGGACTAAGTGATATCATGGTTTGAGGATATAGAATTTTGAGGATTTTGGTATGTGGAAAGTGTTAACTTTTAACTGCATTCATGTTTTCACTATGGTTCAATGGATATTCATTCTTCAAGAGAATACATGGTTAAGGTACTCACATGTTTGTAATTTGACCAACAAGTTATATCTTATGATATATGGGGGATAAATGATGGCATTCACGTGATCATTTTCTTTATACTATGATCTTGGACCAAAGTATTTTAGATAAGCCTAAATATTGGAATGGAATATGTTGGACATAACTTAGTATTGATTAAGGAGAAAACTTTTTTGGTATTGTTGATGGGATGCTATAGTAATATAGCTTTAGAAAAAGGATAACCTTCAGGACGGGCGACAACCCATCACGTCGGACAAGGCTGTGGGAATCGAACCCACAACCGAAGTGCGACTGGACTTTATCGCCTACCACTGGCCTACAAGAAGTCCATGTTTAGTAGAAACTAGTTTTATTATATTAAGCAGTATGATATATGAAGTATAAGTCCATTTTAGGAACCATATATGAATAATCTCACTATAGATGGACTTATGTATTTTTTTGATAACTTTTCTATCCTTTTGTTTGAGACATATGGAATGACCCATCATTCTATCACATGATCTGCTAACACATCATGAATGACAGATTCAACTTCATTTCTTTAAGAGATGATGTGGAAATTGTCCAAATAATGACAAAAGGTGAGACTATAACAAAATCACGAAAGTATTTCTTCTAATTCCAATTTAATCAACTTTAGGGAAATGATCTTGAAAACCAAAAATGTTGTCCTAGAGCTCTTATATCTAATGAATCAGATGGTACCTTAGATCGTCACAAATTTATGGCTTTGTGATTGTTGGATTTTCAATAGCCATGTTCTCTACCACTCTCCATCAGAACATGATGGTTAGATTTCTCTTCCATATCCATATTTTCACCTATGTGGAATCCAAGTAATTAGTTTATTTGGGTAACCGTTAAGTTTCATACTTTTGTTATTAAAGATATTTTTTGGTATTCCTTTTTACGATTTGGGTTTCTATTAAAGAAACTTTCGAATAGTAAACCATTTATAACCCTGACGAATTTCGAGGGCGAAATTCATTTTAAGGGGGGTAGAATGTAACAGCCAGAGATTTTATGAAAAATATTCTTTTTAATTTCTTTAATGTCTTGTGTTTTATGCTACATCAAGATTACCTTGCGCTATATGCATCATCGTATTAGCTTGCAGTATACACAACAATATTCTTGGATCGTGTTACTCAAAATTTTGATAATAGTTATTCTACGAAACATTGTGTATAGATATATTAATATATATTCAATGTATAAATGAAATATGTCTTGATTATGTTATACAAAACAATGAAGGATTCTTTCACAGCATGCAACCCTGACTTGGCTTGCACTACACGCAATCACGGCCTTCCTCGATAGCGTGTGTTGTACGCAATACCGGGTTTTACTAAACAATGATATATTATTATAATATTATTATGAACTAGCCATTATGAATAGTAATAACTAAATTTTGAATCTAATAACATTATTATTCATCTTACACATTTTCTAAAACATGGAATAAGAACAAAATAAATTTTTCAGGTAAAATAATTATTTTTAAAAAAATGTAGTTTTACCGCCTTTTGATGGCGCAACCACTTTAAATCTAATTTTTGACATGTTTATAAGTTAAATTTGACAAAATATAATTCTTCTTTAAAATCAAGATATAAAAATTTACTTTGGAAAATTTTTTCATATTATTCGGATAACTTTCATATTTTAATGAATAGTAAAAACACGCTATATTTTAATTAAAACAATTGTTTTCATCGTAATACATTATGTGGTTAAATAATAATATTGAATGGTTCCAAATTATAAATAGAATATATTTTTACCATTTAATATAATTTATGTCATTATCCATGATCTTACATTAAATTCGTAGGTTAAATAAATTCAATCTTTGGTAATGTTTTAACTTTTAAAACCTATTTTCTTAAACAACGGGATTAATTTTAAATGAATTACTGCAACTTATGTGTTTTGAATTTTGAAAAATTTATTCCATACTTGGAATCAATGGGACCAAATTATGTTAATAGGTTGCTTTTAGTTTTTTGATATTATGAATAGAAACTACGGTAATTTTTTTATTTTGTACGGTTAAAGGTAAATAGGGTAATTCAAGGGTAAAAGAATATTATAATAATTCAAAATTACCTTGATACTTGTCCTAACCTTATTTTATGAGTAGTGGCCGACCATGGGCATCCTTTGGTCGATTTGGGGACCCCATGGATCCACTTATGAAATACAATGACACATTATATTAATCAATTTAATGTAAAGACAAAATTGACTTTACGAAAACACTTTTAGTAATTAATTTTTATTAGGGGTTATATCTATTATATTTTCGACTATAAATATTATTTGGAAAGCTAAAACGATTACATACATTATGGTATTTTTTTCATAATTTTTAGACATCAAATAAATTAAATTATTTATGACACAATAATGATGTAGTGTTTAACTCATTAATAAATGATATAAATAAATAAGATTAAAATGATTAAAATATCATCCAAAACCTGTCCAATTCCTATTGGATGATTTTATTTATAATATGAGTCATATTAGCTTCGGCATTAATGTGTTTTAGACCTCTTGAGACCGAATATAAGTTTATAATAAAATAACATTTTCACACATTCCTAAAGAGCCCCTCCACTCCCTTATAAAAGGAGACCACTTCTATGCAATTCCTCACACCTCTCCAGCCTTTTGGCTCGTAACAATTCTGCCCAACTAATCTCCCTACATCCCTAGACTCCCCCATGAAGCCTTACATTAGGCAGAAAACTCTCCATGAAGTCCTTTTGGTTCAAACCAAAGGAAGTTACCAAAATTAAAGGTAATAGTTTCTCTTAAGTTGTTTTCTTTTATTCTACTTCTCCAACCCCTAAACTCTTTTTAATCCTTCATTTTGTAACAACAAAAATATCCTAAATATACTAGAAATTTTTTATGAGAACTATTAAAACTAAACATACACACACCTCCACCTAATGGATGAATAACATAATGTTTCTATGATGGCAAACTAATGCCTCACGAAAAGATGATTGTTCAATTTTCTCCAACCGCCTCTCATGGTGGCCATTATGATGGCACTGTATTTATATATAATATATATTATGTTTATGATTTACTTATTCTTATTTATTACCTAATTATATCAAGCCTTTATAGTTTCCATAGTCGGTAAATACGATCATCTCATTTGAGGAAGTGCGGACTACCGCCCCCTCAAAGTGATGTGATTCGTTAATACCTTATGTGGGATGTATAAAGGATGTGGTTAATGATATTATATATGATATTATACTGGAATTATAATATACCTATGTATCATTATGTTTTAATTCCATTAAAATAAGAAATTGAAATGAAAGTAGTGTTCATGTGTACATACGGCTTACCGTCTCCATGAACGGTGCGTTTAATTTCTTACCTCCATATGTTATGTAGTATTATAAATGCTTGTATATTCTGGATATATAATAAATTTATTTGATATATAAATCATTATTTACATTTTTTAGGTAATTAAATCATGATAAAAGTAATAATAACATCAATAACAACAAGTCCAAACACGTACGATAAATAAGATTATTTTACCCAAAACCCTACTTTAACATTAATTTACATAAGAATGGGTAATATAAAGTCATAAGTGAACCATATATGTGATATGATAACAATGAATATGATTCTTTAATAAGTCAATGACATTATTTAAATCATCATACATGAGGTTCGGACACTAACGAAGCAAATTGGACCTAAGGTAAGGGAAATATCACAATCTCATTTTTATCCCAGATTGTTTATACTTTGGTATTAAATGGGGTGTATTATATCATCCACATAAATGTTTCCTAAATATGTAATATTATTTCCATCCACCTACAATTGTTTAAATCCAATTTTACCATTCTGTGAGTTTTTAGTAAAAGTTATGAAAGGAATCTTTTGTCGTTTTTTGTACGAGGTACTTTTTGACTTTTCCGACAAAAGTATGAGAAGAATGTTATTTTAACTTATACGACATGAATGGATTTTTAAAAAAAATTTCCAAGAATATTAATTTACAAGTTTTCAAGTTTATTTTTAATCAACTTCTTTTATTTAAAAAATGTATGACATGTTACGAAAGGAAAAATGTTTTTGAAGTAGAAAGTATATTTTTCTCAAGAATGGAGTTCAAGTGTTTTATAAAAATTAATTTCCATCTAAGATAATAAAGGCTTCTGTTTCTATCCCAATTATTACATTTATTTGATTATGTTGTGATGAAATTATATTTATGAATTCCTTTATCTTATATGAATTGTTTTATGATGTTACGATGTTTAAGATTCCCATTTTTATTACATGGGTTATGCAATGGTGTATGATTTATGATTGTGTGGAACACATAATAATGGTATCATTATGAGATGAGTGGGACCTATATATCCCTCCAATGCATTGGGTAAAGATTTTATATCTCATGAGATAGACATGGCTGAAACGGTAGGTTATACCGGTTCTGTGAAATAGGACTGAAACGGGGAGTGAACTCGGTTCAGAAAGGGACTTTGTCCACTAAGATAGTCTTGGAAATGAGTTTTTACTAATAAGAAATGATTTTATATGATTATGTGTGTATCCCACAAAGTTTCATATTTTATGTTATGATTATTGGGATTACATTTCACGACTATGATTTATCCCATGTTATTAAATTATGATCTCTTTTGCAGGTTAAGATTTCCAAAAGATATGTTCTTATGAATATGATGTGATTGATATTTCTTTTGTTTACCCTTACTGAGCATTTGAGCTCACCCTTTTATGTTTTCTTTTCCCTAGGACATAAAGAAAGGATTTAGGTTTAAAAAAATAAGATCTTTATGGGAGGTGTTGAAGATCTTTCACCACGATTAGACGATTATATTCCGAGTTTCCAAAGACACTAAACTATTACGGTCCTTGTGTGTGTGTTTTTGTTATGTACTAAGTATTCCGCAAAAGTAATGTAATTGTCTATGTATGTCAGGCGTTGGGTCTCTACGAAAAGCGTTAAAAATCAACACAAACATTTATAATAAATCTATTATATGAAAAGCTAATACATTGTCCATAAACCATGCATGGTATTAAAATAAAGCCTCAACAATAAAACATATAATAAACCGTTTAATATAATATGATATATTTGGTCATAATAAATCATCATCAATTATTCATAAAATCCAATGAATGATATTGACATAGATAAAAAAATATAAAAAAACCATTAACAAATTTAAGAGGAATACCCATTTTTATATTGAAATTATTTCAAAAAAGGCATGAAATTATAAACGTAATAATATTTGATGAAACTAATTTTTTTATGGTTTACTCATTCTATATAAGTTAATAAAAAGAAAATTTCCTCTATATTTTGTCAAAAAGATACTAAAGTAACTCATTTGGAAAATGAAAAAAAGATTACTATTAAAACATTTTATAAAAAATAAAATATGGGTAAAAATGAATATAAAAATATTATAATAAGGGTAAAAATATTATCAATTTTTTTTTGAAATATAGACAATGACGGTAGGTATTTCCATGTAAATAAATATATATAAACAATCTCAGAAAATAATGATCTATTAAGTGAACTATTACCTTGTACATCAATTTAGTTGAGGGTGAATTAACCTCGTAATGAATGTTTATGGAATGTTATGAAATTATACCATAACAATATCAATATTTATGATACCATATATGATACTCTTATATTCTTTTGATAATAATATTAAATTTTTCGTGTTGTTTCTTGTGTTAACAAATTAATTTTATTTTGTTTTTTTTCTCATGTATGATAGATTTATAATATATAAGATATATTTTCTTCATAAAAAAATATATTAAGTTCATAATAATTATATTAACTCAATATATATATATTTTATAATCATTATTTAATCGTTAACTAGGAAAATGAATTTCATCGTGTCATGGATATGGTATGTTGTATGCACGGATGCGCAATAGTGTCATTCACTTAATAGTAAAGTGGTTAGGAAATCGATGATATATTAATTATATATAATCAATTTCATGTCATTTGTTTATTTTTTCAATTATAGTCATCATTATATCGATCCAAATAAAGTAGTGATTAAAATAATTACAACACAATATGGGGACGGTAAAGCATACGTACGCATGCATAGTGATATTTGTTTTTAGTAGTATTTATAAAAGAAGGTATATTATTCTCCCATATTCATAATAACTTCTTAGCATGTAGATGATACTATATTTATTAATTCATTTTGAAGAAAATATAGGATGATGAAGTAGAAGAAGAAATAAACTTAAATGCAGTGGTAATCCAATTACATTTTCATTGGTGGAATTCATTTTTATATTAATTTAGGGACACTAGGTTTGTCCATTTTAGAATAATAGAACATCAAAAAAAATACAGAATAATTTTTAGAGTATAAATTGGTAGGTTATTATACTTATAAAAGATTAATGTGGTGTCAGGAAATGAGAGAGGATGTGTATTTTAATACGATAAGGGAGGGGAAATTTTGGAATCATTCAACATTTTAAATTAATATAAATTGATTTTTGATTTATGTTAGCTCACATATGAGTTATTTCAAAGATAATATGATCATTGGTCAAAAAAATCTGGACCAATATTTTTTAATAAAGTTTAGGTCACAATATTAACATTATATTTTGGCTTGAACCCTAAGTTAAACACTTTAACTCTTATAGAGACAACTTGAATATTCACTCTTTAGGATTAATATATTGACAATAATATTCCAAAATAACTAAAAATTGAACATCGTTGACAATTTTTACCTTATTATAGTTATATGGGAGTGTTTTATATTATTATCGATTTATTAAAATATTATTTATTTTAATTAATAATTTATATCAATTTTTATACTACACATTATTTATTTTATTTAATTGTTTTATAAATATGATAACATAAAACATAAAAATATAATATATCACTAACATATCTAGGTTGTTTATAAAATTAATTTATGCCATTAATTGTGTAAAAGTATATTTATTATAATATTTTGAATTTTTTTATAATTTAATTTATTCGACAATTACTGAATCATTATTATAAAATCTTTTATTTAAATTATTTATTATCTTACAATTAAAATTTAATTATCTCGATGAATAAAAATTTATTAAATTTAATGTGATGATTTACAATCATATTTTTATTTTGGATAACTATGTATTAAAAATTTAATAATTATTAAAAAACACGACTATGAAATTTCTAACATATCTATAAATAAAATATTAAAAAGGTCATATTCAAGCCCATGTGGCCTAAAAAGGTTATAATTTAGACCAAGAGATTATTTTGGACAATTCAACATTATACAATTAAATTACTACAAGTGTTAGGGTAACTTTATAATATTAAATTTGTAATATCCTAGGTATTATTAGAACAATACATTTTCATATCTATTAATATTTATGAATAAAATATTTTATCTACATTACAGGGACTCTTTTTCTAATAGAGTAATCGAAACCCTATAACAAGTTTCTCATAAATCTTATGTTGCACACAAAATTGAGTTATATCAAAAAAATAATACATTATTATTATTATTATTATTATTTTAAATAGTGGTTAACACCTATCCATTGTATTGGAGGGAATGAACAAAAATAACTAATATATTAATATATATGTTTGTTAAATTTTTTATATTATCCAATAAATTTAAGAGGCTTAAAATGAGAATGAATCCAATTTTAATCATGAAATACTCTAATATTTTAAAAAAGTCATTTTACTGCCTTCTAATGGAAAACACTATTTCCATCTAGTTTTCCCAATTTTATATCTAATTTTTTTAAAAAATAAACTTATTATTTATAAATGGGGCATTAAAATTTATTTTCGTTTATTTTAGGCATTTTTATGATAAAATTCATTTTAAAATGAATAGTGAAAAACATTGTATTTTAAGCAAAACCTGCATTTAAATATAATAAATTTATATATATAGATTGTCAAATTTATTGGATTTAAAGAATAAATTTATTTTTATTATGATTTAATACAATTTTTTTTCATTGGATGTAATTTCACATTGAAATTGGACATAAACACATGTCAATATTTTGATAGTTTTTTCTTTTTTAAAACACAATGTCATGTTTTGACAATAAAATAACATTTAAATTAATTACAACAATTTATATGTTTTGAATTTAGAAAAATGTATTATATATTTATAATAAAAAGGTAAAAATTGTGTAAATATGTACCTTAGAATTTTTTGGCATTGTGAATAGTAACGTCAATAATTATTTTTATTTACCATAGTTAATTGGGAAACCAAGTAAATAAGCATAAACAAAAAATAATATAATAATGTAAAACTATTATAAAACATGAATTAATCCTATTGGATTAGATATTTCAGACCATGATCATCCTTAGTCTTAGATGTTTACATTTTTGAGCCACATGGGTGTGAAAATAAAATTTTATAAAATTTAATTTAAAGAAAAAGGAAATATAACATCAAATTGTATATTTAATTATAAAAACTAATAAAGTGTTATTTTACTAATATATATGACTATAAATATTCATTTGAAATATAAAAGTATTTTATACAACATGATATTTTATTTATAATTTTTAGATATTAAATAAATAAATTTATTTATGACACAATGATGATGTAGTGATTACCTTATTAATGAATGATTCAAATAAATGAATTCATAAATATTAAAATAAATGTAATTTAAAAAATTTAATTCAGTATAGAAATATTTCGATTACATTTACATATTTTAGATGATTTAATGTCTATTTTTCTAAGTAATAAATTTGTTATGACTTTAACAAAAATCAATTACTAAATAGTGTCAAAATTGACAAAAATAATTTTTTAAAATAAAAACTACTTAATTAAATGATATAGCACTCCAAAAAAGATAATATTCAGAAAAATAACATATATAATGTTAAAATTGTTATTAATGATCCAATTTTTATTTTATTATCATTTTATAGTTACTATAGTAACCTTATATTTTAAAAATACTAGAAGACATGGTAAGAGTTAATTTTTTTTAACTAAGGGTTAATAATAAAAGATAAGGTTATATTTTTACATAAACTTATATAAAACCAATTTATTGAGATTATTTAGATACATAATCATCATATCAACTAAATTTATCTTTTTTGAGCAATTATAATTTGTAAAATAAATTTATAATAAAATAATATTTCAAGATATTCCTAAAGTGGCCCTCCTCCCTCTTATAAAAGGCCACCACCATTACACACATACTCACTCCTCTAAATAAATTTATCTCATCCAATTTATACTCAAATAATATATATAAATACCCCCTAATAATAATAATCCTTACCTTAGGAATAAGGCAATTCAAGATATCTTTTTTTCTCAGATCAAAAGATGTTACCCTATTTTGAGGTAACATCATTTCTAAAGATCATTTCCATTATTTTATTTATCTACTCCTCACGCACTTAATATTATATGATTACATAACAACACCCATATAATAAATATAATAGGATTTTTTATTAGTATTTTTCAAACTACACTTTTACACACCTCCCATTAATGGATACAAACATATTGTTTCTATGAACGGAGAACTACCGCTTTACGAAATGGTGATTGTACAATTTTATCCTACCACATCTCTCAATTTAAATTATGATGGAAATATATTTATATATTTATATATTATATTTATATTCTCTCTATTAATCAATAATTATTAATTATAGCATAATTTTATTCTTTCCAGGTTGTGTAAATATGATAATTTTGTTGAGGAATTGTGGACTATTTCCCCCTCAAGGAGATTTGACTCGTTCCCACTATACATGGAAAATATAAATGATAATTTTATTTAAACTATGATACATACATGAAATAAATATAATATTGTTATTATTATATACTTTTATATCATTTTGTTATTATCGTTTTAAAATGACAGAGAAATGAATGTAGCGTTCATGCGTACGTAAGACCTACAATCTCTATGAATGGTGCATTTAATTTCATATATCCATGTGTTATAGATACTATAAATACATATATTCTAGATATATATGATATATAAATCATGCATAATATTTAGGAGATGATGTAATTTTGACTACATGGATAATTCCTATCAAAACAAGTTCTTTTTCGACTAAATTACTGAATATCAAAAAAGGTCTGATATGAAATTAAATGAATGTGTAATTTGTATAACATCATAATAAGTTTTATAAAAGGAATGATAAACTTGAAATACGATTAAAAGAAAGATGAAATTAACCTATGTTTATTATTCTTAAACATAACAATTTTACATGACGAGTCTGACTCAAGGTAAAGGATTTCGTCTTAATCTCCTTTCAATAAAGAATTTCTTGTTAATATGCACCTTTATTCGTTTATAAGATGTTTACACAACATCTATGAAATTTCATATCCATATTTTATATATACTAATGTTATTTATTAAGCCATATATATTATAATATTAATGTTAAAAATGGTATAAGACACCTTGAACATTTAAAGTGTTAATTATCAAATATTTTTCTTCATGATATGAAATTACATATTTATTTATATGGGTATAAAATGAAAATAAAGAAAATTTTATTTCAATATTTAATTCAGTTAATTTTTTTCAAAAGTAATCTTTTTATATGAAGTGGTTTACTTTCTTTAAAAAACAAAAAAAATTATCGTATATAGCGACAACATCTTCTCTGCCGTCATAGATGATATTTGATAATTGGATTCCTCTATAATATGTAATGTATTTTAAAAAGAAAATAAATACCTTTATCATTTATTTGTGTATCTTGGTATTTAAAATGGGTTCTTAAATGAAAATGATATTTTAATATATAAATATTTTTTACATGGGATTAGAAGATATTTTAAAAAGGGTTTTGGGATGAACATGTTTTTGAGATAGTAATTGAGAATTATATGAAACAGTTGAGCTTATTATAGCTTATACGATGGTTTGATCCACATTATAGATCACAGGTGATCCCAACATTGCATAAAAAAAGGTTGAGCTCCATTATAGCTCACACGTGATCCCGAGACAACTTATATGAATAGTTGATCCCCATTATAAGTCATATGTGAGCCTGTTATAGCTTATATGAAGGGATGAGTTCCATTATAGTTCACAGTTGAGGCTGATATAACACATATGAAGGGTGATCCCCGTTAAATATCATTAATTTGGAGGTTGCCCGTATGGTTATTCCAATTTAATGGGATTTTAAAGGGTTTTATTTATATTATTCTAAAATTCACTAAAACGGGTTTCAATTTCATTCTATTAGTTCACTGTTTTTATTTGAGGAAATATTATAATTATTGTTCATGATAAAATGTTTTTTAATTCTATTAGAAAACATTAAATGAGTTACCATGTTTTAACTAGACTAATGGGTTTCTTTTTTATATGTACCTTACTAGTATTTTTATTCTCTTTCTATTTTTTTGAAATATTTTCTAAAGGGTTTTAGGATGGATAAGATAAAGGAATAAATCAAGAATAATATTATCAAGATAAAGAAATAATTTTTTTAAAGGGTTTCCATTGGTGGAAAAAGTGGATATTTAGTGTAACTATCCACATGCAATGTATATCTCTATTTTGTAATTGCTACGTCACATTTATCTAAAAATCTAACCCTAAAAAGTATCCTTAAATCTAATTCATGAATTAACTCAATATTAAATAATTTTGATATTTGGGGCCATATAATAATATTAATTTTTCATATATTTATCAGACATAAACTTAATTGTGGAAATCAAAATAGTACTAAATTTTACTATTCATATACCCAGAATATATATATTTAAATAATTTTGACTCACTAATTAAAATTTTGAAATCCATTTCTAAAAATTTAAATCATATTAGTTTATTTAATTAATTAAAAAATGGTCCAGATGATGGGGAAGAGAAAATGGGTCATTCAAGTTTAATGGTTATAAAGATTGAATCATTCATAAATAAAAAATAAATTTACAACTGATTACAATGAAAGAAATAGGATTATAAAAACATTTAGGTTTGATTTAAAACCATTATGTAATATAATATAACAATATAAATTATTTTTATGAAAATAGTTGTTTTTAATTAAAATTTTGAATTTTCACTATTCATATGAACATGAAGCTTATAAATAAATGAAAAAAAATTACCAAATAATATTTTATATTAAAATTAAAATTATGAACACAATTTTTTTAAAAATAGAATACTAAAGATTCAAAATTATGATTTTACGTAGGATGAACACTAAAGGGTAGTAAAACAGTTTTTATAAAAAAATATTGGGTTTTTATACAGTATTAGGTGTGTTATTATGCAATTACAAAAAAAATATTGGATGAATGTCAAAATATTACATTATATATATATAATATAAAATCATAATATGAATTATCTGTATGAGTTATAATATAATTGACTACGAATAATGTGACTAAATAGATCTTTGTTTAATCATGGTGTTGTTTTCATTGTAATGTATCAAAAAAATTAAATTTATTATAAAAGTATAAAATGATAATATCTTGAATTGATACATTTTATATTTATAAAAATGTTATATTGAGTAAATAATATTCATATGGTCTTAAAATAATTAATGAATTTTATATTCTATAATTATCTCAAATCATATATTGTAGTGTTATGGTAGACATCATGGTTTATTAAAGAACAAAATGATTGTAACTCCCCGACTATAGTTACCTAGAGTCGGTGCATTATTACATAACATTGGCATGATCACGAGAAAGATCAAGTCTCGAAAGACCGATTAGTTTAGTAGCCTTGGAATAACTAGATACATCCATAATTTTTTTACATTACATCATAAAAAAACATCTTGTCTTCATATACCCTCATACTATCCCTGCAGGTCATTCATAAATTACTTCTTCGTAATCCTGGGAAAAATAAAACATTGAAAGGGGTGAGCTCAGATGCTCAGTAAGGATAACATTATAGCAGAAGCTTTCATAAATAAGCATAAACACTTAAGGCAATTTATAACTAAAACAAAAGCCTTTTAAACTTGAACTTCAGCATAAAATGGCAAAGGTAAAATGAAATAATTCCATTTACTTACTCACATGGATATTCTACTAGTCGAATGATCACATGCAATATCAATAACCACATTCATAATGATGGAATGCATAATGCCAGACTATCATAACCACATAGCCAAGGCCTCGTGCCAAGACTACAAATAAGATTTTGCCAAGGCCTTGTGCCAAGACACTAGTTTGTCTCATGGGACCTACCGATGCATCGAGGAGCTATAGCGGGCTCCACCAGTCACTTATTAAGTCAAATGCATTCCTCATATGAATAGGTTTAAACATAAAATAAACATTCGTATTAAAACTAGCACACGAAATGTCAATACTTTAACGACAAACCATGAATGGTATAAAAATAGAACATCCACAGTCAAACATAACTCATTTGATACAATATGGAAGATTGTATTGTATCACATTAACCTCAATCATGAATAATGAAGGATGTTGACATAGATGAAAATAATCATCAAAACTATTTGAGGGAAATATCCCCCTTTTCTTGAAATCATTTAAAAGTCACACTATTTGTCAAGAAGCCATTTAAAAATAGATTTTTTTAATCAAAGTGTCCCATACCACTTTGAAACTTTTAAAAGGAGTTTTAATTTTAAAACATTAATGTCCATATAAATAAATCCTTAAAACTATTTTTAAAACATGGACATTAATGAGCAAGATATAGAAGAATAAGTCTTTAAAACATTTTAAAATGGTATTTTGGTTAGAGATTCTAACCAAAAGAGAGACACTTGAATACAAATATTTTAGGTAATCAAAAATTTGTAATATCATGAGAATAAAGGTATTCATGATATACTATGTCAAAGTACATTATATACACCACATAAAAGTGATTTGGTGTATATCAACAAAGAAGTCTCAGTTGAATGTAAATTGAGATGAAATCTCTCATAAAGGCCGTATCCTTAGGTTAAGGATAAATGAACGACATAATTATGTGTAAAAAAATATAAATACACTAAAAATGATTGAATATTCAGTGTAAAACAATCAAAGGATATTCACACATATTCTTGTAGAAACAACACCAAAGAATTGGATGTTTAACTCAACAAATGGTGAAAGAGTTAAAATTACTCTTATCAAATTCATATTAATGACTTGAGAATTATCAATGGAGTGATTATGTGTATCAAAATTATATCCACATAAAGGGGAGTGGAAATTATGACATAATCAAATGAATAGTGATTCCACACATAATCTTGGAGTAACATAATCAATTAAATATGCGTAAAGCCGAATGAGTGGAAATTGAAATCTCAAATTCCCTTATCGATTTGGTAACTTACGAAACAGACAACCATGAAATAAGGAACATACCATGACTATGTAAATACCCATAAATTAAATTATATTACACAATGAATACAATCATGGGAAGTACACATACACGACATGTAATAATTAAGTGGTGAACAATGGAATTCTCACGAAATTAAGAGCGAGATAAGAAACTCATTACCACGTTAATCAACTGAGTCGTATGGAAAAAAGTTAATAACCACAAAATTATTTACAGAATAACATGAATATAAAGATAATCATGATAATATATATCAAATGGCAGTACACAATACACCACTTTCAATAATTTAGTGGCGAACAATGGAAATCTCACGGAATTGAAAGTGAGATAAGAAAATCCCTTACCGATTAGGTAATGTACGAAACATACACCCATGAAAGAAGTATCATACCATGATGATGTAAATACCCATAAATTAATGTATATTACACAATGAATACAATAATGGGCAGTACACATACACCACATGCAATAATTAAGTGGTGATCAATGGAAATCTCACGAAATTAAAAGTGAGATAAGAAACCCCTTACCACGTTAATCAACTGAGTCGTATGGCCAAAAGTTAATAACCACCAAATTATTTATAGAATAACATGAATATAAATAGAATCATGAATATATATCAAATGGCAGTACACAATACACCACTTTCAATAATTTACTGGTGAAAAATGGAAATCTCACGGAATTGAAAGTGAGATAAGAAAATCCCTTACTTTGTACTTTTTCCTTGGTCGATGGTAGGTTTACCTCCTGTATAATGGTGAAATAATTGTTATTGAATTATACAAGAATAATTTACTTTAATATGATATCATATATGATCTTTTAACATTGATTTGTTAATAATATCTTAGAATTATCATCATTTCGGGTGTTAACGGGTTCATTTTACTTTATATTCTTTGTTATGTGAGCCATATTCATTATTAATGGGATGTATATTATTCATATCCAGAATGATATCAAGTCCTTAGATACTATTTTTAAATCATCAAATGATAATTATACTTTAATGGATATGATGGACAATGAATCTCATCGCGTTCGTGGAGACGGTAGTCCGTACATACGCACGAGCGACAATATCATTCTTTTGATTTTAAAATAATATATAATTGGATTTTATATAATATATACAGAATCATTATCATGTTATATTTAAGGTGGGGTGGGTCGAAAACAACTCAACCAATAGAATTTAGACAGGTTTGGGTACTTATATTAACCTTATCTTTAAGTATTAACTCTAAGTTAATTAGTTTCACTTTTACAATGTCTCTTTGTATTTTTATATTATATGGTTAATAAACGTACCATATACATACAAGCGACCCCCAAGTGGTCCATTAATGATACACCTATCATGATATAAGTCTCTTGTCCGAACCTTAGATTTTTAGGAATTTAATATCAATTAATAATATAATATTTGTTTTAAAAACTCTTTTATGTCAATTTTGACACTATTCAATAGTTGATTTTTGTGAAACTCATAACAGAATTATTACATCTAAAAAGGTCAATTAAATCATTACTAATATATCATATTATTCTAGAAAATTATTTTAATTCATTAAAAGTTTAATATTATATTTATTTTGGTATTTTTTATATCAATTAATTTGATTTTTCACTATTATAGTAATTACTACATCATCATTGTGTCATAAATAAATTAAATTATTTATTTTCTAAAAAATATAAATAAAATATAATAATGTAGTAAATCTTTTTATCTTTCTAAGGAATATTTATAATCTAAAATCCAACATATATAACCCTATGTAACAATTGTTTTGCTAAAAGATATATGCTTGTGTCATTTTTGTATTCATTTTAACTTAATTAAAATAAAGTGTCATTATCACTTACAAGTGGATCCATGGGGTCCCAAAATCGACCCAAAGATGTCCATGGTCGACCATGTATCAACCAATAGGGTTAAGACACGTTTTAGGGTAATTTATTATTATTATAATATTATTTTTTAACCCTTATTTACCGGATTTACCCTTAACCATGGTAAATAAAATATTTACCGCAGTAATTATTCAAAATGTCTAAAAATAAAAGTTACCTATTTACACAATTTGAACATCCTGATTCCAAAAATGGAATCCATTTTCCTAAATGAAAAACACAGAAGTGGCAGAAATTAATTTAATATTAATTGCCTCTGTCAAAACAAAAAACGTGTTTTTAAGAGATAATAACTATCAAAAGATTGACACTTGTTTATGTTCGGTATAATTGTAAAATTATTTCCAATGACAAACATTATATTAAATGGTAAAAATATATTCTAAATATACTTTAAAACTACTAAAATTCATAATTTATCATTATGAATTATTTTGATTAAAAAAGTTGTTTTTAATTAAAATTTAGTAATTTTCATTATTCATCAAAATATGAAAGTTATCCGAAATGTACCAAAATTTCACCTTAGGCTAAATTTGATATTCCGAATCCAAAAATGAAGTCCATTTTGAGAGATAGAATTTATAAAATTTCAAAAAGTAGGTATTACTATTCATAACGGCTAGTTTGATTGGTTACGGTGTGTTAAAATCTCAAAGTTGTGTACAATGCACGCCATTGCATTATTCGAAAGGAAACATACCGAGGAAACTTGTGGTGTTACATTCTCCCCTCCTTAAATAAATTGAGTCCTCGCAATTTTTAAAATTTTTCTTGGGAATATAATGGAAAGTCCCACATTGGAAAAAGATCCAATAAAACTATCACTTTAAAAGAAAGAAAGAGAGGTATAAGGGTCATCCAAGATAACCCATACTAGGATTTCATGTAAGAAAACATGGATATGGATGATAAACTAAGTGTCATGTTATGATGGAGAGGGATAGAAATCATGATCAGGAGAAAGTTAACAATGAGAAACCCACAAACTTGTGTTGGGACAAACGACCATTGGTCTCCTAGTAGGAAAGTAAACAGACAACATTTTTTTAAAGTTACATTACATAAGGAAGAGGAATTCATTTATGATATTGACTACGAAAATTATGAGATATACTTACATTTTAAGTAAATTTTCATTCTTTAATAAATTTCCACCACTAACTCAATTTTTTTTAAACGATGAGTATTCAAGAAGACTTGGTCACACTGGAAGAGCTAGAATATACTTCTATAGAATCACATGATCCATGCAGGATAAACCATATATTTACATTATCTTTGAAGATTAATCAAAACCAAAATGGTTAGTGAATGATCTAATGATCCCCCAAAAGGACATTCATTGAGATAAATATGTACTAATCTTAATTTCAAAAATTAAACCAACAATACCCCTAAGTTAAATAGATACCATTCAATAACCAATTGTCCTTAAAATACTTTAATATAATCCAAACTAATATTGAAACCCAAAACATAGAAGAATTTGATTATGTAGTCTCCCATGTTACATTGTATCTCCAAATGACATCAAATACTCTTAAAGTCACATACTTAAAAGTAATTAACATCATCACATATTCTCTGTTATAGGTTAATCATTTCCATAAATAACCCAAATCACTATAAATCAACAACAAAAACGTATATAAAAATCCACCATTACTCTACAAATGAAACCTCATTGTATTCTATTTTCCTTGGGCATATAGTGTTCCTAACAAAACAAACATCTTCCAAAATAACATTTATCACTTAATCACCAAATCATTTTCCTCTACCAAGGGTATTCATTTGATAAGACATAAGAACCCAAATCATCTTATTATTGATCAATAAAATCATTTAACAAAAAAAATAGTCACACTAACCAGGGACTTCACGTAGTCCAGCGGTAGGCGATAAATCCCAATCGCACTTTGGTTGTGGGTTCGATTCCCGCAGCTTTGTCCGACGCGACGGGTTGTCACACGGTCTATGTGTTGTCCTTTTTCAAAAACTATATTTTATAATATTACCAAAATGAGATAAATTCCTCAAAATAACATAATTTAACCACAAATGTTATATCATACTTTGCATTTTCATCCCAAATTATAATAACTTATCATTTTCTCAAACCCCAATTATCATATAAAACCAAATGTTTATTTATACCTATATCCACAAGAGAAGAGAAAATTCTTCCTCAAATATCATTCTCACATGGAAAACAGCGGGGTTACAAATACAAGAGAAAATTATTCCAAAGTAAACCCATCAACAAGGAGTGCTAATACTTTTTAAATTTTTCTCCAACCATTTATTTCCACATAGCTTCTTCTTTGACCAAGAAAATATTATATAGAATGGGACATTAACTCGGGTAATGACCAGGTCCCCTACATTTATGGAAAATGACTGTAAATGGACTCTTGGGACCATTTTTATCTTCTTCCATAGTACTCTTCATTTTTCTTCGGCAATTCTTCACTTTATGTCCTTCCTTCCCGCACGTAAAACATTTCGTTGTCCCATTGAGACACTTTCCTGGGTGTCTCTTTCCACATTTCCTGTATGTTTAAAATTGAGCTTTCTTTTCTCCATGGTCTCCATTGCTGGAGATCTTATCATTTATCACCTTTCTCTTCCTTGTTGAGTCTGGGAGTTGGTTAATATATATGTTGTTGATCATATTTTTGGAAAACGGATTTGGCATAAAGACGATATCTTTTACGCCTATCAACATTTCATTTTGTTTCTCATTGCCACCACTGTTCCCACCTTGTACATCATTCTCAAAGTCACTATGACTTCCTTGGAATCCAGCCATTGACTAAAACCAGAAAGCATTGTGTGAGTAATAGTAGTCGTAAAATCATTTAGAGATTAAAATGTCACCATATTCTCAATTTGAAACATATTAGGATTAACCAAGGTCATTTACTCTCATCTTATGTATATATTACTTAAATCAGTTTGTAAAGAAAATGTAAATTATCCTATGCATATCACCCGGGAGTGTCGTAACCAAGAGTGCAGCAAGGCCCGTTGTCGTGCACCAGTTCCCCTTCGAGTCTAGCTCAAAGCGGTGTTTTCGGGTTTTACCCCTAGGTACATCTGTGCTAGAGCCGCCTCTACCTGCTCGTATACAGACAGGGATGTATTGCTCAGAAAACTCACAAAATCTCCACAATACCAAAATTCTAGGAAGTTCTTTTATACTAATCCTCAAAGTTCATCTTAGGTCTACGTGCTCTAATCAGAGTTTATATAAATCTAGCTACAAAGGTTTGTACTAAACTTTCTCTGATACCAACTGTAACTCCCCGACCCTATTTACCTAGAGTCGGTGCATTATTACATAACATTGGCATGATCACGAGAAAGATCAAGTCTCGAAAGACAGATCAGTTTAGTAGCCTTGGAATAACTAGATACATCCATAATTTTTTTACATTACATCATAAAAAAAACATCTTGTCTTCATATCCCCTCATACTATCCCTGCAGGTCATTCATAAATTACTTCTTCGTAATCCTGGGAAAAATAAAACATTGAAAGGGGTGAGCTCAGATGCTCAGTAAGGATAACATTATAGCAGACACTTTCATAAATAAGTATAAACACTTAAGGCAATTTATAACTAAAACAAAAGCCTTTTAAACTTGAACTTCAACATAAAATGGAAAAGGTAAAATGAAATAATGCCATTTACTTACTCACATGGATATTCTACTAGTCGAATGATCACATGCAATATCAATAACCACATTCATAATGATGGAATGCATAATGCCAGACTATCATAACCACATAGCCAAGGCCTCGTTCCAAGACTACAAATAAGATTTTGCCAAGGCCTTGTGCCAAGACACTAGTTTGTCTCATGAGACCTACCGATGCATCAAAGAGATATAGCGGGCTCCACCCGTCACTTATTAAGTCCAATGCATTCCTTATATGAATAGGTTTAATCATAAAATTAACATTCGTATTAAAAATAGCACACGAAATGTCAATACATTAACCACAAACCATGAATGGTATAAAAATAGAACATCCACAGTCAAACATAACTCATTTGATACAATATGGAAGATTGTATTGTATCACATTAACCTCAATCATGAATAATGAAGGATGTTGACATAGATGAAAATAATCATCAAAACTATTTGAGGGAAATATCCCCCTTTTCTTAAAATCATTTAAAAGTCACACTATTTGTCAAGAAGCCATTTAAAAATAGATTTTTTGAATCAAAGTGTCCCATACCACTTTGAAACTTTTAAAAGGAGTTTTAATTTTAAAACTTTAATGTCCATATAAATAAATCCTTAAAACTATTTTTAAAACATGGACATTAATGAGCAAGATATAGAAGAATAAGTCTTTAAAAAATTTTAAAATGGTATTTTGGTTAGAGATTCTAACCAAAAGAGAGACACTGGAATACAAATATTTGAGGTAATAAAAAATTTGTAATATCATGAGAATAAAGGTATTCATGATATACTATGTCAAAGTACATTATATACACCACATAAAAGTGATTTGGTGTATATCAACAAAGAAGTCTCAGTTGAATGTAAATTGAGATGAAATCTCTCATAAAGGCCGTATCCTTAGGATAAGGATAAATCAACGACATAATTATGTGTGAAAAAAATATAAATACACTAAATATGATTGAATATTCAGTGTAAAACAATCAAAGGATATTCACACATATTCTTGTAGAAACAACACCAACGAATTGGATGTTTAACTCAACAAATGGTGAAAGAGTTAAAATTACTCTTATCAAATTCATATTAATGACTTGAGAATTATCAATGGAGTGATTATGTGTATCAAAAGTATATCCACAGGAAGGGGAGTGGAAATTATGACATAATCAAATGAATAGTGATTCCACACATAATCTTGGAGAAACATAATCAATGAAATATTCGTAAAGCCGAATGAGTGGAAATTGAAATCTAAAATTCCCTTATCGATTTGGTATCTTACGAAACAAACAACCATGAAATAAGGAACATACCATGACTATGTAAATAACCATAAATTAAATTATATTACACAATGAATACAATCATGGGCAGTACACATACACCACATGTAATAATTAAGTGGTGAACAATGGAATTCTCACGAAATTAAGAGCGAGATAAGAAACTCCTTACCACGTTAATCAACTGAGTCGTATGGCCAAAAGTTAATAACCACCAAATTATTTACAGAATAATATGAATATAAAGTTAATCATGATAATATATATCAAATGGCAGTACACAATACACCACTTTCAATAATTTAGTGGCGAACAATGGGAATCTCACGGAATTGAAAGTGAGATAAGAAAATCCCTTACCGATTAGGTAACATACGAAACATACACCCATGAAAGAAGTATCATACCATGATGATGTAAATACCCATAAATTAAAGTATATTACACAATGAATACAATCATGGGAAATACACATACACCACATGCAATAATTAAGTGGTGATCAATGGAAATCTCACGAAATTAAAAGTGAGATAAGAAACCCCTTACCACGTTAATCAACTGAGTCGTATGGCCAAAAGTTAATAACCACCAAATGATTTATAGAATAACATGAATATAAATATAATCATGAATATATATCAATTGTCAGTACACAATACACCACTTTCAATAATTTAGTGGCGAAAAATGGAAATCTCACAGAATTGAAAGTGAGATAAGAAAATCCCATACTTTGTACTTTTTCCTTGGTCGATGGTAGGTTTACCTCCTGTATAATGGTGAAATAATTGTTATTCAATTATACAAAAATAATTTACTTTAATATGATATCATATATGATCTTTTAACATTGATTTGTTAATAATATCTTATAATTATCTTCATTTCGGGTGTTAACGGGTTCATTTTACTTTATATTCTTTGTTATGTGAGCAATATTCGTTATTAATGGGATGTATATTATTCATATCTAGAATGATATCAAGTACTTAGATACTATTTTTAAATCATCAAATGATAATTATACTTGAATGGATATGATGGACAATGAATCTCATCGCGTTCGTGGAGACGGTAGTCCGTACATACGCACGAGCGACAATATCATTCTTTTGATATTAAAATAATATATAATTGGATTTTATATCATATATACAGAATAATTATCATGTTATATTTATTATTTACATGATTTAAACTTCATTATTATACCCATCCAAATAATAATATATTGAATAACAATTACACCACGACGTGGAGACGGTAAGCCGTACGTACGCACGTATGGTGACATGTTATTCAAAGGATGGATAGAATATTGAATATGGTTGTACCATATTTATAATAACATCACAGTATATATATGATACTAGAGTTATTATTTTATAATGGAAATAACAAAGAAAGAGGAAGTGGAAGAAGAAAGGAACTTGAAAAGGGGTGGTGAAAACATTACCGCTTCTTCGGGTTCTTCCTTTTGATTTGATCAAAAGGGATCCTTAGGTTGGCTTTCGGATCAAACTAAGGCCTCTAGGTTGTAGTGAGGGAATTTGAGATAGTATTTGGGCAGGGTTTGGCCGATCCAAAGGGCTTTGAAGGTGTGAAAAAAAATGAGAAGGAGGAGTTCCCTTTTATAAGAGGGGTGAGGGGCACCTTTAGAAAAGCTAGAGATATTAGTTTATAATAAATTCATTTTAAGTTTCCAATGCCTCCAAAGTTGACTATTCAAAGGTTAAGGTGGGGATGGGTCGAAAAAAACTCAACCAATAGAATTTATACAGGTTTGGGTACTTATATTAACCTTATCATTAAGTATTAACTCTAAGTTAATTAGTTTCACTTTTACAATGTCTCTTTGTATTTTTATATTATATGGTTAATAAACTTACCATATACATACAAGAGACCCCCAAGTGGTCCATTAATGATACCACTATCATGATATAAGTCTCTTGGCCGAACCTTAGATTTTTAGGAATTTAATATCAATTAATAATATAATATTTGTTTTAAAAACACTTTTATGTCAATTTTGACACTATTCAATAGTTGATTTTTGTGAAACTCATAACAGATTGATTACTTCGAAAAGAGTAAATTAAATCAATACTAATATATCATATTATCCTAGAAAATTATTTTAATTCATTAAAAGTCTCATATTATATTTATTTTGGTATTTTTAATATCAATTATTTTGATTTTTCACTATTATAGTAATTACTGCATCATCATTGTGTCAAAAATAAATTAAATTATTTAATGTCTAAAAAATATAAATAAAATATAATTATGTAGGAAATAGTTTTATCTTTCTAATGAATATTTATAATCTAAAATACAACATATATAACCCTATGTAACAATTGTTTTGCTAAAAGATATATGCTTGTGTCATTTTTGTATTCATTTTAACTTAATTAAAATAAAGTTTCATTATCACTTACAAGTGGATCCATGGGGTCCCAAAATCGACCCAAGGATGTCCATGGTCGACCATGTATCAACCAATAGGGTTAAGACACGTTTTAGGGTAATTTATTATTATTATAATATTATTTTTTTAACCCTTATTATCGGATTTACCCTTAACCATGGTAAATAAAATATTTATCGCAGTAATTATTCAAAATGTCTAAAAATAAAAGTTACCTATTTACATAATTTGAACATCCTGATTCCAAATATGGAATCCATTTTCCTAAATTCAAAACACAGAATTGGCAGAAATTAATTTAAAATTAATTCCCGCTGTCAAAACAAAAAGCGTGTTTTTAAGAGATAATAACTATCAAAAGATTGACACTTGTTTATGTTCGGTTTTATTGTAAAATTATGTCCAATGACAAACATTATATTAAATGGTAAAAATATATTCTAAATATACATTAAAACTACTAAAACTCATAATTTATCATTATTAATTATTTTGATTAGAAAAGTTGTTTTTAATTAAAATTTAGTATTTTTTCACTATTCATCAAAATATGAAAGTTATCCGAAATGTACCAAAATTTCACCTTAGGCTAAATTCGATATTCCGAATCCAAAATGAATTCCATTTTGAGAGATAGAATATATAAAATTTCAAAAAGTAGGTATTACTATTCATAACGGCTAGTTTGATTGGTTACGGTGTGTTAAAATCTCGATGTTGTGTACAATGCACGCCATTGCATTATTCGAAAGGAAACATACCGAGGAAACTTGGGGTGTTACAATGATACCATAGAATAAGTATAAATGTCCATTTATAATAATTTTTTTGAAATAATGTTCTATTTAATGTATTATAAATATTTTTTATTCAATACTGGATGTTCATGGGGAATAATGTTTTGAAGGAAATAAAATACGTTGAACCTGAGAAAGTGATATTAATCATTTTTAGGAATAACCATTAAAAATATTAAATTTTTCATGATTTATCAGGATTTTTAATTACTATAAATATATTATATAATATTTTACAATGTTTAAAAAATATTTAATGAAACTAAACAATAATTTATTGATGAATTAGTGAAAAGAAAAATTTTCATGAGGGACTTTATAACTAGTGAAAAGAGTAACATCATTTGTAAAATGGAATGTTCCAATACTTGGGGTTTGATTTAATTTATATATATATATAGTAGGTATGTCAACTTTACTCTATAATGGTGATGATTTCGTAGTGTTGGTATTGAGACAATAGAGGCTATAAGAGAATACCTATTATATACCTAATATAGAAAGGGTTCGTATTTTGTTGTCTATAATGATCTAGACACACTACAAATATTAATTGAACCTTATTATTTATAAGAATAACATAATGTAGATTGATGATGATGTTATGTATTCATTTCAAAAAACTTCAATAGTTGTGAAATTCATTGTTTATATTTAATAAGATTAATAAGAGATAATAATAATTTATAAAATTTTTATGGAGTGACAAAAGTAAATACACATAGTGGTAGTTCCTTAAAACATGGGCCGCATAACGGTAGTTTACCTATTTCCACTTGGTTGAATGGAGAATATTGGATAATATAGTTGTAGCACAATCATATCTAATTTATATTAAATATAAATATTGATGTACTAGAAGAGGCTTATAGAGAACACATTTTTGTTGAAATGGCATATCCACATGAATGAATAACGTGAAAACACTGATGGTAAACTGAAAATAATATAAAAAATCACACATGAAAAAATTTAATGGATGATAAATCCATAGAAGACTGATGTGGGGAATAATAAATGTTTACCTTTAAGGAGAGATCACATAAGGTCATTCTTGAAACGTCTTTGAGAATACCAAAATAAACATAGTGAAGACGAGAATAAGCCAAGAGATTTATAAAATAGATGAAAATAGAGGTTATTGAAAATTGAAAAAAACCTATGATTTAGCCACAATGAATTTAAAAGTATCCTTGATGTATAGAAATTTATTTAAGAGAAGGTAATATGATCCTTCAATCTTATAGCTCTCTCCAATTTAAGGATTCAAAGTATAAAGAAGTAATCCTACCAGATGATGAGAAGTAGATAATGGTTATTGATATTAATAGATAAAAATGTGGTGTGAGGAGTATGATTCATAAAATATCAATGTGTTTCAAAAATTATGCTACATGATACTATGTTTGTCACTTAATGTAAAATAAATCATAACAATTTTAGGTTCACTTTTCATCACAATGGAGCTTCCATAAAGGAGTTATAAATAAAAATTATAGAATCTATTTGAAGAATAATGTATTAGTGATGTAAGTGGATTTTTGATAATAAACAAATGATGGAGATAAATCATTGATAGATTTCTTATGGACAAGAATACAATAAGATACTTTACAAAAATTGACGATGATTGACATTTGATAAGCTGTCATGAATATTTAACATTTGTATTACATTTTATTTTAATGTTGATCAACATTAACATAAATATGGAGTTCTAGGATAATTAGTAGAGATTAATTAAAAATAATTATTATATTTAACTTAATAATTACCAAAAATATGAAGTAGGTTACTAATTTAAAGATATGTTATAGATCCAATTTTGAATCAGGTTTTAAAGGTGTGTCTCATTGGAGATGAAGAATATAATTTAAAAAGGATTTTACAAATTCAAAAGTAATAGAATATACTCTTTCTATTGGGAATAATGAATACAAGGAAAATATTGAGGGTGAATCATAAAATGAGTTATATGATGATGATGATTGGAAGATAGATCAGTAAATTATACGAATAAAATTTGATGAAGTAAAACCAAAAGTTTTGTAGTAACACACTATAAGGAATGTGGAAGCTGTTGATAGAATGAAATGAGTTGAACTAATCTGACGATATATCCATTATATGATAGGTGGAATCATAATATACCTAATTATATAAGATTGTATGATGATTCTCTAGAATATTAAGTGAAAATAGAAATGACCTCAGTCTAGATTAATGGAAGATACAGAAATAAAATGATATTCTGAGATACTGTATTCCAAATATATATTTCTTAACAATGTAGGATAAAATAATTATTTAATATTGAATGAGAATTATAAACACAGAATTGATTTTGATGTTTTAATGTTTGTTATTCATTAAGTGTATATATGATAATAGTGTAATTATATATTTAGTATTTATATATTATTGGAATTCATGTTTAAAAATATATTTTAGATAACATTTATGTACATTCAAATATAATATGATGACAATAAACGGTATCATAAATGATTCAAAATTTTGAAAAGAAATATCATGATTTTTGGTTATATTTTTGGTAGAGTGAAGTATTTTTTACACTGATTTTTCTGAAGGTTTTGAAAAAGACATTCACTGATATTATCGAAATCATTGAAATTGGTGGACTGAAGTCTTTGCATCGGTGGGATTTTGAAATTTAGTGCATGTTTTTCCTACATTTATGGAATATTTCTGGGTAATATAAAATTATAATTTATTCAAGAAAGAATATTAATGAGACTAAGATGATATTAATATATTCAACTTTAAAATGTAGAAGGTAAATTTGATGAATTTTTTCTGATGATCACCTGGGTTGAATAATTTACAACAATGTAAATATTTTTCTGAATAAAGAATGTTGTTTTTTTGTAATTTGGGAAACTAGAATCTAGTTATCGAGGACAACATCCAATTTCTACCTCTTGATGTTTTATAAATTGATGTAATTTATGTTGAGATATTTTTAAGTTATATTTCAGGATGATATAGAACAAAATCAGCATGCGTATAGTAGTAAGAGGTTATTATTCATTAGGATTAGAAAAAATTTATTGAGTAAAAAGTTATTTTAATTTTTGAAGATGCATCCCATAGGTGAAGGCTGATCTTACTCATGGAGTTCATGGAGGAACCTTTTATAATTAAGAGGCATTAATATTAAATATTCACCTATATAATATTTTATGGATTCCCTAGTATAATATTGTGATGTTGAAGGAGAGTGATATGAATAGTGGGTCGTAACTGATTTGAACACATAATACATGTAATCTATGAAAGTATTATAATTTGAAAATATATGAAGTGGAATTATAACCAAACCTTGCAAGGTTTTGGTTTCCCATATTAAGATTAAAGCATATAAAAATATATTCGTCCTTTTCATCCATTCAATATTGGCATTTAAAGCATCAGTTACTATTTAGGATGCCTTTTGATATCCATAAAACCTTAAAAATATAGCATTTTATGTAACGCCCCGACCCTAATTACCTAGAGTCGGTGCATTATTACATAACATTGGCATGATCACGAGAAAGATCAAGTCTCGAAAGACCGATTAGTTTAGTAGCCTTGAAATAACTAGATACATCCATAAATTTTACATTACATAAAAAAACATCTTGTCTTCATATCCCCTCATACTATCCCTGCAGGTCATTCATAAATTACTTCTTCATAATCCTGGAAAAAAAATAAAACATTGAAAGGGGTGAGCTCAGATGCTCAGTAAGGATAACATTATAGCAGAAGCTTTCATAAATAAGCATAAACACTTAAGGCAATTTATAACTAAAACAAAAGCCTTTTAAACTTCAACTTCAGCATAAAATGGAAAAGGTAAAATGAAATAATGCCATTTACTTATTCACATGGATATTCTACTAGTCGAATGATCACATGCAATTTCAATAACCACTTTCATAATGATGGAATTCATAATGCCAGTCTATCATAACCACATAGCCAAGGCCTCGTGCCAAGACTACAAATAAGATTTTTGCCAAGGCCTTGTGCCAAGACACTAGTTTGTCTCATGAGACCTATCGATGCATCGAGGAGCTATAGAGGGCTCCACCCGTCAATTATTAAGTCCAATGCATTCCTCGTATGAATAGGTTTAAACATAAAATAAACATTCGTATTAAAACTAGCACACGAAATGCCAATACTTTAACCACAAACCATGAATGGTATAAAAATAGAACATCCATAGTCAAACATAACTCATTTGATACAATATGGAAGATTGTATTGTATCACATTAACCTCAATCATGAATAATGAAGGATGTTGACATAGATGAAAATAATCATCAAAACTATTTGAGGGAAATATCCCCCTTTTCTTGAAATCATTTAAAAGTCACACTATTTGTCAAAAAGCCATTTAAAAATAGTTTTTTTTGAATCAAAGTGTCCCATACCACTTTGAAACTTTTAAAAGGAGTTTTAAATTTAAAACTTTAATATCCATATAAATAAATCCTTAAAACCATTTTTAAAACATGTACATTAATGAGCAAGATATAGAAGAATAAGTCTTTAAAACATTTTAAAATGGTATTTTGGTTTGAGATTCTAACCAAAAGAGAGACACTGGAATACTATGTCAAAGTACATTATATACACCACATAAAAGTGATTTGGTGTATATCAACAAAGAAGTCTCAGTTGAATGTAAATTGAGATGAAATCTCTCATAAAGGTTGTATCCTTAGGTTAAGGATAAATCGAAGACATAATTATGTGTGAAAAAAATATAAATACCCTATATATGATTGAATATTCAGTGTAAAACAATCAAAGGATATTCACACATATTCTTGTAGAAACAACACCAACGAATTGGATGTTTAACTCAACAAATGGTGAAAGAGGTAAAATTACTCTTATCAAATTCATATTAATGACTTGAGAATTATAAATGGAGTGATTATGTGTATCAAAATTATATCCACAGGAAGGGGAGTGGAAAGTATGACATAATCAAATGAATAGTTATTCCACACATAATCTTGGAGTAACATAATCAATGAAATATGCATAAAGCCGAATGAGTGGAAATTGAAATCTCAAATTCCCTTATCGATTTGGTAACATACGAAACAAACAGCCATGAAATAAGGATCATACCATGATTATGTAAATACCAGTAAATTAAAGTATATTACACAATGAATACAATCATGGGCAGTACACATACACCACATGTAATAATTAAGTGGTGAACAATGGAATTCTTACGAAATTAAGAGCGAGATAAGAAACTCCTTACCACGTTAATCAACTGAGTCGTATGGCCAAAAGTTAATAACCACCAAATGATTTACAGAATAACATGAATATAAAGATAATCATGATAATATATATCAAATGGCGGTACACAATACACCACTTTCAATAATTTAGTGGCGAACAATGGAAATCTCACGGAATTGAAAGTGAGATAAGAAAATCCCTTACTTGTACTTTTTCCTTGGTCGATGGTAGGTTTAACTCCTGTATAATGGTGAAATAATTGTTATTGAATAATACAAGAATCATTTACTTTAATATGATATCATATATGATCTTTTAACATTGATTTGTTAATAATATCTTAGAATTATAGTTATTTCGGGTGTTAACGGGTTCATTTTACTTTATATTCTTTGTTATGTGAGCCATATTTGTTATTAATGGGATGTATATTATTCATATTCAGAATGATATCAATTCCTTAGATACTATTTTTAAATCATCAAATTATAATTATACTTGAATGGATATGATAGACAATGAATCTCATCGCGTTCGTGGAGACGGTAGACCGCACATACGCACGAGCGACAATATCATTCTTTTTATATTAAAATAATATATAATTGGATTTTATATCATATATACAGAATCATTATCATGTTATATTTATTATTTACATGAGTTACACATCATTATTATACCCATCCAAATAATAATATATTGAATAACAATTACACCACGACGTGGAGACGGTAAACCGTACGTACACACGTATGGTGACATGTTATTTAAAGGATGGATAGAATACTGAATATGGTTGTACCATATTTATAATAACATCCCAGTATATATATGATACTAGAGTTATTATTTTATAATGGTAATAACAATTAAAGAGGAAGTGGAAGAAGAAAGGAACTTAAAAACGGGTGGTGAAAACATTACCTCTTCTTCGGGTTCTTCATTTTGATTTGATCAAAAGGGCTCCTTAGGTTGGCTTTCTGATCAAACTAAGGCCTCTAGGTTATAGTGAGGGAAGTTGGGAGAGTATTTGGGCAGAGTTTGGCCCAACAAAAAGGCTTTGAAGGTGTGAAGAAATGAGAAGGAGGAGTGCCTTTTTATAAGAGGGGTGAGGGGCACCTTTGGAAAAGCTAGAAATATTAATTTATAATAAATTCATATTCAGTTTCTAATGGCTCCAAAGTTGACTATTCAAAGGTCAATGTGGGGATAGGTCTAAAACACCTCATCCATGAGAATTTAGACAGTTTTGGGTACTTATATTAGCCTTATCTTTAAGTATTAACTCCAAGTTAATTAGTTTCACTTTTACAATGTCTTTTTGTATTTTTATATAATATGGTTAATAAACTTACTATATACATCCAAGAGACCCCCAAGTGGTCCATTAATGATGAACCTATCATGATATAAGTCTCTTGGCCGAACCTTGGATTATTAAGAATTTAATATCAATTAATAATATAATATTTGTTTTAAGAACTCTTTTATGTCAATTTTGACACTATTCAATAGTTGATTTTTGTGAAACTCATAACAGATCTATTACTTCGAAAAAGTCAATTAAATCAATCCTAATATATCATATTTTCCTAGAAAATTAGTTTAATTTATTAAAAGTTTCATATTATATTTATTTGGGTATTTATAATATCAATTATTTTAATTTTTCACTATTATAGTAATTACTGCATCATCATTGTGTCATAAATAAAATAAATTATTTAATGTCTACAAATTATAAATAAAATATCATTATGTAGGAAATATTTTTATATTTCTAATGAATATTTATAATCGAAAATCCAACATATATAACCCTATGTAAAAATTGTTTTGCTAAAAGATATATGCTTGTGTCATTTTTGTATTCATTTTAACTTAATTAAAATAAAGTGTTATTATCACTTAAAAGTGGATCCATGAGGTCCCAAAATCGACCCAAAGATGCCCATGGTCGACCATGTATCAACCAATAGGGTTAAGACACGGTTTAGGGTAATTTAGTATTATTATAATATTATTTTTTAACCCTTATTTACCGGATTTACCCTTAACCATGGTAAATAAAATATTTACCGCAGTAATTATTCAAAATGTCTAAAAATAAAAGTTACCTATTTACACAATTTGAACATCATGATTCCAAATATGTAATCCATTTTCCTAAATTCAAAACACAGAAGTGGCAGAAATTAACTTAAAATTAATTCCCGCTGTCAAAACAAAAAGCGTGTTTTTAAGAGATAATAACTATCAAAAGATTGACACTTGTTTATGTTCGGTTTAATAGTAAACTTATGTCCGATGACCAAAATTATATTAAATGGTAAAAATATATTCTAAATATTCTTTAAAACTATTAAAATTCATAATTTATCACTATTAATTATTTTGATTAAAAAAGTTGTTTTTAATTAAAATTTAGTAATTTTCACTATTCATCAAAATATGAAAGTTATCCAAAAAGTACCAAAATTTCACCTTAGGCTAAATTAGATATTCCGAATCCAAAAATGAAGTCCATTTTGAAATATAAAATATATATAATTTTAAAAAGTAGGTATTACTATTCATAACGGCTAGTTTGATCGGTTGTGGTGTGTGTTAAAACTCGAAGTTGCGTACAACACACGCTACTGTTTTATTCAAAGGAAAGCATACCGTGGAAGCTTGGGATGTTTCATTTTAAATTTTTTTGATGTCTCCATTTAGTCAAAAAGTTTAAAATATTGTATTTAAAAAGTTTTCACTATTAAAGGTTGATAAAACTGCAATAAAGAAAATGAATCTGTTCTTGCATTATGACTAAGAAACTCATAATATGGATTCTAAAATTATAAGGATTATATAAAGTTTAAAATTTAGTTAATACTGTTCATGACCTCTTTTAATGGCTTTTTTTTGTAAGTCAAGGTGTGATTGAACTCGGTGTTGCGTGTAGTGCATGTTATTGAATTATTTTGAAAAATAACACACTATGAAATCTTGGGGTGTTACATTCTCCCCTCCTTCAATAAATTGCGTCCTCGCAATTTGAAATTGTTCTTCGAAAATAAAAGGTTGAAAATAGAAAATATATTTGTGGGAAAACCCACATCGGAAATTGGGTTACTAAAATTTAGTCTTAATATGAGGAAAAGAGAAATGAAAGGGTCACTATCGAATTATGATCTCGATTAGGAGAACATTGGTGGTAATTAGAGACATATAATTGGAGGAAAAACGTAAATATTTATAGGTAGTGATTTAGGTCATCAATCACAAACAAGTATAAAATTGAGGTCCTTAAACTCATCAATCTATGATGATTTGAAATACCATCGGTCCAACAAAACATAGGGTATTGGGATAACACATTTTTGACGTTTCAAAATATCTTAGTTGAAATCCCACATCGAAAAATGAATTAATGAGGCCTCTATTTAAAATAAAGAGTGGAAAGTATGAAGATTACCGAAAATAACACATACTAGGGTTCCATGTAGGAAAATATGGATATGGAAGAGAAATCTAACCATCAATTATCTGATGGAGAGTGGTAGAGAACATGGCTATGAAAAGGCCAACAATCCCAAAGCCATAAATTAGTGATGATTTAAGGTACCATCTAGGACAACAATTTTTATTAAAGTAACATTACATAAGGAAGAGGAATTCATTTATGATATTGACTAATAACATTATGATATATACTTACATTTTATGTATATTTTCATTCTTTAATAAATTTCCACCACTATCTCAATTTTTTTTAAACGATAAGTATTCAAGAAGACTTGGTCACACTGGAAGAGCTAGAATAAACTTATATAGAATCACATGATCCATGCAGGATAAACCATATATTTAAATTGTCTTTGAAGATTAATCAAAACCAAAATGGTTAGTGAATGATCTAATGATCCCCTAAAAGGATATTCATTGAGATAAATATGTACTAATCTTAATTTCTAAAATTAAACCAACAATACCCCAAAGTTAAATAGATACCATTCAATAACCAATTGTCCTTAAAATCCTTTAATATAATCCAAACTAATATTGAAACCCAAAACATAGAAGAATTTGATTATGTAGTCTCCCATGTTACATTGTATCTCCAAATGACATCAAATACTCTTAAAGTCACATACTTAAAAGTAATTAACATCATCACATATTCTCTGTTATAGGTTAATCATTTCCATAAATAACCCAAATCACTATAAATCAACAATAAAAACGTAGATAAAAATCCACCATTACTCTACAAATGAAACCTCATTGTATTCTATTTTTCTTGGGCATATAGTGTTCCTAACAAAACGAACATATTCCAAAATAACATTTATCACTTAATCACCAAATCATTTTCCTATACCAAGGGTATTCATTTGATAAGACATAAGAACCCAAATCATCTTATTATTGATCAATAAAATCATTTAACAAAAAAAAATAGTCACACTAACCAGTGACTTCACGTAGTCCAGTGGTAGGCGATAAATCCCAATCGCACTTTGGTTGTGGGTTCGATTCCCACAGCTTTGTCCGACGCGACGGGTTGTCACACGGTCTACGTGTTGTCCTTTTTCAAAAACTATATTTTATAATATTACCAAAATGAGATAAATTCCTCAAAATAACATAATTTAACCACAAATGTTATATCATACTTTTCATTTTCATCCCAAATTATAATAACTTATCATTTTCTCAAACCCCAATGTTCATATAAATCCAAATGGTTATTTATACCTATATCCATAAGAGAAGAGACAATTCTTCCTCAAATATCATTCTCACATGGAAAACAGCGGGGTTACAAATACAAGAGAAAATTATTCCAAAGTAAACCCATCAACAAGGAGTGCTAATACTTTTTAAATTTTTCTCCAACCATTTATTTCCACATAGCTTCTTCTTTGACCAAGAAAATATTCTATAGAATAGGACATTCATTCGGGTAATGGCCAGGTCCCCTACATTTACGGCAAATGACTGTAAATGGACTCTTGGGACCATTTTTATCTTCTTCCATAGTACTCTTCATTTTTCTTCGGCAATTCTTCACTTTATGTCCTTCCTTCCCGCACGTAAAACATTTCGTTGTCCCATTGAGACACTTTCTTGGGTGTCTCTTTCCACATTTCCTGCATGATGAAAATTGAGGTTTCTTTTATCCACGGTCTCCATTGCTGGAGATATTATCATTTATCACCTTTCTCTTCCTTGTTGAGTCTGGGAGTTGGTTAATATATATGTTGTTGATCTTATTTTTGGAAAACTGATTTGGCATAAAGACGATATCTTTTACGCTTATCAACATTCCATTTTGTTGCTCATTTCCACCACCGTTCCCACCTTGTACATCAATCTCAAAATCACTATGACTTCCTTGGAATCCAGCCATTGACTAAAACCATAAATCATTGTGTGAGTAATAGTAGTCGTAAAATCATTTAGAGATTAAAATGTCACCATATTCTCAATTTGAAACATATTAGGATTAACCAAGGTCATTTACTCTCATCTTATGTATATATTACTAAAATCGGTTTGTAAAGAAAATGTAAATTATCCTAAGCATATCCCCCGGGAGTGTCGTAACCAAGAGTGCAGCAAGGCCCGTTGTCAGGCACCAGTTCTCGTTCGAGTCTAGCTCAAAGCGGTGTTATCGGGTTTTACCCCTAGGTACATCTGTGCCAGAGCCGCCTCTACCTGCTCGTATCCAGACAGGGATGTATTGCTCGGAAAACTCACAAAATCTCCACAATACCAAAATTCTAGGAAGTTCTTTTATACTAGTCCTCAAAGTTCATCTTAGGTCTACGTGCTCTAATCAGAGTTTATCTAAATCTAGCTACCATGATTTGTACTAAACTTCCTCTGATACCAACTGTAACGCCCCGACCCTAATTACCTAGAGTCGGTGCATTATTATATAACATTGGCATGATCACGAGAAAGATCAAGTCTCTAAAGACCGATCAATTTAGTAGCCTTGGAATAACTAGATACATCCATAAATTTTACATTACATCAAAAAAACATCTTGTCTTCATATCCCCTCATACTATCCCTGCAGGTCATTCATAAATTACATCTTCATAATCCTGGGAAAAAAATATAACATTGAAAGGGGTGAGCTCAGATGCTCAGTAAGGATAACATTATAGCAGAAGCTTTCATAAATAAGCATAAACACTTAAGGCAATTTATAACTAAAACAAAAGCCTTTTAAACATGAACTTCAGCATAAAATGGCAAAGGTAAAATGAAATAATGCCATTTACTTACTCACATGGATATTATACTAGTCAAATGATCACATTAAATATCAATAACCACTTTCATAATGATGGAATGCATAATGCCAGACTATCATAACCACATAGCCAAGGCCTCGTGCCAAGACTACAAATAAGATTTTTTCAAGTCCTTGTGCCAAGACACTAGTTTGTCTCATGAGACCTACCGATGCATTGAGGAGCTATAGCGGGCTCCACCCGTCAATTATGAAGTCCAATGCATTCCTCGTATGAATAGGTTTAAACATAAAATAAACATTCGTATTAAAAATAGCACACGAAATGTCAATACTTTAACCACAAACCTTGAATGGTATAAAAATAGAACATCCACAGTCAAACATAACTCATTTGATAAAATATGGAAGATTTTATTGTATCACATTAACCTCAATCATGAATAATGAAGGATGTTGACATAGATGAAAATAACCATCAAAACTATTTGAGGGAAATATCCCCCTTTTCTTGAAATCATTTAAAAGTCACACTATTTGTCAAGAAGCCATTTAAAAATAGATTTTTTTGAATCAAAGTGTCCCATACCACTTTGAAACTTTTAAAAGGAGTTTTAATTTTAAAAATTTAATATCCATATAAATAAATCCTTAAACCATTTTTAAAACATGGACATTAATGAGCAAGATATAGAAGAATAAGTCTTTAAAACCTTTTAAAATGGTATTTTGGTTAGAGATTCTAACCAAAAGAGAGACACTTGAATACAAATATTTGAGGTAATAAAAAATTTGTAATATCATGAGAATAAAGGGATTCATGATATACTATGTCAAAGTACATTATATACACCACATAAAAGTGATTTGGTGTATATCAACAAAGAAGTCTCAGTTGAATGTAAATTGAGATGAAATCTGTCATAAAGGCCGTATCCTTAGGTTAAGGATAAATCAACGACATAATTATGTGTGAAAAAAATATAAATACACTAAATATGATTGAATATTAAGTGTAAAACAATCAAAGGATATTCACACATATTCTTGTAGAAACAACACCAACGAATTGGATGTTTAACTCAACAAATGGTGAAAGAGTTAAAATTACTCTTATCAAATTCATATTAATGACTTCAGAATTATCAATGGAGCGATTATGTGTATCAAAAGTTTATCCATAGGAAGGGGAGTGGAAATTATGACATAATCAAATGAATAGTGATTCCACACATAATCTTGGAGTAACATAATCAATGAAATATGCGTAAAGTCGAATGAGTGGAAATTGAAATCTCAAATTCCCTTATCGATTTGGTAACTTACGAAACAAAAAACCATGAAATAAGGATCATAACATGATTATGTAAATACCCGTAAATTAAAGTATATTACACAATGAATACAATCATGGGTTGTACACATACACCACATGTAATAATTAAGTGGTGAACAATGGAATTCTCACGAAATTAAGAGCGAGATAAGAAACTCCTTACCACGTTTATAAACTGAGTCGTATGGCCAAAAGTTAATAACCAACAAATGATTTACAGAATAACATGAATATAAAGATAATCATGATAATATATATCAAATGTCAGTACACAATACACCACTTTCAATAATTTATTGGCGAACAATGGAAATCTCACGGAATTGAAAGTGAGATAAGAAAATCCCTTACTTGTACTTTTTCCCTGGTCGATGGTAGTTTTACCTCCTGTATAATGGTGAAATAATTATTATTGAATAATACAAGAATCATTTACTTTAATATGATATCATATATGATCTTTTAACATTGATTTGTTAATAATATCTTAGAATTATCGTTATTTCGGGTGTTAACGGGTTCATTTTACTTTATATTCTTTGTTATGTGAGCCATATTCGTCATTAATGGGATGTATATTATTCATATTCAGAATGATATCAAGTACTTATATACTATTTTTAAATCATCAAATTATAATTATACTTGAATGGATATGATGGACAATGAATCTCATCGCGTTCGTGGAGACGGTAGTCCGTACATACGCACGAGCGACAATAACATTCTTTTGATATTAAAATAATATATAATTGGATTCTATATCATATATAAAGAATCATTATCATTTTATATTTATTATTTACATGAGTTACACATCATTATTATACCCATCCAAATAATAATATATTGAATAACAATTACACCACGACGTGGAGACGGTAAACCGTACGTACGCACGTATGGTGACATTTTATTCAAAGGATGGATAGAATACTGAATATGGTTGTACCATATTTATAATAACATCACAGTATATATATGATACTGGAGTTATTATTTTATAATGGTAATAACAATGAAAGAGGAAGTGGAAGAAGAAAGGAACTTAAAAAGGGGTGGTGAAAACATTACCTCTTCTTCGGGTTCTTCCTTTTTATTTGATCAAAAGCGCTCCTTATGATGGCTTTCTGATCAAACTAAGGACTCTAGGTTGTAGTTAGGGAAGTTGGGAGAGAATTTGGGCAGAGTTTGGCCGAACAAAAAGGCTTTGAAGGTGTGAAGAAATGAGAAGGAGGAGTGCCTTTTTATAAGAGGGGTGAGGGGCACCTTTAGAAAAGCTAGAAATATTAATTTATAATAAATTCATATTCAGTTTCTAATGGCTCCAAAGTTGAATATTCAAAGGTTAGTGTGGGGATAGGTCGAAAACCACTCATCCAAGAGAATTTAGACAGGTTTGAGTACTTATATTAACTTTATCCTTAAGTATTAACTCTAAGTTAATTAGTTTCACTTTTGCAATGTCTCTTTGTATTTTTATATAATATGGTTAATAAACTTACAATATACATCCAAGAGACCCCCAAGTGGTCCATTAATGATGAGCCTATCATGATATAAGTCTCTTGACCGAACCTTAGATTATTAAGAATTTAATATCAATTAATAATATAATATTTGTTTTAAGAACTCTTTTATGTCAATTTTGACACTATTCAATAGTTGATTTTCGTGAAACTCATAACAGATCTATTACTTCGAACAAAGTCAATTAAATCAATCATAATATATCATATTATCCTAGAAAATTATTTTAATTCATTAAAAGTTTCATATTATATTTATTTGGGTATTTATAATATCAATTATTTTAATTTTTCACTATTATAGTAATTACTGCATCATCATTGTGTCATAAATAAAATAAATTATTTAATGTCTAAAAATTATAAATAAAACATCATTATGTAGGAAATATTTTTATATTTCTAATTAATATTTATAATAGAAAATCAAACATATATAACCCTATGTAAAAATTGTTTTTCTAAAAGATATATGCTTGTGTCATTTTTGTATTCATTTTAACTTAATTAAAATAAAGTGTCATTATCACTTACAAGTGGATCCATGGGGTCCCAAAATCGACCCAAAGATTCCCATGGTCTACCATGTATCAACCAATAGGGTTAAGACACGTTTTAGGGTAATTTAGTATTATTATAATATTATTTTTTAACCCTTATTTACCGTAATTACCCTTAACCATGGTAAATAAAATATTTACCGCAGTAATTATTCAAAATGTCTAAAAATAAAAGTTACCTATTTACACAATTTGAACATCCTGATTCCAAATATGGAATCCATTTTCCTAAATTAAAAACACAGAAGTGGCAGAAATTATTTTAAAATTAATTCCCGCTGTCAAAACAGAAAGCGTGTTTTTAAGAGATAATAACTATCAAAAGATTGACACTTGTTTATGTTCGGTTTAATTGTAAAATTATTTCCAATGACCAACATTATATTAAATGGAAAAAATATTTTCTAAATATACTTTAAAACTACTAAAATTCATAATTTATCACTATTAATTATTTTGATTAAAAAAATTGTTTTTAATTAAAATTTAGTAATTTTCACTATTCATCAAAATATGAAAGTTATCCGAAAAGTACCAAAATTTAACCTTAGGCTAAATTACATATTCCAAATCCAAAAATGAAGTCCATTTTGAAATATAAAATATATATAATTTTAAAAAGTAGGTTTTACTATTCATAACGGCTAGTTTGATCGGTTGTGGTGTGTGTTAAAACTCGAAGTTGCGTACAACACACGCTACTGTTTTATTCAAAGGAAAGCATACCGTGGAAGCATGAGATGTTTCATTTTAAATTTTTTTGATGTCTCCATTTAGTCAAAAAGTTTATAATATTGTATTTAGAATGTTTTCACTATTAAAGGTTGATAAAAGTGCAATACTGAAAATGAATCTGTTCTTGCATTATGACTAAGAAACTCATAATATGGATTCTAAAATTATAAGGACAATAAAAAGTTTAAAATTTAGTTAATACTATTCATGACCTCTTTTAATGGATTTTTTTTGTAAGTCAAGGTGTTATTGAACTCGGTGTTGCGTGTAGTGCAAGTTATTGAATTATTTTGAAGAAATAACACACTATGAAATCTTGGGGTGTTACATTTTAACCACTTAATAGGGTTTAATTTCATGTTTTATTTATTCAATAAATTCATCCAAAATATAACTATCCCTCATAGTGTAGTTCCACAACCCACCGTAACAAAAATGTGTTATTTGAGTATAGGTTTCCAATTATTGGATCTAAAAATTATTTAGTTTTTATTTTCCTTATTTTAATGATTTTTAGATTTTAGAATGTCTCATTGATAAATGGTTATATATATTCCTCAATTTGGGAAAATATACATATATAAAATGGAGAAAATAATGGTTTTAACCAAAATAGTTAGAAAAAAACTGAATAAAGAAGCCAAATGATTATGCATGTTAGCATCTTACAAGTAGCATGCATCCCCATATCTACTAAAACGTAAAAATTATATTTTTTTCTAATGAATACGTTATGAAAGATCATCATAGATAATACTTCTCCAGATATGAAGAGTTTGAATGCATAAAATTAGTATAATATTTAAAATATTAGATCATGAATTATTTTAAAAAAATTATTTTTTTAAGTAGAATGATATATTAATGAATTAATAAAGGGATTATAGGTTAAATATACACAAATTGAATTATCAGTAAATTATATGTAGGACACCTTTCCTAGGATATTATAAAAATTTATAACATATATAGAACATGTAGTGGAATGAAGTAAAATTTTTTGACATCAAAATTATATCATTTACTTATTTGATAAATATCTTCAATGTATTTTTAATGATAATATAATGTTTTTTAATGTTTGTGATTAATTGATACACACTTTAGAAGTTAGTTTCAATGGCATAAATTCTATGTTTTAAGTATAATATTAACTGATAAATAATCATGATATCTATCTTCAGAATAAAAGGATATTGACTGAGGATAAAACTCAAAAGATGGAAATATGGAAAAAGTGGATACATTCTGTTGAAATTGGAAAAAATATACTGAACGTTTAAATTTTTTTTCTTGATGTAAATCTATAATATTCTTAAGTAGTTAAAGCTAAATCAGCACAATAATGTATGTTGGGATCTAATACAGTATTTCATACGGTGGTTCATGTTTCTTAGAAGACTCATTCCAATAGTATGTTTATCATTAGGAAACACGATGAAATAGAATTTTTAATGTCCATGAAGTGGAAAACCCTATGTTTTTTTATTTTATATACCCTAATAATTATTACATGAATCAATCAATATATATGTAAACATTCAAAAAATGTTGTTGAAAATGTAATGAGATACCCAAAATTTATATAAATATGGATGAAATGAATAAAATAAGAGATACATCCACACAGAGTGTCATGAAAGAATGATTTAATGATAAAAAATTTGGAAAAACATCAACCAAATTAATTAAAACTACAATGAAGAAACGTTTATATTTACGACACAATAAGTTTTGTTAATTGTTTATCCACTACGTCATTTGTTTTTGGAATAAAATTTAGACTCCATGAGAAAAAAAGAGGCTCGTATTAATGGGTTGAAAAAAAATTATAAAGAGTTTAACTAATCATAAATATTGAATATAGAATATTAAAATTACTTTAATTAAAAAAGATTTTAATATCATGAATAATTCTATAAAATGTTCAGGTAGAGTGGTTTTGGTGATGATTATTACTAGTATATATTTTCCATGAAAAAAAATATTCAATTAATATCATTTTTTAAAAATTATATGAATACTGAAAATGAATGATATACTATAAGTCAGCCATGGGGTGTACATAAATACATGTTACCAAGAAAAATACTCCTTTTGAGAATGTAATAGAATAGTCCATATACAATAATATATGATTATTTTATAAAATAAGATTCTAGATAATGGATATGTTAAAATAGATTATGAATGATAAAGATAATTAAATAAATCAGTAACAACAAGATAACAAATATTTAGAAGAAATAAAATAATTTGTTTGGTGGAATATATCATAATTAAAGAAGTTAGATATGATAGGATTGTAACACTAAAAATTTATGTTAATAAAAGAAAATAAAATACACAGATAATGTAATAATGGTGTCCACTCTTTTAAAAAATTAATGAAAATACTTCCTGGAATGAATAATTTTCAGAATAAAAGGAATTAAGGTTTGAAAAATACAAGGGTTACACAATATAAAAAGAAATTTAATCATGATCTGAAGGATTTTATAACTATTTGGGTAGATTAGTTGAAATAAGAATGGATGTTGAAAGATAAAGATAAAAAGATTCCATGTGAATTTAATCTATAAGTTATGAGAAGAGTAATACATAATCAATAAGTAGAATATAACATGTGAATATATCCATAATACCTAAGAATCGTAGTTCTTTGATAAAATGTGTGATAGCTTGGTAAAAATTGAAGCTAAATTTAACAGAGTTTTCCTATTGTGAAATAAATCCAAATATGATTTCCCTACCCCGTGGAAAAGTAAAATCCACCATATTATACCATGTAATTTAAAATTTTCCATCTATAGTTGAATTTATAGTAAATAAATTTATGTGGATACTTACTGGAATGTGTTTTGTGTATATATAATAACACATTAAAATATGTTCATCATAGAGTACTTTAATATGATCAAATTTTTTGTTACCCAATGAAACACATCCATTTATATCATCATTGATGGAGAAGGAAGAGGATATTCATTCCTTTTGGTTGATTGAGATTAGATTTGTTGATTTTAGAGACTTTTCATGTGTAAGTGGAAAATATTAAATTCTGGACATCCAAAAAGACAAAGTTTGAAACATTATGGTTCTAGATAATATATTTATGGAATCTAATACTCTGGATGATGATGAAAAGATTTTATATATTGAAATTATATAGAGATTTTAGTCATTCTTTATTCAAGTGTTATGATATTTCTTATTATCCACTTACAAAACTAAAAAATAATTTTTAGGGGGAACAATTTTTAAATTTTATATCACATGATAAAATAAAATTAAAAATGTTGGAGTAACTATAATTTATGATTGAATGTTTAAATTTTTTTTGAGATGGGTGAAAAATTCAATATTAAAAAACAATTATTAAACCCTTGGAGAATTTATTATATTTGGTATAAATTTATTATCTAAGATATTCACTCTTTTTCTCTACACGAATCAATGAATGTGTAGAGTTTTTTTTGTTAATATGTGTCATATTACATTTTTTAATATTATTTTATCCATATAAAAATAAATTTATTATTTGTTTATATTGAAAAGAACATAATGGAAGAAGAAGAAAATGGTGAAGATAATTGATGATTTTCTCTCATAGGTTAATCCTTTGAATATATTATTTGTAAGGGTTATAATAAATCAATAAATTTAATGTAAAATTAGTATAGTGAAAAAATTAAAATTTTAACAATGAAAATACCAATGTTGTTTGTCAATGAACTGTTTTATATTTTCTAAATATCAGTCAATTGTTGAAGGGTCAGCGAGAATGTTTAATGAGATAAGGGTGAATAACAATTTAGATCTATCTTTGGGAGATCCATAATACAATACTCTATTTGTAAGTTGTTTAGAAGATAAAAATGAGAAATATAGAAAACCTAATTTGGATGGTGGAATGAGGAAGGCTAAAAAAATTTCTATCCTTATCATTTAGATATTAAATTGAATATATTAATCTGGATCATAGTGTCAGAAGGAACTCGTTAGAATGTACTTATGAAGGAAGAAAGACATATTGAGGTATCCTGTGAACTTTAAAAAAATGTGAATATTTTTATTGACAGCTTAATATGATTAGAAGCCACATTTTATTAATGTTTATAGAAGATAAATTTAAATAATATGAATACGGAGATGAATTATTTTTTACTATAATGATATACCGTGAATGTCAGTTCATACAATGTCTTTGGCATAACCTAAAGAAACATAGTATAATAGAAAAGTATCCAAGTAAATAAAAAATAAAAGAAGATTAAGATTCCCGAAAAACTAAAAATCCTATAAGTTGTATTCCAAATGACTATATATGTAACTCTAATTCAAGAAACGTTAATATCCTGGAGTGAATGAAATCCTTGAGTTTAGTAGTTTCCCCTTATTTTAGGAGATAGAGTTTTGAAAAGATATAATAATAGAAGATTAAATGTGGTTATTTTATTATAATTCCATCGTATAACAAATTATCTATAAGCTGTATAATGAAAAGACTATCTATGTGGTTAGGACGTTATGTAAGATGATTCCTTATTATTCTCTCACAGAAAAATGAATCACAATATGTTGATGATGAACTACGATTAAATTTGAGATTCATTAATGGTTTGTTCCCTATATGTTATTGATTATCATGGAATAATAGTAGACAACCATAATAAATAGATTATAAATAATATGATAATATTGGGCTAATGAATTTGAAATATTCCTACCATCATTACATGAGGAATAACCTTTTTTATTCTTAGGGATGAATTGAGAGTAGACTATTTCACATTAAGACTTAAACATTGTTTTACTTTTTTTTTAAAATATTGAAATGATTAATTTAAGAAAAAATTTGACATGTCTATGAAACGTAAAATTAAATTATATGAATAAGAAACAATGACTTAAATAGAATATGATGATTCATGGTTGGTTTAGTTGTAGTTATGTATGATCTTGGGTATCATGTTCTGAAGGATATTCCAGAAGAAATATCAAAAAATTATGATTTTGAAAATTTAAATTGGAAAATGATAAAATAGTGGTTACTTGTATTCTTAGGTATCCTAAATTGAATTTATATTCAAAGGATAAAGAAAAACAGTGAAATATAATGATGAATATCATAAGTAGAAGTAGTTGGTTTTGTTGATTACATTGAAATAAATAAAAAAAATCATGTTGAATATGATGATAGAATATTAGGAGATGATTTTATCATAAAATATCTTCATTAAATGATTACTAAGACCAAAGAGTTCCTAGGTCTAGACAATTATATGACAACTTCATCAGACAATAGGGAAAATATGAAATGTCTTATGTCTAGATTATTATAAGATATATAGTTTAGAAGTTATAGTAATATTATTCATACTATAGTCATTGGTTGGACATCCATTAGAGAAATGTACAGATAAAGTCCAACATGCTTTGTATAATGGAATATTTATTTCAAATGTTTAATAGTTTTTGATGACTCAGTGATGATGAGAAAAGTGATAATATTGATATTAATGACTTATATTTCAATAGGATGGAAGTTGATCGATAGATTTCACATATCATTCATGGAAATTAAAAATCATTATTACATTTTTTTGATACACATTAATAGATTCATATTTTATTAAAAATAGTTCACCATTAAAGATAATATTTCTAATATTTTTAATTATTTCGATACAAATTTTTTTCAAATGTTTTTATAATGTTAAATAAAAATATTATCAGTGAAATTTGGGGAAATTTACCAAATACATTGACCAATAAGTAGTTCTAAATTAAATTCCCATATTCTGAACATTAATAACAAGATGATTGGTTATATAAATGGGGGACATAAATCATTATATTAGACTAATGACATTGACATTACAGTAATATTATTAGTGGAAAAAAAAGAATTTGTGTTCAACCATTATGTTATAATGTTATTTTGGATTAACTTATTGAAATATTGTATTGTAAATTTCAATATAATTTCAATAGGGCATTAGAATTTAGAAAATTATAAACAATTTATCAATTACAATGTCAAACTTCTATCAGATAACATCCCAGACATTGTTGTGATTAAAGTTGATATATCCAAATGTTATATTTTTGAATGATTATGTTCATGACCAATATGCATGAATTTGAATATAATTATTTAGTGGTATTAGATCACTTTTACTAAGTAATAATATCATTTAATTAATAATATGTCATCATATATATGAACAAAAATTTGATTTAATGTGGTCATAAAGATCATTTGAATACCATCATGATTAATTATAAATATCTCTTTTGTTATGTAATATATTAAGATTCACCACTATAATATGATGAAGTTGGAGTACTATGACATGACCTGTGGGCACATGATTATAATTAATTGACACCACATATAATTTATGGTTAGATTATTTGTAGTATATAAACATGTTAAGAAGATAACTAGATGTTTCTATGGGTGGGTTTTCCACATTGGTTACAATCCTATAATATAAGTGTTTTCTTATAATCCATTCATTAAAAACATTGGTTAATGAAGTGGTTAGGTATGTCAGATAATAATATTAACACATCCTAACTACAGTAGTGGTTTAGGCTATATTAATGGTCAAAATTAGAATTTAATTTTATTCAAAAAAATATATCTTCATTGATTCACCCACCTCTGGGTAATTATTTTATCTAATAGGACAACCATCATTGAGATCAATATAGATCATATAATAATTTCTATTAATACTATTAAAACATGATGACATTAAGAGAAATTTGGTAAGGAATATGCACGATGTTTTCTAGGTTATGAATTTTCCGCATATTGCATGTGCATCCAAGATGGTTTATTCCAAATATATGTAACACACCTTACATAGATTAGTATTAACCCATAATCAGGTATAATATTCCATACATGGTTTTGGTCAGCATTCTAAATAAAAGTATTCCCCTTCGCTTGAGTTTTGGGTGTCTCTTGAACAACATGTTTTTATTAAAGGGAAAACATTTCAGGTGGTAATTAGAGTGGTGAAAAATATTTTTAGTGACATTAACAAATAATTTTTTGGGGTTATGTAGTGATCAAATTATATATGAGAGAGGCCTATGAAATATTGTAAAGAGGTTTCATCTTAAGGGTTCTAGTTTTCATGGGGTTCTCCAACTGGACTACTGATCTACTTTTCTATTTCTTCAGTTTGGCTTGGTTATCAACTTCATTTATGGGTATGAAATTTCAGTTCTTCATGGCTTTTAGAGGTCTCAGGAAAGGAGATCCTCTCTCCCACACTCTCTTCATCCTCTTTCAAAATTTTCTTAGATACTATATCAACTAGGGTTTTCTCATGGGAAATGTTATGCCCTACTTGAATAGGAATGCAATAAGGAGTGTCTCGCATTTTATGTTCACAGATGACATAATTGTTTTTATCAATGGAAATAGGATATTAGTGCAGGGGATTAATAGGATTCTAGGTGATTATTTTATGTGGATTGGGTAGGTGGTGAACAGGGGGAAAAGTCTGTATTATACAACCATGAATATATCTGAGAGTAGGGTCAGGATCTTTGATGGCAGCTTGAATAAGAATAGGGGATCATTTCCTATAGTGTACCTTGGGTAAAAGGTGATTCATTCCTCACTTAGAACCCATCAATTTGATAAGTTGGTTTCTAGGATCACCGGGTGCATCTTCAATTAGAAGAATACATTATTTTTGTTTGGTGTCCACAATAACCTTGTTAATGGTGTTCATGTTTCCATTACCATGTACGTAATGTCAATCATGAAGGTCCCCAGAACTGTTAACAAAAACATGGAGAGTATTATGGTGTCCTTCATATGGGATTGGCAGGTGGAAGACATGCATCACTGGGTGTCAGCAAAGTGTATTTCAAGACATCTCTCCAAACGGTGAATTAATTTGAGGAGTGTTTCAATGACCAAGAAATGAGATCCATGCTAAACTAGCATGTGATGCTAAGGAGGTAAGAATAGTATGTGGTAGGAATATAAGGGTTATTTATGGCCTAAATGTGAACTAGTAAAGGGCCATCCCTCAAAAATTTGGAACTTGATTAACCTATACATGGATTTATTGCATCATCACTCTAGGTGGATGTTGGGAAGTGGTGATATCATCTTCTGACTTCACTATTAGGGGGATAAAATTATTTTGTTCATGGGATTCCCCACACCGACTATTTCATTTCGAGAGTCTAGCAGCCACCCAAGTTTTATTCAGGCCTTTATTGATGATAATAAATGGATAATTTTCAATAAAATTGTATCTAATGAAGAACCTAAAATACTCATTTTTATAGGTCACCCATCAGTTGAGTTTTCATTAATGGAATTTTCATGTGTGAGGAGGTTTCATATAGGGATGATACATAGGGGTGATCTTGTGGTGCAAGGAGGTTCCCTCAAAATTTGACTTCTTATTGTGGAGGGTGAGGAACATAGCTTTCCCACAGATGATAACATTCAACGCATAGGCGTGAGCATTGCCTCTAGGTGCTGGTGTTGGTGCGATCCCAAACTAGAAACAGTGGGGCATCAGATTTTTGATAAAAAATGGGATTGATGGATCTAGAAGTCTTTTGGTGTTTTCACTAGGTTTAATGGCCTAGGAGGGATGCATGATACCTTTTTTATTACATGGTTTCAAGGAGTGGGTGACCATTGTCCTAAGAGGAAGGTGAGGGATGTTATCATATTAGAAGGATGCTGGACCATTTTGAAATTAATAAATGAAGCGCGACACAAAGGCATAATAGGTTCATAGTAAAAAATTATCTTTGAAATGAGGAACACATTTTAGGATCTGGTCTGGTTGTGTGCTGACTGCCATGGTGCACCATCAGTTAATGACATCATTTCGAGTAATTTTATATCTAATCTGAATAGGGATCTTGGTAGTGGGAATTAGGTCTATTGGAACCTTATTCTCCTTGGTCTAAATCTAAATAGAAATGGATCACTTATAGGGGAGTTGTGAGGAGGATGTGTCATAAAGAACCAGGAAGGATCTGTTGTATTACCATTATCTACCGTCTATGGTAGGGGTGATGTTTTACAGGCTGAAGCGCATGCTATAATGATGGTTTTAAAGATGTAAGGGTAACGGGACATCATGACTAAGGCAGTGGAAACAAATTCTTTAATTATATTCAAATAACATAAAGGTACATTACAGGTTCCGTGGAACAGTGTATTCTTAATAATAATGTGAAAACAGATTATAATTAATCTCGTTGAGATCAACCACACTTGGAGGGAAGGGAACTAGGTGGAGTATTTCATGGCATCCATGGATTCACCAAATATAACTATGTCTTATTTCCTTAACATAGGATTTTTTTTCCTATTGAGGGAATAAATTTTGTGATTAATGATGCTCTAGGATTTCACTTTTTTCAACCCCCGTGATTTATCTTTTATCCTATGTTTCATTTCAACATCTAAAACATTTTTATCTTTCAGTCATTCAGTAATATCACAAATTAAACTTTTAGTGATATTGAATTTATCATATACCCCTAGTTATATTTTCTTATAATAAATGTTCCCATGAATTGATTCATATAAACCCAATGTAGAATTATATAAAATGATGATCCAATTACAAGTACATGGGTTTATAATGGAGTGTAGGATCACTTAAAGAATAACAATAATATATAAATAATTGATAAAAATAATATTATCACGAATAAGATAATGATATGTATGATTTGTTGATAATCATACATTGTTAATTTAAAAAACCATTGGATTATATTTTGGTAGATTATGTATTCTTGTTAGTGTCTCCTAGATCTAAATATCGGTGAGATGGAAATACGTGAATGGAATATCCTCATTATGTGGAACATTTTAATATTGATAAGTGGGTTTTATATGTGGAACATCATATGATTTTTATTTTGAAATATGAATTTATTAATGTCAATTTTTATATTTCTCATGAGATAATATACCATGTAGACCATTCTAACATTTTTTGGTTCATAGTTGATTTCAAACTATATTTCTCTTTTATCATGAAACCATGGTATGGTACTGATCAAAAATTAAAGATCCTATACTAATAAAGTATTTTCTTAGTTTTCATTTATTGAAACTGATAGAGTCCATGATAAAATTATTTAGATAAAATATCATATATGATTGAAATTTTTAGAGTCATTTAAATATCATGGGATCATATAACATTGTATTGATGAAAAGTATGGTGTTGGGGACGAATTTGAAAACTTAAATTTGTAATATGATTCAATTTTTTTTTGGAGTTTATCATATAAAAATATATTTTAGGACGATTTTATTTATTAAACATGATTTATAATCATTTTCTATAATATGAATTATAAATATTAATATTGTAAATGATGGAAGTAGCTTTTAATGGTTTAATAAATTGTTTATTGATTATTAAAAATCAACACATCATGATTCAAATATTCTTCAATCGGATTTTCATGATTTAGAGGTCAGAAAAAAATATTAATTCGTTGAAAATTGTAACACACAAATATTTATTGACATGTTATCCTTTAAATAAAACTATATTTTGATATGATATTTTATAGCCAATATAATACTAAATGGATCTCTATAAACTATATTTTAATATATTTTGAGAATATAATGTGAAATATAATTATAAAATTTATGTTATGTCTCGAACCTCAATGTACATAAAATGAAGAAAATTAATTTATTCTATAAAATTTTTTTTTTGATATTGATGAATATTTTGGTACTAATAAATATATGAAATTTAATGATCATGGTGTAAAAAGTTAATGTGATATGATGAAAATTATCTAATGTTAAAGAGATATATATTTCAAATAATTATTTGTAAAGTAATTTTTATTTTATCTTAATAAATTATATTTATTTCATTAAAAATATTATTAAGATTATATGTAATATTTCATTATGATATATAATATATTAACACAATGTTTACCAAAAATTTATAAGAAATAATATGAAAAAAATATAAATTTTAATAGGTCAATTTTTTTATCAATGTTCTTATTTATTATATATATATATATTAATGAAAATAATATTTTTTTTATCATTTATAAGTAATTTTAGATTAATTATTTGGATTTTTATGATATAGTAGATAGTTAGTTGAATAAAAAAAATTTATAAATAATATGACTTATATGAAATCATCATGATATAATAATTAATTGATAAGTTTCAAATCCATTTTTTGAATAAATAAATAAATATATATATATATACATAAATATTTTTTACATAAATCTTATAAAATTATTATGTTGAATTTAGAAACCCATATTTGTAATTTTGAAAATAATGTTTTGTTTTACTCTAATAAAACAACATTTCAGGACCCATTTCTTTAATTAAATGTTTACAAGGATTAATTTAGTCTTGAAAATTATTCTTGGTCCCAAAAATTCCCATTGTTTCTTAGTAACCTCATATATTTTATTATGATAAAAGCAATAGAGTTTGTTAGTTTATATTAATTTGTATGAAAAAAAGTAATTTATCTTAAATTAATTTTTCAATTAATTATATATAATTATTTTAAATTTAATTTTTACTAATAGTATAAATTGAATCTTAAAAAATATTTTTAATATTTGAGTCAGAATGTTCAAATTATGTAATAATTACGGTTAATTTTTTTCATATATTTATTTTAATAGGGAAAATATTAATCATCACGATAAGGGTTAACTGGTTTAAAAAGGATAAAATAACGTGTTAGTACCCATATATAACTCAAAAAAGTTTCAATAATATTATTTTGTGAGATTTTTCTTCTGATTTTAACCCATATTCAAATTCAGATACTATTTTACCCTTAAAATATATTATTTTATATTAATATTTACATTATTTTTATGAGTGTCATTCCCCTCACATATAAATGGGTTTATCCTCTCTTATAATTCCCTAAATTAACCAATATGTACCCAGTATCATTTACTAAAACCCTAAAAAATTTATACGTTTATTTCACCCAAAAATACAAAAATAAAAAGTCTAAAAGTGTAAGCCAAAGTAGGATTTATAAGGAATTAGTAAATATATTATCCAAGTTATTTAACATTTATATCATTATAAACAACAAATTAATCATATATAAATATGTTAAACTGTGTAATAAGTATCAATTGTTCACAAATTTTATTATTTTAACTAAATACCATTTTTTACATATATTACATCCAATGAAAAAAAGGAAAAATCACTCATTTTTACGTATGGGCTATCTCCTCTATGATGTTTCACATTTAATATTTCTTCACCACTTAAAATAGATGATTATAAATATGTATTAAAGGATTGAATATTAAATTTTATAAAAAATTATGAATATTGGAAGATAAACCATTACAATCATTACATTCTTTCATTTGGAAAATTAAAATGGTGTCCATGTGTACTTCCTGATTACTTCCTCTATTAATGATGTATTTAAATTTTCATTACTACTATACATGTATGGTTTCACAATTGGATTGAATAAATAAATAATAAATTTAAAACATTATTTATTATTATTTTAGATAATTTGGAAAAAATATTAATATTATTAACAATAAATTGTAATTTTTAAAGGTCTAAAGTGAGGTTACCAAGATATTTTGAATGTAAGAAAATATTAACATTATTTTTAATTTTATTATTTATATATATTTTATTTAATATAATTTAAAACTATTATAACATGTTTTTTATTCATTAAGTATTTTTAAAATAGATAATATCACTATAAACTAATATATTCATACCAATTCTTTCAGAATAAATTATAGTTGTGCATGTCAGTTTTACCACATACATAAACAAAGTTGTCATGTTTATATCTTAAGTGGTTAAAAATACATAGATAAATCTTATATTTGTAATAATTATTTATTTTAGTTATTATTTAATAATGAAACATCTATCCTAAATAATCAAAATAAATGTAAACAACCATGGTTAATTTAAATTTTAAAAAGGAAGCTTATAAAAGAAGATTCTCAAAAGAGAAACAAATTTATAAACTCATAAATAATTTTATTGTATGAGATAGTACAGAAAAATTTTCACTTTAGTGTTTTAAATTTACAATACAGTGTATATAGATTATATAACTTCTTATAACGGTACTGGATCATTGATAAAATTATTTCTAAATATTATATTTTATTTACTAAATAAGATTCCATTAAATATTTTTAAAAAAATTTCTTCATAAATGAAACAAGGATTAAATTTCATAGATCTTGTTTTTTGGTAAATATTGATCTTTTATTAAACCATGATATTTAATTTGGAAAATCATTTAATGTGATTCAAAATAGGAAATATTGAAAAATAAGGAAAACTTGAATTTCTAGAAAATTGCGTATGGTTTTTAAATATTTTATTATTTAATAATTTGTAGATTAATGAAAATTTTTCTTTGAAAATTGAAATAAAGGACTTATATATGAATGTAATTATAAAAAATATATTCAATTGATCTTGTAAATTCATGATAAATTAATATAAATTTGAAATTTTGATGCCCCATGAACTATGATGAGTTTAGATCGAAGCGGGTGAATTAATTAACATATTTAGTTTGTAGTTTTATGATTTCTATTAAAAAATGCTTTTCATCACATATTTGTGTGAATGATTAATATTATTAATTTTAATTTATACATTCTTCAGCTTATATAATCCTATTTCGATAATAAAACAAACAATTGCAATATAAATAAAATTTATAGATAACACAACAATATTTAAAAGGTTCGGCACTAATTATAATATCCAAATTCCTACTATGGATGGAATTAACCTTTTCTATGTGATGAATTATCATAATAATATATTGACATTAATTTCATGTTTTTCAACAACATGAATAGTGATGTTATTTAACCAAAATCCTATAGTGATCTTTCACTTATTCATTGATAATTTTATACCACTATTAATATGAATAAAGGAAAAATATGGACCCAATGTATATGAAAAACAATACAAGTATGTCCTCTAATATTTTAGAAAAAAAAATTATATAGATTAACATAATTTAATAGTTTATAAAATTGACTTATTTTTCTAGTTATTTTCCATCAATGTAAATATTGAAAATAATTAATCATCATTGATGTTCTCCATTATTTAACAATGTACCCATGTAGAATATATCTTCTATACTTGTAATCAAAGAGTAAGATAAATATCACTTCAATAAATCACACTACACTTTTACAGAATATTAAAATTTGTCACATAACCCAATCATTCAATGGAGATAATTATATATAAATTTTCCAATGACTATACTTCATCAAAAATCCTTATTTAATTTTAGGTCACTCAATGTGTATAATATGATTATCAAAATCATTATAATCCTTCATCCTATACAGATTAAACTAGAACCTCCCTCTATTAATATTATAATTATATTCCTATTCAATTTGTTCTAGAAAAAACATTATTAAATAGAATAAATTAAATTACCCTTCCCCCTCTCTATATGAATATAATATTCACCTTCTATTATTATATATTTTCCATCATATAGACCCAAATATAACAAAATATTCCCACATTACTTTTAATATTCTCACTTATAATGCATGTATGCAATTTTTTCATCATATAAAATTCATAGTTTATTATTTTTTTATATCACCATAATTTCATGGAATACTACCCTATAATTAATTCAATGTTAACCATTATAATATGAATTCATATTACAATGTTATTATATGTTCTTTTTTTATCCAATGATAAATTTAAAAGCTATAAAATTCATTTATCAATTTTTATAGTGTTATAATATTCATATATAATACCATTCAGTCTCTAAGAAAATTATATAAATATTATATAGCTCTTACAATCCTCATTTATATATTATGGGCACTTTAAAACATCAATATTAAACAGTCTATCATATTCTAAAATCTCAACATAATAATAAAAATAATCAATATGTATTGATTAACATCTACATAGTCTTTATTATTTGTACATAAATATAGTGTATATTCAAGGTTACAGTTGTGCATCCCCAAAGATACACTTATGAAGACTATAAAAACCATGGATCATATTAATTTAGATATTTGGTTCATATGAAAATTCTAACATATAATTTAGATAATTATTGTTGAACTTTATCTATACAAATATTAATCAACAAAATTTAATGTATATGATTTCTTTATTACATTTACTTAGAAACCTCTCATTAATATCTATATATAAATTATAACTCATTGATTAAAAATGAACATCTATATCAATAGAAAATTTAATTTTACATAAACATAAATATTAATTAATTAATATTATAAAAATTATATTTTAAAGATAGTGTCTAAAAATATTCATGACATAAATTATCATCATGTACATATTTTCAATGTAATTTTTGAACATCTAGTCAACTCCATCAGTTCTTAATTCATACATATTCATATTAATGTGAAAACCCCAATAACATTATTTTATTTAGTGATTTTAGTTCCTTGAAACTTTTATAATATTTTGTTAAAATTCAAAACAAAATAACAATGTAAATGAAATTATAATCTAATTGATACACAAATTTATTAAATAATCATCAATTTTTATTTAAATACATGTATATGGTAGAATTTCAATAAAAAATTATTGAATATATTGTATGAATATATCATTCTAAATTCCAATGTCATGTATCCCACTACTAATACATCTTTAATAAAATACAATAATATATGTATTCATGATTAATTATTTTATATCCTTTCAGTCTAAAATCATTAAAAAATAACCATCATCTTTATAAATAAATTCCAATGTTCTTTAATCACTCCTTTACCAATTAAATTTAAAAAAATATATTATCATATAGTTAGTGAGCCAAAATCCTCCAATAATATTTTCCTAATTATATTTTCTCAAATTTTTGATAAATTGAAATCATATATTTTTTGGAACTTAAATGGCGCCATATTTTTTTCACATACTAATTAATAAATGTATTTATTATGTTTCACTTGTATTATATGCAGGTAACCATTTGCCTATTTTTTGAGAATCCAGCTGAATCTGATAATTATAATATATTTATAACATAATTTCATCTTGTTGAAATTATATCTTACACCATGGAATATTGAAATAATCTCCCCCTATATATGTCATATCTCTCCTATGTTTTATTGACTTTTCTCCACCTTGAATAAATAATGTAAATAATGTCATCGATGTGAATCGTAACAATTTTATTCAATTGATTATATTTAATAAATCATTCATTGATATTAATTAATAAATCAAAAAATTTGTGAGTATTTAAAAGGAATATTTTTTATAATTAGCTCTAGGACTAATTGACATACGTTTATTTTATAAAAAAATGTGTAAATAATTTTTTTACTTCATATTTATAATTTTACCTTATTATCTATTCTACTAAAATGAAAGCTAATCTAGGCTTCTATCTGTAATATTTTTTTTAAATCACTTCACTAAAAAATATATAAATCACTATTATAAAATGATGAAGTAAATCATAAAATAGATAAATAATTTAAAAGGATAAAGAAATTATAAATCATAAAATAAAAAATTCTTCAATTTTACTCATGAAGAATTTCATGATACCACAAAAATAAATAATTATTTTCATATGTTAGAAATAATATAATTATTTCATAAATTAGATTATGTTATTTCAGAAAGATATTCATTTTAATGGATACTGATGATTTAAATTAGTTAGTAAATAATTAATTTTATTTGTCTACTTTAATGCATTTAATAATAATTATTCATAATTTTTCACTAATTTTTCATTATTTTTAATCATTATCTTCTCAAGGTATTTTAACATATGAAATTTTTTATAGACTACATAAAAAATATTATAATCATTTAATAATCCTTTATAATGATGAATCTGTAAATGTATTATGACTTATATTTATACTATTTCATTATTTTACACATTATATAAAATATTTTTTATATCATTCCACACAAGAATGAAATTTCCTTCACTCATTTATAGAATATCCTTGTCTTTTTCAGCTTAATAATATCCTCATCCCTCATTTTTTGATCCTTTTATTATACGAAATAATAAATTCCACTTCATTTTAATTATCTTTTTTTATTTTGATTTTTTAACTTATATTTTAATATATCATCATTGAACATTTAATTTTATCTTGTTCAATCAATTATGATTCATTCATTTTATTTTCAAAATTTGTCAATTTTTTTCCTAGGATATAAATAAAATGAGATAATCATCAAAATTAAAACCTCATTGATTAAAAATTAAATAAAATATATCTTATATATGATAATTAATTTTATGATCTATTATGGGTTTAACACATTATTGATTGAAATGTATGTTATTTTTTATAATAATTACATTAAATTGATTTTTTTCTTGTTGTTATATTGTATAGATCAATACTTCTACAGAACTAAAAAGATTATTTCATATGGTAATAGACTCCATAGTCTCATGAATATCCAATAAAAATAAAATAATTCCCATTATTTATTTTAAGATAAGCTATTTCACAAAATTGATTTCTAATGTTATTGGTCTTCAAAAACCATTTATTATCATTTTTATAATCATATTTAGTCAAAAAAAATTTTTTTTCAAATTTAAAAATTATATTATTTTAATATATATTTTCCCATCTAATACATGAAATATTTCTATTATAAATCATTTATTTTGGTCGACTAGATAAATATTTTACATCATGTTTCTCCGGTCATCTAGTTTTAATGTGATGTATTAATATATATTTAAAAAATAATATAATATAATTTACATAAATTCGATGTTATTAATAAATATTTCAAAAAGTGTTTTATTATTATGTTTTTCTCATTATTATGTGATCTCATATTAACATTTGAGCTCTAATAATCAGATCAACTCATATCATTAGAAAAATCAAATAAATGTTATATATTTTGTTTTGTTTTTATCTAACACTAATAATTGGTTTATTTTATAGGTTTACAGAGTACTTTTTATATCATATGATAAAATTTCATATGTAATGTGATTCTTGTGATACAATATATTAATGAAACATTTTTAGGCCATGGGAAATTATAACAGTGTTTTCATTCCTACTTTCACTAACATGAATTCAATCTTTGATTTTGGTATCTCATCAAAATCAAAACAAAATTATAAGTCTTTTTTAAAATTGAACGGTATATATTTTTTCCTAAAATTATTTTATAACCATAACAATTTGAGACTCATCATTATTATATAATTTTTTTATTTCATCGAATTTATAGTTAATCTTCCTGATCCACTAAATTTAATATCCAATTTAATATAAAAAATGATATTTTTTATTCTTTTAATACAGGGATGTTATTCTCAAAAAATCTTTAATTTTAACAATATCATAAACTACATCTACAATTTATTTAAAATTTATATATCTTTTTTAAATAAAAGTCATTATTACAACCATTACGAACATAAAATCCTTAATTCAGTAGACTTGTTATCATGAATAGATTTTATTTTTTATTTTTAATTAATTAAATATGTGTTAATTATTACCAATATTTAATAACAAACTCTATAAATTTAAATAATAAAAAATATTAAGTTTAGTAACATATTTATATATATTTATTTTTTAAGATTCATATTAAGTTCAATTTTTTTTGGAAATTTTCCTTTATTTAATTTCATCTCTTGTATCATTATCCCATATTTCTTAAAATAATAATGCATAACAAATATTTGGTTAGTTTTATATTTAATATATTAATATATATTTTTTATTCTTCCCCAATAAATTCAATGAGAACCTATTATTATGTTCATTTATTGATTCCCCATTACTTTCACTGAATTGAATATCATAGAGTTGTCATCAAATAAAACCTTAATTTTTACCTTCTCCTCTTCATATATCTTTATGAAGTGGATTATATTTCACCCACTTTTAAACAATTTTATAATTTATTATCTACATTAAATTTATATGTAATTGTAAATCTAAATTTTCATAATGACTGTAATTTTAAATTATAGTAATTGAATTTCACATCAATTAAATATAGAGACATGTATTTTATTTTTTATTTTTTATTTTATATTTTGATTAATATTTATTGAATGATCTTCTAAATATATTAGAATAAAAAATTTACTTCAATGTAAGATTGGTTAATGTAAATATACACTTCAAAATTTAGTTAACAACAATCAATATAAAACCACGCAATAAAAAAATAGTGTATAATTATTTTAAATAAATCATTCACGAAATGTTTTAAATTCAATATAATAAAATGAATCTGAATATAAAATAGTTTTTTGATGAAGTGGTCATACTATGTTAATTATTAATAAAATTAAAGAAAAATTAAAATTTTATTAAAATATGTATAAAAATTTAATGGAGTCTATGTAATGTCCCCAACCCAGTAAACCAAAATATTGACTATGATGAGTCACTACATGACCTCACACGTACATCCCCACACACATGAGGTTCTAGAATATTATCAAGGGACTGTCAATATAATGGTTAGACAATTTCCTATATCAAATATATATATATATATATATTTATTAATAATAATAAACTATAATCCACAATATAATAGTATAACATGGACATATTAATTATAGGTAAACTGTAGAGACATGCTATATGATAATATGACCTCTTATAAATTTTATAATTTTATACATAAAAATCAAGACATAACAATGTTATGATAAAATAAAATACATATTAATAAATAGAAAATGAATGGAAATATTTTAAATATCATTCCATGTGATTTTTATGTCACGTTAACCAATCCTTGGAAACCATCTCCCACACAACCTTAAATCATTATAGTCTTTAATTTATATAAAATATAGACTATAATGTTTTGTCCCCTATTATGGTTCGAAAAATATGGTATTGGAAAGAAACTCCAAATTCCACTAGTAATAGTTTCTCTAAAAATTAATTTACATATATGTTCAAGAATGATATGATATGACGAAAAACAAAATACAATGGTAAAATTGAAACATTACCTGCTGATAAATCCACCTTGATGAGAATCCGTAGCTTTATATCCAATTTAATGATGATATGGGTATTCTTATATAACTATCATCACATAAGAATTATGGTTCTAATAATGATCTTCCAAAAATTCAGAACATTCCCAAGAATCTTTGTTTGAATAACCTCATACAATTACATGCTATTAATATATTAAATACTATTTTAATATGCCTACATACTATAGAGTACCCTATATTATCAATTAGAAATAACACCAACATCCTTATAAAATTTCAGATTATTTGGTGGGAAATAATCTAATAAATAAATAATATTAAAGTATTATTTCAGTTTCCAACTCAACTCTTATATCCTAAGATAGTTTTTTTGGTACCCTACCTAGAAATTCAGGTTATGGGAGGTAGGTTATTATCTTTACCGATACATTCCTATAAGGTAAGATGTAATACACTATACATAACCAATGAAAAATAATAATACTATGATTGTATAATCTATAACCATTCAAACCTAATATAATCAGGTTGAAACCATTCCAAATATATTTATAATAATAATACATGGCTATACCTACACATGAACTCCAAAATTTATATGTTTTAGTTAATACCATATTACAACTCAGAAACCATTTCACAATCCTAAAGTCTAAGCCCCATATATTACCAAATAACCCTTATAACTATGATAGACTTTATGAAATTCATAGTAATTATTATATCTTTCTATTGCATTTAGAAATACATAAAAATTTCTCACATGGGTAAACTAACCAATCCACAACAAGGAACACACCTATTCGTATACAGAATAAAATGTAAAAAATAATGGATTGGATAATATTAAGTGTGATATAATAACCTCATAATGGATTACAAAGTACCATATCATAGTGGATTTATCCTACCATAATAAAAATATGAGAAAAAATTTACATTAAAAATGACATGATTAGTGGAGAATGTTTAATAAATCACATGCAGTGATCATTAGCAATTATAGAAAAATAAATGATCCTAGTATAGTTGTGATGAAACTCAAAATAATGATCATTAAAGAATAAAAATAACAATGGAATTAGATTTTTGAATCATAAATCAATAAATATGGACCATGCTGACTTAAAATAGGAATAAGGAACTTTCACAGCCAAATTAAATTTATCATATTTCAATAATATCTATAATAACATCATCACATGATGAGAAAACAAGCCCAATACCATATTTGACCATGATTAACATCATTTTCATATAACATTGTGGTATACGAAAATATCTCAGGTCACCTACATATCATTTAATGAGATATAAACCATACCAAATATATTGCAGAGATACATAATTTTGGGGCCACACATAACATAATGATATCAACATAAATATGTCTATAACATTTACTTAATTCAACATATATTAAAATAATATGTTTTTTTATCATAGGTGTATAATCTTTTTTTGAATCATTGTGAGAATCTATCATCTATGAAGTCAAAAATTACATCGAATAATTGAAAAATTCAATCACCACATGAAAAATATAATACAAGAATATAGAATTTGATATGTAATTAATATGAAATATAGTACTCATAGACAATGTATATTATAGATAAATATTTTAAAATAGAAGATAAGTGATGAATAATTTTTGTTATCATTTTTGTGTGATTATTGTAAAACCAATGATAATGGCCACATTAAAAATTATTTTGAAATGGTAACCCTAATAAATTTAATTATTTTTTTTAAAAATAAAATGTACCAATAATTAATATTTGTAAAATAATCAATATCATTTAAAATAAATATTAAGATAATGTAATGAAATGGTTTAGATGTTGAAAGAAATAAAATTTATCCTCACTATGTTTTAATGTAATCGAAATCGATTAATGGAATATAAATTGTGAATTTAAAAATAAATAATGAGAAATGTGGATAGTTAAAAAATATATTAAAAATTCAAAATAAGAAAGGTAAATATTTTTGATAAGATTGAATATGGATACTAAATTGAAATAAAATAAATATAAGTTATAATTTTATTACAATAATTTAAAATTTAATATGGTAAGAATTAATCAAAAAATAGATTCAAATATGAAAATAAGAATTACCTTGACAAATAGAAAAAATAGAAAATGATATTCTTAATGAATAAAATATACAAGGATTATAATAATATTGTTAAATAATAAAGATTATAACTCAATAATCAGGGTTGATTTAAAATTCAACTTACCATAGATTCATTATTACTTGAATTTTCTAATAGTATATATTTAATAAACCTTGGTTTGCTATTAATCTCTATATGAAACTTATTTATATTTTTTAAAATGTCTCAAGTCATTATGGGTTATAATGTTTTTATGTAATTTCGAATTTTTATTGTTGGATGGACTATTGAAGGAATCAAGATTCAATATAAGGTATGACGTGTCTCAAAATATTAAAGATGTGTTATCAAAAAATAATAAAATCTCATTTTAAAACTCAATAATTTATTTCTTAGTGGACAAGTCATAATGTATCTAGAGATTATTAAAAATAAATGGCTAACTAATGGTGTTGGAAATATCCTAGCTAGAATATGGGACGCCTGGGTTTTAAAATGATATGAATAAAACCCCTAATACCCAGTAGGTCTCACTAGCGAAGAAGTTATCCTATACTAGCTTTCTCATGGGAAACCAATAGGCTAGTTTACACCAACCATCTATCATATAGAGTATAAACGTAAACCATTCATAAATGAACTTTTATTCGTTTTTCACATTAATTCCCACCCTATATTTATTTACATGGATCATTTTTTAGAGAAACTATTATATGTATTCATTTATCTTCCTTCCACCAAGATACACCATTGAATCATGATGGATCTATAGGGTAATAATTGGTTAATACTAAAATTATATTTCAATATTATATAATCATAGCCTATTTCTTCCTCATATTATGTTTGATAGTATTATCATCTGTCCTGGAAAATAACATCTTAAGTTTTAAGCCTTTTGGTCCTTTTATTTCATGATTCTACATAGATCCAATATATATTGGTAAAAAAAATTTCTGATTCATCAACAGTGTTATCTTACTAAATAGTTTGAAATATAATTTAGTCATATCTTGATTTAACTGTTCAAAATTTAATGATTTTTGGTGTAGGAATGAATAGTGGGTATCCTATGAGGGTGAAAGTGTAAGTTTTTTTTTGGTGTTATAATGAATCAACATCCGTTGAAAAATCAGAATTTTGTATTTGATTATTGTGTTGAATTGTACATCTATACATGGAACTTATTATGTTATTTTCTCTACTTTTGAACTACTATTGTTTCAATAGTGGGAAAACACAATTAAATGGTGTTAATGATATAGTAAATCATTTGATATATTTCATATATGTTTTTAACTTAATTGAATTAAATTTAACACTTCTTATTTTTATATGATGGAGATTTTTCCAAGAATGATTTTGGAAGTATGAGATGGACCTTCTGTATAATTTTAGTAATTGATTTTACTATGTGGTTATAACTGGTAATCCATTCAATACGTGTTACTTCACCCATAAATGTGTGTTCATATAATATTTTAATTAATTATAATTTCTTTGTAATTTATTAAACAAAATGCCATGAATTTATAATATACATTTTCAAATTGTTGGAGATTGAATGGACTTGGTCAACTCAAACAATGATGCTGGGATTTTCTGGGATTGAATTTAATCTATTTGAGATTTGTGGTCCCATATACTCTTCCATATGGTATTAGGCCTGTTTATTGTCTTGATATATGATGATCGTTGATTATAGAGGATAGAAATTAAATCCAAATTCATTATAAATAACTAGTAATGATTAATTAAAAAATTATTTTATTAATTAATTAATAGAACAATACAAATGTAATTGAAGAAAATTCCAAGATCCATGATGGATCCTTGTGCACTAGATTATTTTTAGTCTCTAATAACTGAGGCATGATCACTAATGAGTAATATTATTTATATCGAAACCCAGATTTGTGTTTTTTTGTCTTTGAATACCACATGATAAAATGTGAAGTGACATATACAGTAAGTATACAATGATTTCAATTTTGAACATGCTTGATAGTTATGACAAGTTTAGATATTATAACACATGATAATGAGTCATTATTTGTAAAACGAAACATCTTTTTTCAATTATTTTATAAATTTATTTGTGTAACTTATTCACCATGTCAGTTAGTCATCACATGTGGGTGCATGATTAGGAAATGATACCCTTTACGATGATTATTCCATGTGTACACATATATTTCTTTATGCTAAATGTTTATTTATGATCACATGTATTTTTATGTTGCTAATAATAATTATTATTATAGGTTGTGTTATTCTATGCATATATGAATTCTCAATCATATTTTTTGATATATACTATTGAATTTAGTGGTTTTTTCAAGTGTTGAATATAAGTGTACAACCGTTGAAGGAGTATCCATACCTGTGGAGTGCATACAGTTGTTGATATATTAATAATGGACATGAACACATGGTATGGACATGAGGGTATGATGGCCTAACCAATGGAAGTATATTTGGTAATGGAGACCATATGGTAGTCGAGTGTAATTTTTAATCGATTCCATATGGATTTCGAGTAACATGTTGTATTGATTAAACACCATGTGTATGTCATTTGTAATTCTATCCTGATACCTTATAGGCTCTGAGGGAAATGGTGTCTCAATAACATGTAGATGTTTAGTGACATGCTGGAACATAATTCCATGAGAATACTGAGTATCATGATAATCTTGATTCCATGGGGATACAAAGATAGGAGTCACCATATTTGTTCCTAGTTCTTGATATTGTCTGACAACCCTTGATAATTTTCCATCATAGAACTGATATACATACAACTATGGGTTATTGTAGCTTGGTTATAATACCAATTCCCAGCACATGATTTTTATTTTCTATATATTATTAGTGATTTTATGATAGAAGTATATTTTTATATATTTTCTATTTATGTTTTTTCATGGATTATTACATGAATTTAAAATTCATATTTCTTTATAGGTTTGAGGCCATGTGGGTGGTTTATAACTAGATTGTAGTGATAGCCTGATCAGTAATCCATGGCACTTCATTACACAAGTAACCTCACTTGCATTAGGTAAAAGTTGGGATGATGCATAGCATGACCATATAGTGATGTATCGTTGTCCAATTTTGGAGACTGAAAATAGGTGAGTCATGGATTTACTAGTCCACCTTGGACTCTTATACATTTTTTATTTTAATATGTGGTCATTTTATTAAGATATCAGACGATGAATCATTCCTTTAATATTTATTATTTTGTCTATGCATTCATTCATTACTCATGATATGATATTAATTTTATGTAATATAATTTTTTTTTATTTTTTTTTAGCTGTTTATTTTATTGTCTGCACTTTTATGGAGGGTTTAGTATGTTGGATCTTGAATATATAGATTATACACAAGAGGGGGTGAATTGTGTCTTTCAGATTTTTTTTTAAATCTTCAATTGAACAAGTTATGTCCTTTATGCTTTATCAGATTTGATCATGAAGTGGAAACAAATAAAAGCAGGGACACAATGATGTTTAGTGGTTCGGGGAACAGAAGGCCCCTAGTCTACTCCGCCAACTCTCAACTCCACGAGCTTGGTGATTTCCACTATCTGGTGCTCGTTTCAACAGACCGGTCCACAACTGAATACAGGCAGTTGAAACCTTTACAATACAAGAAAAAACAAATCCTTTTGGTAGGAAAACTAACCTACACAGATTAGATCGCGAAGATGGTTACTCAAGAATAAAAAGAATTTCAGAAAGAAGTTTTCTAGCCGATCTCTATACTTGCAACAGAATGAAATTGATAGCAGATGGATCATCATCTCTGGAAATATTGATTTTCAAAACAATGAAATTCTGAGTCGATATGGTTTCTTTAGATATAGAGATATATTTTACAACTTCATCAGTAGTAGATCGACAATAGATATTTGATGCAGAAAAAGTGAATCTTCTATCGAGTTCCTTCTTCAAAATTGAACAGAGCTTTGACGCTCATTTTTGAATCAGCAGATCAACATGATTATTTCCAATCTATGTTTTCCACCCTTTTTTTAATAATATATTGATCACCACTCTCCCGTATATATATTCTGTTTTTTCATAGAGAACATATATAATAAAGCTGAGCATATCACCTGCACATTTAGATCCATAAAAGTCGCCTTCTGATTCGCAATATTCAATATTTTAAACTTACAGAGTAGTCGTAACTTCCCTGAAAACTCAGAATAAAATGATCCATTTAATTTCATCAATAATCCAATAATAAAACGGATTTGAATTGGTCAATGTCGTACTTTAAAAATGACTTTAAATCTGGCTTCAAATCACCCCAATAATCAGCATGCTAACCATTGGATAAAAATATCGTAATTCAAACTCTCTGAAGCCAAACATAAGGTTGATGATGTGGCCTCCAAACATAGGGTTGATGACATAGTCTTCAAACGTAAGATTGATAAGGTTGAATCATAAACATAGGGTTCAGGTTACATTTTTCAAAGGTAAGGTGTTTCTTAAACGTATGGTCGATCATCCATACTTTTTCTTCGACTCTCAAATGTACGGAAAAAGATCAATACTTTTCCCAGAATGTATGGTTGTTTACAAAAGTAAGTTTGATGAACCAAAATTTTGAGAAACAAATGTAATGTTTAGTACTTATGTATGGTTCTCCTTTCATACTTTTCTTATAACCAAAACGTAAGGTCCCTTCCTAACGTAAGGTTTTTCTTCCATACATTTCTGAAAACGTATGGTTGTTTAACAATACTTTTCTATTATCTCAAAAAGTATACACGCTTTTTATCCTTACTCTACGTTTATCCATGTAGGTTATGAACAGTGATTCCAGGATGCGCTTTAAGCAGATTCCGAATAAGTAAGGAATGAACAGTGATTCTAGGACATGCTTAAAGCAAATTCTGAACAAGTAATAAATTCTCGTTATTTCAAGAGTAAAATAATTTTATAAATTCCTGAAAAATACTAAATAAAATCATTATAAAATAACTAATAGTATTTGTGAGCATCAAAATTATTACAAAGAGACAGAGTATTATTTTCAATAATCTCACACTTTAAATAACATTATTATATATTGTTGAAAACAATACTTTTCTCAACAATCTTCCCCTTTTGATGATCACAAAACCCATAAGAAATAAAATTATTTAAATTAAATTAACTTTTAAAATTAGATACGTAATGTTTTAGAATTTTTAAAGGATGAAATAATATTTAATTTTATCAAAATTATTTCAATACTAATGTATCCCCCTTCAAAAAAAGTTTCTTTAGAAATAATTTTTTTTGTTTTATCAAAATTTTCCTTCTGAATAATATTTATAATAAACAATCTGGATATTTAACCATAACATTAAATATATAGAACACCATTTAAATAAAGTTTTGTAATATAAAATGGTGTGGTTATCCAAATTTCTCCCCCTTTTGTGATATAAAAAACAATGATAAAGAATGGATTTTAACACATTTAATGCTGCACTGAACTGTAGGTAAATGCTTATTATTAACTGTTTATCAATAACTAAATATGGACTAATGGAATATAAAAAATAAAGTCAGTAAAAATAATTGAAATAAAGATAAATATTTTCATTAAAAAAATCAAGTATGATAAACACATGAATCATGGTTTGGGCAAGATAGGCATTAGGTTCTATGTCCTCTGGACTGTAGACTTGATTTCTGTGAACTGTTCCCTGAGTCTTATCATCAACCCATCTCCATGTTTGATAATTTGATCTCTATTCTCTTGAGTCATATGAATTTCCTCAATTAAATTGACTCTGAAAAACTCATGCATCCTTAATTCTTTGTCGATAAACAGTGACAGCTTCTCTGACATCTGAGTTAATAGGGTCCTAATTGGTGTCTCACTAGATATCAATTGATCCACTAAAAATTTCTAATTTTCCAGAAACATTGATAATGGAGCACTATTACATTGAATATCGTGAAACCTTTCATTCATGTTTCTCATCGCGGCTGCGATAGTTTGAAATGTTCTGATTAAATCAGGTGAAGTACCTGACTCACTTATAGCACTATTTTCAACTGATGAATATAAGTTCTCCATAAACAACTTTAGATATGATAAATCTTTCTTTATAACCAATGCAGATTTCAAATTTGCAACTACATTCAGCTAATCCTCTTTAAAAATTTCAACTTTAATGCCTTGTAACTGTACTCTCTTTTAGCTTTTGAAATCTCAATTATTCCAAGGGTAAGGCATTTCTCAGAGTGACATTCTCTTATTCTAACTGAGACACCTTTTTGTATAGTTCTTCAACTTTTTTCTTCCTTGAATCAAAGGCACCCTATACTTGATTCACATTATCAGGCTCTGGATGATGCAGCAATACCAAAGGTAATGATTCAGTATCAGATTTCTATTTTTCTTTGTCCTAAGTAGGTTGTTCCACATATTTTTTCCTAGAGACTGCAGACTCCTTCACAGAAAAATCCTCGATAATTAATTCTTTGTGAGATTCAAAAGTATGCTCACCACAAACATCAGCATCTTGGCCATCCACTGGATTTTCGAAAACAACATTTTTTGGAGTTTCCTAAGGTCAGGCCACTTCCCCACTAGGAACTACCACTTTATCTTGATTCTGTTGAAGTGTACCTTCAACATCAGCTACAATCTATTGCCGATTCTCCATTTGAGCATTTTATCCCTCTGCTGGTGTTGTCCTTTCACTAACAACTTCCATGGTGTTATCAATTAAAGCTTCTCTTAAAAAAGAATAAAAAAATAAACCTTTTGTTGTTGTTTCCAATGTAGGGGAAGTAATTTCATCATTAACAGATCTATTTCTTCGATATTGAAGTCCCTCCTGACTTATTTCTTCTTCATCATCTTCCACTCAAATAGGATCCTTCATATTACATTGCTGACTCTTGATTCATCTTGTCCCTCCATGGACTTAGCAGGTTGAGATTGAGCACTCTTTGAATCTTCCTCTGCTCCTACTGGAAAGCGTTTTCCATTAATGGTTCTCCAGAAGTATCCAATCTACCTTAAATTTCCAGCATTAAACATATTACTATGATGACAGTGTACTCAGGCATCCACTAATCTCACCATGTCTTTCATAAGCAACAGTTTAGAAATAAACCGACTGAAAGGATAAATTTTCATCCGGGTGTCACTTTGGAAACAACAATTGAGGTACCTGACCATGTACCATTGAATTTTTAACTTGATATCACTTAACAAAAGATACATTATTTACATATTAGGGTACTAAATCTTATCCATTTCTTCCATTCTGGGAGCTATTTTTGTCTGAACAAATTTATCCAGGATCTTCTGATCTGGTTCAAAATGATTCACCATAATTTTATTAATAGTAGATGTTCCAAACAAATATTAAATAATATCCTCGGATTTATGAACAACATCTCCTATATTATTCAAATCAAAATGAAAAACTCCCTCATGAGGGCAGTTAAGAATCTGACCAATTTCGACTGACGAGATTGAGAAATCTCTATCCTCTATTTTAACCATCATACTATCCTCAGTATCCCCCATACTAAACTGTACAGATTTGTAGAAGTATCTAAGTTCTACCTCATACAAATATTCTATATTCACCATTGAATTTCTGTTCAAGGTTCTAGAACGACATCTCTTGTTTCAATAGTAGATTTGTCTGAAATAACTATTTGAGATCGATTGCCTTGCCCTGTAAGATTTTTCTTCCTTCTGAGCATTGTCTCTTAACATAGCTTAGCATGGCTTCACTGTCTCTTTTATTCCCTACCAACTCTACGAGAATCTCTGAAGGTTTGATGGTTAGGGTTTCATAGGTTTGAAGATTAGGGTTCACGAGCAGAGGTGCGGTTTGCAGATTCAAAAAGGTTTCGATGGACATGAAGTGGTTTATAAATCTAAAGGTTTTCTGACTACCTTGATTCCCATTTTTTTAATAATCATCACATATATTTAAAAATAAATAATGTCGATTACGTGGATAATAGAAATTTATTCTATTTAAAAAAATAGAAAAAAAATTAAGTGGAATAAAAAAACATAGTGAAATAAGATATTATTTAAAATCAAATAAACCTACCTCCCTTTAATAAAATCAACCTTTTTGTGGGAATTGGTTTAGTAAAAATTTCTGCTAATTGAATTTCTGTATTTATAAATTCAAAAAATGTATCCTTTTTAATAACATGATATCTTAAAAAGTGATGCCTTATATCAATGTGCTTAGTTCTAGAATGACTAATAGGATTTTTTGAAATATTAATTTCACTTGTATTATCACATAAAATATGTGTATTATTAAAATTCAATCCAAAGTCATTAAGAGTGTTTTTCATCCACAACACTTGTGCACAAAAACAGCCACGAAAAACATATTCTGCATGTACTACTAACAAGGCAACTGAATGTTGTTTCTTACTAGACCATAAAACCAAAGACTTTCCCAAAATGTGACATGTTCCTGATGTGATTTTTCTATCTAATATAAAACTTCCAAAGTCAGCATCTGAATATGAAATAAAATTCAAATCAGAAGTTTTAGGATAACGAATCGATTAAAAAACAGTTCCTTTTAAATATATAAACATTCTTTTAACAAAAAATAGATGATATTTTTTAGGATTAGATTGAAATCTAGCACAAAGTCATACTGAATACATTATATCTAGCATGCTAGCAGTAAGATATAATAAACTGAAAATCATAACTCTACATAACTTGTTGTCAACTGATTTTCCAGTTTCATCCAAATCAAGTTTTATATTAGTACACATAGGAGTTGTAAATGTCTTTCTATTTTCAAGTCCAGATTTCTTAAGTCAATCAGTAATGTATTTTTGTTGATTCAAAACATTTAAAAAATCATTTTGATATATTTGAAGTCCTATGAAGAAATTTAGTTCTCCCATCATACTCATTTAAAATTATTTTTGTATTAACTTTGAAAACTTGTGAAAAATGGTTTTATTAGTTGATCCAAAAATTACATCATCAACATAAATTTGATCCAATAAATCATTAATTTTTACAGTTTTATTAAAGAGTGTTGGGTTTTCCATTCCAAAATTAAAATCATTTTTCAAATAAAAATAAACTTAATTGTCCATACCAAGCTCTAGGTTCTTTTTTGAGGCCATAAAGAGATTTAGTATGTTTAAAAACAGAATCTGGTTTTTGAGAATTTTCAAAACGAGGAGATTGCTTAACATAGACTTCCTCCATTAAATAACCATTTAAAAAGGTAGATTTAACATCCATTTGAAATAATTTAAAATTCATATAAGATACATAGGCTAAAAAGATTCTAATGGCTTCTAACCTAGCTACAGGTGAGAAATTCTCATCATAATATATTCCTTCTTCTTGATTGTATCCTTTAGCTACAAATATTTCTTTCTTTCTAGTTATTGTGCCCTGGTCATCCTATTTATTTATAAAGACCCATTTGGTTCCTATTACTAGATAATTCACAGGTCTTTCCAATAATTCCAAAACTTCATTTCTATTAAATTGGTTTAATTCATCTTGAATTTCTATTACCCAACATTCATCATCTAAATCTCCTTCTATTGTATTGGGTTCTTGTTTAGATAGGAAGGCATAGAATTCCACTAGGATTCCTATGTTTCTTCTAGTATGAATTCCTGTATCTAAGTCACCTATCACAGTTTCTAAAGGGTGATTCTTTAGGGTTATAGACTATCTAGGAAAAACATTTAAAATTTCTTCAGTATCATGTTCCTCAGAACTAGACTAAATTTCTTTTATATCATTTTCAAAAACATTTTTTATGTTCTGAAGTCTCATGTTATTATTAGAGTCAAGTTCATCGATTTGATCTGTCCTTTTCTCAAAGGGATTAGATTCATCAAATCTCACATGAACTGATTCTTCAACAATCCTTGATTTCATATTATAGACTCTATAAGATTTGGAGGTAGAAGAATATCCTAAGAAAATACCTTCATCAGATTTTGGATCGAACTTACCATGATTATCTTTGGTGTTCAAGATGTAAGCCATGCATCCAAAAACATTAAAGTAATTTACTTTAGGTTTTATGTAATTCCATAGTTCATAGGGTGTCTTTTTAAAATATGTCTAATTAAAACTCTATTAATTAAATAGCAAGATATATTCACTTCTTCTGCCCAAAAATATATAGGTAGGCTGTATTCATTTAACATAGTTTTAGCCATTTGTTGAACTGTTCTATTTCTATTTTCTACAATCCCATTCTGTTGACGTGTTCATAGTGCAGAAAAGGTATGTTTAATACCCATGTTTGAGCCAAAGGAGTTAAATTACTGATTCATAAATTCTACACCATGATCACTTCTCAATTATATTAAAACCATTTTCATTTTGAAAAGATTTGCAGAAACATTCAAATAAAGTAAAAGCTTCATTTTTAACTTTCAGAAATAAAATACATGTAAATATTGAATAGTCATCAACTAAAACATATACATATAATTTAATAGCTAATCTTGATACTCTTTAAGGTCCAAAAAAATCCATATGAATATGTTCTAGAGGTTTATATGTAGCAAAATTATTAACAGATTTGAAGGATGATTTGTGTTGCATGCCTAGTTGACATGCATCACAAAATCTATCACTTTCAAACTTTAGACTAGGTAAGTCAAAAACTAAATGTTTCTTAGATAAAATATTTAAAACATATATATTGCAATGTCTAAGTCTCATGTGCCAAATCCAAGATTCACTTACATTAGCAGTCAAGCGGTTTACTTGTTGTTTACACAAGGAATTTATATCCAAAGTATAGTCATTTTCAGTTCTTGGTGCTTTAAATTTAAATAGTTTTCTTTAGAAACAGTACAACAATTGACAGTAAAATAAATAGTATATCTATCATCACAAAGTTGAGAGATACTTATCAGATTATTTTTTAATCCTTGTACATAAAGTACTTTGTTGATTGAGACTATTTTTGGATCTCCAATAGTTCCAATGACAACGATTTTTCTGTTGTCATTGTCACCAAATGTGACAAGTCCTCCTTCCTTTTGAGTGAGTGAAGAAAAATTAAACGAGTTTCCACTCATATGCCTTGAGTAGCCACTGTCCATGTACCATATATCTTCTCTTCTCTGGTGGCCTACTACCTGCAAAGATATTTAAACAAAGTGCGTTAGAACCCATATTTTGTTGGTTCTAGGGGTGTTAGCTAGAAATGATCTGGGTATCCAGATTTGCTTTGTTCTTTTAAAATCAGCTGAATCATATATGTCTTTTGAAACATAGGCTTTCTTAATACAACAAATTTGAGGTTGTCTTAAGAAACAGATTTTAGCTATATGTCCCATTGTCCCACAAAAGTTTCAATTAACCTTTTTTGATCCAGGAACAAAATAATTTTTATATAGCTTATGTTTTTCTTCTTTACTTCCAATTCCAAATCTCCCCTTTTTAATGACAGTTTCTCCAGAATTTCATTTAATGAATTCTATGCTTTTCTAAAATCAAATGCAGCTAGTTTGTAAGTATATACTTCATCCTGCAGTGTTTTTATTCTTGATTCAAAATTAATATAGTTAGTGTTAATCGAATTGTATTTATCAGTTAATTACTTATGTTGTTTCAGCATTGTATATATTTCATCTAAAATAGATTTATGTTTATTTTTAAGTGACTTATGTTTCTTAAATAGTGAGTCATATATTTTTTAAAACATATTGCAGTACGCTACATGTTTTTCATTTCTGTAGCTTGATTCAGAATTTGATTCCAAGGAGAAATATTAGTGTACCTCATCATATTCTGCCCTAAAACATATGTTTTCTTTTAGATTTACTTCTTCATTCTTTAAGCATGATTCAGGATAGCTACAGGAGTCTTCATATACACTCCAAGTGGCTTTCATAGCTTTCTTGTATTTCTGCTCATAGTCATTTCTTTTGAAGTATTTCTTCTTCATTGCATCCTTTAATTGTGGGAAATCTTGACTGATATGCCCCATATTCCTGCATTCATAGCATCTTACTTCATTATCATATCTCTTAAAAGATTTTTTGAAGCCTCTTTTCTTTTTGTAGATCTTTCTAAATTTCCTCGCTAGCTGAGCTAGATCTTCATCTGAGTTTGATGAGTCAGAGCTCTAGGATTTAGGTTTGACTTATCTATTCTTCAGCTTTCTATTATTTTATTGTGAAGTTACTTTCAAGGAAGTATCTTCCCTTTTGATAAGATATTTATGTTCATTAGCCTCATCTTGTATTTCATCTTCATACATCATCAGTGTACCAATCAGCTCTCTCATGTTTAGATTTTTGACAGGTGTTGATTATCTGATTGCATCAGAGATACCATTCCCTCGAGTAGGAAGTACCCTCAGTACTTTTAATGCTTGATCACCATGTTTGATAGGTTCTCCTATAGATGTTATATTATTGAAAATTTATGTCAATCTCCCATTAATTTGGTTAATTCTTTCGCCTTCAAACATTCTGAAAGTATCAAATTTCAGTTTTTCAGTTTCATATCTCATTTGTCTCACATTGTCTATTCCTTCATATTCCACAACTATTGTTTTCCACATCTCATATGGTGTTGGGAACTGAGATACTCTATTAAATTGATTTGGTCCTAGAACGTAGATGATTGCATTCATAGCCTTTGAATTCATATTATACTCTGCCTCTGTAGCGTCACTCCATGTCTTGGGATTCTCAGGAATTTCATAAGGAGTCAAAATCTTTGAATAGACTTTATATCCGAGGTTTTTTAGATATATTATCATGTGAAATTTCCAGCAGCCACAGTTATCTCCATTGAAATACGGTGCTCTGACCATTAACATCCCTTCTCTTGTATTAGTAATGATCCTATGTTATATAATCTTTAAAAGCTTATAGAATTATAAGGCTCTATTAGAAGATCCTCCTCCGATAACAATTGTTGGATATTGAATGTACATATTATACACAAGTGGGGAGGGGTGATTAGTGTCTTTCAATTTTTTTGATAACTCTTAAATTGAATAGGTTTTGTCCTCTTTGCTTTAGCAGATTTGATCATGCAGTAGAAATAAATAAAATCAAGGACCCAAAGATGTATAGTGGTTCAGGGAATAGAAGGCCCATAGTCCACTCCACCAACACTTAACTCCACGAGCTTGGTGAGTTTCACTATCTGGTCCTCGATTCAACAGACCTGTCCACAACTGAATACATGAAATTGACACCATTACAATCTAAGTAAAAAAAGCCTTATGGTTCAAACATGAACCTACATAGCGTAGAACGAGAAGCTGGTTACTCAAGAATAAAAATAATTTCAGAAAGAAGTTTTCCAGTTGATCTTCACAATTGTAACAGGATACAATTGACAGCAGATGGATCGTCGTATATGGAAATATTGATTTTCAAAAAAAGAAATTATGAGTCTATCCGGTTGTAGTAGATATTGATATATAGTTTACAACTTCAGTAGTAGTATATCCACATTATATATTCGATGGAGAACAAGTGAATCTTCTATCGAGTTCCTTCTTCTTAATTGAACAGAGCTTTGACGCTCATTTTTGAATCAGCAGATCAACGTGATTATTTGCAGTCTCTGTTTTCCACCCTTTTTTTAATAATAGATTGGTCACCACTCTCCCGTATATATATGGTGTATTTTCAGAGAGAACATATATAATAAACCCGAGAATATCTCCTACACATTTATATTCATAAAAGTCACCTTCTATTTCAGAATATTCAAAAATTTGAACTTATAGAGTAGTCCTAACTTCCCTAAAAACTCGGCATAAAAAGATCCCTTTAATTCGATCATTAATCCAATAATAAAACGGCTTTGAATCCATCAAAGTCGTACTTTAAAATCTAATTTAAATCCATCTTGAAATCTGCCCAATAATCATCTTGCTGACCGTTGCATAAAAATGGCTTCTTTCAAACTTTCCGACGCCAAACATAAGGTTGATGACGTGGCCTCCAAACGTAGGGTTGATGAAACAGTCCTCAAATGTAAGATTGAAAATGTAAGGTTGAATCATTAATGTAGGGTTCATGTTACATTCTTCAAACGTTAGGTTGATCATAAATGTAGGGTTGATCATCCATACTTTTTCTTCAACTCTCAAATATATGGCAAAAGATCCATACTTTTCCAAGAACGTATGGTTGTTTAGTAAAGTAAGGTTTATGAACCATGCTTTTGAAAAATAAACACAATGTTAAGTACTTATGTACGCTTCTCCATTCATACATTGCTGATAACCAAAACGTAAGGTTCTTTCCTAACGTAAGGTTCTTCATCCATAGTTTTTTGAAAACGTATGGTTGTTTAACCATACTTTTCTCTTATCTCAAAAAGTATACAAACTTTTCATCCTAACGCTACGTTTATCCATGTATGGTATGAACAATGATCCCAAGACGCGATTAAAGAAGATTCTGAATATGTAAGGTATGAACAGTGATTCCAGGATGCGCTTAAAGTAGATTCTGAAAAAGTAATAACTTCTCGTTATTTCAAGAGTAAAATATATTAATAAATTTCTGCAAAATACTAAATAAAATCATTAGAAAATAGGTAAGGGTATTTTTGAGCATCAAAATTATCACAAAGCGACAGAGTATTATTTTCAATAATCTCCCCCGTTAAATAACATTATTATATATTTCTGAAAACAATACTTTTCTCAACATAGTATTCACATAGTTCCACTTCTAACCCTCACAACTAGAAGAAAACCACTAGTTTATATGGAGATGTTAATAAGAACATGTTTCTTCATTTTTCAAACATTCTAATTCATGAATGGATTTAAAAACAGAATTATATCTATCTTGAATTCCTATTTTTTGAGTAAGTAGATAAGTAACTTATTAATGTTTATATTGTTGTGATAAAACTCAATCTGGTACCTCTCAAAAAAAATGTATGTTGTATCTAGCTTATCGGGTCATGAGATTGATGTTCTTGGATTGCACTATTATGATCATATGTTTTCCACTCTTGTCATTCGCATGAATTTTGATGTTGAGATCAAAAAATGACTTGGCACTTTTTTTAATCTCTAATAGGCATCATAAAAATTATATTTTACATGTAGGTTATCTATGAGATATATGATGGAAGTATGTGATTGTACTAACATTGGTAGATTCATGTAATTGGTATCTAAAACTACTAATATATTTCAAATATATGTTATTGATGAAATTCAATATAGATTAACTCTTATGTGTGACAACTTTTTATAGAATTTCATGTGATATTATGGTGAGGTACAAATCGGGGGACAGATGATGATGATGTTGATAATGATGATGATGATGATGATGATGATGATGATGATGTTAACAAACATCATTTTATGCATGGATTCTTCAATGTAAAATTTTAGGCTATTTTTTGGTATTAATTTTGTTATTAATAACACTAAACTATTTTCCCATGGATCAGTTTGGATGATTATGGTGCCAACAATAGTTAATTTATATTTATGCTTATATCACTAGTATAATATTTTAATCCAAACATGGTTTCCATAAATATTTTTTTGGATGTATAATAATGAAGCCATCATATCCTGTCTCTAGATATTTTTTAGATGATGTTATGTGAGTTGTGACCTCTAGAGAAGAATTTTTTAGGTTTTTGGAAGGCCACATTTTAATAAAAGTGAATCTGGTTACTAGAAATTCATTACCTTATACTTCATTAAAATAAAAAAATATGGATTCTTCATTAGAATGGATTGTAATGATTAATGAATGATGAGAGATTTATATTGATGAAAGTACCTTATGCATGTTTGTAACCATTGAAATAAAAAATTTATGGGATTTCATGTTTTCTGATATCCCTCTATTGTTTCATAATTGGTTCTAGTACCCATGATTCTAGGTCTAGTTTTGGATTGTGTAGATTCACAATAACCTAAGATGGCACATAGGATTCGGGTGGTGTGTAGAGGAACTCGATAGTGAGTAGTTCCCCTTTCTATTGAGGTGTGTTGTGTGTAAAAATTTTAGTGGAACTATTGACTTGAGGTACACATATTTCTAATGAGGTGAGTGATTCTAGGCATAGTGGTTTATGAGTTATAGGGAAGTCACATTTTTTATTGAAGAATTTTGTGGTATTTCATTTCTCGAAGAGTTTTACAATGTTAATGTTTAAGGAAAAGTTATTCACGAGGTTAGTTGAATCAGTGGAGTGGGGTGGTGAGATGATTGTTGGGACTGTTCCAAATTCAATGGGTGAGACTAGTTGAGGTAGTGATTGTTTATCACTAATGAAATTTGATCTGGTTCACCTTTTTCGTTTACAACTTGAGGATTCGAATTAGGATCACATGAATGGTTTACCAATGGTTAATTCCTACAGTGTCACACATGAGCCTCAACCCTGTTGGTTAGGAATTAGTGCAGGAATCCAAGAAACATAGTATCAAATCAGGGGTGGAGGTGTAGTTTTGGGGGCACTATAGCAGTACCAAAGTAGTACTGTAGCATTCACTATAGTAGGTACATTTCCGTACTGTATTAGTTGAAACTATTCATCCATCTATGCCATTAGGCCCCCAGTTTGGTCCTCGGGTCATGCAAGGATTTTAGGCCTCCCATGTCGTTTGGGCTAGTTGATTCTCAAGGCCTTAATGCCACCTTAAGGCCTTATGGCCACCCCAAGGCCTTTTGGCCACATGAAATGTAGATGTACCGGTCATACTACAAGGGAAAAGGATTCAAATGAGGATTCATGGATGTCACATTCTCTAGAGAAGAGATAATCAGATTTGGAATAATGAGGGGGTATGGATTTTCAATCATTATCAGTCCTATTTAGCATTTCGTAGGAAAACTAGCAGACCATCCATGAAAAGGTGGAGTGCTAATATCATGACATATGATGGGGAGGAGCAGTTCCAAGTTGTCTTGTCTAGGTGATTCCCTCTAAGACCTATGGGTCATTTATTTATCTCTAAGCCTTAGGGGTTTAAAGGGTTCCTCCTTATCCCTTTAAATACAAATTTAAAATATTATAAATTTTAATTTTAAATAAAATTATATAATATGGAAGAAGTAATTTTTACAAAATAGACAATATTTAATTGAATAAATTTATATTTTACTCATTCCATAAATAATAAATAAATATTAAAAATATAAATAATAAAACCATGATTATTATTAAAATTACTATTACTTTAATAATAGAACTCAAAATAAAAAATATTTAAAATTTTTCTTTTATAAAATTTATTATTATATGTCAATTATAACCTAATTGTACATTCATTAATCATAATTTCATCATGGTAATACCTAGACATTATATACGATAATGTGATATTTTAGGTATTCAATATTCCTTCCTGGATCATTTAGTTATGTCCACATGATTTAATATCATCTATAATTTATTTCTCTCTTGTCACTATTTTTTATGTTCAATGTGGGATTAGTGAAAGAAAATCCCTTGTGATGGTACTCCCTTCACATTATTTGAAAAAATATGCTTAATTTTGAAGTCTTATAATACTAAAACCCACAACATAATAAATTAAAAAATGTAAATACATAGATATGTAATCAACATATCAACACCAGAATATATCCAAAGACTATAAAATCCAATGGCTTTATATCCCCTATTTATATTACAGTCTAACAATTCACTAGTTTTTTTTGTTTTTTCTTACCAACTTCTATAAAATCATTCATATTACTCCCAAAGTAAATATTTATTCCATAATACATATGGGTTTTATTATTTTGAATGTTGTATTCAATATAATGTCATTCAAGGGATATATATTGGAAGAATACATCATTATTTATGCCTTTAATTACTTACAAGACATTATATTCTTTTTGTAATTTCAATAATAAGGTTTCATTTTGATTTCCTATAATAATGATTATTCCATTTTATATTATAATATACCTCATAAATGAGGTAAATAATAGTTTGTTTTGTCTTAATACTATATATATAAAAATTTATTAATCAAATAAAAATTATTGAATGAAACATCTTACTAAAATCCTAGTGTATTATATCCCCCTTCAAGAATTTCATCTTCAAAATTTCATTAGTTAAATTTAAATATGAAAATATACATATATATCATTAATGATTTACACTACCACATCAATGACTCAAATAATTTTGATTTTACAACAAGTAATTGACTATGTGAGTGCTATTGTTTCATTTTACATTATATATAGGATCCATAATCTGTAAAGATTGTTTTATAAAAAAGATTTCATGGAATAGTTGTATAATGTCATTATTTAGAACATATGAATGATTATGTATATAAATTCTCAAATGTGAAGCATAAAACGTTTTTTTACATTTTAGTGGTTCAATGAAAGTTATAGTAAATATGATATAGCCACCACACAGTTAATAATATTAAGAGGGTTAATGATTTTAAGGATCAACTTACCATTCTCCCAAAATTTGTCAATTATCATTATTTGTGATATTGAAATGAATTAATATTTTAAAAAAAATGATAAATCTCCTCAATTATTATCATTATATATATTTTATCAACATTTATCCACCATAGTATAATTTTATTGGATTTAATATTCAATATTATGTCCATAAAAAAATTTAGCCTCAATTGCAATTAGTCATCATCTTTCTCCAAGCATATTACCATTCTGCATATTTCTCCACATATAGAATCATATGGTTCTATTATAATTTTTGAGTGTAAATGGATGTTATATGAGAGAATCAATAATGAGATATAATTGGTTCGACTCTCCATTCATGTCTATTATGTTTGATCTCTAAATATCATCCCGTGTATAAATGGTATTTTAATATTTGATATTGTTTGAGGATAAGTTGTAGTGTTAAAATTTTATTGTTTATTCAATTACTATAAAATTATTCTATATAAAATTGAAGTTCACTATAATAATTTATTGTAAATAATTGAATGTAGTTCTCTTTATAGCCTTACCACTTCCATTAGATATATATTAGAAAAATAAATAGTTAAAAATTCCTATAGAATGAAAATCAAATGAACAGAAATTTTAAGTCAATCAACCATAACCCAAATACACTTGTTTAAACAATATGTAAAGACTCATGATTTCCATGTAAAATTATTTCATTAATACATGTGAATTTTTTGAGTCCGCGAAAACAGATGGGGAGTGATTCCATGGCCCGATGTGCCCAGAATCAATTTTGGAAGATTTTTTCACGTATGTTTAGTAAATTTACCAGTAGGTTTTTATATCTTTCGACCTGGTGCTCAGAATTGAAATCTAAGGGCACCGTTTAAATAACATTGCTGGTATTTTCTTACGAATACTTTCACCTCAACGGAAGTGGGTCGAGAATAAAATATAGTTTTTGGGTTTTTAGGGAAATAATCACATAAAAACAATGTTGTGTATCATTATTTTTATTTTGTTGGTTAAAGCCTCCATGTGAATGTTTGAGGTGGGGACTACCAGACATTAACCTCCCAAAAGAGGTTATGGTGGTGGTTCCCACCATACCCTAACCTCCTCTTCAATTTTATTATGGTTTGGGAAATCAAGGTTTTCAACCCCCTTGAAACTCCCCATTAATGGGGAGAAACCCTCCCATTCCATTATGTGTAGGGGAGCCTCTTCAACTCTACTTACACTTATTTATGCCAAATACTCTTCATTAATTATTTGAGAAAATTCTTTCAATTAATTGTTTAACCCAATTGAATTTTTTGCTACAAATTAAATAATAGATAAACTTAATCTATTAATTTGGCTTGGAATATTCATCTTGGTGGAACATTAGAGAGGAGGGAGCTTATGGAGAAAAGCTCAAACCAATTTTGATGGAAGAACGTGTTATTCCAATAAAGATCGCAGTGAGGAGCATCTTTGACATTCTTCCTCGGATCCCCCTCCGACATAGGATGACTTCGACTACGACGAGCTGGCACAGAAACCGACTATCAAGTAGGGGTTTAATTTCATTTAAGTTCTTTATTATTGCATTCATTAAAAACAAAGAACGATTATGTTTTCCTATTGTCGGGGGGTTGTTGTGCTTCATTCTTATGAACTGATTGCATTCACCATATACACAGAGGGTGTGGTCCCAACTAACATTGCTCATCTCCCTTCGCCGATCTCTTTTATGATGTTCTTTGGCATGGTGATGAAATGAAGAGGCAACAGAGGGTACATACAATGATCGGACTACCCATGGTCTCCGCAACCTACACCTACCTCATGGAGCTTCTGCCGATCTGGCCTCTGAGCCACCCGTCGGCCTCCCGGCGGCTCAACCACCCGCCGGCCTCCTGGATCCTGGCCGTCTGTCGGCCTCCTAGATCCCTGGCTGAGTTGCCCGCGTGACACGCCTCGCCGAATCTATCCAAGACTCCTAAGACGTTCCCCTTGTGAAACCCCGGCCGAGTCGACCTCTCACGCCCCTCACGGTGCTTCGGGCCGAACCAGCCCTGCACCACCGGGCCAAGCCGCCTACGCAACCCCTTCCTGGCCAAACCAACATCGCTGCATGCTGGGCTGGGCCCATCAGGTCGGCCCGCCCAATGGGTCAGTTCGGGTCAAACTGAACCGAGTCGGACCATACTAAGATGGGCCCGGTCGGTCTGACCGGGTCGGACCGGACCCGTGCCTACTACCGATCCATTACATTCTTTTGGCCATATCCTTGTCCATGGACGTCTATTTGACAGACCGTCAGTGGCACTGTTAATCATGGAGAATGTATGTCCCTTTGAGTATACCCCACTAGATTTTGAGAAATAGTTAAAATACAATCGTGTTGGATCGTGCACAAATCCAACTGGCACCCCTGGACAAAATGCTAATAACTCGCAGACCGAGCATCAAATTGACGAGCCGTTTTTTGTGTAGATACCTCTATGATTTGTTGGACCTTTGAGATAATTCTTCATGTGATTTCATGACAGTTGGATTTTTCAACATTAGCTCATGGAGCTGATCCTTCCAATGATTAGTGAGCAGAGTGCGGGGAACTAGAAGCTGGCTGAGACTTGACAACTTCTGACTTATTGACTCTATGTGACTCAACTAGACTAGTGGAAAACACCTTGGTTTCATGGTAGACCCATAGTAGAGGAGCTCCAGATTGTGGCGGCAGACCTGCGGTACTCGACAGAACGAGTACCTCTGTAGGCTATTTGGGGGAGCGTCTGGTTGTGACGGCAGACCCATGGTGGGGAGTTCCGTGGTGATACAACTAACCCACGATACTCGACAAGAGGTGTAACTCTACATTCCAAGGTTAGTGGGAAGCTCCTTTGTGTCACAACTGGCCCACTGTACTCGAAAGAGGTGTAGTTCTCCAGTAGTCATGGTTTCGATAATGTGAATAAAAATCCTGGTTGAGTGGAGTCAGTAACATTTGTGTTTACCTCATGATTGAGATGGAATACATGATAACTTAGGTATATGTATGGGCATATAATGATGCGGGGTTATCTGTTGATTTCATACCTTGTGGTTAAACCTTGTCATATTTTTTAATACCTTGATTATCCTGGGTTCAATAAATAGTATTGTTATACTCAACTCTACATGGGTTATGCCCACACATCATTGTGTTGGTTGAAGATGAAGGACATTGGTGACTAAGGATGAGAGTACTAGGAATGTACAGTACCTGGAGGTGGACCATACGACGAGTCGGTACATGGAGGATACTGAAAGACGTGGAGTGATGAGGAAGCTCTTTGTACCTACCTTTCATATAGGAATCTTGAAGGACGACCCAACAACTGTTTTTCCTTTCTCCTGTTGTACTTGTATTTCTAGTTCCTTGTAGTTATAGTTGGGCTTGTATTTCCAGACCCTTTTACTTTTTAGCACTCTTTTGTTATATATTTTACTTAGTTTTTTTATCCAGATGTGTTCTATGTTGTGTGCGTTACAAGTTATAAAGGAAATTCCTTCATAGTTTTATGAAATTACTCCTTTTTTTAATGTAACCAGCCCATGGCCTATGGAAGGCAGGCTTGGGTAATCATGCCATGGTCCCTATGGTATGGGTCATGAAACATTTGTATCAGAGAACTCAGTTCTGTCGCAGAACATAAGACTCTGATCTTTTCTGTGAAGCAATAGTGTTAAGGGTACTATGTGTGGTTTTCAGTTCAGGGAGTCCAGTGTTGGTGCGGAGTCTGATGTATCCATACCCCATGACCCTGGCTCTTAATTTTCAACTCAATGTATGAAAACATTGATTATGTCTGTGTTTTCAAAAGTTTTTCTTAGGCCAGCACAACCAGGTCAGCTCACAAGGATTAATCATTTTACCATGTCACATCTGTTTCATTCAGGATGCCTCCCATCAGACGACTAGCAAGAGTCCCGAGAGTTGTGCGAACATATATCCCAATGACTGATGAGGCCTTAGTGCATGGACCTTTTCCACTGGCGGCACAGGCTATAACACTTCCCATTGGGCCACTGATTCCACCAGCACTAGCTGCAGATGATGCATGCTGCTTGATCACGTTGCACGAGTTCTAGTGATAGAGTCTACCTAGGTTCAGGGGAGAGATTGACCCACATGTGGTTGAGGATTTAATGGAGGATGTGGTTAGATTTTTCCGACTGTTAGGGACACCAATAGAAATCAGGGTGATTCTTACTTTCATCCTTATACAGGAAGAAACAGGAAGATAGCAGAGCTTGATTCTCGAGGTCCACGACGAGATGACACTTCTCTGTACAGACTCCGAGGGACTATTTTGGTCATATTTTATCCTCGTGATTCTCTACACAGTGCGTATATAAGAGCTAATTCGTCTGCAGTAGGGAAGGATGACTGTAGCTCAGTACTCAGTGAGGTTCACATACCTCTCATGCTACTCCACCAATATAGTATGATACCCTTTCATCAGGGCCCAGACCATCGAGCAGGGAATCAAGCTTGAGATCAGAGCTTTGGTGATCTCACTCAGCATCCCAACGCAGGAAAGGGTGTTAGAAAGAGCCCTCCTTGTGGAGAGTTTCCTTGGTGAGCAGTCACAAGTAGTGAGATCCACCACTAGTCGACACACAATGTAGTCTTATCCAGCTGGCAGTAGAAAGATTCTGTAGAGTTCCAAGAGGACCATACCTAGAGGTGGACGACCGCGTGACTTGGTATCATTTGTGTGGGGAACTTGGAGTAGAGACATACATGCAATGAGTGGGAATTATTTCACATGTTGTGGGTAGGGTCACTTGGCTCCTAACTGTCTAACCTACCGTTCGGATTAACAACAGACGGTGGAAGGACCGCCCATGTAGAGAGAGAGATTCCATCAAGGTGATTCCTAGGGTGCAGGTGGATGTGGTAGAATAGCTGGTCATGTAGCTGGTGGTGGATGACGTTACGAGGTGTTACCACCACAACCCCTAAAAGGTCTAACATGACCACACGGAACATGTGGACAGGCGAGAGCTCAGCTCCTGGAATCTGAGGCATACAATCATGGTATTCCAGAGATGATTCAAGGTATGATAAGTGTCTACTCCACCATAGATGTAGTACTTATAGAAACAGGTTCTAGTAATTCTTTCATTTACACCTCCCTCATTCGGAGCTCAGAGATTCTGACAGAGCCGTTGGCTCAATCCTAACGTATTGAGACTCCTAAAGGAGAAGATTTTATTATTACGCACTGGTACCAGCAGTGTGAGATTACTCTAGGAAGCAAGAAAATCAGCTGGGATCTCCTAGTAGAGGCATTGAGGCCTTACAACATCATCTTGGTTATGGACTAATTATCTATAGTCCATGCTCATATTAATTGTATTAGGCACAAATTGTGGTGTGTCCACACAGATGGGACAAGGTTTACCTTCATCGGTGAGAAGGGAGCCTTTTATGCATAGGACTGACTTACCTGGAGGAGGGTGCAACTAATCACTCATCAGTTGGCATGCCTTACCCTTGGAGCAGTTGATGTGGAGATTCTGAGCTGTCTTGTAGTGCTGGACCAGTACGATTATGTTTTCCAAGATGATGTCACAGGAATACCTCCTAAAAAGAGGTGGACTTTTACATTGGCTTGTACCATAGGATGGCACCAATATCTACTTCATAATATCATAAGGCTCTCGCGAATCTTCGCGAGCTTTACGTACAACTGGAGTACTTTAGGTGAAGGGATTCATCCGACCTAGTGTTTCTCCTTGGGAAGCCACAATTCAGTTCTCCAAGAAGGGGATGGGAGCTTGAGGCTTTGTGTTGACTACCGGTTCCTGTACTAGGTGACTGTGAAGAACAAGTACCCACTCTCGAGGATTGACAACCTCTTTTATCAGCTGAAGGGAGTATGATGGTTCTCAAAGATAGACCTCGAATCATGCTATCACGAGCTCAGAGTTCAAGACGAGGTTGTGCAAAATAAGGCCATCAGGTGTCGGTATATCCACTACAAGTTCTTTTTTATTACATTCAGTGTAACCAATAGTCCATTAGTGTTCATAGGACTCATGAACAGAATCATTCAGCCATACCTTGATTTCTTTGTCATAGTCTTCATAGATGACATTATGATCTACTCGATTACTATGGACGACCATGCCAACAATTTGTATGTAGTACTGGACACACACCAAGAGAACCAGCATTAAGGAAAGATCTAGAAGTGATGGTTTTGGATCAGAGAGGTTCACTTTTTGGGTCATCTCATATCAGAGGTTGGACATGCAGTGGATCCTGTGAAGATTGAGGTGGCACATGCATGGGTGCCACCCAAGATTGTGATGGAGGTACAATGTTTCCTGGGTTTAGCTAGATATTACATGAGATTTGTGCCATATTTATCAAGAGTTACAGCGCCAATATCAGCCTTGACAAAGAAGTGGTAACCCTTTGTGTGGTCATAGAGATGACAACAGAGCTTTCAGGAGTTGAGGTAGAGGCTGACCAGTGCCCCAATCTTGAGGCTTCTAGAGGAAGGCGTAGGGTATGTAGTATATTACGATGCATCAGGGACCGAACTTGAATGTGTCTCTATGTAGGTGCGAACAATGATCACTTATGGTTCATGACTACTAAAACAACATTAGAATAACTAAACTACCCCTGAAGTAGAGTTAGTAGTAGTTTTCATCACCATAAAGATGTGGCGACACTATCTGATGGACGAGCGTTTTATCGTGTACTCTAATCACAGGAGTCTCCAGTATATCTTCTCTCAGAAGGACCTGAACCTAAGACATCGACATTGGCTTGAGTTCTTCCAAGACTATTTCTTCGAGATAGTCTATACTCCTAGGAAGGGAAATGATGTTGTAGAAGCACTCAGTAGGAGATCTGGTATATAGCTGGTAGGTGAGGTGAAAGAGCAGCTGCCTAATTTACAGATATCCTTTGTGGATAGAGATAGAGAATCCTTTCTTCAGTTTCTTATGGTCACTCCCCCACTTATTCAACAAGTCATGGAGGTGCATCATGGGTATTCTCACTATGATACATGACATGCTCAAACATCCGCAGGGTAGGCAGATGATGTATTTTTTGACAGTGGGGAGCACGTCATCCTCTTCAGAGGACGTACCATTGTACCAATGTTAGTTCTGGAGGAAGTGTTGAGAGAGTTCCACACATCCCCTCTAGCAGTACATCTTGGAGTGGCGATGATGTACCATAATCTCCAATGTCAACACTGGTGGCTAGGAATGAAAAATACAGTTACAGTTTTTGTATCACAATGCCTCACTTGTCATCAAGTGAAGGTGGAGCATCAGGTACCAGTAGTCTTGGTCCATCCTTTAGGTTTTAGAGTGGAAGTGGGGTGGGATATCCATGGATTTCATGACAGGACTTCCACATACATCCAGAGGTCATGACCCTATTTGTTTGATCATTGACTGAATCACCATGTTGGCCCACATCCTACCGATCAGAGAGAAGGGTTCAGAAGAGATCTTACGATGACTCTATGTGTAGGAGATTGTGCAGCTACATGAAGTACCTACTTCTATTTTCTCTAATAATGATGCATGATTTACTTCCCCTATATCAAAGGGGTTTTAGGAGGATTTCCAGATTCAGCTTTGTTTGAGCACTGCCATCCATCATTAGACGGATGGTCAGACCGTGTGGACCATTTAGACTCTTGAGGACATGTCGCATGCTTTTGTCCTTGACTTCAGTCGCAGATGGGAGGATCACTTACCTTTTGTGGAGTTTTCATTCAACAAAATCTATCACTTCACCAGTGGGATGGAACCATTTGAGGCATTATACGAGCGACCTTACAGATCCCCTCTATGCTAGACTGACCCAGGAGAGTCAGCACTCATGGGACCAGAGATGGTGTGGGCTACTATAGAGAAGGTCCATCTCATCGAGGAGAAGATGAAGACTGCACAAAGTAGGAAGAAGTCGTATGCGGAAATTGGATGGAGACCTCTATAGTTTGAGGATAGAGACCACGTTGTTCCACAGGTTTCCCCTCGGAGAGGTTTATATAGATTTGGCTGAGGTGGCAAGTTATCTCTGAGATATATCGGACAATTTCAGGGACTCAACTGAGGTGGTGAGGTGGCATACCACTTAGTACTTCCACCTGCATTGCACTGGGTGCATGACGTCTTCCACGTATCCCAGATGAGAAGATAGATGCCCAGACCTTCTCACATCATCAACCATTGAGAGATGGACGTTGAGGATGGGGAGACCATTAAGGAGGTTCCAGTGGAGATTGAGGATCAATAGTAGTAGTTCCTACATGTATGATCATTACCTCTGGAGTGTGTTCGCTGGGAGCACAGGAACCTCTAGGGGAGCACATGGGAGCGAGAGGCTCAGATGCGTGCTTAGTACCCCCACTTTTTCCCTTAGTATAAGTTGTCGCATATAGGGATGTAAAGCCCTGACGTGGGGGGAATGTAATGTCCCAGAATTTCCATGGAAATTTCTTTCTTAAATACATGGAAATTTTGTGGGTCCGTGAAAATTGAAAACACATTATTCCAAGGCCCGGTGTGCCTGGAGTCAATTATTGATTTTTTTTCGGGTATGTTTAGTAAACGTATGAGTGTGTTTTTATAACTTTTAAAACAGTGCTCGAAATTGAAATCTAAGGGAATCGTTGAACTCGCAGTGTCAGTATTCGCTTAAGAAGACTTTCACCTCGATGACAATGGGTTGAGAATAAAATATAGTTTTTGGGTTTTTAGTGAATGAATTAAATAAAAATAATGTTTTGTAGCTTTGTTTTAATTTTGTTGGTTAAATCCTCCATGTTAATGATAGAGGTGGGGAACACCACACCTTATCCTCCGATTAGATGTTTTAGTGGTGGGTGCCACCCATACATAACCTCCACTTCATGTTCATTATATTGGGGACCACCCAGGCTTTTAACCACGTTGAAACTTGACATTAATGGGGAGAAATCTTCAATATTCCAATAAGTGTAGGTGAGCCTCTTCATCTCCCCTAACACCTAATTATGCCAAATATTCTTCATTATTATTTGAGAAAATGATTTCAATTAATTGTTTAACCCATCTTAATTTTGTGCCAAGAATTAAATAATAGATAAACTTAATCTATTATTTCGGCATGGCATATTCATCTTGGTGGAACTTTGGAGAGGGAAGAGCATTGCGAGGAACACTCTCGCCAATGAAAAATGTAGACCGCGTTATTCTAACAAAGAACACCGGTGAGGAGTGTCTTTAAAATTCTTCTGTGGAACATCCTTCATCATAGAACATATTCGACTATGATGAGCCAGTACACAAATCGATGATATAGTAGGCGTTTAGATTCATTTAAGTGACATGTTCTTCCTTTCTTTAAAAACAAATAACGAGGATATTTTCCTTTTGCTGGTGGATTGTTGTGATTTGTTCTTATGAACCGATTGCTATCACACAAAATGAGGAGGGTGCAGGCCAACTAACATTGGTTGTCTCCCTCTATTGGTCTCTTTTGTGATGTTCTTCGACATAGCGATGAAACGACGAGGCGACAGGCAACGATCGTGCTACCCACAGTCTTCTTAACCCATGTCGGCCTCACGACGCTTCATCCGAAATGGCCTCTTGGTCTCCCGCCAGCCTCCTCACTGCCCAGCCGCCCACTAGCCTCTCGAATGCCTGGTCGCCCGGCGAACTCCCGGATTTCAGCCGCCCGCCAGCCTCCTGGCTCCCGGCCGCCCGGCTGCACACCCCACTCCCGGATTTTGGCCGCCCGAGGGCCTCCCGGCTTCCAGGCCACCTGTCGGCCTCATATATCCATACAACCCACCGGCCTCCCAGCTCTCGGCCGCCCGCCGCCCTCCCAGCTCCCAAGATAATCCACTAGAGCTAGGCCCCTCACTGCGTCTGGCCGAGCTAGCCGTCCAGGATGAACCTCCAGATCCGCGCCCCTCACGGAACCCCAGGCCGATTCAGCCTCCCGAGATCCTCGCGGTGCCCCAGCAGAGTCAGCCTCCAGTGCCCCTCATGGCGTTCCGGGCCAAGCCGGCTCTGCACCACCGAGATGAACTACCCTTGTGGCCTGCTAGGCTGGGCCCAGCATGCTGTGTCGAACCCATTAGGTCATTCGGACCAACGGGACGAGTCCGATCCACTGGGTTAGGCTTGGTGGACCCGAACTAGGTCAGCCCAGTCAAATATGGGCAGGGTCGGTCAGACCAGGTCAGACCCAATCCAGGCCTACTGCCAACCCCGTACTTACTTTTAGCTATATCATTGGCACCAAACGACCGTTTGATGATCCGTTAGTGGTGCTAGTATTCCTGGAGCATGGAAGAACCTTTGAGTATACCACACTATTGTTTTTTGTGTAGTTAATATATGATCACATTGGATCACACACGAATCCAACCAGGCCCTCAATACTAAAAGGTTAATTACTCAAAAACCAGGCCTCCGATTGACGGGTAGTCAGTTGCATTGAAACCTCTATGACATGGTTGAACATTGATATAATTCTTCATGGGACTTCGTGAAATTTGTAGTTTTGACCCGTAGCTCGTGGAGTAGATATTTCTGGTGATGAGCAAGCATAGTGATGTGACTTAGTATCTGGATCCGACATGATGACTACTGACCGATTGACTCTGAGTGACTCGACGTTCCATGTGGGGAGAGCCTTGGTGTTGGGGCAGAACCATGGAAGAGGAGTGCCTTGTTGTGGTGGAAGAACCGCAGAACTCGACAGGAGGAGTACCTCTGCATGCTATTAGGGGGATCACCTAGTTGTAGTGGCAAACCCACGGTGGGGAGTGCCTTGGTGATCCAACATACCCATGGTACTCGACAAGAGGAGTACCTCAGTAGTACAAGGTTAGTGAGAAGCGCATTGGTGTCACGGCATGCCCACTAAACTCTACAGAGGAGTATTTCTCCAACAATAGTGGTTACACTAATGTAAATAAGAATACTGGTTGAGCTGGGTCAGGAATTTTTGTTTTTACATCATTATTGAGATGGATTACTTGATAACTTAGGTATATGTATGGGCATATACTCATGTGGGGTTGTCTGTTTATTTCTTACCTTGTTGGATTTTATGAGACCTTGAGGGTCTCGAGGTCCGTGATGAGTATTGTTCTACTCAACACTACACGGGATATGCCCACACCTTGTTCTGTTCATTGCAGAAGACAGAAAACACTGACTGGGGCTGAGAGTACAAGGACTGGATGGTACTCAGAGGTGGACCTTACGACGCGTCAGTACCTAGATGAGACTGACTGATATGGAGTTATGAGGTGGATTTTTGTACCTACCCCTGAGGTAGGAATCTTGGAGGAAAACCCTGGAACTATTTTTCCTTTCTCCAGTTGTACTTGTATTTCCAGTTCCTTTTACTTTACTATTGGTCTTGTATTTTTTGACCCATTTACTTTTTAGCACACTTTTATTATACTGTTAACATAGTGTTTTAATCCATTTGAGTGATTTGTTTGTTTGTTTCAGGTTATAAAGGCAATGGATTCCCAATTTTAGGGGATTACACCTTTGGTACTAGTCACCGGCCCCTAAACAATAGACGCTGTGATTGGGTAGTCACGACATGGGCCCCTGGGGACATGTCGTAACAATATAGGTTTTGGAATGACCTATAATTAATTTCATATTTTTAAAATCCCATTTCAACATTAGTATATATAATGTTTTTATCTTCCGTATAGACTTCTATGTATCATCCATTAATTTCCATAAAATCAATTTTTGTGTTTTATACTATGTAATTTACTACTTCAGGTTATCATAATATAAGTTTCCTAAAGGATATATATATATATATTAATCATGGGTGAATATATAATTATGACCTCTATAAATCATTAAAAATTCAATAATTAGCTATATAATGTATGAGATACATAATCATATTCTAAATCATATAAATATATAATTCTCAAGGATAAACTGTAGAATACTTTCCACCATATCTTATAACTCCATGAAATTATTTTGTTCTTTTCTAATATTCAGTTGGTCATATGGTTGATTAATCATTTTTTGAAAGTTATAATTTCATCCCTTAAATTATTATTTACTTTTCATGTTTTCACAAATCTATGAATACTGGGACTCATTCAATCCTTTTCCCGGATAAATCCACATAATCTATTCTATTTAGATCATCACCAAACATTTTTCTATTCAAGGATGATAATATATTAAAAATTATTATTCATTCATTAATAGTAATCATACTTTTTATTTCATTCTCAATTACTTCTATGTGAATATTTACTTTAATATATTTTTATATGTCACGACCCATCCTCGGGGCCCATGTCGTGACTAACCCATGCTCGCCTTCCATAGGCTAGGGGCTGGAGACTAGAACCAAAGGACTAAATCCCAATAACTGGGAAGACATTACCATTATAAAACACAAACACATCCATATAGAGTACAAGTAGTAGTAAAACACTAAGTAAAAAATAAATTATTGAAAAGTAAATGGTCCATAATACAAACCCAACTAAAAAGTACAGCTACCACTGAATAGTACAACAGAAAAGATGACAGCTAGATGGTGTCGAGCTGTCCTAGATCGTCCTCCAGAGTTCCTACCTGAAGGGTAGGTACAGATGGCCACCTCATCTCTCCACGTCCGTTTTCACTGCCGGGTACCGTCTTGTAATGATTTCCACCTCCAGGTATGGTCTCTTCGTGAAGTCCACCTCCAGGTACCGTCTCGTCGTGAATTCCACATCCAGGTACCATCCATCTCTACAAGGCTCAACCATGACCAATGATGTCCATCTTCTGCAATTGGCACAATGATGTGTGGGCATAGACTGTGCAGAGGTGAGTATAAGGATACTCACTAGGGACCCCGAGACCCTCAAGGTCTCACTAAATCCAACAAGGATAGCCACAATGAAAAATCTCAACAGATAACCCTTACATAGTTTTACGCTCTTAATTATACCTAAGTTATCAAGTAACCCATCTCAATCATGAAGAATCACAAAGGTTATGAAATCAACGGATAACCACTACTTTAGTATATGCCAATACATATACCTATGTTATCAAGTAACCCATCTCATTCATGAGGTAAACACAAAGGACAATGACTCAACTCAAACCAGTATTTTAATCCTAATGTCGAAATCATAACTGCTGGAGAACTCCTCCTCTATCGAGTACAGTGGGCCTGCCGCTACAACCAAGCGATTCCCACAAAACTTGGACTGCTGAAGTACTCCACCTATTGAGTACTGTGGACATGCTGTTACAACCAAGCACTTCACACCATGGGTTTGCCGCTACACCCAAGAACACCCCCTCATAGCCTACAGAGGTACTCCTTCTGTCGAGTACCACAGGTCTTCCAATAAAACCAAGAGCTCCTCCGCTGTGGGTCTACAGATACAATCATGTGCTCCCCACTGGGCTATCCGAATCACTAAGAGTCGATCGATCAACAGTCGTCATGTCTCAACCAGCTACTAGGTCTATTTACTCCGCTCACTCATCACCGTGAGGGTCTGCTCCACGAGCTACTGGTCGATACTCTATATATCAAAAGTTAACACACAAAAAATATCCCAAAGGTCTGCCACGTCATAGGATTCTCAAGACAACAGAAGGTGCGTCAATCTGACGCCCGGTCTGTGTGTTTTTAGCCATTTCGTCCCAGGGGCCTGGTTGGTTTCATGTACGAACGAACCCGACCATATCTCGACTATACCCCGAACTCTCATAGGGTATACTCATGGGGACTGTTTATCAACATGATTACTATCACCGCTGATGGTTCGTCAAACGGACATCCGTTTTAAAAGATATTGGCTTTTCCGTTCCAGGGGCCCGGTTGGATTTCAGGTACAATCCAACCCAGCCTTGCTCCAACTGCATCCAAACCTCTGGTGAAGTATTCCAAAATTTCCGTCTCATCAAGAGGAATCCAAAAAAGTCGACGGTACATCAATCAGACGTCCAGAACTCATGTTATAAGTGTTTCCGCTCCGAGGGCCCAGTTGGTTTCGTGTTTTCGGCCATACGCAAAGTATGGCAAAACCTTGATTGTAATATAATGAAACAAAAATATTGATCCAATGAATCCTACGCAACTGACGGTCCATCGATCGGAGGTCCACAACTCATGTTATGGTCGTTTAAGAGAAAATAGACTGAAAAATAGGGGGTCGGGGCCCAGTCTGACCCGGACCAATACCCCGTGGGTTGGCTCGAACCGGGTCAACCCGAGCCGAGTCCGGGTCTGACCCACTTGGGCGTGGCCCATCCCGGCCGGTGCGGTGCGGCTCGGCTCGGAGGTCAGCAGCGGCTTGGCTCGCGGGCGATCGGTGTGCGAGGGGGGGGCCTCTTCTAAAATGGCGGACCCATGGGGTCCGCCATATGCACTGGCCAAGGGTTTCAAGCCCCCATAATTCCTGGAAACGACTGTCCATTAAGGCCGGCTAGTTGAGCTGCCGTGGGACCCTTCGGGGTCCCACCTCCCGGAGCACCGACGGCCGGCCGAGCCCGGTTGCCCCTTGCTGAAGACCGTCGCAGCCTTATGCCGCGGATCCCGTCCGTCCGGCACGGTGCGATGGCACCGTTCCCCTCAGCCATGGCTGGCCCCTATCGTGGCCTCCCTTGGGTTCTCCTGGCGTGGCATGATGACACCACACACTAACAACGCGGCCCGCTCCGGCCGCCATTCCTTCATCTCCACCGGCGCGGCGCGACGGCGCCGCGCACCTCTTCCGCGGCCCGCTCCGGCCGCGGTTTTCTTCGATCCAGCACGGTTCTACGGAACCACACCACCTTTGAAAAAAGCATCAATGAAGATAAACAATAAAAATGGAAGGAGGATCGACCGTGCTTTATTAGTCCGCTCTCCTCCCGTTTTGTCGATAATAAGAGGCCAATTTAATTAATAAAGAACGTAAAATTAATAATGAATGTAAGTAACCCCTACCTCGAAGAAGGTTCACAGTTGTCAAGTGTCACAGAAATTGGGGTCGTTTCGGTCGTCGTCGGTGTCTCCCTCCTTGTCACGAATGAAGAAGAGGATGGAGAAAACTGAAACCGCCGAGTCGACATTATTCATTGAAGAGGCAACATTCTTCCGGGAAGATGATGTTCTTCCAAAGCTAGAACTGTCTCCTCCCTTTTCTCAACACCACAAAACTAACCCCTGAAAATAAAATAATCTCTTATTATTTAATTATAACATGCCATGGGTTCAAATTACAAAATTAAAATACTTATATCAATTAATTGAATAATTGTTGGCATCGTTTAATGAGGGGAAGTTGGAAGAGGAGAAGTTACACATGTAATTACAAATGAGGTTTAATGGGGAGTTTAAGGGGTTATGAGGAATGTGAAGGGGTGGGGCTCATGTGGGCCCCACCTCACAAATTTCCTAAAAATAGTAGTTAGTAACTAGTGGGTCCTGCCCCAACTCCCATACATAGGATATAACCACTTAGATATCGAAATTAAAATTGTACCACAATTTTATTTACTTCACATTTAATCCTCAACTATTATCAACTCCTCCTGAGAAAACACACCTTTGGGAAAGGTCCACTAAAGTAATTACCAGCGTCGAGGTTACATTGGTGCCCTCAGATTTCAATTCCGAGCACCAGATTAAATGTTAGAAAAACCCGCTCGTCCGTTCACTGAACGTACCCGAGCTAAACATTGTAAAATTATTGTTGGCACACTGGGCCTCGGAATCAGGTTCCATCAGAAACTGCGAACTCGTGAAATCCCAAATAAATTAAGAAAAAATGTTCCTTGAAATTTATAGGTATTTACATTACTCCCACCTGAGGGATTTATATCCCCGTAAAGCTACATCATAAACTAGGGAAACAACAGGAGGTACCGAGCACCCAACTGAGCCTCCCGCTTCCATGAGCTCTCCTAGAGGTTCATGTGCTGCCAGCAAAAGCGCACAAGAGGAATCGACTATCCCCGTAGGACCTACTCATGTCGTTCCTCAATCTCGACCGAGACCTCAAAAAATATAGCCCTGTCATCGATGTCCAACTCCCCAGGATCGATGATATGGGTCGGGTCATGCACATATCTCCTCAGCTGAGATATGTGGAAGACATCAGGCACCAGGTGCTACTGAGGTGGATGGGTCAAGAGGTAAACCAGCTCGCCTACCCTATTGCGGATCTAGAAGGTTCTGATGATCCATAGATATAACTTGCCTCCTAGGCCAAATCTCTATAATCCATGTCGAGGTGAGAACCGTATGAAAATGTGGTCACCATCCTCGAACTCTATTGGTCCTTATCTCCTATCATCATAGAACTTCTATCGGTACTGTGCAGTCTTCATCCGCTCCTGGATGAAATTTGCATCCACTTTTGTGGTCTGAACCATCTCTGGTCCTGAAGGAGCTGCTAAGATTTCTCCTCTGCTGATAAGAGTAATTCGGTCTCATCCCCCGGATGAACCACGTTCTTGGCCTAATACAGTAATTTCTGACATGAATGATACTAATCCATGCCATGGATGTCATCATAAGGCATCAACGCTACTAAAAAGAGATCCAACCGTCACACTCGCCTCCAAGTGTTAAGTCACACTGTCAGCATCAGTGTGTGGTCACTGGGTCTCCTTCAGTATGAATCTTAAAAGTGAGGGTCAAGTAAACAGTTTAAACCAGAACCTCATATTGCTCAAAAAGGAAGGATGCAAATGTCACAAGGACAAGTGTCTTTTATTACTACAGTTCAAAGTACATATACATATAGCGACTACAAATGTCAACAATGACAACAAGGGAAATATAAGCACCATGATCAAAGGTCTCCATCCCTGGATGTAGTCCCGCTCTTGTCTTCCTGCTTCCGGAGCTCCATAGTTTTATGCTTCAGGAGCCTGAAGAGGAGATCTCTCATGTCCACATGTTCCCTATGGTCGGGGTGGACCTCATGGTTGTGGTAGTGGAAACACCTCGAAGCATCGTCCACCTCGAGCTGCACGGCCATCTCACCTTCATCAGTCTCCTACTCCATGCGGTCCACCTCGATCGAACCTCTACCTCTACCTGGGAGGTCCTTCGTTTATCTTCTGATCATCTATATGGAGGGTCGGATAGTCACATTCCATGTGACCAACCCCGTCGCATGAGTAACCCGATCTTCTCCTGGTATGTCATTCTCTACACTGGGTGCCTCGCACACACGATCCGGTGTCATGAAGTCGGCCACATGTTGGTCTGGTCCTCTTGGACCTCTACGTCATTTGTCTACTTCCCGCTGCAGAAGACTCTACCGCATGCCGGATAGTGTTGGGTCCTACTGCTAGAGACGACTCGGAAAGGAAAATCTCCACTAAGAGGGCTCAATCCAACACCCCTATCTGCATCGGGATGCTGTGAGAAACAACTGAAACTCTAATCTCTCACCTGAGCCCATGCACGAAGGTTCAGGCCATGAATAATGGGTCCCGTATCATATTAGTGGAGTAGCGTGATAGATAAGTGAACCTTGCTAAATATTGTGCCACTATCATGCTACCCTACTGAAGATTAAGTAGCACCTGTATACACACTGCTCGAAGGGTGGTGGTAAAAGCTCTGCCCGGAATAGGCTCTCGAAGTTTGCCCACCGAAGTATCACCTCGTCATGCATTTGGAGCATCAGGATCCACCATCGTCCTACTGCAACCTGAAGGAGGCTGGCAGCAAGGATCACCATGATGTATGATGGCGTCCCTACTAGCCTAATGACTCTCACCATAGCTTCCAGCCAATCCTCAGCCGCCTATGGGTCCGTCTCTCCCCTGAACCTGGGTGGACTCTGGTGCTGGAACTCGTGCAGTCCGCTCAAGCGATGTCCACTCTCTGCTACTGGGGCTGGTGGAATCGGTGGCCCAACGGGTGGTAGTACCGTTGGTGCCTTTGCTGGTGCCTCAACTGGAAGAGTGCCCTTTACTGAGTCATCGACGCTCGGTGGGCTGTCAGAACGTACAACTCACGGGGCACTAGCTGGTCGTCTGCGGGGAGGAATCCTGAAAGGAACAGATGCGACACGGTCAAAGACTATACCTAGTGAGAAGAAGTGGTTTGAGCTGATTTTTAAACATTTCGAAACACACATGCAATTATTTTTTTCGTTCACTAAGTCAAAAATCGATATTCACGGTCCTAGTGCATGGATACATCGGTCGCCGCACCAACACTGGACTCCCTGGACTGATAACCACACTCAATACCCTTAACATTATTGCTTCATATAGAAGAAATTATAAGATTCCAGAGTTCTGCAGTAGAACCGACTCATATGATACCAATTTTTCACGACCCGTCCTCGAGGCCCGTGCTGTGAATACCTCATGCTCGCCTTCCATAGGCCAGGGGATGGCGACTAGCACCAAAGGCGTAAATCTCAATAACTGGGAAGGCATTGCCTTTATAAAACACAAACACATCCATCCAGAGTACAAGTAGAAGTAAAACATTAAGTATAAAATAAAGTACTAAGAAGTAAATGGGCCAGAAAACAAACCCATGTGAAATTTATAGATACAAATGAAAAGTACAACATAAAAGACAACAGCTGGAAGGTGTCGAGCTGCTCGTAGATCTTCCTATAGAGTTTCAACCTGAAGGTTAGGTACATATGGCCACATCATCTCTCCATGTCCGTTTGTCACCACTGGGTACCATCTCGTTGTGAAGTCCACCTCCAGGTACCATCTCGTCGTGAAGTCCACCTCCAGGTACCGTCTCGTTGTGAAGTCCACCTCTAGGTACCATCCATCTCTATAAGACTCAACCATGACCAGTGTTGTCCGTCTTCTGCAACCGGAACAATGAGGTGTGGGAATAGTCCGTTCAGGGGTGAGTATAATGATACTCAGTATGGACCTCGAGACCCTCAATGTCTCACTAAATCCAACAATGATAACCACAAAGAAGGATCTCAATAGATACCCCTTACTTAGGTATAAGCTCATACTTATAACGAAGTAATCATGTAACCCATCTCAATAACGTGGAATCACAATGGTTATAAAATCGACGGATAACCACTACTTAGGTATATGACCATACATATACCTAATTTATCAAACAACCCATCTCATTAATGATGTAAACAAAAAGGTCAATGACTTATCTCAAAACAGGATTTTATTCATGATGTCGAAACCACAGCAGTTGGTGAACTCCACCTATGTTTAGTACAGTGGTCCTGCCTCTACAACCAAGCGCTTTCCACTAACCTTGGACTGCTGAAGTACTCCATCTATCGAGTACTGTGGGCCTGCTTCTACAACCAAGTGCTTCCCATCATGGGTCTGCCGCTACAACAGGTGAACCCCCTCATAGGATACCGAGGCACTCCTTCTATAGAGTACCACGGGTCTACCGCTACAACCAAGCGCTCCTCCGTTATGGGTCTGCCGCTACAATCAAGCGCTCCCCACTGGGCTATCCGAATCACTTTGAGTCTATCGATCAGCAGTCGCCACGTCTCAGCCAGCTACTAGGTCTCTGCACTCCGCTCGCTCATCACTGGGAGGGGCCTCTCCACAAGCTACCGGTTGATACACCATGTATCACAAAGTCCCACAAAGAAGTATCCCAATGGTATTCCACATCATAGCAATCTCAACACAATAGACGGTGCGTCAATCGGATGCTCAGTCTTTGTGTTATTAGCATTTTTTTCCCGGGGCCCGGTTGGTTTCGTGTACAATCCAACCTGACCTTATCTTGACTATACCTTGAACTCTCATAGGGTATACTCATAGGGACCATTTCTCAACATGATTACCAACACCGCTGATGGTTCGTCAAACGAACGTCCGTTCTAAAAGTTATCAGCTTTTCTATTCCAGGGGCCCAGTTGGATATGGGGTACAATCCAACACTACCTTACTCCAACTACGTCCGAACCTCAGGGGAAGTATGCCAAAAGTTCCATCTCATCAATAAGAATCTAACAAAGTCAACATCACGTCAATCGGATGTCCGGAACTCAAGTTATATGTGTTTCCGCTCTGAGGGCCCGGTTGGTTTCGTGTTCAGACCAACCTGGACACACCCAAAGTTCACCAAAACGTTGAGTGTAATATATATAAACGACCATATTGATTCAAGGAATCCTATGCAACTAGCGGTGCGTCGATCAGAACACCACAACTCATGTTATGGCCGCTTAAGTGAAAACGGTTTGAAAAATAGGGGGACTTGGACTGGTCCTACCCGACCCAATACCCCCTGGGTCAGCCCGAACCGGGTAGACCCAACCCGTGACTCGGTCCGCCCCACTTGGGCGTGGCCCAGACCAGCTGGCACAGCTCTCCCAGTGGCCAGGCGCAGCCTGTGGCCCGGCTCGGAGGCCGGTCGTGGCACGACTCGCGGCCGAGTGAGGTGCAAATGGGGGGGGGGGGGGGGGGCGCTGCTCCCCTTTTCCGAAACGGCAGACATGTGGGGTCCGCCCTACGCGCCGGCCGGGTTTTTCAAACCCCCGGTCTTCATGTAAATGGCCAACCATTAAGGTCGGCCGGTTGAGCTGTCACGGGACCCTTCAGGGTCCCGCCTCCCGGAGCGCGGGTGGCCGGCCGAGCCCGGCTGCCCCCCTGCTGAAGACACCCATGCCCTTAGGTCGTGGCTCCCGTCCGACCAGCGCGGCGCGACGGTGCCGCGGACCTCTGCTGCGGCCTCCCTCGGGTTCTCTTGGTGCGTTGGGACGATTCCATGCACTACTACCATGACCCTATTCAGTCGCGGTTCCTTTGGCACCACTGGCGCGGTGCGACGGTGCCGCACACCTCCACTGCGGCCCTCTCTGGAAGCGGGTCTCTTTGATCTCGCGCGGTGCTACGGCACCGCGCCGCCATTGCCAAAATCGTCAATGAAGATCAACAATAAAAAGGGTTGGAGGATCAGCCGTGTTTGTGTGGTCCGGTATCCTCTAGTTATGTCGATAATAAGAGGCCACTATAATTAATAAAGAACGTTAAATTAATCATGAATGTAAATAACCCATACCGTGAAGAAGGTTTGTAGTTTTCAAGCGTCACAGACGTTGGTGTCATTTCCGTCGTCAGTGGTGTCTCCTTCCTGTCGCGAATGAAGAAGAGGATGGAGAAAACTGGAACCATCAAGTCAACGTTCTTCATCTAAGTGGAGACGTTCTTCCGGGAAGATGAAGTTCTTCCAAAGATAGATCTCTATCCTCCCTTTTCTCAACACAAAAAAAAACTAACCCCCAAAAATAAAATAATCTCCTTTTATTTTATAATAACATGCCATGGGTTCAAATTAAAAATTTCAAATACTTAATTTAATTAATTGAATAATTTTTGGCATGGTTTAATGACAGGAAGTGGGAAGAGGACAAGTTACACACTTAATTACAATGGAGGTTTAATGGGGAGTTTAAGGGGTTATGGGGAATATGAAGGTTTGGGGCTCTGGTGGGCCCCACCTCACAATTATCCTAACAAGTGTAGTTAGGAACTAGTTGGTCCCACCACAACTCCCACACTTTGCATATAACCACTTATATATTGAAAATAAAATTGTACCACAATTTTATTTACATCACATTTAATACTCAACTTTTATCAACTCCTCATGAGAAAACGCACCTCCGGGAAAGGTTCTCTTAAGAAAATACTGGTACTGTGGTTCTATCGGTACCCTCAAATTTCAATTCCAAGCTTCAGATCAAAACTTATAAAAACCCACTCATGTGTTCACTGAATGTACCCGAGCTAAACTTTGGAAAATTATTCCAGGAAAACCGGGCCTCAGAATCAGGTTCCGTCAGAAACTGCGTACTTGTAAAATTCCAAATAAATGAAGAAAAAAATTTCCTTGAAATTTAAGGATCTTTAAAATATATTTCAAAATTCTATATATATATATAATTGGTCAATATATTTAATGAAAATATTTTTTCTATAAACACCAAATCAGGTGTCGAGTAATTTTTATAATAGGTCTACAATATATGTGAGGCATAAGATATCACCTTTTCCTTAATAACTAATACAAAAATATAGACCTTCATTGATCAATTGTTATATAAAAAAAATCCTTCATCTATACAAGGTTGTTGGAAGAATGGAATAGTGAAAATCCTCTTCTTAATCTCCTTTTCATTTTATTGTCATTAATATATCCATATAAAAATATGTCTTTTCTAATCCCACATCGTCAGTTAATTTGAAAAAAAAATTATTTGTAATTTAAAATTTTTATATTATATATCCAATAAAAACTGTCTATTTATTATATAATTTTTTTGGAAGGTATTTAAAAACCTCATTTTTTAAATGTATTCATAGATGTATCCTCACTTGAAATTAAATAACCCAATAATTAAGCATTATATAGAAAAAATCATACTTTTTAATTTATAATAAAATTTATCTATTTGTAATCCATTTATAATGATCCTCAAATTCTGAACATATTCTCCCATGATCATATAATATATATGATCATTATTTATAAAAAAATATAGATTTATATAACTAATCTCTAAAGACAGTACTCATTAGATACCCAAATATAGATGGTGATTTTATGTCTCTAAATGGAATAATTATAAATTTCTCGTGTCCATGTCTTATAAAAACGTTTTTCATATGTATATCCTCAATTTTTATTAATAAAATATGATATCATAGTTAATTATATACTTTTATAATGAATTTACCATCATAGAATTTATTGAATAAGTCATCAATATATAACAAAGGATACATATTATTGATAATTATCTTATTATACTATTGATAATAAAAAAGGCACATTTACCAATCATTCATCTTAATATATGGGATTATTGAAACCAATAATATAGTCCATTGGTATATAAAACCAATATCAAGATTATCATATAGACATTTATCAGTTATTCTAATTTAATATTGGATATTATATATGGTCTATCTGAGATAGGTATAGCACTAGGTTTGAGTTGAACTGAAAACATGTCCTTGATATTTCATGGATGACTATGAATCTCTTATAGAAATACATGAACATAATATCATATAATTTATATATATTCTGTGTTGAGTTCCTCCCCCATAAATCAAGTGATATTTTACTTATTGTTGGTTATTAAGACCAGTATTAATGAATTAGTTATTCTAAAAACCAATAATAGAATATTTATATACAAGAGATAAAACCATATCACCTCTACGTGTTTTTATTGATACCGTAAAATCGAATTATTGTGTTCTCGAATTAGTAGTATTAGAAAAATTATAATATATTATGGAATTCTTGAACATTGATCAAATTAATTATTCATATATCATAAATAGATAATAGTTACACCTTTTACCCTTCCATTTTCTTAATCCAAATCGGTGGTAGTGATTTCGTAAACTCTTTCTTAATCCTATAGTTTTAAAGGTTACCTGAATTTAATTTCCATTTAACACATGGATTTTTTATTGGTTCTCAAAATTTTCAATATTATTATTGTCAAAGAATTGAACTATTTTTTGTATACAAGTTAGAAACATATTATCCTCTATTATGATTATTGGTAACAACATATCACATCAATAGTGGCATGATTTTGTGTCTCATTTTTTATATCTAAATCATATTCACATTACTTTTAAGAAACATAATTGGTAATTCATTCCTCATTTTCGATATATTGGTATTTGAATCTTCATCACATGATAATTTCTCTCAATCAATCATCCAAAAAATAATAATTTAATCACGAGATAAAAAATAAATGATATTCTCAAGAGAAATAATTTTATGTTTCTAACATAAATGCACATAAAACTATCACTACATGGAAACCATTATTTACTAATCATCACTACATTCTATAAATTTGGTTTTGAATTAATTATGTGACAAATTAAATTAATTTGTCAATTTTTTTAGAAAACTAGAGGCAATAATTCCATTCACATTAATTATAACTCAATAGAACTAATTCATTCGTGATCATACTACTTACGCTCAATGAATTCACATTCTACTATATTTTTAAAGTACATGGAAGCAATTTGATAATTTTTATAGAAATGTACTTATTCTCGGTACTAAATATTTTTTTTCTTTTATTAATAATCAAATTATATATGTGTTCTAGTAAAGCAATAAATTAATACACATGCAAAAGAAGATTTTTATTCTCAAAAGTCTGAATAATAAAAAATATCATGTTAATTTATTGATCATTTTTAGTGGATTGAGAGGCCAAATAATGGATATTTTTTATAATAGTACAATGTACACAATAGTGACATGTTCCATACTTTTTACATTTTTATTTTATAAAAATTTAGGTTATTATTCCGAAACAGTAGATATATTTCTAATCATAACCATGACATTTTTCACACAAACTTATATCCCATTCAATAGTTCATTTGGAAAATAATTCCATTATCCATAAAATTATATATCAGCGTGATTCATCTAGATAATATCAATTTATTAGAACCCAAATATTTACTAAGAATAAAAAATAATACTTACTAATAAAATTATATTATATTGGGAATTTAAATAAATTAATGCAACATTGTCCAAACATGTGACAACATTGTTTCACCATAATATTCTGTATATATCAATATTATTTTCATCAAAATGAAACCTACAAAATCAAAAAATCCTATTTATAATACAAATTAAATTGAACCATAGAAAACATACATATATTTTTAATCCTGATTATACATTGCATCTATGGACTAAATAAAACTCCAAAATGCAAAATATTTTCTATATATTTAGGTTATATTTACGTCCATGTTATTCAAAAATATAGTGTACATTTCATATATGATTTTTTTATTCATTATTAAATATTAAGTAATTATTTTATTGAAAATTTATTGATCTATTATTTTGGATTCCAAAAAATAAACTATATGTTGATGTTATAAACCCATGAACATTATTTTGAAAAAAATAGCATTTTAATGAAAACTTTTTTACAAATTTTTTGTTTTATTATTAATAATATGATGAAATGATGTTTTTGATTTATTTTCTTGTAAAAAATAATAATATTTAAATGATAATAAATATTTCAAATTCTTTGTAATTAATTTTAATTATAATTCTATAATAATCATAAGTCTTTTAACAATTTTTTAAACGGGGTTTTATGATATAGATGCCCTAACATTACGACTAATTTCTATATATAAGGAAATTTAATTTGTTAAAATGATCTATTTAGTTGAGATTATAATATTGATATTATTTAATATGATTAATTTATTATTTTATATAAAATATTTATTGTTAGGATTAATGTGAATTACCATGATAAGGGTGAAAGATTTTTTTAAAACAGTTATTTTATTAATATGGAAGAATTTATATCGAACCAATTAAATTGGAAAAAATTAAATAATTAATCAATTATGTTTTATAAAAATATTATAAAAATTAACACTCATTTAATTTTAGATCATTTATAAATAATAATAATAATAAATAATGCTCAAATTGTTTTTTTTCTAGTAAAATAGTTTTTATGAATAATTTGTATTTTAATTTAATGTTTAATTTTATAATATTTTGAATTTTATTATTATTATATATTTTCAAATTTAGATATATAACACCTAGAGTTGTTTATATGGTTTATGTTATATTATTAATAAAAAAAATCGCATAGATAAAAAAATATTTACCTAGTTTTAATGTAAGAGAGTAAAATACAAAAAGATAATTGAAAATGAAATATAACATGTTTAAAAACTTTAATGGGAATACATTTTTCAGATTTTATCAACCTATATACACCATAAAATCATATATTTTGATTATTTTGTTTCATTGACCTTGGAACAATGTCCTGGTTTTATTAGAACATACAGGGTGTTTCTAAAAGTACAATTTTCCTCAAATATAAAATGGGATAATTTACATGCTTTCAAACACAACAATCATATTAAAATTCCTACATTAAAATATAAAATTTTACTCAGACTAGAATCCTCTCCTAAAAATAAAATTACTTTTTCCCTCATAGTTATCATATTCCCTATAATTTTTTGGGAACTTGTAAAGGGAAAATAAAGTCACCAACATAAGTGTTATCTCCTCTTCAACTTTACTTCATAATCATGCTCTTCCACAGATCTTATCTTAATAATAATATGAATAATACAGATTAATTAGTATCCCAAGAAGTTTTTATTTTATTTTTTATCACGTTATTTATTAATTTTTATCCATTTTGATAATCTAAAAATATATTATTAGTGTCTTAAATAGAATACCGACTCCATAGTGTAATATATTTTGTTTTTTCAGGAACAGTTTTCTTGTATAGTATTATTTATGTTAAGGATGAATAAATATGATATAATTATGATCTATAAAGTTAAATTTAGTACCCTCTTTTACCTCCACTCACGCAATGAAGAACATGAGTGAATATCGTGTGTACATTTGGATTACCGCCTCTAGGATGAATAAGTTTTTGTTTTCTGTTTATATTTTCATACTATATATAAAAATCATAAAATATGGTTCACCATAATATACAAAATAAAAAACAATATCATTGTGGTTATGGGATTCTTATATTATTTCAATTTAAATGCCCCCTTAACCATAAAATGAAATCATGTTAAAGTGTGTTCTTGTATTTGTCGTTTTAACTCCATACATGAAAAAAATTTAATGTTAATATTATTGAATAATATTGGATATAGTAATTAATATTATTATAATATATAATGAAAAAGATAATTATAATATGGATCTTCAAATATTATATTATTTATTCATATTATTATCAATGTATCATTTTCATTTATAAAAAAATTACCAAAATATGTCATTATAAATATGGTTTACAAATAATTTAACAAAAAACTATACAATTAAATAATAAAATTTAAAAATAATATAATATATATGTTAAAAAATATATAAAAAATTATATCAATAATTAATATGGAGTGAAATTATTTTCAATGATATTATAATTATCAAACACACAGAAAACGGTTAATTTCATTAACACCCAATGATCATAAAATAAAATAAAAAATTAAAATACATATGATAATAAAATATAAAAAGGATTATAAAATCCTAATATATAATGTAAATATTATTAAATAAAATATAGTATTTTTAATTTTTGTTTTAAATGATATTTTAGTGTCATTAACTAAGAATGGAAAAAATGAAAGCGATTTCGTCTCTATTTAAATTCATTGGGACATAGTTTGTAATTATTAAAAATTATTTTTTATGTTTTATTTGTAATACGTAATTGATATAAAAATTTATTATTTATCATTTATTTATTAATATTTATTTAAATTTAATATATTTTTTGAGTTTTTTTGATAAATTTTGACCAATTTTTGTTTTCATTTTCTATCTCAATTTCCTTTCATTGAGACATGTTTCTGTTATACACTAGGTTAAAATATGTGTTGCTTATATGGAAAAATTTTTTTTTTTATATATTTAATATCATATATTCCTTGATATAAACTGTTCAATTTCTTGTTATCTATAATATCCCAGAACAAACACTCCCATATTTAGTGATGAAATCATAAACAATGCAATTCTGGCTTTTATTCAGATAAAGGTGACCCAAATTATGACATCCAAAGCATAAAATATCAAAAGGAAATATTATATCATGACCATTATCTATGAAATATAAGTATTTTAGTTTTAAATAATTATAAAATATATTACATAAATAATAACAAAAATTTCAAGAGATTATCTTTCACATTACACTCATATTTTCATATTCCATGTGAGGACATCAACATAATATATATGAAACACTTATATAAATAATTTATTTAGAATCATACTCAATAAAATAGGGGAAAAAGTATGAACTCACATTCTTAGTAAGGTTATAATTTATCTTGAATAATTGAATTTCTTTAGTCAGTATATTATCAGACTATGGATATTAGAATATAATCATAGTTCATAAGACAATCCTAAAAGATCTCATACCCATGAATACCATAATCAAAAATCATGAAACAAGGCATAATTCATTAAATAGGGAATTTTAATAATAATAATAAATAACCCTAATCCATTTGTTATCAATATTGATCATAGGGAACATTATAAACTCACAGAAATCATTGATAAAACATATCTGTATAATAAAACATCATCTTTATAAAACAATTACATAAACCTTATAGAACAATTATAATTTGAATAACAATATGACCAACATCCTATATAATTCATTAAAAAACATAATAACTACCCAATAAATTGGAATTATATCTGGTATCACCTATTATATAAGATAAAATAGGATCACACACCACTATCTGACCACACTGATCATATATGTGACCTCCAAGAAGAAAATCATGAATAAATTATAGAATTCATATATTTCAATGTAAAAAAAATAAAAACAATAATTATTATTTATATACTACGGTTAACAAGTGGAATGGAATTAGTATCCCTAAAAATCTCTGTGAAATATAATTATCACGTAAAAAATAAATGATTTCTATGAAAATCTACTGGAAATAGGGTAATATTTGAAAAAGTGACATTTTAAATGAAAATATCATTGAATAATTAATAACCCATGGAAAATAAATGGGTTCTGTAACAATATCATTGTAACATGATTAAAAATGGAAATAAAACTAGTCTCATAATAATATATTTGAACCTGATTATCCCATGGAAAAGAAATGGGTTCAAAAAAATCTCTTTTAAACAATCTTAATCCTCACAGTAACCGAATAAAGATGGTATCAAAACAAAATATCTCACATGGATCATATTTAACAACATTTTTTTTAGTATTTAAGAATAGTAATACCACTAAATCATCATTGAATACATTTTAAGGAAAATTACATTTTATTTTTGAAACATAAATTTTTAAAAACTAATAATTCAAAATCTCTGGTCAAAATATTTATTATAATAACCAAATAAAAATAAAAAATATTATTTAAAATTAATAAAAATCATTTCTTGAGGAAAATATAATTTCCATTAAAATATAAAAATAGTTTGAAAATACTTTTAAGTGAATATTTCTTTAATAACAAATAAATATCCTTAAAAAATAATGGTCATGAGGGTGGAAAATTATGTTAAAATTATACAGGTTAAAAAAATTCTCTATTTTAATTTTCTTTGAATTATTAATGTGAATAGTTTGGAAAATGATATAAATATTAAACCCAATTTTTTTTTTAAAATGTCATTAATTTTTTTTAAAAAATGATAAATCATTTTATTAATGGTAAAAACCTTTTTAAAACATTATAAGAAAACATGGTTAATGATGAAAAATGGTTTTCAACCAAAGAGATAAATAAAGCGGTATTTACTAAAGACTTTTTATAAATTGATATTGTAATAAATAGTAGAATCATGGTATTGTTACTTGAATGAGTTCATGATTGAAAAAATTAGAATAATAAAGAAGGGTATATTTGCGAATGATCAAATAAGTTCCTTCAATATAAATTCAAGTGAAAAAATTCCAATTAAAATAAGATTATGAAATACACCCTAACATAGGTCATAATGTTGAATTGAAAATTAATTATTTAATATACTATGCTATAAAATTAAAATGAACATAATAAATGACTAAAAAGAATAATATATTGTCAAAAATAATTAAATTATATTCTTATAATATCAAAGATAATGATGGAGTAATATAACCGAGTGAAAAGAAATTGAGTTATAAAATACATTACCATAAGGAAACTTTTAATTAAAATCCCCACAAAGGAAATAATTAAAATGTAATTGTAAAATTACATGAATAATTAAATTTTCAAAATATGACATGAAAAATGGTGAGTATATACACTATATAAAAGAAATTAGGTGCCTAACATTACAATATGCCTCAATAAAATGAAATTGAGATAAAATCCCTTACATTAATCTTCACACTCTTTATACACATTTGAATATACATTAAAATATTTATAACCTTATTATAAATATAATAAATTAAATTACATATATCTATCATATGATATATGATTTACTTATGACTATTTATTTCTTATTTGTTAATAATTCATTATTAAAAAAAGCATTCAGGTAATAAATTCCTTATTTTTCATATACATTTTCATTTTTTAAATTCAAAGTTATTACATCGATAATGGTTACATGATCTACATAATAGTAGTAATAAATTAATTATCATATTTACACATCAATTACACATTTATTACAAATAATTATTTTAGTAGAAATAATTCATGATATGATCATGGAGATGGTAGGCCATGTATTTTCATCGGTAAAAATCAAATTTTCAATGATAATTATAGAAATGAGGTTAATAATATATTATCATTCATAAAAATATCATAATATCATATATAAAATATTAATTGTTAAAATATACTTATAAATATCATCAATGTGTCATGGTTTTGAAAAATGAGATTCACATCGCTTTGTGAAGGCGGTAGTTGACTTGTACACGAAAGATGTTATAAACAATCAGTGAGTGAAAAGGTAAGAAATAAAATGATATATTAACTTTTCATAATGATAAATTTTTAATTAATATCTTAATTATGTCATTTATATCACATATATTCATTAAATTACCATTAGTATTTTCTATTTAAAGAGTCAGTGAAAATGAATCACAACACATTGACAGGCTAGAGTCTACCATAAAAACGGATGGCATTATCGTAACCCATATATAATGGAAAACTGAAATTAATAATTTATATAATTAAAAATACGTATATTTATGATTTAAATATCACATATATATATATATATATATAATTAATATACATCATATTACTTAACCTTGAGAGGTGGTAATGAAAAAAATAATGACATAGTTTCGTGAGGTGGTAGTACATTATACACATGGGTGATAATTTTTTGATACATTTTATGGAATTTCAAATAGTTTTAGGTAATTAACCTAAAATCATAAAATATAGTCATATGAAATATAATTAATTTATTATATCATCAAGTATTTTTTAATAATTTGAATATGTTTAGAGTGAAATAAAATAAAAATTCTTGTTGAAGAAATATTCCTATTTTTTGGTTAACCATCAATGGTTAGCACCAAAAGCCTTCCTAGGATCGATTCATGTAATCAATAAGGAAAATAGGATGAGGGGATGGAATTTTAGATTCTATTTTGGTTATTTTTTATACAAATTACTCCAGAGTAGTGATGAATTGGGGTGATTGAGGGCCTTTTTAGAATTGAAATGTCGAATGTTTTTAAATTACCAATAGTATTCAATAATGGGAGGTCAATCTAACCTACTATGTCTCAAAAATTGATAAATGTTGGAATATATATTATATATTCTATAAACAGCTCCATCATATAAGAAATAACAAGTTTAAAATATTTTATTCATTGTCCTTTATGCGTACTCCATTTTTATGACTTCTACTTCCACTACGATATACAATTTTTTTAACCATGATAATTAAATAATTTAGAATAAAATAATACTATTCATAATAGATAAATTTGACATAATAATTACAAATATAAAATAAACTTTATCACATAAAAATTCTATGTATGTTGAAAATTAACTTTAATACTAGTGCATCTAACATGAAAAAACACATCATCTAAACATAACCATGGAAATAAATTTTTATTTTCATTACAAATTAATATGAAAAAAATTAGTTTCCCCTTCTAAAAAATATTAATTATTCTCATACCAATAATTTAATCCATATTATAAAATTTAATTCATATAATGTGGAAGAATATAATTTAAAATTAGTTTTATAAATCTGATGAGAAAGGAAGTTTTCAAAGAAACAATATGCAAAAGAATAAAAATTTATTATATAAATATTCAGTAGTAAAGTGAATAAAATTGGATAAATAATATTAATTGATATATAATTTTGGTAACGTATCTTTTAAACCAATTCATAATAAAATTTAACTTCATTAATTATTTAAATAAAAACAATATTTGTAATTAAAATTTAGTATTATTCAGTATCAATCCAAAACTGAAACATTTCAAAAAAAATCAAAAAAATTTACTCCAACCCAATTATGATATTATTATTTAAATAATGGGGTATATATTATCAATTTTTTTTATAAAAGTGGGAAAAAATATTTTGAATTATTTGTGCAATGGGGGATTAAATGGTATTTTAGAGAAAATAATATTTTTTAGGAAAACATTTGTTTTTTATATATTTCTTAATTTATTCATAATACATTGATAAATAATTAATTTTTTTTCTATTTTAAATAATACTATTTAAATAATTCAGTTATCATTATTCAAACTATCATATTTAACAACCTCGTTTTAATTTTTATATTTTTCATGTGTCATTTAAGATCACTGTTTCATGTCAAATATACTATCAAACATTTAATTAATAGGGATACATGGACCGACAAAAATATAAGGAAATTAATTTATTTAATAATAAATATAACATAATTTATTGGTGTGTTAGATCTTCTATTGTGATCAGTGTTTCATGTCATTTATGATATCAAATGTAATTGTATTTTTTTAAAATCTAATGGTGTCACATACTCCCCATTTTATAAATTGTGTCCCCACAATTTGAAAATTATCTTAGTAATAAAAGGACAAAAATTTGAAAATACTTTTGTCTTATAACCACTTAATAAAAGGGATAATAAAACATACTCTTGAAAAAAGTGATATGGATGTACGAGGTTCATCTATAATAACACATACTAGTATTCAAAACAGGGGAAAATTGTAGGAATATTGATATTTATAATTGGTATAAAATTGTATTAACTATGGAGAGTGATTGGGTAATTTATCACAAACAAGTGAATGATCAATGGAATGTCACAGGCCTAAAAATCATATATTTGTGATGATTTCAAATATCATTGTTTTCATCTGATATGAATGTAGATAAATATTTTTTTTCAAGATAGGTTTATTAAATATGATGAATTATTTAACCATTTAAACTTAAAACATTGTGAAAAAAACATAATTTAAATGGAAAATTTAATCATTTAGAAACACTCCACAAGAATATCATTTTTTCTCCAAATAATGAGTATTGAAGATGAATGCTTCATTCTCTATCCATTAAAAATATTCATTTAAAGGATTATGTGATGATAAAATTGGTAATGAGATATTCTACCTGTATTTTTTCAAAAAAATTAAAATGGTTAACACATGGTATGATAATTTCCTAAATGATTAAACCACTATACGATACATTAATCATTAAAATTAAAAATTATTACATAATGTTAAAACTTAATCAATTCAAATTATCATCAATATAAAATGGTGTTTTTACCTTAAATGTATTCTAACACCCTTAATATTTCCAGAAAAAAATTTGGATATATCATTTATTGTAAAGTACATTATTCACTTAGTCAATAAATCAATTTACAATATCATGGTTATCTATACGATTAAGAATTTCTTCCCACAATTTTCATGGCATCCATGATCATATAAACCATAATGGTTATAAACACCCTAAATATTATTTCCAAAAAATGTGAATGAAAACATATCATTAAGATAATGATTTATAATTACATTAAAAAAAATGTGTCCTAAAATTTTATTGATCACATTGATAAATCATAGATTAAAACTTCATAGGGGTTTCTATGAATTTTAAATTAGGACCAAAACATATCATATATACCATTAATGGTATCCATAATTCATAAAATAACCTCACATGAATAAAACCTAATATGTTAATATATGTGAACCATTTCTTTGATAATTAATATTACCACCCTAAGCCCGCACTCCCAGATCCAGAACTGAAATTATAAAATTTTCATTTACATCCTTTATCCTAGAGATGGTGACACATTTTTTGACATCTAAAACTAACAATAATATTGTATCTCCTACATTGTAGATAACCATTTGGGTTTTGGATTATATATAATTAGTATAAAATATTACATTAACAATACCCCCTAATTTAAGCGACTATATTTTCCTCTATACTTAGCTTTTCATATTCCACATTTGGTCATCAATATCATCCATATGAAACTATTCTGGAATTAATTCTTTCAATACCAGACATGATAACCTAGAAAAAAAACGCCATAAGGATAATATGAAATTATTATTAAGGGTAAACATAATTCTAAAAATTTTATTGTCATTAGTTAATATATGAAGACAATAACGGTATAATGACATAATCAGAGTGCCTGAGATAAACATAAATGAACATGTACTCATAAATACCTGAGTCATCAGTCATTAATTATGGAATCTGGATTTAATAAAGGAAATAGTCCTAATAATGAATAATCACAATCCATGAGAAATTAATACTCACAAAAGGAAGGTTTATAAAATCCTAGAAATTACAGAGAAAATATGTTTGTATTTTGGAACATCATCTTCATAAAACACTTATAAAACTCTTATAATTGGAATAAATATATAATTGGCATCAATTATTATTTTATAGAGACAATAATCTTAACTCAATGAACTGATGTATAATATTTCCACACCCAAATTATAATCAATAAGGGGTTAACCAGGTGCTACCTGGGAAAACCCATCACATAAAAAATAAAACGATCAATCAATGTTATCTATGAGAACATTCCATAAAAGTTATTTCAAATAACCAAAACATGAATAATGAAAAATGAGCACACATTTTATCATAAAACACATAAATAAATCATTATTAATTTTATAATGTGGATGGTCTTTTAATAAGATATGGATTACAAGATAATATTTTTGAAACATGATTAACCATGTAAAATAAATGAACTCAATGAAAATAAATTTTAAAAATGATTTACCTGTGGAAAAGAGATGTGTTTCATGATAATTTTTTTGAAACATTATTAACCTAATAAAAGTAAATGATTCCATAAATATCTCATTATGGAATGATTGAAACATGGAAATGAAACGACTTCCATAATAATATATTTTAAAAATAATTAAATCATGGTTATAATATTTTTGAAACAATCATAATCCATTTATATTAAGAATGTGGATGTTATCATTCCCAAAAATTTACATTAGAGAATATGTAGCTACAATGGTTGTTGACATTGACGAATGGGAATAAAATTAATTTACTATTAAATAAATTATGATAAAATAATCTTTTTGTAATGGCCCAGACATCTCTGGTCCATTGTTTTGTGAAAATGTGGTACTGGAGGTGTTCTGGGAGGTCAAGGTGACATGGGGTGTGTTGGGGTGGACATCTAAGGAAAGATAAAGGGGAATAGCTTCCTCACGGTTGGCACACGGTTTTCCTAAACAGTGCAGCCAAACCGTGCAAGGATGGTCTTGGAGGCAGTGGCTAACACACGGTTAGTGCATGGGTTGCCTAACCGTGCGGACTAACCGTGCGAGGAGTTTTTGGCGAGGCAGAAGATAACACATGGTTAGCGCATGGTTTGTTAGACCGTGCAGACTAAAATTGTGGGAAATTAATGTTAGATCCTAAATTGTGGATATAACTCGTTTTGCGTTTAATCACCTCGTTTAACCCCTATGTTTCCATAACTTCGGATTACTCTCCCTTGAAGGTTATAAAACCTCTCCCAAGAATTTTGGAGGTGAACCAGATGCTTTTATTTGTGAATCGAAGATGGTTCTTGTGGTATGTAGTCGTTCTTGATTGGTTTCTTTGATCTACTTAGACCTACTCTTCATGTTCACTCGGTTTCTTGGATATATTCCCGTTATGGGTAGATCTAAGCATTTGGATGCCAATATGACAAGCTTTGGTCTTGGTTGTGTTAGGAGAGGAGACTTAAGGAGGATTCGTGGAGAATCGACCCAGTTTCTTTGTCATTCATCAATCGTTGTGGTTTTCCTAGAAAACCTTTGAGGTAGGGGATTCATGGCTTCTCTAATTTTTTATGTACAATCATTGAGTTAGCATGATTTATTCCTTTGTATCACAATGTAATTGACCTAATTAAATACTTGAACCAGAATAAAATAATTGGATTGATCGCATGTTGTTTCTTTGTACTGTGATAACGATATGCCTCTTGATTTGCTGGATAGTGTGATATCCAAGCCTTTGTTGTTAGCATGGGGTTCTTGATGAAATTTATAAAGAATGTAAAGCCATAATTAATTGGTAATTAATGGGATAAAGATAAAGAGGAATGTAAATGAATCCGGTTTTTTTAGTTGTTGTTGTGGTTGTTGATCCAAATTCATGTTAATCAAATTGATGCGAACGTATGTGTTTAATTTGGTTGGTTGGAAAACCTAAAATTTTTGGTTCTTATTGTTTGAAGGCCAGATACCTTGTTAAAGGGCCAAGATCCCAAATTGATGTGATGTTTGATTTCCTATAGCTTGTGCGGAGATGTGACCCTGGGAGGGTGTTTTGATATGTGGGGGCATGGAGACCTTGTGGTTGTGGAAGCGGATGATACCTAGAGGGGCGAGATGCATCAGTTTATGCATGTGGGTGTCAAGAAGGACACCAGGGATGATGGAATGGGATGGATGTGATTATTAGATGCTTGTTGATTCTTGGATATTTATCTACATTATTTTTCACCACTGATCAAGGCAGCTGGTCTTGGTTACCCTTCTTCCGAAGGAGGCGAAGACACACGGGGTATTCCACGTGCCTTCCGTGTTTATCTTCTCAAGGGAGAATGGGTCTAAACTCTTGCTATAGGTGGCAAACACTCGACGGGTAGTACGTCTACTCACAATGTTGAGCCCCCCTTGTGTTTAGTATCATAGGTTGCTTTTCTAGAATGCATGGAAATATGGGAAAGTAATTATGTAATGAATGATTGAATAAATAATGTTAACCCATGGGGTTGGAGTTTGATGAAACTTAATGATGGGGTTGAGAAATTTTGAAGGGACAATGGTTTTTGGATGTGATGTTAATGGAACATAATGTGGAATTGTTCTTGGTTAATTAATGTTCGAATAATTAATTAATGTACCATAGAATTGATAAAAAGGGGAATGAAGTTATCTAATAAATACCCATTTAAATGGTTGTGTTCTTATAGGATACCTATTCTTAGAAGTGGAAGCCCAGAGTCTGAGAGACATTAGTTTACTTCGTGTCTAAGACTAGGTTATGCCCATACTATGGTTGTGAGTTATAATATTTTCTGTACTTTATTTGTTTCTATTTGCTACTCCACCCTGTTATTAAGGGAAACTGACACTCTGGGGATTCTAAGCCCTGGGGGTGTTTTCCGTAACATTCTGGTTGGAGGATGAATGGATGACTACCCCATTTGACCGCACTCTCTTTTCTTGGTAGATACTAGCCCAATGAGGCACAACTGTTAGTTTTCCCCATATATTTGTGTAGGGGGATGTAATAGCTTGTGGTTATTCACAGACATATATTCTGGATATATTATCCTATGGACTACTATAGGTGTAACGTGTATAGGCTATGATGGCTTAAGGATCCTTACTATGTGTATGGGATGATATGACTTGAGGTATAATACCCGATGTATGATACACTTTATACGAGCTGTGGTGGATCCCGTAAACTACCTTGTTACTTTTGGTTGTGAGGATGGTGTGGTGCTTAGCCCAAGTGTCTCCGGGCAAGAATGTGTGTTGCACGTGGTGCAGATTATGGAGCATAGCCTAGGTGTATACGGGAAAGCCTTTGGTGAGAGATGCAGAAGACATATGTCATTGGGGAAAAGCAGAAAACTAGAAGGGAAGTAGTAGTAGGGTACCCTTGATATCCTTTCTTATATGATATATTATTGTTTTCATTACTTGGTGAGAGTATCCATGTTGAGGTTGGGAACTTAATATATCAGTTTAGGTGACGAGTTAGTTTCACTTGTTGTTCACTGTACTTTAGCATGATTCTTTACTTTTCTACAAGAGGTTTCAGGGAGGATCTTACTGAGTATACTATTATACTCACCCTACCTATATATAAACTGTTTTCAAATCACATTGAGCAGGTTATAGATCAAGCTGGTCACTAATAGCTTGTGGTTGGTGTCTATCTTATCTTTATCTTCCACATGTGTTCTCTTAGAGGGCAATGCCTCCAATTTGAGTGTTTTTTATACCCTCAGTGCTGGTTGCCAACCCGGGGTCTACTAGAGGCAGGACTTGGGGGTCATTATCTACCTTTTCTCATTTCCGGCATAGGAGGTGTAAACTTTTTTGGGGAGGGAGTCGTGACAGAGTGGTATCAGGGGCCTGGTTGAGAGATAGGATAGAGTTTGGAGTTAGTCATAGGTGAGGTTTCATGGGTTGGTAGGGCAACGGTATTATTCATGTTTAGCAAGTGAGATAAACATTGGAGATTGGCTGAGGCATAGGCATTTAGGGCCCCCTATGTTGTGATGTACAGACCTTTAAGATTACAATGGTTATTAAACATGGTGATACTGGTTGCAGGGTAGGTCCCTATGAAAGGATCATGCATCATTCTTCTTTGTATCTGTGTTTAAATGGGTAGACCTTGGGATAGGTTATCCTAAAACAAATAAAAGAAAACAATTAATTAATAAATGTTGAGTCCTCCATATTCCAGGATTAGAGGATATAAGTGTTTTTTATTTTCAATGTATGGCTCTAGGTCGACCTCCTCGTCACGTTTGAGTCGAAGATGTCCAGAAGTCTGTTCCACCAGGTCTCCATGGGGTAGAGGTTGACGACAACGAAACTTGGAGGAAGACACTCTGATTTTTTTACCGCAAGAGTCTGCAGAAGTACGAGGGCTCTGTTTCAGATGCAGTCACAGAAGACTGGTTGGAGGAGATCGAGATATGCTTCAGTTTGATCCATGATCGGAAGCAGCACTAGGTGTCCTTAGCTGTGACGATGGTGAGTGGGGAAGAATGTCAGTGGTGGTTCCTGTTCCTTGGGGATCATGAGGATCTAGCGATATCAAGGGAGGAGTTATGAGACAAGTTCAGGGTTGAGTTCCTTTCCTCGACTGTAAAGGTGTCTAGTCGCCAGGAGCTTCTTACCCTTTGATAGGGGACCTCCAGTGATTGGGATTTTGGGATCCATTTTAGGAACCTTTTACGATATGCTTCGGACCTGTTACATGACAAGGAGTCTAGTTTAAGTCATTTTGAGGAGGCTTTGTGTCCATAGATCCAGCGCAAGGTCACCCCATTTATGATGAAGACAGATCTCTATGTGCTGGCGAGGGTGGAGGTTATCGAGAGGACTTTGTAAAGGACCGGATTATCATGATAGGGGAATCGGCAACCATCCTCATGAAGAAAGGCTATGGTCTGAGGTTCTCTTTTTTCAGGGTATAAGATTTTCTGTTCACCCATGGGTAGGTCCCAGCCCTTCGCATCTCATTTCTCTGGAGGTAGAAACTCTCAGGCCTATGCCAAGGGGTCAGGCACTTTTTTCCTTGTGGTGGTTGTGGTCATTAGCAGCGGGAGTTACCTAACTTTCATAGCATTCATTGTCCACCAGAAGTTACACTCCAGGTTCGTCCGTTGACGCAGTTTCCATCGGGGCATCAGTAGCCAGTTGCAGCAGCTTTAGATCAATAGAGGGTAGATGGGGCAGGCAGAGGAAAACCACATGATGCTCCCTGTCCTCAGAGAGTAGAGCGCGGCCGTGGTGGAGGTCTCCATTAGAGTCAGAGAGGCCATGTAGGAGGTCGTGGTCAGATACATACTCTAGCGTTTCCAGCACCAGACGACCCAGATGTCATTCGAGGTACCCTTTGCTTGTTTTCTACTTTGGTGTATTCCTTGTTTGATTCAGAAGCGACACACTCTTTCATATCACCTACCCCTATCCATGATTTGGGACTTGATGTAGAGAGGCTTTTAGTGCCCTTGGCATTGGCTACGCCAGTTGGAGGTCGAGATGACTTGTTTGATGTATGTAGAGACTGTGAGCTAGTGTTGGGGAAACACCTCTCTTGGGGAGATTAACTATGTTTATGGATACAACCATAGGATTTCATTCTCAGTATGTATTGGTTGTATTCAATGCAGGATATCATGGATTTCTTTAGGAAGAAGGTTGTTTTCTTTGGTGTGGATGGAGAGCCGGTGGTGTTTGTTGGTGAGCGAGATCCTTGGATGGGTCACAAGTGTGTTCCATCCTTATTTTCCATGACTGTAGAGACCCGGAGCCTGACGTACATGTACATTACATTACTTTTGCGGAATACTTAGTACATTACAAAAACACACACACAAGGACCGTAATAGTATAGTGTCTTTGGAAACTCGGAACGTAATCTTCTAATCGTGGTGAAAGATCTTCAATATCTCCCATAAATATCTTCCCTTTTTTTATACCTAAAACCTTTCTTTATATCCTGGGGAAAAGAAAACATAAAAGGGTGAGCTCAAATGCTCAGTAAGGGTAAACAAAAGAAATATCAATCACATCATATTCATATGAACATAACATTTTGGAAATCATAACATGCAAAAGAGAGCATAATTTCATAACATGGGATAAATCATGGCAGTGAAATGTAATAACAATAATCATAACTTAAAGCATGAAACTTTGTGGAATTCACACATAATCATAGAGAATCATTTCTTGTTAGTCAAGACTCATTGCCAAGACTATCTTAGTGGACAAAGTCCCTTTCTGAATCGAGTAACCCTCGTCTCAGTCCTGTTTCACTGAACCGGTATAACCTACCGTTCCAGCCCTGTCTATCTCATGAGATATAAAATCTTTACCCAATGCATTGGAGAGAGATATAGGTCCCACCCATCTTATAATGAATCCATTCTTATTTGTGCCACATAATCATAAAACATACATCATCGCATAACACATGTAACAAAAATGGGATTCTTGAAACATCATGACATCATAAATCAATTCATATAAGATAAAGGAATTCATAAAAATAATTCCATCACAACATGATCAAATCAATGTAATAATATGGATAAAAATAGAACCCTTTATTATATTAGATGGAAAATAATTTTTATAAAACACTTGAACTTCATTCTTGAGGAAAATATCCTTTCTCCTTCAAAAACACTTTTCCTTTCTTAACATGTCATACAATTTTAAACTAAAAGAAGTTGATTAAAAATAAACATGAATAATTGTAAAGGAAGCTTCTTGGAAATAATTTTTTAGAAATCCATTCATGTCGTATAAGTTAAAAAAAACATTCTTCGTACTTTTGTCGGAAAAGTCAAAAATCACCACGTATGAAAAACGTCAAAAGATTCCTTTCATAATTTTTACTAAAAACTCACCGAAGGGTAAAATTGTATTTAAACAATTGTAGTTGGATGGAAATAATATTACATATTGAGGAAACATGGATGTGGATGATAAAATACACCCCAGTAAATACCAAAGTATAAACAATCTCAGATAAAAATGAGATTGTGATATTTCCCTTACCTTAGGTCCGATTTGCTTCGTATGTGTCCGAACCTCCTTTATAATGATTTAAATAATGTAATTTACTTATTACAGAATCATATTAATTGTTATGATATCATATATGGTTCACTTATGACATTATATTACCCGTTCTTTTGTAAATTCCATGTTAAAGAAGCGTTTTGGGTAAAATCGTTTCATTTATCGTAGGTGTTTTGACTTGTTGTTCTTGACATTATTATTACTTATATCATGATTTAATTACTCCCAGAATATAAAATATGATTTATATATCATATATATTCAATATATATATATAATAGATAGATAAATGAAATGAAAAACACCGTTCATGGAGACGGTAGTCCGTACGTACGCATGAACGCTGTTTTCCTTTCCTTATTGTCTTGAATGGAAGTAAGTAGATGACATACATATATATATATATATATACATAAATCCAGTAGCTTTATAATGTCATATATTTCATTATTATTTCTTATATATACTTTATAATCATTCTTAAATGGTTAACATGGAGAATGAATCTCATCGCGTCGTGGAGACGGTAGTCCGTACGTACGCACGAGCGATGATATCATTTCCATAAATATTGAATTGAATTGGAGTGGATTATACAATATATCAGAATCAATATGATGTTGTAATAACTATGTATAGTTATTCTTTACACCATTATACCCATCCATGTAAGGTGGTGGTGCAAAATAGATTACACCACGGCGTGGAGACGGTATTCCGTACGTACGCACACGCGGTGATTTCTTTTTCCGTAGGATGGATAGATGGTGAAATAGGGTTGTTTTATACTTATAATAACATATCAGTATATGAGTGATACTGATGTTATTACTTCATAATGAAACAACATAAGAAGAAGAAGTGGAAGAAGAAATAAAGATGAAAGAATTGGTAACGGTAATTACCTCTTCTTTGAAGCGCCTCTTTGAGACCTCCTCTTAGGGCACTAAAATTGGTCTTTGAGGAAGACAAGAACCTCTAGGATGTTTCTAGGGAAGTGGAGAAGAGATTTTGGCAGGGGTTGGCCGAGCTTGAGTGCTCAAATTGGAGTGAGGAGGAGGGGGAGGAGGTGTCCTTTTATAAGGGAGGAGAGGGGCACCTTAGGAATACCTCAAAATATTATTTTATATTAATGTCAAAATCAGTTTATAATGGTTCCAAAGGTTCTTATTTCGAAGCTAAAGTGGGTATGGGTCGAAATAATATCAACCAATAGGATTTAGACAAGTTTAGGGTATTATTTTAACCTTATCAATTAGATTTAACTCTAAGTTAAATAATTTAACTTTTACCGTGTCTTTTTGTTTTCTTTCACTATATGGTTAATACACTTACTATAACATGCCAAACGAACTCCAAATTGTATATTATTAATACATATATCCTTATCTAAGTCATTTGGCCGAACCTTAGATTTTTAGGAATAAAATAACAATTAATAATATAATATTTGATTTAAAAACTATTTTGTGTCAATTTTGACACTATTTGATATATGATTTTTTTTAAAGTCATAACAGAATTATATGTTCGAACCAAATTGATTAAATCAACACTAATATATCATAGTAACCAAGAAAATTAGTGTAATTCATAAAAAGTCTCAAATTACATTTATTTTGGTGTTTATAACATGAATTATGTCAATATATCATAAATAAGATAATTACTGCATCATCATTGTGTCATAAATAAATTAAATTATTTAATGTCTAAAAATTACAAATAAAATACCATTATGTAGGAAATCTTTTTATCTTTCTAATAAATATTTATAGTCGAATTTATCTTATGTATAAACCCATATTAAAAATGATTTACTTATTAAACATTGATTTTAACTATTTTAACCCTTCTTTAAATAAATTAATAATAAATGTCCTAATCTAATCCAAGTGGGCCTAAATGGTCATATTTTATTCATAAGGTTGTTTTTGGTCGAATTACACTTATCCAATAGAATTATGACATGTTTTAGGGTAATAGTAATATCATATTTACCCTTAGTTACCCTATTTACTATTAACCGTGGTAAAAAAAGTAAAAAGTTACTATTCACCAAAAAATTATTTTTATCTCATTGAACCACATTTTACTTACTGATATCAACCGTGTCTGTCGGATTTTCGAAATTTCATTCACAGAAGCGGTAAAATTAAGTTTTATGCAAAATTCAGTTTTTAACCTACCACTTAGTGGTTTCACTATTCATCAAAAATTGAAAGTTATCAGAAAAATACCAAAATTTCACCCTATGCTAATTTCGATATTCTGAGTCCAAAAATGAAGTCCATTTTGAAAAATAAAATTTCTAAAATTTTAAAAGGTGGTTATTACTGTTCATAACGGCTAGTTATAATAATATTTTAATAGCATATTGTTGTTTAGTGAAACTCGGTATTGCGTACTACACACGCTATCGAGGAAGGTTGCGATTGTGTGTAATGCAAGGCAAGTCAAGGATGCGTGTTGTGCAAGCTCCTTTTTGTGTTGCGTACAACACAAGACATTAGTGAAATTAAAAAGAATATTTTTCATAAAATATTGGGCTATTACATTATCTTTATGGGAGATATTGAAGATCTTTCACCACGATTAGAAGATTACGTTCCGAGTTTCCAAAGACACTAAACTATTACGGTCCTTGTGTGTGTGTTTTTGTAATGTACTAAGTATTCCGCAAAAGTAATGTAATGTACATGTACGTCAGGCTCCGGGTCTCTACAGTTGGTATCAGAGGGAGGTTTAGTCAACCTTTGGAAACTAGGATGCGAAAACGTTAATTAGATCCCTAGATATATTTCTAAGGTATGTCTAGGGATGTTCCTGAGGATAAGTATACGTATAAGATACAGTCCTTGAACTACCGTAACGATCGTAGAATTTAACCTAAGATGTTAGATATTGGGGATACTCCCCCTTTATTATGTTGGTTTCCCTAGTATGATTTTTGCCTCTCACACTATTCTTTTTGGGTTTTAGACGATGGCTGGAACCCAAAGGAACAGTGTTGATCAATGTAATGGACAATGCAATGATTTTCCTCCTGAACAAACAAATGTTATGGGAGATGGAGTGCAAAATCTTATTTCTATACTTACACAAGCTATGAATCATTCTGGACTTCCAAATGAGTAGAGAAGGGAACAATATTCTATTGAGTCCTTCATGAGGCAACGCCCACCTTCTTTCAGTGGGACTTCTGATCCACTTGTTGCTGAACAATGGATCAGTACCACTGAAAAGATATTTTCAGTTCTTCAATGTTCTGAACATGATAAAGTCATCTTAGCAGTATATCGTTTGGAAGGTGAAGCTGATCAATGGTGGAATCTTATCAAGAATACAAGGCAAAGAGATTAAATTGAGTCCATGGAATGGGACGAGTTCAAGAACTTATTTTTCAATAAGTACTTCCCTCGTATTCTTCGAACAAAGATGGAGAAGGAGTTTCTTGAACTAAAGAAAAAGGATGATGAATCTGTTGGTATATACGAAGAAAATTTTACAAGACTTTCAAGGTATGCATCTGGCATTATCATCCAACCTGAAAGTAAAGTTGATCGATTTTTCAGTGGCTTAAAACCAAGTCTTCGAAGGGCATTAGCTATACGAGACTTCAGTAGCTATGAAGAAATTGTGCGTTGTGCTATCAAGGTAGAAATGGAAGTTGGTGTTACATATCAATCTCATGGTTTTGACAAGAAACGAAAGATGGAGTTCAAGGATAAATCTCCGAACAATGGTGAAAAGAAGATGAATGTTTCCTTATGCACAAAGTGTGGAAAGAAGCATGGTGGAGATTGTCTTAAAGGGACTAGAAAATGTTTTAAGTGTGGAAAAGAAGGTCATCGAGCAGCTGAGTGTCAAAGTAATGGAAAAAGGGATTCTAATGATGTGAATAAAGCAAACACTGCAGAGAACGCACCACCAACACTTCAATTCTTCAAGTGCAAGGAAATGGGGCATTATGCTAATAAATACCCTAATCCAAGGGTTAGTGATGATCAACATGGGCAACCACTGAAGGCAAAGGACAAAGGGAAGTCACATGCGATCACTATTGGAAATGTTGAATATGACAACGATGTGGTGGAATGATTAAGTGTTTATGTAATGGGATTCCAAAATAATGTTGTATCATTGAGTATTGCAATATTTATTGATGTGGTATTCAAAGTGATTGAGATATTTTTTGGAAATAAGATGATATGCCCATAATGAAGGGAAAACGAGAAAATGAAATGTTTAATAGTATTCATGATCTCATGATTGATATAAGGACTAAGTGATATCATGATTTGAGTATATAGAATTTTGAGGATTTTGGTATTTGGAAAGTGTTAACGTTTAACTGCATTCATGTTTTCACTAAGGTTCAATGGGTATTCAAGAGAATACATGATTAAGGACTTTGAATGTTTAGAATGTGACCAACAAGACATATCTTATGATATATGGGGATCAACGATGGTATTAAATCTCTGGTAATTTTTTTCACTATATTATGAGAGTGGACTGCAGTATTATGGGTAAGCCTTAAGATTGGAATGGATTATGTTGAACATAAGTTAGTATTGTTTAAGGATAGAAGTTTTTTTTAGAAAAAGGACAACCTGCAGGACGGGCGACAGCCCATCGCGTCGGACAAGGCTGTGGGAATCGAACCCACAACCGAAATGCGACTGGCCTTTATCGCCTACCACTGGCCTACAAGAAGTCCCTGTTTAGTAGAAACTAGTTTTATTATATTAAGCAGTATGATATATGAAGTATAAGTCCATTTTAGGAACCATATGTGATTAATCTCACTATAGATCGACTTATGTATATAATTTTTGCTAACCTTTTCTTTGAGACAGATGGAATGACCCTTCATTCTATCACATGATCTGCTAACACTTCACGAATAACAAATTCAACATCATTTATTTAAGATATGAAGTGGAAATTGTTCAAGGCATGAACAACAGTGAGATTGTACCAAAATAAAGTAAGTATTTATTCTAATTCAAATTTTCAACTTTAGGGAAATGATCTTGAAAACCAAAAATGTTATCCTGGTGATCTTATACCTGATGAATCAGATGGTAACTTATATCATCACAAATCTATGGATTTGTGATTACTGGATTTTCCATAGCCATGTTCTCTACCACTCTCCATCAGAACATGATGGTTAGATTTCTCTTCCATATCCATATTTTCACCTATGTGGAAACCCAGTGATTAGTTTATTTGGGTAATCGTTACATTTCATACTTTAGTTTTTAAAGACATGTTTTGGTATTCCTTTTTACGATGTGGGTTTTTTTTAAAGAAACTTTCGAATAGTAAACTATTTATAACCCCGACGAATTTCGAGGGCGAAATTCATTTTAAGGGGGGTAGAATGTAACAGCCCAAGATTTTATGAAAAATATTCTTTTTAATTTCACTAATGTCTTGTGTTGTACGCAACACAAAAAGGAGCTTGCACAACACGCATCCTTGACTTGCCTTGCATTACACACAATCGCAACCTTCCTCGATAGCGTGTGTAGTACGAAATACCGAGTTTCACTAAACAACAATATGATATTAAAATATTATTATAACCTGCCGTTATGAACAGTAATAACCACCTTTTAAAAATTTAGAAATTTTATTTTTCAAAATGGACTTCATTTTTGGACTCAGAATATCGAAATTAGCCTAGGGTGAAATTTTGGTGTTTTTCTGAAAACTTTCAATTTTTGATGAATAGTGAAACCACTAAGTGGTAGGTTAAAAACTGAATTTTGCATAAAACATAATTTTACCGCTTCTGTGAATGGAATTTTGAAAATCCGACAGACACGGTTGATATCAGTAAGTAAAATGTGGTTCAATGAGATAAAAATAATTTTTTGGTGAATAGTAACTTTTTACTTTTTTTTCCGCGGTTAATAGTAAATAGGGTAACTAAGGGTAAATATGATATTACTATTACCCTAACACATGTCCTAATTCTATTGGATAAGTGTAATTCGACCAAAAACAAACTTATGAATAAAATATGACCATTTAGGCCCACTTGGATTAGATTAGGACATTTATTATTAATTTATTTAAAGAAGGGTTAAAATAGTTAAAATCAAAGTTTAATAAGTAAATCATTTTTAATATGGGGATATACATAAGATAAATTCTACTATAAATATTAATTAGAAAGATAAAAATATTTCCTACATAGTGGTATTTTATTTGTAATTTTTAGACATTAAATAATTTAATTTATTTATGCACAATGATGATGCAGTAATTATATTATTTATGATATATTGACATAATTGATGTTAAAAACACCAAAATAAATGTAATTTGAGACTTTTTATGAATTAATCTAATTTTCTAGGTTACTATTATATATTAGTGTTGATTTAATAAATTTGTTTCGAACATATAATTCGGTTATGACTTTAAAAAAAATCATATATCAAATAGTGTCAAAATTGACACAAAATAGTTTTTAAATAAAATATTATATTATTAATTGTTATTTTATTCCTAATGATCTAAGGTTAGGCCAAATGACTTAGATAAGGATATATGTATTAATAATATACAATTTGGAGTTCGTTTGGCATGTTATAGTAAGTGTATTAACCATATAGTGAAAGAAAACAAAAAGACACGGTAAAAGTTAAATTATTTAACTTAGAGTTAAATTTAATTGATAAGGTTAAAATAATACCCTAAACTTGTCTAAATCATATTGGTTGATAGTATTTCGACCCATAACCACTTTAGCTTCGAAATAAGACCCTTTGGAACCATTATAAACCGATTTTGACATTAATATAAAATAATATTTTGAGGTATTCCTAAGGTGCCCCTCTCCTCCCTTATAAAAGGACACCTCCTCCCCCTCCTCCTCACACCAATTTGAGCACTCAAGCTCGGCCAAACCCTGCCAAAATCTCTTATCCACTTCCCTAGAAACATCCTAGAGGTTCTGGTCTTCCTCAAAGACCAATTTTAGTGCCCTATGAGGAGGTCTCAAAGAGGCGCTTCAAAGAAGAGGTAATTACCATTACCAATTCTTTCATCTTTAATTCTTCTTCCACTTCTTCTTCTTAGGTTGTTTCATTATGAAGTAATAACATCAGTATCACTCATATAATGATTTGTTATTATAAGTATGAAACAACCCTATTTCACCATCTATCCATCCTACGGAAAAAGAAATCACTGCGCGTGCGTACGTACGGAATACCGTCTCCACGCCGTGGTGTAATCTATTTTCCACCACCACCTTACATGGATGGGTATAATGGTGTAAAGAATAACTATACATAGTTATTAAAACATAATATTGATTCTGATATATTTTATAATCCACTCCAATTCAATTCAATATTTATGGAAATGATATCATCGCTCGTGCGTACGTACGGACTACCGTCTCCACGACGCGATGAGATTCATTTTCCATGTTAACCATTTAAGAATGATTATAAAGTATATATAAGAAATAATAATGAAATATATGACATTATAAAGCTACTGGATTTATGTATATATATATATATATATATGTATGGCATCTACTTACTTCCATTCAAGACAATAAGGAAAGGAAAACAACGTTCATGCGTACGTACGGACTACCGTCTCCATGAACGGTGTTTTTCATTTCATTTATCTATCTATTATATATATATATACTGAATATATATGATATATAAATCATATTTTATATTCTGGAATTAATTAAATCATGATATAAGTAATAATAATGTCAAGAACAACAAGTCAAAACACCTACGATAAATGAAACGATTTTACCCAAAACGCTTCTTTAACATGGAATTTACAAAAGAACGTGTAATATAATGTCATAAGTGAACCATATATGATATCATAACAATGAATATGATTCTGTAATAAGTAAATGACATTATTTAAATCATTATACAGGAGGTTCGGACACATACGAAGCAAATCGGACCTAAGGTAAGGGAAATATCACAATCTCATTTTTATCTAAGATTGTTTATACTTTGGTATTTACTGGGGTGTATTTTGTCATCCACATCCATGTTTCCTCAATATGTAATATTATTTCCATCCAACTACAATTGTTTAAATCCAATTTTACCCTTCGGTGAGTTTTTAGTAAAAATTATGAAAGGAATCTTTTGACGTTTTTCATACGAGGTGCTTTTTGACTTTTCCGACAAAAGTACGAAGAATGTTTTTTTTAACTTATACGACATGAATGGATTTCTAAAAAATTATTTCCAAGAAGCTTCCTTTACAAGTATTCAAGTTTATTTTTAATCAACTTCTTTTAGTTTAAAATTTTATGACATGTTAAGAAAGGAAAAGTGTTTTTGAAGGAGAAAGGATATTTTCCTCAAGAATGAAGTTCAAGTGTTTTATCAAAATTATTTTCCATCTAAGATAATAAAGGGTTCTATTTTTATCCCTATTATTACATTGATTTGATCATGTTGTGATGGAATTATTTTTATGAATTCCTTTATCTTATATGAATTGATTTATGATGTCATGATGTTTCAAGAATCCGATTTTTGTTACATGTGTTATGCGATGATGTATGTTTTATGATTATGTGGCACACATAAGAATGGATTCATTATAAGATGGGTGGGACCTATATCTCCCTCCAATGCATTGGGTAAAGATTTTATATCTCATGAGATAGAAAGGGCTGGAACGGTAGGTTATACCGGTTCAGTGAAACAGGACTGAAACGAGGGTTACTCGATTCAGAAAGGGACTTTGTCCACTAAGATAGTCATGGCAATGAGTATTGACTAACAAGAAATGATTCTCTATGATTATGTGTGAATTCCAAAAAGCTTCATGCTTTATGTTATGATTATTGTGATTACATTTCACTGCCATGATTTATCCCATGTTATGAAATTATGCTCTCTTTTGCATGTTATGATTTCCAAAATGTTATGTTCATATGAATATGATGTGATTGATATTTATTTTGTTTACCCTTACTGAGCATTTGAGCTCACCCTTTTATGTTTTCTTTTCCCCAGGATATAAAGAAAGGTTTTAGGTAAAAAAAAAAGGGACGATCTTTATGAGAGATATTGAAGATCTTTCACCACGATTAGAAGATTACGTTCCGAGTTTCCAAAGACACTAAACTATTACGGTCCTTGTGTGTGTGTTTTTGTAATGTACTAAGTATTCCGCAAAAATAATGTAATGTACATGTACGTCAGGCTCCAGGTCTCTACAATGACGGCTGAGATGATGCTGATTACATCAGAGGTTCAGCAGTTAGCATATTGTAGGGTCGTAGAAGAGTACCATGTTGTCTTCCCAGAGGAGGTTGTATCATTACCCCCTCGACGAGAGATCATGTTTGGGATTGTGCTACATCCAGGAGATTCTCCTATCTCTATGTCTCAATAAACTATGGACCCTTCAGTGTGACGAGAGGTATATATACAACTTGATGGTCTGTTACAGTGATGTTTTGTTCGACCAAGTGTGTCACCATGGGGTGATCTAGTTTTGTTCGTGAAGAAGGACGACATCAGTTTGCGGTTGTGTGTTGATTAACATCAATTGAAAAAAGTAACAATAATGAATCAAAAACCTCTTCTGCGGATTGATGACTTATTCAATCAACTGAGGGGTGGATGTTGGTTCTCAATGATCGACTTGCGGTCATGATATCATCAGATGCATGTGAAAGAAGAGGATATCTGAAGACTACTTTCCTTTGTCGTCATGGGCATTATGAGTTCGTTGTAATTCCATTTGGCGTGACAAATGCTCCAGCTGTATTCATGGGATGGATGAATGTTGTGTTCTGTGAGTTCCTGGACAAGTTCATGGTAGTTTTCATCGATGACATCCTTGTGTACTCCATACGTGAAGAGGAGCATGCAGAGCATCTGCGAGCTGTTTTGGGAGTTCTTCGTCAACATCAGTTTTTGGGGAAGATGTCAAAGAGTTAGTTTAGGGATCAATAAGTTTGTTTCATAGGGAATGTTGTGTCCTAATAGGGATTATTTGTGGATTCGTCGACGATTAAAGCATTTGTGTCTTGGGAAGCTCCTACGACAGTGTCAGAGGTGAAATGTTTCCTTGGTCTCGAAGGCTATTACAGGAGGTTCACAGCCAATTTTTCATGGGTTTTGACTACTCTGAAAGCTTTTACTTGGAATGATTAGGCTTTCATATGGACTAATCAGTGTCAAGCATGTTTTGAGAATCTAAAGGAGAAGATTGTATGTGCTCCAGTACTTTTACTTCTAGCCTATGGAGTTCAGTTTGATGTTTTATTCAATGTTTCACATATGGGGTTAGGTTTTTTTCTCATGCAGCAGAGGTCAGTTGTTTCTTATGGGTCTCGGCAGTTACGTCCCCATGAATGCAACTATTCCACCCGTGATCTTGAGTTGGCAGTCATGGTGTTTTCTCCGATGTTGTGGAGACATTACCTAATTTGTGAGTTCTGTGTGGTTTTCACCAATCATAAGAGATTGAGGTATGTTTTATCCAAACATTAAATGAACATCCGACAACGTCGGTGGATGGAGTTATTACAAGAATATGACTTTGAAATATCGTATGCACCTAGAAAAGGGAATGTTGTGGTTGATGCGCTGAGCTGAAAGTCATGTAGTGATAATGTGTGTGAATCTGGTGATTCCTAGAGAGTAATGGAAGAACTTTCAGCATGACATCTTGATATGGGAGAAGATGGCGGTAGAGGCTATCTTTTTCAGGTGACTGTGAAGTCATCTCTGGTGTAGAAGGTGGAAGAGACCCAGTTGGGGGATCATGAGGTGGAGATCTAGAGAGACCGAGTTGTTGGAGGTGAGGCCCCTTATGGTTGGTCTTAAAATGAAAAACACAGATTGTTGTATCATGGAAGGTTTTTTGTTCCCTTGGTGATGTGCGAGATAGTCCTCAGACTGTTTCATGGTCCTCCTTTAGCGGTGCATCCTGCTGTGACAAAGATGTACTAATTTTTGAGGAGTCATTTTTGGTGTCCTGGACTGAAGCATGCGGTTGCGGAGTTTGTGTCTCGATGTTTAGTCTGCCTGAAGGTGATGGCCAAACACTGTGTTTTGGGAGGTCTTCTACAGCCATTAGATATTTCTTAGTGGAAGTGGGAGGACATATTAATTGACTTTGTTATAGGTTTACCTCAATCTCCAGGAGGACATGATGATATTTGGGTGGTATTGGATCTCTAAATTAAAACAGCCCACTTCATAGCCATCAAGGAGTCGAGCTCAGTGGAGGTTATGTCGAGGCAGTTTCTATAGGAGGTGTTGAGACTTCATGGAGTACCAAGGACGATCATATCTGATCGAGATCCTCATTTTACCTCTAGGGTGTGGAGAGGTATCCAACATGCTTTTGGTTCTCAACTATGCCTTAGCACTATTTATCTCCCTCAAATAGATGGTCAGATAGAGCGAACTATCCATACTCTTGAAGACATGTTGCAATCTTCTATTCATGATTTTGGATGTTCATGGATGATGCATTTACCCTTGATGGAGTTCACTTATAATAATAGTTTTCATTCCACCATCGGTATGGCATCATTTGAAGCCTTGTTTGGCCGGCCTTTCCATTCTCCGTTGCGCTATACTGGTGTTGGAGAGTCCACAATTCTCAGACTGGAAGTAGTTCATAATACAACAGAGATGGTTCAGGTGATTCGTGATAAGTAGAAGATAGTGCAATATCGTCAGAAATCATATTCTGATCAAAGAAGGAGGCCCATAGAGTTTAATGTTGGGGATCTTGTGTTTCTGAAGGTGACACCCTATCTTGGGGAGCAAAGGTTTTGTCATGGGAGTAAGATTTCTCCCTATTTTGTTGGTCCATTAGATGTTTTAGCTCGTGTTGGAGCTGTGGCTTATTGTGTAGCGCCCCCTTCAGATGAGTCGGATACATGACGTTTTCCATGTATCACAGCTATGTCGTTATCTTCATGTTTACTTCCACATCATCGATTGGGGAGAGATCGATGTTGATGATGATGCCACCTTTGAGGAGAAACCTAAGGAGATCCAAGAACACAAGGAGAAGGTGTTTCATGAGAATTCCATTCCCTTAGTTCGTGTCTTGTGGCGACACGATGGCATGGAGGAGAGTACCTAGGAACGTGAATCACATATTTGTGCTCAGTACCTAGAGTTGTTTGATGTTTAACTCGTTCCATGTATCATTGTAGCTAATGTGGTTCTAGAAAATTCATTTTTATGAGATGTCACCATTTATTTATTTGGTGGGTTTCTCTCTTTTTAGAGGTATCTTGGTGGGTGGTTTTTCAGACACTATTTTGTTTTCTCTTTAGGTGGGTTTTGAATTCTCGAGGTCGATACTGTTTGATAGGTATATGATGTAATGGCTCGTACCTCTCTGGTACTTTCCATTGTGAAAATGTGGTGGTGGAGGTGTTCTGGGTGGTCAACCTGACATAGGGGTGCGTTGGGGTGGACTTCTAAGGAACGCTAAAGGGGAATAGATTCGGCATGGTTGGCGCACAGTTTTCCTAAACCATGCAGCCAAACTGTGCAAGGATGGTCTTGGAGGATGTGGCTAACACAAAGTTAGTGCATGGGTCGTCTATCCGTGCAGACTAACCATGCGAGGAGTGTCTGGAGAGGCAGAAGCTAATGCACGGTTAGCGCATGGTTTGGTAAACCATGCAGACGAACCATGGAGGCACTTAATGTTAGATCCTAAAATAGTGGATCTAACTCGTTTTTCCTTCAATCACCTCGTTTAAGCCCCTAAGTAGCCATACCTCGAGATTACTCTCCCTTGAAGGTTAGAAAACCACTCCCAAGCGTTTTGGAGGCGATCCATAGGCTTTTCTTGGGGAAACAAATCCATTTCATGAGGTATACAGTCGTTAATTCTTGGTTTCATAGATTTACTTTGATATACTCCTCTTCTACTCTCGATTTCTTGGATATAGACACGTTACAGGTAGTTCAAAGCATGTGGATGTCAATATTATGAGCTTTGGTCTTGGTTGTGTTAGGAGAGGAGGCCTAAGAAGGATTCATGGATAATTTACTAGGTTTCTTGGGCGTTCATCGACCATTTTGGTTTTCCTCGAAAACGTTTGAGGTAGGGGATTTTTGGCTTCTCTAATTGGTTATGTGCAATCGTAGAGTTATCATGATTTAGCCCTTTGATCACAATGGAATTGACCTAATTAAATACTTGAACCGGATTAAAATAATTGGTTTGATCGCATGTTGTTTCTTTGTACCGTGATAACCATCGGCCTCTGGATTTTCTAGATAGTGTGATATCTATGCCTTTCTTGTTAGCATGGGGTTATTGATGAAATTGATAAAGAATGTAAAGAGAGAATTAATTGATAATTAATGGGCTAAAGCTAATGAGGCATGTATATGAATCTGGTTGTTGTTGTTGTTGTGGTTATTGAACCAAATTTATTTTAATCAAATGGATGCTGATGTATGTGTTTAATTCAGTTGGTAGGTAAGCCAGAAATCTATTGGTGCTTGTTTTTTGAAAGTCAGATGCCCTGTTAAAGGGACAAGAGGCCAAATTGATATGATGTTTTATTTCCTGCTGCTTGTGCGGTGATGTGACCATGGGTGGGTGTTGTGATATGTGGGGCATGGAGGCCTTGTGGATGTGGTAGAGTATGATGCCTAGAGTGGCGATAGGCACCCGTTTAATCATGTTGGTGTCAGGGAGGACACCGGGGATGATGGAAGGGGATGGATGTGATTGTTGGATGCTTGTTTATTGTTGGTTGTTTATCTACATTAATTTTCTCCACTGCTCAAGGTATCTGGTCTTGATTACCATTATTCTGAAGGAGGTGAAGACACATGGGGTATTCCACATGATTTCAGTGTTTATTCTATCAAGGTATAATGGGTCTACTCTCTTGATATAGGCGGCAAATACTCGAAGTGTAGTATGTCTACTCACCATGTTGATACCACTTGTGTTTAGTATCATATGATGCTTTTCTATAATGCCTGGAAATATGGGAAGGTAATTCTGTAATGAATGTTTGAATAAATTATGTTAACCCTTGGGGTTGGAGTTTAGTGAAAAATAATGATGTGTTTGAGAAATTTTGAAGGGACAATGGTTTTGGATTTGATGTTAATGGAACTTAATGTGGAATTGTTCTTGGTTAATTAATGTTCAAAGAATTATTTAACGTATAATGGAATTGATTAAAAGAGGAATGGAGTAATCTAATAATGTCATTTTTAAATGGTTGTGTTCTTATAGGATACATATTCATAGAAGTGGAAGCCCAGAGTCCGAGAGATGTTAGCTACAGTCATGTCTAATACATGGTTATGCCCATAGTGTTGTTTTGAGTTATAATATATTCTGTACTTTTTGTGTTTCTATACGCTACTCCACCCTTTCAGTAAGGGAAACTGAAATCCCGGGGGTTCTGAGCCATGGGGGATGTTTTCCCCAACATTTTGGTGGGAGGATGAATGGCTGACTACCCCCTTTTACACTATTCTATTCTCTTGGTAGATACTAGTTCCATGAGGCACAGCGGTTAGTTTTCCCCAAATATGTGTGTAGAGGGCTGTAATGGCCTGTGGTTATTCAGACAAATATATTTAGGATATAGTATCCTATGGACTACTATAGGTGTAACGTATATATTCTGTGATGGCTTGAGGATCCTTACTCAGTGTATGGGCAATAATGTCTTGAGGTATAATACCCAACGTCTGATACACATTATGCAAGTTGTGGTGGCTCCCGGAAACTACCTGGTTACTTTTGGTTGTGAGGATGGTGTGGTGCTTAGACCAGGTGTATGCGGGCAATCCTTTGTGGTGCACATGGTGCAGATTTTGGAGCTTAGCCCAGGTGTATAGGGGAAAGCATATGGAGAGAGAAGCACATGACATATGTATTTTGGGGAAATGTGGAAAATGAGTGGGGAAGTAGTATCAGGGAAGCCTATATATCCTTTATTATATAATATATTCTTGTATGCGTTACTTGGTGATAGTAGCCATGGTGAGGTTGAGAACTTAGTATACTTGTTTATGTGACTAGATAGTTTCAGTTGTTGTTCACTTTGCTTTAGCTTTATTCATTGCATTTCCATGAGAGGTTTAATGGAGGATCCTACTAAGTATACTGTAATACTAACCCTACATATATATAAACTATTTTTTCGGTCACTTGGAGGAGGTTTTAGATAAAGTTGGTTACTACTAGCTTGTGGTTAGAGGAGCTGTTTGGGCTTGTGGTCGCTTCCATTTTACTTTCATTTGAGTATTTGTAGTTTTTCCCATTCAGTTTTAGTACTTTTGCATGGCATTTCATATATGTACTTGGACTTCTTTTATATTTCAGTTATGAGTTGGAGTTGGTTGGTGTCCATCTTATCTCTCTCTTTCGAATGTGTTCTCTTAGAGGGTAATTCTTCTAATTTGAGTGTTTATTATACTCTCGGTGCTAGTCTCCAACCCAGGGCCTACTGGAGGCGGGACTCAGGGGTCAATATCTACCTTTTCACATTGCCAGCCCAGGAGGGGTACACATTTTCGGGAGGGTGTCGTGAGACTTTTATTTTTGATAAACACATCTTCAAAACTAAAAAATCCAAATTTTTTATATCATTTTCTTAATCTATCATTTCATACATATATATGTTTCTTTAAAAATAATTTAAAACATTTGTTAAAGAAAATAGCCCTTCAATTTTTAGAAAAAATAAAACATATTGAAAACAATTTTTTTTATAATAACCATGAAATTATATATTGGAAAAATAAAGGAAAATGACATTCATTATCGAAAAAATTTGGTTCTTGCTTTACATGATAAAACAAATATCCCCTCAACATTTTTGGTAAAATCAAAATGTCGTTTGTTAAGAATATTACCTAAAGATTCCACCCAAAAAAATTTAAAAATTTAAAACATGGGTAAAAATTATTTTATAAATAATATTTAGAATGATAAAAAATTATATGAAAACATTTTTAGAGAATTTGGGTTAGGTCGAAAATGGTTTTTGATCAAAGATAAAAATTATGGTAATTTTTTATAAAAATAGTTAGTCAATTATTTATATACCATATTGCGGAAAACGTTTCTATAAAATGAATTAGTAAAAGAATAATTAGAGATGAATTAAATGAATGGTACTATTTTCAAATTATCAAATAACTTCCTTTAATTGAATTTCATTTATAGAAAATCCCAAATAATATGTGATTGTGAAATATACCCTTGAAAGGTCATAACATTGAAGTGTTTATTAATCAATTAATCTATTATGCATGTCAAATTTATATACAATGATACAATTGTATATACAAAAATAGATATTCAAAATTCATTTCACACATAATATTATAGTATCAAATAAAGCTAAGTAATATAACCAAATGGAGTGAAATTTTGTTAGGAAATTATTTACCACATGGTAACTTTTTTATTCAAATCCCCTAAGATGAATTAATTCAGATTAAAGCATTAAATAAAATTAGTAATTATGTTTTAATTATATTAAAAATCAAAAGGTATGTATATACCAATATAAATTAATTTAGTTGCATTACATTTAAAAATTATTCAAGGAAATGAAATTGAGATAAAAAGCCTTACCTTAAGTCTTGACGTCCATCATACACATTTGAATATATTTACAGATATTATTATTATTATTATAAATATATTATAAAACCATAATTATATATATTATACAAGTTATTATGTTTTTATTAATATTTTTTTTCATTTATTAAAAATTATTTATTAAAATTATGTTTTATGTAATAACCACTTTGTTTTCAGTTGTAATGATTTGTTATTTTTGGTTGTCTAACAATGATAATGGTTAAATTATCTCTATAATAATAATAATGTAATAATTATAATATTTATACATCATTTATAAATTAAATACCACTAATGATAAATGGTTTTTATAAATGTAAACTGCCACGATCATGGAGATGGTAGGTCGTATGTACAAATGAGTAACATTACTGGTCATCAACAGTCATTAAGAAAATGAGGAAAGTATTTATTTTTATTAACAAATGATAATAATACCATATATAAAATATTAATTAAATAAATTTAACTATACATATCATCCATGTTTTTTGGTGATTAATGTAGTGAATCATACCACTCTGTGACGGCGGTAGTCGACAAGTACAAAAACGACATTTTAATCTTTTAGTGAGTGGAAATATAAGAAGGAAAATGATATATTAAATCCAAATAATGAATAATATTACCAAAATATCATAATTATTTCATTTATAAAAAATATATTCATTATGTTTATTCTTATTATTTTCCATGTAAATCATTAGTTAAAATGAATCACATCGGTTCGTAAGGCGGTAATCCGTCGTACACCTGATTGATATTATCATATCTCCAACATAATGGAACGTAAAATGATATATATGATGTATGGAATGAAGTTGAATAATTATATTCAAAATATAATATTTATAATGTATATAAATATTCATACCCAATGACGATATATGTTAATCGAAATACATATGACATTAGTTCGTGAGGCAGTAGTCTGCTGTACATGGGAATGAAGATTTTATAACCTATTTTCGGGATGTTTATATTATTTTAGTTCATGAACATAAAATACCAAAATCTCTTTATGTGTAATATACTAATTATATTATATAATACGGTATTAACAATAATTTTTTTGTTTGAGAAAAATTAAAAAAATAATGATAATTAAAGAGTGTTATCTATTCTTCGGAAAACCTCTATAGATTTGCCCTAAAATAAATCAATGGTATGATTTATTCGGAAAATAAGGAATATTGGATGTGTGTATGGATGTTTGGATGGTATTATTAAATGATAATTTATCCTAATGAATATATAAGTGTGCATAAGTGAAGGGAGTGAGTGCCAATTTATGACTATGGAGGGTCATTTTTGTAAATACCATAGTGTATTCAATAATAAAAGGTCACTTTCACCCCATGTGGCTCAAAAAATAAAACATAACTGATTATAGGGTTTATAAGGTCTATAATGACCTCAACATACAAAAAAATCATGTTTAAAACATGACATTCATGAGACGATATGTTTTATAATCTTTTTCAACTATAATCTCCACTAGGGTAAATAACTTTTTAACTATAGTAATTAAATAATTAATCCTAAAATAAAATGATTGTTATTATATAACTTGGAACTAAGAGTTATATAAATTAAATAAATATTATCAAACAAAAATCATATATGTGTTGAATATTAATTTAAACAAAAGCACGTGTAACATGTAAAAATATTTATTTTAACCGTAAATATGGTAATTAATTGTTATTAACTTTACTAATTATTTTGGAAATAATTATTTTTACTAATTAAAAACATTAATGATTTTAATCCCCAACATTAAATCCATTTAATAAAAATAAATTCAATGAGGTTTTAGATTTTAATTTAAAAAATTTCCCATATAAGCTACTAGAATGTGAGTTTTCAAAGAAAATATGTTCAAATTTAAAAAACATTACATCAAAATTTAACATAAAATTAATCATATTACATAAATTGGATTAATTTTTTAAATATTAACTAATTTTAATTTACATAAAATTTGAAATAAAATTTAAATTTCGTTAAAATTTAAACAAAAAGGCAGTTTTTGAAAAAAATTTATTATTTTTTAAATATTAATCAAAAAATGAAACATTTAGAAAATATCCCAAAAACTCACCCGACTAATATGTTGATATTGTAATTTCAAAAATAATTTTTTTCAAATAAATATTATAAAATTTATAGAAAAAAATTCTAAATTATGTGTGCAATTTCTGATTAAACAACCATTTACTAGGAACAAATTTTTTTAAAAAATAATTATTTTATTTCAAATGATTATTTATTACTCCATATAAGTAGATTAAAAATTAATTATTATTTTCCTGTGTAATGAATATGATTTAAATAATTTATTTCTTAGTATTCATGAAATCCAATTTAACAATATGGTTTTAAAGGATATGAAAGACTAAAATAATGTTCTTATTTTTAAACAGATTTTGATTATTTATTGATGTTTTTAATGTCAAATTCCTCAATTATCATTGTTTTTGAATTTATGTATAAATTTGATGGTGAATTTAAAATAGAATTGAATTTGTAAGAAGAAGTTTTTGGGTTTTAAATTAATTTTTGAAATAATAATGACATTGGTTGAATTTTTTATATCTCATTTTATGTATTCTATGTAAAAATTGGACCATGGAACAAAATATCCATAAAAATGAGATAACACACCACTTAGTTATCCCACAAGGGGAATCCATCCAGGCCAGCTTAGGAGGGACTATAGGAGTCCAAATTCACGAGTGGTGGAGCCCTGTGCAAGCCCGTGGGTGGTGATCCCTGAGGCGACAAAGGAGGACCAAAGGGACTATGTGAGATGCATGTGTCATTGCTTACATTTCACTGTGTGAATGTTGTTTCCTAGAAGATCACCTAGTTGTGGGAATGCATGGAGCTCCTACCTTAGGTCTTATAAAGCCTCGATAGAAGGCTCCTCATTTCGATATTGGGGGCCTCACTATCGTGGCTCCGACATTCGCCACCTCCCTCTACCATGGGTCCACCGCTCTGCTCAATGTCACTTCCCCAGTTAAACCTACTGGCACTCCTCCTTATCTATGATTTCACTAACTTTCCACCCACTACACATGCCCTACCACATCTATATCTGCAACTCCTCAACCACTATGGTCTCCCTCCATTACTCCATTCTCTCATAGGCCTCCCACCTCAAATCTCATTCTCCATACCTGTTCACATGAAACACCATCGTGTCATACCTGGTTTTCAATCATTGTAACTTATCCCTTCACTGATCATCCTTAAACGTTGAATGTTGGAGGAGGGAGGATTTCAATTCTACTAGAGCCTCCTCATCATCATACCAAATACCCACACCTGATCACTGGTTATCATGGCTTCTTTGTGCAGGCCCACTAATGCTACCACCTCCACTCACTACCCCTGCTACTTTTGGAGACCACCATGGTCGATTAACACCTAGATTAGAAGAGTTCCTTTTCCATCTTCTATCACCTGGGAAGTCTTGGGATCATCTTGTCCAACAACTTTGAATGTTGTAGGGATAAAGAGCTTGACAAAACCCATGATGATTCTGCACTAACCCCTCTACACTACAAACTCTATCAAGTCGCATCATGATCACCATAACGAGACATATTTGGCCACTATAAAGGATGAAGGAGGTTAGGGAATTCACTGATCCCCTTCAACAATAAAGGGGAGGATGGCCTGATCTTAGGCTTCCATAGAACCACCTCTTGGCATCGCTGATAAGTCGTTGTGAAATCGAGGCACCGCAACTACTTTGTTCAATCTTGTTTATCCACTTAGAAGGTTGTAAGAGGAGGAGGTCTGCCACTACTGAGAGACCACTATGTCTAGACAACCCATCCATAAAACGAGGTCAAGTGGATCCTCTTTATATCAAACCCACACACCCACGGTTCCAATCATCCACCCGACCTCGTCCCCAATGCAGAACATGGACATTAATCCTCAGAACACCTACAATTGTGGTTATTCTATATTCATAAAGAGTGAACCAGAAGCTTAATTTCAACCCTCCCCCACATGGTTTTATGGAAGGAAAAGAGAGGGGAATTCATCCCTCCACACCTATAAAATGTGGAGAGCTCCACCTTTTCATAGCATTCTAAACAATCAAATACCTTCATATGGGGCACCAAGTAGGAGAAATCCACCAAAGGAGGTTGACGAAAAATATCCCCCATTTATTTTAATCATTTATTATATGTTATCTAAATTTTAGTTTTATTTTCAATAGTAATTTATTTTTCATAATTATTAAATTAATCCATGCATTTTGGTTTCTCAATTAGATCCAAAATTCTTCTTCTCAATTATTATTTTTCATTATAACTATTAATATTATTATTAGTATTAATATTGATATAAATAATAATAGTAATAGTAATAATATTATTATTATAACCATTATTTTTCTAATTATAATATTATTACATTAAAATTATTTTATCCTTTTCTTTATCCATATTCTTTTTTTGAAAATTATTCTTTTAATTATTATAAATATTATTATTCTTATTATTTTAGTGTTCATTATATATTTTTTATTTTATTTATTTATTATTTTATTTTATTATATTTTATCTCTCTTTCACTCTCTCTATCTTTTCAGCCCCCATTCTTCCATTTTTTACATATCGAATACACCATTCTTTTTTACGTTATTATTCTCATTTCTTCTTCTCCTGCACTTCGACTTAATAGACAAGGTAATATCTTACTCTCGTAAATAATAGGTCAACCCTTAGGCATGGAAGAGAGGTGTTGGTTTTGATCTTGAATTTTAGTTAATTTTTAATTTTATGTTTATAGATTGAATTGAGTAGGTTTCATTTTTTAGGGAAACATAATTGATGTGGTGACTACCCCAAGGACATGCAACTCAATAGATCTATATTATTTTATTTCATAACTTTTACCTCTCCCTGTATTTGTTAAGTCATAGCATGTTAGAGTTGAGATAATCAAAGGACTAAAAAAATTCTATATAGATGGGTCTTTGAAGATGGATACTCATAGACCAAGGAGTCTCATCAACCTTGATTAATGGAGGTGTAGAAATTGAGAGTTCTATGGAATTCAATTATATTCAACAATTACCCAATAAATAGTAGTAGTTCAGACATGAGGTTTTATGTTTAAATTAACAAAATAAAAAAGATAAAATTAATATAATGATTGAACCACAAAAAAACACCAAATACATGTTTTTTCTTCTTAAATAATTTTGTAGTTTTTATGATATTTTAAATGATCATTTATTTATTTCATTTGTGAAATAATATAAAACACAAAATTATTATCATTCATTTTATTAAAACATTATCAAAAAAAATAGAATATGCTATTTAGATTATTTAGTTGAACAAATTGAAATTCTCATTATGTGAGATGGCTCTGGTCAGCCTCTACGCTACACTTGGAACAATATTATTTCTTTTAACCACACACTACAACATTAATGAGACAAAAATGGAAACGTTATTTGGAATCCATTCATAAATTCATTTAATTTTTATATTTTAACTTCTAATATACATATAAATACTTATTATCAAAAAAACTCTCCATTAATGTTTTAAAATGTAAATTTTTTAAATTCGAGGAACAAAAAATGGTCTTAGTTGAATGAGATAGTAGCTGAAGTCTATGAGCTATAATAGGTGTTGTTACAATATGGTATAGACATATTTGGGAAGCATAGATCCATATTTTCAAAGCGGATGACTCCAAGGACATTTTCCAAGATCTCAAAGAGACCTTAATAAAAATAATGGTAGAAGGATTTTCTAGAGAGCTCAAAATATTCTGGGAGTGCATCTTCGATTTCTATTTGATGTTTCCAAGACTCAAAAAGAGTGCTTGACCACTCCTACTAACAAATTTGAAGATGTATCACCAGAATAATGATTTAGGAATTTGGAAAAAAAGAAATCATGTATTATATTAATGATATTGATGAAAATGTGTAAGGTATCTAAGGAATGATAAATTTTATAACATCATACATATAGGAATAATGAGAAGAAGATGAACCTGAGTATAAACCTGAACTAGAAGATGATCCGTCTTACATTACCTGAAGTTGAAAAGAAGGAAGTCATTCCTTCTAAGATTCATGTGGGAGGTCAACAAGAAATTGTATGATTTTGGAATTAATGTAAAAAATTTATTGATCTCCCGAAATGCTTTAAAGAAGAATATCCATCATCAGTGAAGGAAGATACCACCCAGGTGGTGGAATTTGAAGTGAATATGGAAGATCCTAAAAACATGCCTCCATAATTAGATAATATAATCCAAGAGTCACATACCAATAAGGCATTGAATAAAACTAAACAAAATCTGGGAGTTGAACCATTAATTGACTCTTTGTCTTCAAATATTATTTAATATAAGTTGTGAATAAATATTTATTGATTTTATTATATAGAATTATACAATCATTGTTATTCCATGGAGTAAATAGAAGAACCAACATGTGAACCTATTTTAGAACACATGGATCTCCATGATTTTTATGAACATACATTTGAGGAGTCCCATAATAATGGTATCCTAGTTTCTGAGCCTAAGGAAATTAGAAAAAAGGATTCATTTATTAAGTGGTGAAATTAATATCTAAAATTAAAATCTTATTCAAGTAAATATACCAGTTTAATTCCCCTTTATCATTCATTTAATTATTCTCGTGTGAAGTTATCACTAGAATATGGTTCACATGTAGAAAAAAAAGAATGTTGGTGATCCATACATAATCATAAACCCTCCATGAATGATTGCCTAATTGTGAAGTGGGTGGATCTGATATACTCTATTCCTGGATCATTTCTCAAGAACAAATAAGTGGATATATGGAAATTACTTATATTGTGTTTCAATTCAACGAATCCCCAACCACTATTATAATTTCGATAATAACATGTATATACCATTAGTTAGAGAAATATTCAGGGCCCACATGGAGTATCAATCCAAGATTTATCATTACATGATTTTTATGAATTTTTATTTCAATATCATTTATTAAGAAGTAGTTTATCATACATCCAAATCCCTCCAATAAATTTTATGTTTAATGACATGATCCTTATTATTAGTTGTGTTTTTTTATTTTATTGGTTAATGATGAAATAAGGAAGTCTCAAATCGTGAAGGAAGAGGACTAATATTTATTTTAAAAGGGAGATCATGTTTAGTGTTTATCTTCTAAACTCATTAACTTTTTTTTCCAAAAGATTGTTTTGATGTTTAAAGTTAAAATTTTATTCTCAAAAATGAATTATGATTTACATGACTAATTTGGGTGACAATAATTTCATAAGAATCATGTGATGAAATGTTTTATATTTCAATTTTGATATAATTCAATGATAAAATGGAGAATTGTTTTATTAAAATGAACCGTGGATATTAGAATCTGGACTCATGATTTGGAGAAATTTATTGATTAATGTAAATGAAATTCATTGTCCACTTTCATGAATTTAATTTCTTAAATTTATGTGAATTAATTTATTATTTTTAATCATGATTTTATTGATTTTAATTAATTATACGTCTCATTTCCAAGAGGATTTCTAGACCAATTACTTCCTATTTTATCTTTTGCATTTTTTCTTTAATTGAACTTGGAACTTGCCACCTGCAAGAAATTCCATTTGAACATGTCAAATAAATGACTATAAAAAACACATTTACACTATTTGAGGCATCTTTCGATAATCCACATATCCTTGAAAAACCACTTTTACATCAATCATTCATTATCCCATAGAGATCATGAATGACCTTATGACGAATGATCTATGTTTAAACCCATTTAGATTCATCCAAATCTCATTTTTATTAATTTCAGGATATTTTAATTTTTTAGTGTGGGGGTAATGGGATTAATGGGAAATTGGATTATTTTATTTATAAGGAATAATTGGGGAGGTTCCTATTGTTGTAATTGTAAAAGGTTTTCGAATAATTATTTATACTCTATTTTTTTGTTCCCCATGAATATAAAAAAATGACCAAAATAAAGAAAATTTAGAAAATGGGTTATGATTAGGGTAAATCAAAAATAAATATTATATGGATAATGATATTTATCATACGTGGATAGGTATTGGGTGTGAGGTTTCTTATAATCATAATATTTTGGGAGAAAAGAATCAAAATGTTATTTAAAAAGTGAAAAACGTTATAAAAATAGAAAATATATATATTTAAGAGAGGGAACAAATCATTAATTGTTATTAAACTAATAACAATATTTAATTTGGAATTTGTGGAATGTGGGGAGTCGATATAAATTGAATGGAGAAATCTCATTAAACATTTAATTTTAATATCATTTTATAAGAATTAAGTTATAATATTCATCCCAGATATTTAATTTTTAACATCAAGACCTACCAAACATAAGCCTCAAATACATATGATCCTTGATTTCACGACCTCATTATATTATGTTCTTTTATTCATTTAAATATAGATAAATTAGTTTTTTCACAAGATTGTGGAAAAGAACAATATTTTCATTATATGTGTGTATCTCTGCATGAATTGTATCATGAGTGGTAAAAGAAAATAGCCAAAATAGAGTTAGATCATGATTTGGAATTATTAATAAAAATGAATTGATTTGTATGAATAAAAGAAAAGAGAAGTTACATCATTCTTAAAATTGGAATACAAAAATATATGGATTTATTATTTATTTGAAAAATGGGAAATTGATTTGATATTTAATGTGGAATTTTAAAATATGATTTTATATTGATAAATTTTTTGTTATATTGCATTGAAATTTGAATATTGATAACATTGTTACCCTCTGATATTTTATGTTGAGATTTTATTCTTGAGGAAAAAAATGGGTTATGTGTGAGGGTATTTGATTGATTAAAATAATATGAATATTTATTTTGAAAAAAAATTCAACAGTTATTGATATTTTTCAATGATAATTTCCTTAATTTTTAACGTTTTATTAATTTAAGTATAAATTGGAAGGTGAATTTGAAATGGATTTTAAATTATAAAATAACTTGTTTTCTATTTATAATTAATTTAAAAATATTATGATGAAATTGGGTAAATTTTTTTCTAGCTATTTTTATGGTTATTTTGTAAACATTTTTTCAATGCACAATTTGGAATTCTAACAAAGAAAACCTAGGACTTAGACATCCCACAATGGGTATGCATCTAGGCCATCCTAGTAGGGCCTGCGGGAGACCAGTACAATGTGTGTTGAAGACCTGTTCAGGCACATGAGTGGTAATTCCACATAGGAAGATAGGTTTAGTCGTAGACGTAGGATGCATGTAGGTGGTGAACCTTGCGGCGGTAGAGGAGGCCTGAAGGGCATGCACCTGCTGCATGTATCACAACCTGCATGTTAGTATGTGCAAGTGGAGTCTTGGGATCCCACACCATATTATTCATTCTTAGAGGTCCCATATCAATGCTTATAAATCCCTGGGGGTAGGCTACCCATTTTGACATGGAATGGAAATTCCACCAGGACAAAACTGTACACCACCATTTACCGCCGCACTCTACCACAGGTCTACTATTCAACTCAATGTCATTGCCCGAATTCTCCACACTGTCACACTGCCTCCTATATATTGCCTCTGGATCACCACCCACTATACACACCACACCACTACTACCTCCACCACTCCATAGACAACATGGACTCCTTCCACATCTATGTTCCAGTATAGGTCACCAACCGACTATCTCCTACACATCGGCTAAGTACCCATGCCTCATTCATGCCATCAAAGGTCAATTACCCCCACCACTGCTCCCTCCTCCACTCACGTGAACACGTCGATGGATGAAGGATGGAAGAGTCCACCGCTTCTTGAGCCTCTTCATCATGAAACCTCCATTCTACCTCTTCTATTTGGTCACCTTGGATAGTCCATATAGTCCAACCGATGTTCCCACCTCCACTCGTCGCCCCGGCTACTGGAAAAAGACAACATTGTTGATACACCCCGAGCTCAGCTGATCCCCTCCTCAATTAGCTATAGCCTTTTACCGCTTAAAATTTACACTTTCGGCCACTATGAAGGATGAAATAGATGAGGAGGTCCCCATAACCCATATATAATATGCACCACCATGTCTCCACCATATCGGAGGTCAAGCCACACCCTAATGGGTAGTACAAGACTCCTCCTGCCATTTTAATATTTGGAGGAGATGAGAGACTCCATTGGTCACCTCCATCATATAAGTGAAGGATGACCCGATGTCATGCCATCACAGCACCACAGATTGGCATTGTCGATTATCCACTTCCTTATCGAGGCACTACCATTGCTCAGTTTGATATCCTCAAGCTACTTTGAAGGCCAGTGGAGGAGGAGGCCTCCAACTACTTGGAGCCAATCAAGGCCATGAAACCCATGCAAACTAAGCGATCTAAGGGATCCTCCCCGCGTAGAACATATGAACCTCGGGTGGGAGGCATGCACCCATCCTCCCCCCCATGTGAATCATTTATAGGTGACCCCTAAACACCGACAACTTTATGTGTTCTCTCCTCCGATGGAGTGAACCAGGGGGGGATAATTTCAAACCATCCCTAAAAGGTTTTTTTGATGATAAGATAGGAGAAGTCATCCCTCCATACCAATAAAAGGAGGAGAGATCCTCTTTCTCATGGAATTCCAATACATCTCATACCAACATCTCTTTCACCAAGGGTGAGATCTCCCTCGAGGTAGGTCGATAATAAATCCACACCATTTCTAAATCATATTTTATTTTATGTTATCCTTATTTTAGTTTTACTTTCAATTTTAATTTAAATTTTAGTTTAATTATATTAAACCATTAATTTTTGTTTCTCCACCGATTCCAAAATTCTTCTTCTAAATTTTCTTCATCTAATCATACGTATTATAATTATAATTACTTCTAATATTATTAATTTTATAAATATAATTTTTTATATATATAAACTTATATTTATAAAAAAATTTTGTCCTTTTATTTCTCCGTATTCTTTATTAGAAATTCTACCTTTAGTTTTAATAACAATAATAATATTAATTATATTAATTATTGTTTTTATTATATATATTTTTTTGTATTATTTTATTCACTATCTCTATCTCCATACCTCTGTCTTATCATCCACAATTCTTCCATTTTTATTTTACTTATCTCATCCACCATTCTTTTTTTATAATATTATTATTATTCTTTTTTATTTTTTCTCTATTTCCACTAACTCCACCATGTAATCTATTATACTCATAAATTAGAGGATGACCATATCGAATAATATGAGTGAGGTGAAGGTGTTATTGAATTTTAATTAAATTTTAATTTTATGTTTGTAGAAATAGGTGATTAACATAAATGGGTGAGGAGAATATCTCAAATGAGGTGTATTTCCCCAATGAAATGAAACTCAATCTATCTCTAGTCTTTTATTTAACAAGATTCCCCTCCCTAAATTGGTTTTTTATTATCATGTTAGAGTTTAACTAATCAATGAATTAAATAGAATTGATAGAGATGGTCCCTCAAATATGGAACCTCCTAGACCACTAAGTGTTATCAAACAGGATTAAAGAAGGAAAATAAATTGAGAGTGCAAAGGCATCCAATGATATTACACAACTTATATATAATTAATATTAGTTAAAACATGAGATTTTTTTATATTATCCTGATTAAAATAAACATATAAATAAAAAATAATTAAAAAATCATAAACCAAATTAAAAGACTCCTCAAGTGAGACGACAATGGCCAACCTGTGTGTTATAATTGAAAAAATATAATTTTTTTTCACTGTGTCATACCACATGTGTGCTCCATGTTATATATTACATGGTTTATTTAGATTTTCCATTTCATGTCAAATATAATATACAACATAAAAACATTGGGGTCATGAGTACCAAAGTTTTTGAAAGATATTTGATTTATTTAATAATAATTATATCATAATGTTATGGGGTGTAACATTCATTTATGGTATAAATTTTATATGTTATTTATGATATTAAAAATACTTTTATTCTCTATAAAAGGCATGGTGTTACATTTTCCTTCACATGGGATTTAATTTAAATGTTACACATGTTTTAACTGTTTTTCATGAATCAAATATTTTCCATGTGTCGTAATCATTCTTCTTTTACTATTATCTTATATGATTTATTATTTCACCTATATTGATTTTATATTGTATTTTAACCATATTTTCTACATATTTTATGATTCACAGTTATTTATTACTAATTTAGGATTATATTGTTTTGTGATAATTTATTTTTCTTAGAAACACTAACATGATTTTATTTTATTTTTCTTCTATATTAGAGTTTATAATTTTCATCAATGCTTTACTTTCCCTATTGTAAACTCAATATTTTATATCTAATGACACAGTTTAATTAATTAATATCAATGATAGGTTTTCATTATAATTATATATATGCAAATTTTAAAACAATGCATATTTAAAATTGTTTAAAATAATTTTCAGTCCATTATAAATAATGAGGTTATATTATCGAATCGAAATTTTCTTTTGACATACATTATTCCCTTTTCAAATTTATATTATCAAATATTCATTTTCAACGTAAATCTTATCAATTTATTTTTACATTTATTATTGAATTTTTTAACTTTTTCACTTTTCCATTATTAAATATTATTTTTAAAAGTACATATTATCTAATAATTTTAAGTTATTTTTTTCCTTTCATTTTTATATAATTAAATATTGTATCTATAAATAAGTATTTCATGTACCAATAAATTTATTTTATTTAAAAAACTAATTCTGTAACACCATGATATCCTGTTATGCATTGCTAAATCCTATAGGGCTCAAAATTTAATAATGTATTAAAACTCATACAACCTAACTAAAATAGTGGTATCTATAATGTCAAGTGTTGACCCATGAGGGAATGATTGTAAGTAAAAAAACTAATTATTGAAACTAAAATTTAATATGATTATTTTAAATGTACAAAAGTGAAATAAAATCATCAATTATTAGGTTTTAGATCTTGATGAGTGGCTTCACAGGTTCAATTATTTTGAAATTTGTGAATTTGGGACATAATTGATAATGAATTTTTTAGTTTTTGTGTCAGAATTGGGTTAGAAAGTGTCCTTGGTCAGGATATCCTACCCATAATCCTATGAATACACCTTTGTAATAGAAAATAATTTTTTAAAACACAAAACAAGGCAACCAAAAACCTTATTTAAATTGAACTAACCTATATTTCATAACTTTTATGCAAAAAATAATAGAATTAATTGATGAAATAAAATGAATAGCCTAAAAAAAGAAATGGTCATATGATTTCAAAAAAAGAATGAATTATAATTTATAGAATAACTTTGAAAAATCTAAAACTTGAATAGAAAATAGATATAATCTATAACAGTACACCCCATTTTTTTACATCACTCAGAACAAAAATTACTAATCACTCTTGTTTGGAATGATGAAAATGAGGAGCCTGGGTTCCTACAGATGAATTGTGGCAAAAAATGGTGGTGAGCAAGGTTCCATGTTATCACTCCATTTATATGTCTCCTCTATGTGGAATAAATTTTCCTCTTCTGTATCTACTCTCTTTGAAAGGTATAACTGAGGCATTAATTTATAGGAAAATTGGTCAAATCCCTCAACCACATCACATTTGTATTTTTATGTCAGTTTGTCTTCATGGCATGAAAAAGAGTTTCACATCGTTTTATCTTTAATTATCAAGCATCTTGAATCTTGCATTAACTCCACCAAAACAAATTATCCAAAATTTTCATGTAGTGTAACTAATATACCTGAATTGTAATCGTATTTTATCATGTGTAATGGTTTATCTACATTTCCTACGTGAATATTAATTTTGAAAATCACGACGTGTAATTTCATTACATAACATGAAATTAGTCTTCATCACATTTTACAACATTCTCCCTCTTACAAAATCTATTTTCATGCCTCTTCACTTTGCTCTTGGTGAAAAGAGAATTTAAGCTCTAGTTATCATCCCTTTTTATTGAATTTTCAATGATTCGTCATTTCAAACCTAAAATATAAAAAAAGTCAATACATTCCTAAATTTGGAATATTATTCATTATTTATAGAAATGAATACATTTAAATGTAAAAATATGTATGCATTAAATAATGTTATCACAACTAAAAAGTATTTCTACCCAAATAGTGTCAAGGGACTTTTAACCACTAGGATGTAGGAATTCCTCCCTATATACCAAATAATTTAGACTATCCGTGAGTGAATAAAGAGGTGATATTGGGGATACTATTACCTTGGTGGTATAACAGTAATAGTCACTAATTATATGAAATTGTTGAGGAATGAGAATATAACCTTAGATATATAAACATATATAGATGAAGAACAACAGACAACAACAATAATGATAAAAATATCAAAAAATCAATTTTTAGAATTGAATACCATTTGAAGATAAGATTTAATAACAAAAAAGTCATAAAAAACAATAGATAAAAAGAAATTGTCTTCCATGGACAACCACCACTACATACATATAAGAGTAATGATAGAAAAATGGTATAATAATAATTAAAAATAATGTAAGAACCTCTAAGGTCCCATTATATCTATCCCATGGTAAAATTTATAACATAATCAATAAGGTACATATCTGGGACGTGTCCCATTATCTAATAGAAAAGCATATTTCCTACATGTTTCCAGAAGGTACCATGTAGGGTGTGATAATAATGTATGTAGACCAACAAAGAATTTTTCCTAACATACATCAATAATAATTAAGGTGTTTCTAAAAATCAATGAAGAGGAAATGAACACCAGAAAAAAATAATTTATACTTCCCTTATGCTCAGTAGCCATATGGAAGAGATAACCTACTTAAAAAACATCAGTATCACTAGAGTAGAGAGTATCCTTATCATTATTCCCAATAAATCCTGTAACAAGTTCCGGCTTAGGTTAACCATCACATTCCACCTCTAAATGATTCCCCTAAAACATCATCCCATCAGTCACATACAAACGTTTATAAAAGAAGGTCCAAATAATAAGAACCAGGACTATTGTACCCCTAATAAAAATATGACATAAGCTCAAATCCAGACATCCTGATTCATAGTGATGCATGTTCTCCAATTAATAATAATCATCAGCTTAACATCCAGTATCCTAAAAAGTGGTGATGTATTTCCTCCAAAGTAATATTCACCCAGCAACATCATTGTACTTTGAGCCTCATACCCCAACTGATTGTCTAAGAAAAATCAATTTATGGATACTAACCATCCCTGTGGCTTCTTATGGCTTTCATCTCCAACGTCACTTTTTTTCAACTACATTATAATCCGTAACTAATAGAGGACCCTTCCCACATGACTGTTCAACACAACCACATCATCTAAGTATTATATATCTCCACACGACTCGACCGACATGTTAGAAAATAATAGTGAAAATAAATCAACAAAATTCAATTCCTAATCAGCATCATCCTAGAACCTTGTTCCTTGGATACCATGTCTCTCCTCGAGATTGTCAACACCGTCGTATTGTCATAGTCCACGTTGTCAATCATGAATACCTCATCGACTCAAACTAATAGCCAGACCCCCCAACCAATGATCAATATCACTCATAGAACACGATCCAAGACCGACCTGAAAAATCACCTCACCTTACTATCAGTTTTCATGCCCACCTCAACCCTTGTTCCACACCCAACATGTTACCATAGAACTCATCAAATTTTATAAAAAAAATATTTAGATAAATAAAAACCTCTAGCCTAATCTAATTAAGGTCCATAGCATCTCACAAAGCTCAAAAAATATTTATTTTTGAGAGAGAATTAATATAGGGATCTCAAATGATTAATTTAATTAATCTAAAAGAACAAATTTAAATTATAGGTTCTCTCTCGAGGGACATAAAGGCACAGTAAAGAAAGATGCCATGAAACACTATAAAATCAAATAGAAATCCTGGAACCACATTACTTATAGTGTTATATTCTTCATCATCACATATTGACAAATAACATGATTCAAATTACAAGGAATCAACATTTTATATGAGCTCTATAAAAATATGTTTAAAAATATCATAATGATTTAGCATACCATATTTAGAGAGTACAAAAGAAAAGAGGATAGTAGATAAAAGGCCCTATTGATATGAACCAGTATACCCTAATGTATAAAATATTAGAGATCTAATTTCCAAGATATAGATATGTCTAGGGAAAAGGGAGAGGCACCCAGAAAGTGCTCCATGGCCCTTATTCTATTGTGTTTTGAATAAGGGGGTCCAATCCCCTACCATATTCATTTAAAAAAATTCCATGGTAATTTACACACCATGAAAATTTTTATTTTTCAAAGATTATATTTGAAAACTCATGAAGTAAAATTATTACACAATGGGTATTTAAATAAAATCCTTTTAATTGGATTGTGTTTAATTTTATTGTTCTGAGTCATCATCTCTTCTATAGTGTTTTCCCAAACCACCATAACATACAGAAAAACATAAAACACACCCAAAAAATTTGAGGGGTCCAAAAAAATCTACGAATGGGGTTTTAATGATCAAGTAAATGTGTTTATCTAACCAGAAACACAAATTCTCAAATTTACAAGGAAAATTTCCCATTCAAAAACCTGAGATGGTTCAATCTCCCCACCTCAACCTAGCTTGTCCCCAAGCTATCTTGATTTACCCAAAGATGGTATGAATCTAGAAATACCTATAAAATTAACCCGACCTACACCTGTTATCATGTCAAACGTCAAAAATTCTATGGAACTCCCCACCATAGGAGTTACATACTCAATCACTTCACAACCTACAACTCAAATTAAACAGTGGTCTACTGACCATACATGGACTCAAAAAGTCATATCGTTATGCATTGTTATTCTTTAACCTCATATAGATTTCAAATCATTCTTGTGTCACATTGACTCAAAAAAATTCCCACATCTCATCATCCACTCACCTCATTCCCATGTCATACATGGAACCTATGAGGTCTCACATCTCAATAGATGCTCAAAAATAGTCATGGTGCCTTGAACACCATTTAAAACTGCTGTCTTATCAATCCCTATATGGCTATAAACCTCACAAAATCCACACTCCCATCAATTCTCATAATAAATCCTATTTCAACACACCTTATGTACACACACACACACACACACACATATATATATATATATTAGTCATCCAAGTCTATTTCATCCGAATAACCAGTTCATTATAAGTCCAAAAAAGGAACAAATATGCACCTTGTACTTCCAATACCGAAAATTCCTACCAAAAAATGACATGGAAAAATAAAAAAACACCATACTCATTCCCATGTCATGCCTATGTATATACTAATATCCCTAACCTAATCTACACCTAGAACATCCACTATGTTCACCTAGTCTGAAACCCGACTACATGAGGCCTTGAATCCCTATGAAGTTGAAACGACTACCCTCTACTAACACCACTACTGGGTCCCACATTCTTCTCCATGAAATATTACTATAGAAGAATCTATGATATAAGATCTTAGAACCACCCACAGCATATTCCCAGTTCCCTATGTTTTCCTTTGTCCCTATGTTCAGATTGTGTGAGAAGGATATTGAAAAACCACATGAGGTAACCAACCTAGAAAAAAACATTTCCTTCCTTTCATGCTTGATTACACTACGTACCCACATGTCCTAGATTCTTACAATGATATAAAATTTTCAATGAAACACTCCCAAGGGTCCTAATCATGTCACTGGTCTACACTCCCAACTAACACTCCTCTCAGCCTCCCCTCGTAATGTCTAAGGAGCTATAACTAAAATTCTATGAAACCGTCCCCCATCTAAAATTTTATTATTCAATTAGCAATACTTAGATATTATTTCCTGATTCACTATATATTTAAATGTGGCTAACCGGACTATTCTTATATGGACCCTGATGGTGTGATTTAAACCATCCTAGAAAATGCCTCACTCTCATAATGTCATCACCCACTATACCGGCTGTGAAATGAGAAAATTATATGATTTTAGTTTCATGTATAATATTAGGAAAATATCCCTAATGTTTGATAATGAACTCCCATGATCCCACTTCCCACAACATTTCATGGAATATGTGTTTGAAGAATGAGGCATTGTTTTCCTTTTAATATAGTCCCTCATGTATTCCTTCTTGAACCTGTACATCCCACAAGAGTATTTTTAGTCATCTAAGCATGTATATCAACATCTTCACCCTTCTCCATGGGGGTGTCTCATGGTAGTTCTATATGGTCTTCATTTTCCCTATTAACTTCATAGCCACATATTTTCGGCCATAACCTTGAAATGTGGGTGTTGTAATTGAATTTTAGGAGTCAAGTATTCCATAGAATGAACTACACCATAATCTCCCATGTCGATCCCTTGAATGACCCGAATAAAGAATACACTAATATTTTTATCAAGTCAGGACACAAAATCTATGATATCTATTAGCTATCTCACCTATACTATATCATGTTCTTGTTCCTATACATATGTCTCATGATGATCCCAATACTATAGGATCTCATCTAGACCCCAAGTGGACTCAATACAAGTACTCTCCCATGGAACCACATTACCATCTTCTTGGTTCTCCACTAGATTCTGTCAAAGTGGATTCACACAGAATACCTATAAAGACCAAGAGTTTCCATGTATTTTTTTAATTGTATGAAATTATTATGAGTGTGTGAAAATGGAATGTGCATGATTCTGAGGCCCAGAGTGCCAGGAATGAATTTTCAAACATTTTTTCATGTATATTCAGCAAACAAATGTGTGATGTTTTCTAAATTTTGAACCATTTCTCGGATTAAAAATAAGAGGGAATCATTGAATCTACACCACTGGCATTCAATAAAGGGAGGGTTTACATTGAACATAGTATGTCCGAATAAAAAGTTATATTTTCCAACATTCTAAATGAAATGAAATGAAATAATTTTGTTTTTTTATTTTCTATCCTCTGAAGGACAAGCCAATGGTTAGGGCTAGTGATGTTTCAATCCAATAAATGACATGACCTTCCAACCCTAAGTAATGACATTGTTGGATAATTATTAAGCTTACTAATTAATGTACCCCATTAAATTCCAAAGTCGTTACTTACCCTCCTCATATTATATATATATATATATATATCATGTAGAGAAGTATCGGCACACCATTGCCAAGAAACAAAGTGCTGGAAGTGTGGTACGACGCTGAACCCTTGGAAGATGAAGTTGACCCAGTGGGAGGTGATGTGTGACACCGAACCACGAATTGAAGGACGATGTAAGGGTGGCATTATTGGGAACTGGTTTTGGGAATGAAGAACATGATCCACCTTCAAGCGTAGGAATTTTACTTGATGACTAAAGTTAGAGGGTTTATTCATTTATGCTTTTTAAATGATTTTCCTCTTCACCATTCAAGAATCATATGAAGAATGTGGGTCAACTGACTAGCAGGTTCACCTAAAATTCATTAGACTTTGCATGAGGTCATTATGGGGAATCTTGTGGGATTTATCTTGTTGTTTAATTCAATTTTTATTAAACCCATAACCCCCTCTTGTTTTTGAGATAACCAAGAGGGCGTGAGCCTAATGAACCCGGCCTGAACCCTTCACTATCATTGATACATTCATGTTCCAGCATGGAAGACCGAAAATGCAGAAATTCTAACCAGCTATATGGGGGATAGCTTTCTGATGCACGCTGCAAGAGGAGGTTGTGACAAAAAGTCATGGTGGTAGTTGAAGAGGTCGCCACCGGTCGGAAGCCGAGGAGGCATGACACGTTGTCACGCACTACCATTGAACAAGATGTTCTATTGCTTGTCAGCCATGGTGATTGGAGGAATGATGCTGGTACACTGGACAGCTGTGGGTGAAGGGGTGGCGCACCATCCTACAACGCTTGAGTGGTCAGCCGACATGCCAACTGATCGCGACTGAACCGGCAGGGCCTGCTCCCGAGGTTTCTGCATGCCACCTGGCTATGACACATGGCACCACCGCTACGAGAAGACCAAACAACCCTCGGCCATTTGGGAAAACCGGGGGGGGGGGGGGGTCCCCCAGGTGGCGGCAAGGGCTCACCCCTTACGTGTTGCGCCTCATGCGACCGGGCCGCTGCCCGCCTGGGTGCCCCCTCTCTGGACCACCCCTTTGTGGGCCGCCCCTTTTTCTATAAATACTAGACCTCGGCCCTGTAGGTTGAGACAACCTCATCCCTGCCTAGACTAGGTCAGGTCGGGTTTGTCCAACTAGGTCGGATCGGACTCGGGCCCAACTAGGCCTACTAACACTTAAACGACCTTTTCTTGAGAACTGAATTTCTGTTTGACGAACCGTCTGCAGCACTGGAATACATGGAGCGATATGGTACTTTTGAATTAATACATGATATTTTTGGAGAATCTTGAAGTATGGAAGGGGTGTATTACACTCAAATCCAACTGGACCCTCGGAACTAAAATGCCAATAACGCACAGACCATGTGTCTGATTGATGCGTCGTCTATTGTGTTGGAACCCTTATGACTGAAAAACATCGGGTTACTTTTTTGTGAGACATTGGGAAATATGTAATATGACCAACGGTTTGTGGAGCGTTTCTCCCTAAAAAACTATATACAGAGTCCAATGACTGGCTCAGACTTGAAGACTGATGATATTTTCAACTCAGAGTGAATCTATGATCCACTGGGGAGAACCTCAATGTGACGTAGCAGACCCACAGTGGGGACCTCCTCTGTGTGAAATAGCTGATCTATGGTACATGATGGGGAGAAGTACCTCAGAAGGCCACGATGGTGAGTTTCTTTATGTGATCAGGCTAAACCATGGTACACAATGTGGAGAAGTACCTCAGTAGTCCACGATTAGTTGGAAGCGCCTATATGTGACCTAGAAGGCCCACTATACATGATAGAGGAGTATTTATCCTACATCTGAGGTGTTCAATGTTGTGACTGATAATTTTACTTGTTTATAGGCCTACATAATCTGTGGCTGACTATCAACACTCATAGCGATCCTGTGTGGGTCATCATCATAATCCTATTTCTATGAGTTGTATACCAGATTTGAGATGAATCTATAATTGAGTTGTGTATATTGCATTGTTCTTTGTGGTTGACATCATGCTTTGTGGTTTTCCATGTAGAATTCTAAGAGACCATCAAGGGTGTAGGGGTCCCTACTGAGTTTTTTATACTCACCGATGCATGGGCTACGTCTGTACCTTTTTGTTTCTTTTGTAGATGACAAGCAGCTGAGCTTAGGCAGGAGGGAGCCAAAACTAGTCTGTATGTTGAGGAGATAGGCGTACATTCAATACTGAGGATGTGATATGTACCTACCCTTCAGTTATGATTCTCAGAGGATGACTTAGTAGTTGATTTCCCTTCTTCGATTTTATTGTTCATTTGAATTGTATTTGTACTCTCTAGTTGTACTCGTACTTTCAGGTGAGCTTGTTTTCCAGCCCATTTTACATTCCTGCATCCCTTCTTCTACAACATTTTACTTCATAGTTGCTTCTTGTTGTGTTATCAGAACTTACATTTGTATAGGATTAAAGGAAATGCCTTCCCATTTTAGGGAATACACCTTTAGCTGCAATTTTTCAACCGCTGGCATGTAGAAGGCAAGCTTGGGGTAGTCATGGCATGGTCCATAGTGGATGGTTAATGAAAAAGTGGTATCATAGGAGTTTGGTTGTAATGAAGATCTAGGAAATTGATATTTTCTGTGTATAAATATTTTTAAGTGTAATGAGTGTGGTTTTCAGTTTGGGTAATCCAGTGTAGGTGAGACGGACGATGTATCCAATCACTAAGACCTTGAATTCTAATTTCCAAAACAACACATTAAAGAACTGGTTGCATGTGTGTTGAAATGTTTTATTTTTGATCTATTGAGCCAAATCACTATTGATAACATATTAACCAGGGAACACCTATCTTCTTTCAAGATGCCGCCACATAAGAAACTAGCCCAGATTCCTAAAAGATTACATGATGACGGTACCCCGAGTGTTGAGGCCTCAGTTCAGGGCCCTCTAACGGCGTTAGAACCTTCGAGGGGAGTACCAGCAGGACCCCTACGCATTGGGTAGCTGTTTCCACTAGCTCTACCATTAGAGGATGCACATCGACTGATATCATTCCATGAGTTCCGATGGTATAGGCCTCCAAGGTCTTGAGGCAAGATGGACCCACAGGTGGCTGAGGACTAGTTGGGGGCTGTGGTCAAGGATTTCTGCTATGTTGGGACACCAGTAGACCATATAGTGATCCTTACAGCTAGCATTTTTTAGGAAGAAGACGGTATATAGTGTAACCTAATGCTCCAGATACACAATGAGGCGACCCTCATATGGATGGACATCAAGGGCCTTTTCAAGGTAGAGATCACCCTAGTGACCTTTCAATCTGTGTGTATATAAGAGATGATGTACTTATAGCAGGGCAACATGACAGGGGCCCAGTACTCGGCGAGGTTCACTGATCTATCCCACCACACTATCAACAAGGTACGAGACCCCTTCTTTAGGCCCGGACGATTGAGTGTGGTCTACGATGGGAGATCAGAGCATCAATGGAATCGATAATCTTATGGAATTAGGTTTGGGTGATAGATATGGTGCTATTGGTGAAGAGATTCCTAGTTAAGTAGGCACCCACAGTGAGATCCACCACCGAACGTCCAGGGGTAGAGTCGTCTATAGAAAGTAGCAGGCAGATGACAATGAGGTCCATGTGGACCAGACCTACTGGTGTGTCCAAACAAATGGGACCAGGTTATTCATCACCACCACAATGGAAACCTTTGCAGCATAGGATATAATTAACTAAAAGAGGGTGTAACCGATTTCTCATTAGTTGGCTAGCCATATCCTTGGAGAAGCTGATGTAGAGTGTCTAAGCTATCATGTAGTGGTGAAACAGTATGATGATGCCTTTTCTGATGATTTTCTGGGACTACCTCAATGCAGATAGGGAGAATTTTTCATCGACATGTACCCCGGGATGGAAATGATATCTACACCATCATATCGGATGGCTCCTGCAGAGCTTCATGAGTTACTGATACAGTTGGATTACTTATAGGGAAAGGAGATCATAAGGCCTAATGTTTCTCCTTGGTCAGCCCATATTTTGTTCTCAAAGAAGGCAGATGTCAGTTTGAGACTCTTTGTAGACTATCGACGCCTGAACTAGGTAACTGTTTAAAAAAAGTAACTACTTATGATGATTGATGATCTTTTCGATTAGCTGATGAGAGCTCACTGGTTTTCAAAGATATACCTCAAATCAATCTATCATCAACTCATGATATGAGATGAGGTTGTGTAGAAGACGTACATTAGATTAAAGTATGGACATTATGAGTTCTTGGTTAATCCATTTGTCATTACCAACACCCTAGCAGTGTTCATGGGACTCATGTACATGATCTTTTAATCGTACCTTGATCACTTCATGGTGGCGTTCATCGATGACATCTTGGTGTACTCAGCGATAGAGGAGGATCATGCCTATCATCTGCAGATAGTTCTGAATACACTCTAAGATAACCATATTTATGGTAAACTCACAAAGTGTCAGTTCTGGATATGAGAGGTCCACTTTCTGGGACCCATTATCTCGGAGGCTGGAGTTGTAGTGGATCCAGTAAAGATAGAGGTTGTTCTTTCATGGGATCCACCCAAGGGTATGATATAGGCACAGAGTTTCTTGGGGTTGGATAGATACTACTGGAGAATCATACCTGTCTTTTATAGAGTTTTACACCCTTGTAAACGTTGATGAAGATGGGGAGGCACTTTGTATGGATGGAGAGATGCCTTTAGAGTTTCCAAAAGCTGATTTGTAGACTGACTGTTGCACCCATCTTGAGGCCACATGAAGAGGGTGTTGGGTATGTAGTCTACTGAGACACATCATGTACCAGACATGGGTGTTTCCTGATGACGGAGTGAGAAGTGATCACATATCGATCGTGGAACCTGAGATATCATGAATAGAACTACGCTACCCACGACCAGGAGTTAGAAGCAGTGGTATTAGTTTTGAATATGTGTACACATTACATTATGGGAGTACACATTACAGCCTACTCTAATCACAAGAGTCTCATATGGTACTTCTTTCCGAAGTACCTGAACCTGACCTAGCGGCAATAAAATGAGATCCTCTAGGACAACGAATTTGAGATAGTCTATACATATCGGAAGGGGAACATGGTAGTTGTTTCACTCAGTAGGAGGTATGGTCTGTAGTATCTGAGTGAGGCGACAGAGCAGCTAGCGATGTTGCAGATATCTGTGGTTGATAGAGATGGAGCAGCATACCTACAGTCTATGATAGTCACTCTCAGACTCATTCAGCAGGAATGGGAGGAGCAACATGGGGAAGTGACTGCGAGACTCTATGTGCTCAAATATCTATAGGACATCAACCTAATGGATTATCTAAAGGTGGAGATCATGTCATCCTCTTCAGAAGAAGTACCATGGTTCCAGTGGCTCTACGGGTGGAGGTTTTCTCCCATATGGTGGTACATCCTAATGTGGTGAAGATGTACCATGACATCTGGAATCAGCACTGGTGGTTAGGGATAAAGAAGGAATTGTCAGAGATTGATTCATGATTCCTTAATTGTCAGGAAGTGAAGGCTGAGCATAAAGTTTAGGGAGAATTACGTCAACCACTAGAGGTGCCAGAGTGGAAGTGAGATGGGATCTCCATGGACATTGTGAAATGTCTTCCATGTAATTCTAGGGGACATTATTCCATTTGAGTTATTGTTTATCGATTCAAAAATTCATCCCACTTCCTTCCAACTAAAGATTAGGGATAAGTAGTGGGATTGGGATACCTCTACATGCAAATGATTATGGAACTTCATGGGGTTCCATCAATGATCATCTCTGACCGTGACTCGCATTTCACATCTCAGTTGTAGAAGGGATTGCTGGAGGCATTCAGGACTCAGCTAAATTTGAGAACTGCCTTTCATCCTCAGATTGAGCATACCATCTAGATGCTGGAGGAAATGTTTCATGCATGCATCCTATACTTTGGTTGTTGTTGGTAGGATCACTTACCCATGATTGAGTCGATATAAAAAATCGTTATCACTCTAACATCAGTATGGAACCATTTGAGGCCTTGTATGGTTGAACCTGTAGGTCATCCCTATGCTGGACAGACCCAGGGGAGTCAGACCTTATTGGTCTAGAGTTGGTACAAGATACCACTAAGAATGTGCAAACCATATAAAAGTGGATGATGACTTCACAAAGTAGACATAATTCTTATGCCGACAAGAGACAAAGACACATGGAGTTACAGAAGGGGGACCATGTTTTCTTGTTAGTCTCTCCTCGACTCAGACTTCAAAGATTTGGATGAGGTAGAAAGTTATCACAGAGGTTTTTCAGACCATTTTTTATACTTTGAAGGATAGACAAGTTGGCATACTTCATGGAACTTCCATCGTAGTTGGAGAGGGTGCACCAACTATTACATTACATCTAAAATATTACAAAGTAGACACTTCTATTCTAAACTATTTTTTTAAAAAATTAAAACTTATTAATTAAAAAAAGAACTCTTTTCTTGATAAAAATATTCTTCAAATATTATTTTATCTTACCCTTCCTTATACCCTATGAAATACATTTCAAAGAAAATGGTATGAGTATAAAAAGCTCAGTAAGGGAATTAATATGAGGAAAGAAAACATTATTCCATGAGTACATAAAAATCAATGAAATCATAATCTTCAATCATAATAAATATTTTTTTTAACAAACCTCATTAAATAATACGAATTATGAATAAAACATAGAAATCATAAGTCATAAATTTAATTTCTGGAATCCCTAACATATATAAGTTGTAGCATTCATAGATATTTAGAGAGTTACATTTGAAATATCCATCACAGTATATTCCCTAAATATCTTAGAAGAAACACTAACATTTACCTACATCACATTACACAATTCATGGGAGACCTATCATTGGCCCACCCACCCTTTTTTCATCATTGAACAACTCGTACATGTAAATAATTCCTAAGAACCATAACATAATCATAACTTATAAAACAAGCATAAAGAAAAGATAAAATTTCCAAATTGCAATAAAAAGATATCAGTTCAATATATTGACATAATCAATCCATTTTTGAAAACATATCAAATACCATAATGCATAAAAATGGTATATAGTATTTATTTTTCATTTAAAAACATTAATGCTTACTAAGGAAGCCAAATATCAAATAATACTTGGGGGCGCAGAATGGTCGTTGTCACCGCATACATTAAAAAGAAACATCACTTTTTCCATTTAGTGAACAACTACATTAAAAAAAAGATTAAATTTGAAAACCATTTATATATGTTTATAGAAAAAGGGTATAATTATACATCGTATAAAATAAGGTCGTGTATAATTCAAAATATTCCTCAATGAAAGGAGATTGAAACAGGGTCCCTTTCCTCGAGTTGGACATATCTCATCCACTCTTTGTATTATTGAATAATACGTATAGGTTATTTTCTAATTTCTTCACAACATTTTTCAAGTTTATTATTATTTTTATATTACTTATCATGATGTTATAAAAATCACATAATTATTTTAGTTTATGAAGTTTGTTTTGTCGGTATTTTGTACTTGATTTGAAAATTAACTTGTTTTGATGTAAATTTTCCATGTAGTCAAAAGTACATCAAATAAATAATGATATTTATAATTTAAATTTCATATAAATACATTATATATGTATTTGTAATAGTGCATAACATATGTGTATAATAAATCGAATGCATTATTCATAGAGACTGTAAGTCATACGTCCGCATGAATGCTTATTTCATTTAATTGTCATATTTAAAGAAATGAAAAAAATGATACATAGGTTTATTATAATTAAATTATAATAACATATTTTATATAAGATACATAATTTCATTAACTTAATCCATTATACATACCATGTATTTTATTAACGAGTCATATCAGTTTGAGGGAATGGTAGTCCGCACTTCCTCAAATGAAATTATTGTATTTATACATTGTGGACTGAATAAATGTATGATATAAATAAAAACTAAATTAGAATATATATAAAATAAATATGTATCATATGTAAATACACTGTCTTCATAGAGTCTACAATGAGATGAGGTAGGATAAAATTGAACAATCATCATTTTGTGAGGCCTTATTTCTCCGTATACAGAAATAGTATGATCTTATCCACTAAATGGATGTGTGTGTATGTGTAGATATAATAATTATAATTAAAATGAACCAAATATATTGGGGATAAATTTTTCATATAATAAATTCATAATAATATAATAGGGAGTGAATAATGAAAAGAAGAAAAGAACATGAGAGAAGAAATTATCTCTAAATAATGTAACTTCATTTGATTTGAGCCAAAAGGTTTTCTATAATATCATTATTCCTAGTAATAAGGGTTATAAGAGGAAGGGAATGATGTTTGGAGCTTATATGAAAAAATTTGGATGATCCATGTTTCTTCAATGCTGTCAGTATGTGGGTAGAGGTGACGACCTTTTCTAAGAGGGAGGAGGCACACTTTTTGAAGGTATTAAAATATTTTTATATTATGAAATGTTTTTCATTTTAAAATATTCCCAAACTCATCTATTTACCTGATAAGATACGTTTTGGTTGAAAAACTCTTAGAAATAGGTTTTATATATGTTTAGGTCACAAAATTAACCTTATCTTTTATATTTTACCATTAGTTAAAAACAATAACTCTTACTATATATTCTTACATTTTATTAATATATTGTAACTATAGTTTATATAAAATTCCAATGTAACAATATGTGTTTCATTAATGAAATTTTTAACATTATAAAAGTTATTTCTCCTGGTCATATATTTTTAGGACTACTATATCATTTAATAAAAATGAATTTTCTTAAAAATCATTTATTTCCATTTTAAAACTATAATGTAATTGATAGTTTTATAGTCCTAAAAACTTGATTATTTTAAATAAAAGAAATTTACTCAAAGATAATATGTCAATATAATCCATGAAATTATTTTTTGGCATCAAAATATTCAAATTAAATTTATTTTAATATTTATAATATCATTTATATGATTATTTCATTAATTATGTAAACATTTCATCATCATTATATCATAATAAAATTTACATATTTAATTTATAAAAATAATAAATAATATAACATGATGTATGAAATATTATTATATTTATAATTACTATTTATAGTAAAGGATATCAGTAATATAATCCCATATAAAAATATTTGTAGTAAAAGATAGATTTTTTAGGTTATATTTCTCATTACATTAAATTAATTCATAAAAAATTTCATTTTCACACCCAAGTGGCTCAATATAGTCCAAAAATTGACCAAATGATTTCCATGGTCTGAAATATCTCATAGAATATTATTATTAAATGATTCAGGGTAGTTTAATATTATTATTATATTATTTTTTACTTTTATTTACTCGATTTACCCTTTAACCATGGTAAATAAAGTAATTACTAATGTTACTATTCATAATGGCCAAAAATCAAAGGTACCTATTCACACAATTTTGAACATCTGATTCCAAATACGGAATATATTTTTACAAATTTAAAAAAATTCAAAAAATAATTTAAAATTAACTCCCATTGTTAAAACAAAAATTTATGTTTTTAAGAAGTAAAACAATCTAATGAATGAAATGTGTTTATGTTGAATTTCGATGTGAAATTACATAAAATGAATAGAATTTGATTAAATGATAAAATCATAATCCAATTACACTTTAAAACCAATTAAAATGAAAATATAACTATATAAATAACTTATATAAAAAAATTTGTGTATTTAAATCCAGTACTTTTCACTAGTCATTAAAATAAGAATTTCATCATAAATATACCCAAATTTCAACCAAAATAAATTTTGGTGTTATTATTCTAAATAAGAAGTTAATTTTGGAAAATAGAACATATTAAGGTGTCATAAACTATATTTTAAAAGGATTCTCCATCAAAGGCGATAAATCAACCTTTTAAAAATATAGGAGTATTTCTTGCTTGAAATCAGATTTATTATTGTTTCAAGATTCTACAATTTATTTGAAAAATATAAAGATATATAAAAAAAATTAATAATAATATTATATTTAGTTCTTTTGTTTCATCCAATTCATTTTCTAGGCATTAAATACTATTTAATGTAAAAATATTATTATATTATTTTTTAGTATAAATCAAAGCTGCGTGCAACATAATATTTCAAAGAAACCCATAGTTTCATGTTGAGTACACTGTCTGAAAAATCATTCCCTTTAATGTAAAAAATAATATCTTATTCATATATATTAATAGAAATTGAAATGTATTATTTTATAAATACCTTGGATCCTACATCATTCCCCCCATTTGGGAATTGTTTCCTCGCAAATCTATCCACTTATCAAAAAATAGGGGGTATTTATCCCTCATTGAGTTTTTAGATTCCCATATTTCCTAGTCAACCATATAGTTTTTTTCACAAAACAATTACCCAATGAATTACCTTACTCCACAATAATTTCTCTCTATGGTCAAGAATCTAAACTATTTGTTCCTCATAAGAATGATTATTTTCCAACTGAACTACCTCTGAATTCAAAACATGAGATGGATCTGGAAAATTCTTACTCTACATTGAAAAATGAACCAAAATTATGTACCTAGTATAAGAATGGAGTTTAAAAAACTATATAGGAAACTGATCAAACTTTATCCTGGATTTAATAGGGTCTAGTGAATCTTGGACTCAACTTTCCCTTTTTACTAAAATTCATCTACATTTTCCATTGAGAAACTTTGAGAAAGACCTAATCACCTACCCCTATAGAAATATCCTTCTTCCGATTATCCACAAACTTTTTTTTCTCTCCTATAAGCTGTTCTCATGTGATTTTGAATCTACAGAAATATTTCTTCCATAACTTCTACCGATTTGGGTCCCATCAACATTATTTCGCCTACTTAATCCCAAAAATCTATATTTTGACACCTCATTCAATATAATTCTTCAAATGGTGTCATATGTATACTGGAGGGAAAACTTTTATTATAAGAAAACACACCCAAATAAATATGTTTTTCTAAAATTCCCTAGTAATCCATTATATAATCACGTAGCATATCTTCTAATGTTGGAATTCTTTTTTCTGATTGTCCATATGATTACATATGAAAAGTTGTACTAAAATTTAATTCAGTACCCACTGACTTCTGAAGGCCTTCAAAAAATTTAAATGTTATCCTAGTATCATAATCAGATACAATGTAAATGTGATATCAATGTTACTAGATTATCTCTATAATATAAAATTAAAAAAGTTGATTTAGAGATGGTGTATCTCGAATAGTCATACATGATAATATTTTTTTCAATCAATCAACAATAACCCATATTTCATTGTTAGCAAGAGATGTCTTTGTAAAAACACTGCAAAATACATGGAAACGTTTTTCCATTATTAATATGGAAATCAAAATGGATGATGCAACCCTTTCAATAGATTCCAATCTACATTAACCTTTTTAAAAACCAAACATCTCCAGGTAAAGTCAGTAATATCTCTTTTAATTCAATCCCACTAATAATACTCCTGAAGATCCTTGTACACATTAGTACAACCAGGATGAACTGGTAACCGAGAACTATGAGCTTCACATATTAAATCCTTCTCCATCTTAGAATCAAAAGGCACACATAATCACTTTAAAACCTTCAAAAAAATTATTATACGATTTTAAAGTCAGGTAACATACCCTTCTGAACCAATTTAACCTTATTCTTCAACTCACTGTCTTCTTTCTGTGCTTTATGTATCCTATATACTAGGGAAAATTTAACTTCCACCTGAAACAAAAAATAATAATTCTATACACCAACAACTTCCAATCCAAAATTCATCAAATCAAAAGCCAAATGATCTTGTTCCAAATGTAACATGGTTAATTTATAATTAATTTTCTGACTCAATGAATCATCCACTTAATTTTCCTTTTTTGAAGGGTAGTGAATTGCGAAATCATAATCCTTAATTAATTTCAGTTATCTTATCTGTGTCATGTTCAATTCATTTTTAGTGAATATATAGTTCAAACATTGGTGATTGGTATATATTTCACACTTTAATCCATATGAAAGATGCCTCAATTTTTTTAAATAAAAACAATATAAGTTATGTCCAAATAATGTTTAGGGTAATTTAAATCATGAGGCTTCAACTAACGTTAAGTAGAATAAATTACTTGATCATTCTGTATTAGGACATAGTCATGTCATTTCAATGAAGAATCACTATAGATAACAAATTCACCATTTCTAGAAGATAGTGCCAAAACTGGAGAATTCAAAGTTATTCTATTCTATTCCAGAAAACATTCATCAAATTCTTTTGTCCAGATGAACTTAACACATTTTTGAGTTAACATAGATAGTAGATTAGATAACCGTGAAATTTTTTCAACAGACCTCTAGTAATAACCTACTAAACCTTGAAAACTAAAAATATCATTTATATGTGGGGGTCATTTCCATTCTTTAACAACTTTTCTTTTAGCAGGATCAAAATTTGTGCCATATTTAGAAATAAAATGACCAAGGAATGAAAATTATTGTTCCCAAAAATCACACTTTCTGAATTTCCTAAAATATTATTTTCATATATGGTTTACATGAAAACCCTATAATAAATTTCATACTCCTATTTACATTTATAACATACCAAAATATCATCAATAAACCCATCCACAAACTTATATAAGAACTCATGGAAAATTATATTCATAAGATCCATGAATACATCAGTTTCATTGGTTAACCCAAGAGTCATAACTAAAAATTCATCATTTCCATATCTTCTATGAAACAAACTCTTTAAAATTTATTCTTCCTTTTATTTCAACTAATGGTACCCCAATATCAAGTAAATCATTGAAAAATACTGAGCTCCTTTAAGCTAATAAAAAAATCATAAAAATGAGGAAAAGTATACTTGTTATTAACTTTGATATTATTCATGGCTTTAAAATAAATGAAAATTATCATTTAACAATATTTATTTTTAACTCACAATACAAGAGACCCCATGGTTATGTAATAGATCGAATTAAACATTTACCTAGTAACTCTAAAAATTTAATTTTAACTCTAAAATTTCAATTTCAGAAATTCAATACGGGAGTTTTATATTGGCTTAGAATCAGTGACTAAGTCAACAGTAAATTATACTTTATGATCAAGTATTATATCAGGAAACTCATCTGAAAAAACATCAAGATACTCATTTAACACACCTTTCTGATTGTAGTCCATCTACTTTCTATCATTTCAGTTCTTCATCAGACACTCATTTCCATAATTACCCATTCCATTACACTTGAAACATTTTACTACCTGAAAATCATTTTTTTCTTAACACTACCCTCCTAATTTCTAGTGAAATTATGATCCTTATGCCCCATATTACCACATCATAATCACATACTCGAATTAAAAAAGTAATTCCCCAGTGTATTTTTACCAAAATTATCACAAACAATAAACTTAATTTTCCTACCATTAGACTTTTTTGAAAAGTTATTCCCTTTTTTGTACAACCTCTACCTCTTATTTAGTTGTTTTTCAAAGTACACTTGTTCATCAGCATAATCCATTTTGACCTTATCCTCACAACAGAAAGTATTTCATAACTTTTAAACATACAATAAGTTGAATCCCTTTGATACTATATAATTAATCAAAAGAAAAAATGATTTATTTTACTATGAAGAACCTATATGTGATTTGGAGCATACCATGCCAGTCAAGTGAATTTTTCATTATAAATAGCCACTCAGTCATCTTCAACCACAATTCCAAGAATTGTTTTTCGATACTTTGTCGAACCACCTTAGGATTTTTTTCTCAAGAAACATACCTTTTTATTCATCCCAATCAATAACATAAATCTCTTCACTACCCCAGATATTACGAAGTATACAATTATATTGTATCAATTTTTTTCCAATACAATAAAACACATTAAATAAAACAAAAATTATTTTCTAGATAAAAATATTCATGAATTATTCCTTTTTATTAACCTTTCTTATACCATGTGAAAAAAATTTCAAAAACATAGTATGAGCATAAAAATCTCATTAAGTGATATAATATAAGGATAGAAAACATTAGTCCATGAAAAAATACAAATCAACGAAATCATACTTTTCAATCATAAAACAACATCTCCTAAACATAACTCATGAAATTATATGATTTATCAACAGAACATTGAAATAATAAGTCATAAAGTTATTTTTGGAATCTATAACATACATACATTTTAGTTTTCATAGCTACATATAGAGGTATATTTGGAATTCCCATCATAATATATTCAATAAATCTCTTAGGATAGATATTAATGTTTACCTTCGTTGTGTTACCCAATGCATTGGAGATCTATCTTGGGATCACCCACCCTCGGTTTATCATGTAACCATCCATATATGTAAATAATTCCCCTGAACCGTAACATAATCATAACACATAAAACAACCGGAATTGAAATATATCATTTCCACATTGTAATAAAATGATATCATTTCAATATATTGACATAATCAATTCATTCTCAGAACAATTTTCAATAACAAAATAAATAAAAAGGGTATGTGGTATTTATTTTCCTTTTAATAACATTATCGATTTTTATGTATTCTAAATATCAAATAATACTCCCAACAGCGGATAGGTCATTGTCACCACATACATTAATAAAACATCTCATTTGTCCTTTTGTAAAATGCAATGTAAAAAATGATTGTTTTTCAAAACCAATGATTTATATTAAAAGAAAACTATTATAATTATAAAATATATAAAATAAGATTTTTTATAAACAGAAATATACATTAATGATAGTATGTTGATACGAACTCCCTTACCTTGAGTCTAAACTGTCTCATTCATTATTTTTATTCTATAATAATAATAAAAGGTTAATTTATAATTTCTTAAGATCCCTTTTCATTTTTATTTTTAATTTTACATTATTTTTCATAATTTTATAGAAATTACATAATTAATATAGTTCATGTCAGCCTTTTTATCGATATTCAGTACTTGAGTCGAAAACGAGATTTTTTTATGTAATTTTTCCATGAAGTGTAAATTTCATCATCTCCATAATAATATTTATAGATTAAATATCATATATGTATAGTATATATGTATTTATAATAATCTATAATATTTTTAGATATGAAATGAAATTCACTTTTCATATAGATGGTAAGTCATACCCACACAAGAATGTTATTTTCAATTTCTTTGTCAAATTTGAAGGAGTGAAAACAAAATGATACATAAGTATATTATAATTCCATTAATAATATTTTATATAAGATACATAATTTCATTAATCCATCCCTTATACCTTCCATGTATGCTATGAACGAGTCATATCACATTGTGGTGGTGGTAGTCAATACTTCTGTAGATGAAATTATTGTATTTACACATTACGGAATGCATAAAGGTAATCTATAAAAATATTTCTGAAAAATAGATACAAAATAAATATAATATATTATATATATAATTATAGTTCCATAATAATGGCCACCCTGAGATGTGGTAGGAGAAAATTGAGCAATCACCTTTTCGTGAGGCAGTAATTCATCATACACAAAAACAGTATGTTCATATCAATTAGATGGAGGTGTGAGTAACCGAAGATAATATGATTATAATAAAAATATCCTATTATAATTTTTATACTTTATATATTATATAATCATATAATAATAAGATCATAGGTAGTGAACAAGGAAAATAATATAAAATAACTTGAGAGAATATGTTACCTCTAAATCAGGTAACTTCTTTTGATTTGAGCCAAAAGGCTTTTTTGAATTTTATTATTCTCAAGTTAAGGATTATCGAATCATGGGAGGGAATTTGCGATCTTAATTTATTATATATTGGATGATTATAGTGGCTTTATACATGGGAGTAAGTGGGTAGAGGTGATGGCATTTTATAAGAGGAATGAGGGGCACTTTAGGAAGGTATTGAAATATTATTTTATTGTAAAATGATTTTCTGTTTTAAATGGTACAAAACTAATTTATTTCAAATATAAAATTAATTTTTGTTGAAAAAAATCTCAAAAAATAGGTTCTAGACAATTTTATTTCATAAAATTAACTTTATCTTTTAGCTTTAACCCTTAGTTAAAATCATTAACTCTTACAATTTCTTCTTTCATTTTCATAATATATGGTTATTATAGTTACTATAAAAGTTTTATATAACAATTAGTGGATAATTAATGATATTTTTATCATTATATAGGTTATTTGGATGAATCATAGATTTTTAGGACTATTAAGTATTTTAATAAAATTGTATTTGTTTAGAAACTCATTTATGTCTATTTTGACACTATAAAGTAAATGATTTTTTTTAATGTCATAAATACATGTTTCCTTTGCAAAAAAGATAGTAAATCAAAAATAATATGTTAATATCATCCAATAAATTACATAATATCATTAAAATATTGAAATTATATTTATTTTAATATTTATAGTATCATTTTTAATCATTCATTAATAAAGCAGTCACAACATTATCATTGTGTCAGAAATAAATTTATTTATTTAATATCTAAAATTTATAAATAATATAATATGATGTTGGAAATATTATTATATTTATAATCACTATTTATATTCAAATATATCAATTATATTACCTCATATAATAAATTTTCTAGTAAAATATACATGTTTATGTTATATTTCACTTTACTTCAAATTAATTCATATAAAATGTCATTTTCACAGACAAGTTGCTATATGGGGACCAAAAATCGACCCATGGATGCCCATTGTCGAAAATATCTCATCTAATAGGATTAAGATATGTGTTACGTAGTTTAATAGTATTATAATAATATTATTTTACCATTATTTACTAGATTTACGTTTGAAAAATGGTAAATAAAATACTTAATGAAGTTACTATTCATAATGTTCTAAATTAAAAGTTAAATATTGAAAAAAAAATTAAATTCTGATTCCAAATATGGAATCCATTTTTCTAAATGAAAAATATATAATATTCGGTTGTTAATTTAAAATTAATTCTCATTTCCAAAACCAAAAATATATGTTTTTATGAAGTTAAAACTTCTAAAATATTGGCGTGCGTTTGAGTACAATTTCATTGTGAAATTACATAAAATGACCAACATTGTATCAAGTGATAATAAAATAATCTAATTACTCTTTAAAATCAATTAAAAGAAAAATCTAACTATATTAAAAAATTAAATGAAAAGCATTTCTGAATTAAAATGCATTATTTTTTACAATTCATTAAAATATTAATTTCATTATTAAAAATACAATAAAATTTCCCAGAGTAAATTTTGGGGTTCCTCTTCTAAAGAAGACTTTTATTTTGTCAAATATAATATATAAAGTAGTAAAAAACTATATTTAAAAATTGTTATATATCAAAAGGAGGTAAAACGATATTTTAAATTTTTTTACCATTTCAAGCTTAAAATCACATTCATTCTTATTTTATGTCACTAAAATTTATTGGATAAATGGAAAGTTATTTAAAAAACATGTAAAATCATATTTTAGTTAGTTATATTCATTCATACCAATAAAATGACCATGGATTATCTACTATTTAAAAAGGTATTATTATTATATTATTTTTTGGTATAACTCAATGTTGTGTGCCACGTAATATTTATATGAAACCCATCTTTGCATGTTAGGTACAATATCAGAAAAATAATCACATTTAATGTAATTATTAATATCTTATTTGTATATATTAATAGAAATGAAAATAATTTATTCTATAAATACCTGGGATTTTATAGACTTCCAAAATAGAGCATAATATTTGGGTCGGATCCCTTCTGTTACATTATATTTCAGATTATAGATATATATCATATGGTTTATATAGGTTTCCTTCATTTAGAAATATATTTTACTCTAAACTAGGTATAATCAATCGGGTACCCATTTATGAACTCATATTGAAGTGTTATTCAATAAAGTTTTTAAATCATTTTTTCACCTTTGTTGGCACAATATTCTTTTTATAGTGAAAAAATGGAATTTCTAGACACCATTAGTGGGGAACTACCATGATTTTATCTAACTCATGCCTAGGTAAACCACTACACCAGGGTAATTGAGTATTTCTAAAGTATTCTATGTCCATGGAATTATCACTTGTGTTAAACTGTATTCTTGGGAGACAGGGAGCATAGGCCCGAGATAATACTCATGATTCATGTATAATTAGCCATTGGGATATTTTATTTTTTATTATATTGTACTAATTGTATCTTGTAGCACCACGTGTATATGAAATCATCATTATGAGTTTTTTATTTGTGAATTTACATTTATTTAGTCATTTTATTAATCTAATGTTGCATTGTCTTATTTATTTTCAATTATTTTTTATATAATCTACTAATTTACATATGATTTATTATTGTTTTACTCTGATCATTAGGGTATAGTCTCTCCATCATACAACTATTAGGCCATCTTTGTTGTTATGATGTGTATGGCATATGGGGAGGGGCACAATAAGGACATTTGATAACTACGTCGTTTACCAATTTAGTAGCCAATTAGGGTGGGTTGTTACAATGTGATTTCATATCTACTTTACTTTCCATTGACTTGTCATTTTTTAATGGTTGATAATAGAATATAGTTATGTTAGTTCTTAGTAAATAGAAATTCTTCAGAGTTATTTTCCCACATATAGGGAAATTTCCAAGTGGCTATGGTAGGGGCTATTGATTTTATTTTTCATTATTATAGTTGATTTTGATTTCACCAAGAGGTGTTTCAGTACTTTTCACGTATTAATAATTAATGGGATTTAGACTTTACCATTGGCCTGATGTGGTAAGGAAGAAAATTTTAATTAATCATTATACAGACAATATGGACACGCATTCTATGTATATTCCATTCCATGTAGATTGAATTTTTATTATATTTGATTTTTTTGGGCCTTTTCTGTTATTTTATAGCTTGTTATATAACATGTTAGGTAGTTTTAGTATCATTATTTTCATCTTATTAGGTATTTGATCAGTTTTCAATGATAAATTATCTTAGGTCTGGTTGTGATTAGCTTGTTTTTAGGATTTTACTTCCATGGTTAATTTACATGGTTGTTCTTATTTGTCATGTCTATTGATTATCTTCACATGTTTGATTACTTACCATGTTCGTGTGAATAATTAATGTGCTTTCATAAAATTTCCATGCTTCCATGCTTCATTGGCATGGACTAAAAAAGATGGTTTTGATTAAATGTTATCCAATTTCCAATTTTTAATGTGTATGAGTTCTTTAAGAACTAGAAATTGGTGACCAATATAATCAAATCATAGTATACAGACTTTATACACTATAGATATTTTTTATAAATTTTAAGGATAATTAATTTTCAATAAATACTATATATACCAGTTTTTGTTAGATGGGAGGTGCTTATAAGCTGTGAACAGTATTGGTGCATTACAAAATTGAGAGGTGAAAACCGATATAACTAAACTATATGTTATGGGGGTAAAACTATGAAAATATGATATATATATATATAAATGTAGTTAGATTTTGACTATAAAATTAATTGGTTGACTTATTAAGTCAAGTACCTCTTTTCCATAGGTATAGGGGCCTATATAAATCAATTCTCAAATATCAATTGGACCCATGTAGATCAGTTGGTGCATATTGTTGATCAAATGAAACTGATAAGGTTTTTTTAGGGAATTCAAAAAAAAATTATTTGATTGTAGATGAACTCGAAATGGTTAAATAGGTCCCTATCAGGTTTCCCAGACCAAACATTGAATTTTAATAGTGTTAAAACTCCAGGGGGTATGTTATGCTATATAAAGGTGGTTATTTAATGTGTCTACATTTTTATGGATTCATACTTGATAATACCTATTTAATTAATAATATAAATTTTTACCTTCTTTGGGATGAATTATATATATAATCATTTACCTAAAATTAAAATTGTAATGTAAAGGTTATTTTACACTATATATTGAAATTGACATTTTATTTAACTAATCTAATTTTGAGTGATTGTAAAGGAATGAATGATGTTAAATTTGGGTTTATGAAATAAACACCCAAATTAAGAGTGAATTACTATTAAACAATTAATGATTGGGGGGAAGTATAATATAACACATATATTTTTCCTTATAGATTTCCTAAAAAAGTACCTTGTATATGTGTTTTCCTAACTAGGTTTTTATTATTAATTTGGACCTATAAAATGATTGATGAATTAAATGTGAATTTTTTTAATGACATGAATTGGAACATAAAGTGGTTTTTTTTCAGACCCTTACATAAGGGTAGTTTAAATCCTTTCAAGGTTCTACCTTGAGTAGCTCCCGTAAAACAAAAGATGATCTTTTTCTATAGGATTATCTCTTTATAATTATGAATATAAATGATAATCTCTTAATACCATTTTATTTCCATTGGGGTGGAAACTTTTGGGTAAATGGTTTATATTTCAATCAGGGGATATCCCATTTAAGGTAACACCCATAGATTATATGATACTTTTCTAGTAATTTTTGAGAATTTTATGTTGTGAGGTGACATTCGAGTGTCATTGTCCATATAGGAATTATAGTTTCTAAAATGACACAAATTGATTTATGGGTGTTCATGTAATGGTAGACATTATAAATGAGGGTGATAATTATGAAATAATCATTTCAAGTAGGATATATATTCCAAGGGCATGTTCAGCCTCTTAATAGGATGTGAAAAACTTCATCTCCTTTCATTTCAGTGATTTAAAAATCTAGAGGTCTTTAGCTTGTATTATAGTCATATGGGGGAAATATAAATTTTGGTTAATCCTATGTGTCGGACATCACATACTTGGATGAATGCCGATGATAATCCTATGGATTGTATCAGGAATTTCTTATTGTCTTATGTAATCATGGAGTATAATGTGTTGACACATGAGGTACCATCATGTTGTCAAAATGGAACACTGATCTTTTTGAGCTAAGTGTGAATCATTTTATATGGTGTTTTAATGCCTTCAATATTGATCATCTCTAGAGTAGATTGAAATTATTTTTTATAAAAATTAAGCTCATCACAATTCTTGAGATGAAGTTCTCTATGGGTCAGGTGTTTGACATGTTGGTCAGTTGTTCTGAATTATATTCCTAATGATATAGCCCATGTGGATGTAACTAAGGGTTGGAGAACCATTTAAGTATATATTTTATCCTAATGTATCTCTCTTTAGTGGAAAGTTTTCCTTTCTTTCTAGTTTATTTTTGTAAAGTGTGATGGCCACATCTAGGACTACAGTTAGTGGTCAATAGTGTAATGCCCTGACCATGGTTACCGAGAGTCATTGCATTATTACATAACATCAGCATTATACAAGAGAGTCATGTCCTGAATGACCGATCAGTTAAGTATCCTTGGAATTACTAGATACATCCATATGTTTTACATTACATTACAAAATGAAAAACAACAACAACATTGTCTCTATTGACCACATTCATATCCCGTATACTATCCCTGCAGGTATGTTAAAATATATTTTTTCGTATCCTGGGAAAAATAAAACAAAGAAAGGGGTGAGATCAGATGCTCCGAAAGGATAACAATATAGATGAAACTTTCATAAATAAACATAAACATTTTATTGAATGTATAATAATAAATAATAATACTTTTAAAATTAAACTTCTTCATAATATAGCCAATATAAATTCAATAATGCCATTTACTTATTGACATGTATATTATACTAGTTGAATAATCACATGAAATATCAATAGACACATTCATAACTATGGAATACATAATTATAAAATTCATAACCACATATTCAAGGCCTCGTTTCAAGTCTACAAATAATATTTCATCATGTCCTTATGCCAAGACACTAGTTTGACTCATTAGACCTACCGATGCATCGAGGAGCTATAGTGGGCTCCACCCATCACTTTCTAATTCCAATGCATTCCTCATATGAAAAGGTTTAAAAATATCATAATAATTTGTATTAAAACTAGCATATAAAATCTCAATAATTTATCTATAAACCATTAATGGGATAAAAATAACACATCCATAGTCAAACATATCACAAAACCTTCAAAATAGTATGAAAGATTTTTATCATAATAAATCAACCCTGATCAAGAATAATATCCCTTAAAGGATGTTGAAATAATTTAAAATAATAAGTAAAAATATTTGAGAGAAATATCCCTTTTTCATGAAATCATTTCAAAGTCATATAATTTATAAATTAAGTCATTTAAAAGATAGTATTGAATCAAAGTGTCCCACACCACCTAGAAATTTTTGAAAGGAATTAACATGTTATTAAATTCATGTCTATATAAATAAATCCTTAAAACCATTTTAAAAACATAGAAATTAATGATAATGGTTTAGAATAATAAATATTTAAAACATTTAAAATGATTTTTTTTAAAAATTACCTTAAAAATAATCCATTTGAAAACACTTTTATGAATCATGGACATGGATAATAAATATGTCCTAGTAGATACTTACGTAAAAACAACCTTTGATAATAATGAGATTGTGAAATTAACCCTTGACATGTAATTTTCATTGATATAGGGTAAGTTAGACATCTATATAATAGTTAAATAATTTATATTAAATTTTACAAGAATCATATATATAAAAATGATATCATATATGATCTTCTAATATTTCTTTGTTAATAATATTTTAGTGGTATCATAGTTTTGGGTGGTAACTAATCCATTTTCATTTATATGCCTTGTTACATATGCAATGTTTGTTATGGATAGGATGTATTTGATTCATATCCAGAATGATATTATGTTTTAAAACATTATTTTTAATAATAAAATGAAAATTACTCTTGAATTATTACGATGGGGAATGAATCTCATCACGTTCGTTGAGACACTAATCTGTACATACACACGAACCAAAATATCATTATATTGATGGTGAAATCGTATTTAATTGGATGGTATATCTTATATACAGAATCATTAACATGTTATACTTATTATTTAAATCAGTTATACTAATTATTATAAACATGTAAATAATGAAGTGTTTGAATAACAAACTACACCATGAATTGGAGACGGTAAGCCATACGTGCGCATGTGCGGTGACATTGTCATATATATGATGGATAGAATAACGAATATGGTTTTAACATATTTAAAATGACATCAATGTATGTAGAAATTACTAGATTTATTATTTTTGTATGTGAACAGCAAAAAAAGAGGAAGTGGAAGAAGAAAAGAACGCGACGGGAGGTGCTGAAATTATTACCTCTTCTTCGGGTGTTTCCTTTTGAGTTGATCAAAACGAATCCATAGGTTGTATTTATGGTCAAATTAAGGCCTCTAGGATGATGTTAGGATAGTTTATATGATATTTGGGTAGGTACGGATTATCCAAATGGCTTTTGAGGTGTGAAATTATGATAAGGCGATGTACCCTTTTATAAGAGAGTTGAGGGTCACTTTAGAAAAAGCATGAAATATTATTTTCTAAATAAATAATTTTCAGTTTCTAATTTCTCCAAAATAATATATTTCTATCATATTTTGGGTATGTATCAGACAACCCTCAACCAATAGGTTTTATATAGGTTTAGGTCACCATATTAACCTTATATTTTTTATTTAAATCATAGTTTAATAGTTTGAAATTTACCATGTATCTTTTTATTTTTATATTATATGGTTAATACACATAATATAACAAGCCAAAGAACCTCAAGTGATTCATTATTAATATATATATACTCTTATCTATGTCCTTTTCCCAATCCTTAGATTTTTAGGAATACTATATCAACCAATAACATTGGATTTGTTTTAAAAACTAATTTTTTGTCAGTTTTTACACTATTTAGTATTTTGTTTTTGTTGAAGTCATAACAACCTTATCACAAAAAAAATATCTATCTAATAAACCCTAACATGACATATTAACCTATAAAATTAGTTTAATTAATCATAAGTCTAAATTTACATTTATTTGGTTATTTATAATATAAATTAATTCAATATATTAGTATTAAAGAAATTACTGGATCATCATTGTGTCATAAATAAAATAAATTATTTAGTGTTTAAAAATTATAAATAAACTACCATTATGTATAAAATCTTTTTATACTTATAATAAATGTTTATAGTCTATTATATATTTTTGGTAACCCTATATAAAAAAGGATTTAGTTATTAATCATTGAATTTAACACTTTTTACTCTTCTTTAAATGAGATAATAATAAATGTCATAATCTAATCCATGTGGGACAAATAGGATTGTATTTTATTTTTATGGTTGTATTTGTTTGAATTAAACTTATTCAATAGAATTATAAAATGTGTTTGGGTAATTAAAATATCACATTTACCCTTAATTACCCTATTTACTTTTAACCACAGAAAATAAAATTCAAAAGTTACTATTCTCCAAAAATTATTTTCATCTCATTGAACTACATCTTACTTACTGATGTCAATAGTGTCTCTCGTATTTTTCAAATTCAAATCATAGAAGTGGTAAAAATTATGTTTTATTCTAATTATCAAATTCCCCTAGAAGGTGGGTAAAAGACCATAAAAAGTTCAATAAAATTTTACAAATATAAACTTATTTTAAAATGACTCTAATGAATTAAATTCCACATATATAGGTATTATGTATCTATTTTGACATAAAATAAATTAAAAGAAAATAACTATTTACTTAAAAAATTTGGTTTTAAACAATAACACACTGCTTTTCACTTTTCATAAAAAATTGACAGTTTTCAGAAAAATACCAAAAATTTGTCCAAATTTTATTTATGTCCCACTTCTAAAAAAAATTATATTTTGTTCAATTTAATATAAAAGTTTAATATATTTAATTTAAAATAAATTCACCATTAGTAGGAAGTAAAATTGCATTTTTGAAAAATACTTACTTTATATGAAAAATTGGGTTTGTTCTTATATTATGTCTATGAAACACATAATATTGATGTTAAAATTATAAAGATTATATAAGATTCAAAATTCAGTTAATATTATTCATAACCTCTTTTTGAATGGATAGTTTGGTAAGCTGTAGTGTGTTCGAACTCGGTGTTGCGTGTAGCAAAAGCTATTGAATAACATAAATGAGATAACGTACTATAAAATCTTTTGGTGTTAAAGATAATGCTTATTACCTAGGATGAGTTTTAAATATAATTAAATATGACATTAAGGAACCTAATATGGTGGATTGGATCTTCTGAAATATTTTTAAATGTTTCCTTAAAAGTAGAAGGAGGAAAACATAGAGAATTATTTCAAAATAGTTAGTCTAATTCAAATTCTGATGGATCTGGGGAGTTTCGAACTACGTCGATGCTTGTGAAGGGGCATAACAATGAATGGTTTGAAGGGCATGTAACCATTACGGTCAAAAATCATTAAGAATGGGTGTTATTTGTGGTTCTTGAGAATTTTATAATTCCCATGTATTAATGGAATAGTGACCGGTTTATGGTGATGCATCTGCAGGTGAAGTCAATCCTTCTCTAAAGGAATTTTTTTGATGATGGTTTGATTGTTCTTTTTTCTAAATTTTTTATGGTTTCTATGATACCATACTGAGAAACTATCCTTCTTGGTAGTGGTAGTGTCTTGGGAGCTCTTTGGGAAGCGTTAAAATCCTCATAGTGTACTCTCGATTAAATTAAAATCATGTCTCCTATCTTTTCCACATTTAGGTACACTAAGAGAGAGTCGGTGATATGCGGTGATAAATGTTAAAAGCCATGGGAGTCATTATGTGGTATATATAAAAGGGTGCTTCAAAAGCATGGTTTTCATTAAAATCATTTCCTCTCAAAAGTGATACCTAGATTATAGATTAATAATTCCATCAATAGACTCAAGGACACCATTTATTTCCCTCTGACTTGATTGTATGGTGGTTTCCCTCTTTGGACTCATTGTATATTCTTATTGGGGGGTGTTCATATTTATATTGATGTCTCTATAATATATATATCCATGATTTTTATATTTGGATAATCTCATAGAACATCATTTAGTGATTCTATGGTTACCCAATACATGAGTCATGTTCGGATTGGATATATAGTTTGTATGGATCAAAGTCTGTTTGATATCTAATGAAATATGTTCATGCTAATATGTGATTGTTTAAAATGGTGAATTTTCTAGAGACATCATCAGATTCCAGTTTCGCAATCTTCTAACCATTTTATGACCAAATAAAAAGATAATTTTTATTATATACATCAGGATAATTCTTGAAATATGCCTACCATATAAGTTGATGTTTTGAGTATAATTTGAGGGTTATGTCTTAACATATTTTTTTTTTCATCGTTTTAAAAAGGTGTCAGATTGGAATCAACCCTTATATTGAATCCTGATATGAATCAAATTCCATGAGTTTTATTGGAACTCTTGGGGAACATTTGGACGAAAACATAGATTCTAGAGACATAGACATTCTTGATTGTCCCTTAAATTCCAGAAACTATTTTTGAAGCACTATAGGATGGGTGGTTAAATAACTAATGTGGAGATCATGTCTCTATTGGGATGTGATTAGGTATGAACATTACTAGTTCTTCTATTTTTTTTTAAAAAATATATTGATTTTTTATGGATATATTATTGTTTGTTAAGGTGACACATAAAATTTCGTTAGGTGTTTGGAAACCGAGGATGTCCTTTTGAAGAATAATTCATGAGCCATGTAGGTCACTTGTTGTTTCTTTTGTTCTCCTCAATTATTATGCGGGATAATAAGTCAATAGGTGAATAAATTTTAGAGTCCATTTTTACTAGAATAAATTCAATGGGAATTTGAATTTTTTCAGTTGCTGAACTTTTGTTTTGTAAATTGAACATATAAATGGAATTACAATAGTAGTAATAAATATATGTGTTTTTATATGTGGTTTGAGGCATGAGGGGTGTCTCGAGTTCTCCATTGAGTTTCGAGAGTTATGGACTACAAAAACATCAAAATTGGAGGGAACTACCAAGGGAGCACAGTTTTTCTGATACTATGTGCCCCTAGGGAAAACAATGAATCACGGCCTTGTGGAATAAAAGGTTTTGACTGTTTTGGTAAAACCATTTTTAATGATATTCATGGATATGTGGAATTTCTTTTGAAAATGGTATTTTTCATGGTTTCAGCATGGTTAGAGAAATATTTCCCCTTATCCAAGTGGGGATCATCCCTGGGTAGTGCCTTAGAACATGGTTTAACCAACCATGTAGACAAACTATGAGCCATGTTATCTTTGGGTGAAATAAAAATTTCTTCTATAATGTACTATAGAAACCTATCTCCCCATTCTATTTTATTCCCATACGATTGAAACACCCCTCCCACTTGGGATCTACCATTTATCCTTCTCTAGGAATGATGGTAACTTCTCTGTACATTTTTAGATTTGAGTGTCATCTGCCTTTATTGATTCCTCTTAATGGATCCCCATTTATATTAATTTGATTCATAGTTTATCATCACTCTCATTGTTCTATTTGGGTGTGTGATAATTTTCTCTATTGTTAGGGAGAAAGCCCATTTCTTCTATTTCTCTCATTCCAATCCAAGGTAAAATTTGATATTGAATGTATGGGTCACAATTTTTATAATGTATGTCATCTAGTTCTTCCATGTATATTTTGTTTCTTTCCATATGGTGTTCCATCTTTTAGTGATTCGATCTCTTCCAGGGACACATACTTTTTTTTGAATAATTTAATTTTTTAAGTCACCTTTTCCGGTATGAACCTTATAAGAGGAAAATATCAAAATGGGTGATCTACTTGAAATTAATAAGATTAATTTGGTTTGAAGACACTAATAATATACCATTCTTAATGTGATTATGATTAATTTGGTTAGACAAAACTAATAAAATACCATTGTTAATGTGCTTAAGATTCATTCCCCACAATTAATACACCTTAATTATATGATATGGAATTTATAGAATTCATATGTTCAATACTTTATTCCTTTATTATATCATTCGTTTTGAGAGATATAAAATGTATATAATGTCTTGGTATTATTATTAATGTCCCATTTCTTATTTACATGTGGGGATTCTTTATATCGATGTAATCATGTCTGTTATTAATCCCATGTGATTACTACCTCATTCCATCTATTGGGATTAGAGAGACTACATCTTTAGTTATATATTATGTTCCTTATTTATATGTGATATTGGTTTAAAATCATCACTTTTTGTGAACCAAAAAAGAACAAGAGTCCGAACATAATAAAATTGTGGATAGACTCATTGTGCATTGATTGGTACAATTTATGTCCCATGTGTGATCCCTATTCTTGACAAGGATGGGCTCTCTAGTTAGTTTATTTATACTCATGAGGGAAAATTGTTCCCTAGGGGAGCAATCATGGATAGACTCATTAGAAAATGGATACACGAGGCAGTGGTAGATACCATGTCCCCAATGTAAAAAACACGGTATGAAATTAGAGTTTATCATGCCATGAGTGATATGAGGGATGCCGATATGGGATGTTGTCAATTGACTATATTATGATGGATATATTAGAGGTTCCTATAGTGACCATTGGGATTCCATTATTGTTACCCTGCATAGGTTCTTATTTCCATTAAATATTTTGATATAATATTATATATATTACTCAAGGATACTTTTTCATAGACTTTTATGATTATAGGATGAGAATTATTGAATTATGTCCATGCAGTTTGAAACCTAATCTAGAGCACAATCTTGGTCTATGATCACTTCTCGTGCATTATATAGATGATTTGATATACATACCATTTCATTTTGAGATATTTTTTTGTTAAGATGTCCAACTTAGGAAAAATAATGTATAATCATCCAAGTACCCATTTAAGAACCCAGACCGATGTGTTATTTATTTATTTATTTTCCTTGTTTTCAACTATATTGGAATGTCATTATTTATACAATTCTAGAACTGGATTGATCTATAAACTCTTGGTGGTGGAATACTGGGATTATATCTCTCACCATGCTCGAGGCGCCATTGCACTAGGGTACCCATGAAAGTATTCATCTTTAAAATTCCTTGGATTTATTGCGTATACTATACTATGTACTAGGGTCTAAGGAGAAAAATAATGATCTAGATCATAGGATTATCATGGAGGTATCCTTTTGGTTATTTTATTATTATGGTACTGTAATAATTGTATCATGTTACACCACCTGGAAATGAATGAATCAAAATATGTGTTAGCATAGTCAATTTTACTTATAATTGGTCATTTTATTACTCTTTCGCTGATTTTTCATATTTATTTAAACTAATTCCACTGTTTTTTAATTAATTTACATATAACATACCACTGTGTTACTCTGATCCTGAGGGTATAGTCTACCCACCATACCAACATAAGACCCTCGCTACTAGTCATCAGCCTCTAACATATAAAGAGGCACGATTGGGGGCATGTGGTGGACGATCTAACTATTAATTTAATGGGAATTTGTGCAATGATTTTATGTCTAGGATAAGAGTAGTCAATGAATTTCAGTGGTTGAAACCCCCTAATATTCACGGTGAAACAATGTAACATCCAACGTTTTAAATAAAAGAGTTATACATTTTATTATTATAATTTTTAATTAAAGATTAATTAAATATTTATAAAAATAATATTAACAATTAAAATTTTAGATGATGATTAGCATTTAAATTATGAAAAATAAATAAATTTTAATCAAAATATATTGAATAATATTTTCTATTTTATCGAATAATTATGTAAAATTACATGACAAGTTAAACAATAATTAAAATATGTTTAAATTTATTTGTATTGATTTTTAAATTATTGAAATAATAAATAAAATTATTTAGTGTTTTAAATACTAAAATATATTTTATAAAGTATATTTGTAATTAAAATTTTATTCTTATATATATATAAAACTATTTAAGAAATTGGTAAATATATAAAAAACAAAAATTGCATGATAATTATTGATAACATAATATATAAAAATATATAAATAATTATAAAAATAGTTTTTTTCAGTATTATTATAGATTATAAAATAATTTATTAAATTATGTTATAAATAAATTCTAAATTAAAACAAATTTATATATATTATTATATAAAAATTACTGATTTTTGAAAAATTTATGAATAAAAATGAATAAATGTTTATTAATGATATTAAATTAAATTAAATTAAATAAATAATTTATATATAAATTTAAAAATGAATAAATATAAATTTTTAAAAAATGTAGACAATAGAGGACTGAAATCAAGGGTCCTGATTTTTTAAGAAATCAAGAAGGGGACCCAGGGGCTTTAAGCTGAGGATGAGGTCAAATGGGAGGGGATTTCGTCTCTATTAGGATGAAGCAGAGGATGCTTCGAGATACCGATTGAGGGGTATTTTTTCAGCGTGTAGCAGAATCCAGTGTAGATTTAAGGTTAGATTCAAGCCATGTGAGTTTCTGTGAAGCCCGAAGATAAAGAGGTTCAACCGCAGTTTAGTGTTCTACTGCTAGTGAAAAAATCAAAGCCATATTAAGGGTTTGAACCAATCCTAGGGTTTCGATTTTAGTTTTTTTCAACAAAAAAGAGGTACGAGTTTTAATATTTTCATTTTTAGGTACCAAAATGTCATTTTTTCTATTTTTTATTCCTCCATCTCTATCCTCGTGTATTTTTGTGGTTCAATTTTTTATCAAAGATATAGCTTTGAACATAAATTTTGATTATTGCTAAAAATTCAATTAATTATTATCTAAAATAGTAATATTAAAATGTTTCCTCTAATTTAGTATGTTCGGATTTCTTCACTGTGATTTATAATAATTTACGAATATATGAAAACGGAATTCACTGTCCACATCTGTACCCATTCTTCCTCCCTAAGTTTTTATGAGTTTCTATTTTGAATTCTCTGATGATAATCTCATGTATTTGGTTTATCATTTTATAATATTTAAATTTATTACCGCACATTTATGGTAATGGATATAGAATCTATATTACTATGTGTAGAAGAAAATTGGTGAAATACTTTTCTGTCAAGAGAGGTTTAGATGGGGTCAGATAAAACATATTGTTTTCTATTATCAAATCAAATAAGGTATTATTATTTATTTTAGAAACAATATTTTTTGTTCAATTTTAAATATTCAATTTTTAAATTAATATTCAATGTAAATTATTTTTTATTCATTGAGATTCAACTATAAAGAATGATGACTAATTTTAAACCTTCCAAAATTATGTGCTAATTGAACTTATGTAAAACCATCATAATATATTTTATCATTAATTAAATTACCATTTAAATCATATAGAATTGTGATAATAAAATTTATTTTTCAATTATATGTTGTAGTTATTTTTGTATTTATATTTAAATTGTTATGGAAGGTAATATTTATAACTAATCATATTGAGATTTTATGTTTTATAAAATCTTATTTAATGAATTGGGATTCATATTCATATTTATGGATGAGAATATTTTTATGTTCATGACCTTTTTTATGACCTATTAAATTATGTTTTAAATTTAGAAATTAATATTTAATTAATAATTTGATAAAAAATATTTAAAAATATAAGAATAGTTTAATTTTTATCATATCGTCTACTCAATATTACTATTTCTACATGTTTTGTTTCTAACATTGTGTTTAAAAAAAATTATGTATTTCATCATGTTATGTGAATTGAAATCAAGTATATAACATTTTAATATAGTCATGGACTTGTGTTATACATAAAATATATATTCCATTCATTTATAATAAATTTATGATTTCAATTTTAATTTTTTTTACTTCACAAATTTTTATGTACAAGGGGTTCTCCAAACATTAAACTATTATATTTAAATAGTTTCATTAATCATTTTATTTTCTTGATCATGAATATCTAACTACTATACTATGTGATTATAAATTTTCTATATCTATTATTTTAGGTGAAGGTTTCATGAATTAGCACATTTAATTTAAAAAAATATTAACAACAAACATCATGTTTTAAATTAATAAAGTTACTATTTAGTATAATTAGTTAAATTTTTTTATATAATTTACAATATTTTAAATTTCATAAAATTTATTTTTTTAAGGTTATGAATGAATGTTTGAATTTTGAGTTTTCAATTAACAGTCCATTCATGGGATAAATGACATGAGTTTTGGTTATACCAAAACGTGCATGTTTTTATAATGAATGTTCATATATTTATATAGATATATTTAAATATAAGTAAAATTGTCTCTGATTATTTAATTTGTGATAATTTTTTTAACTAGAAATTATAGGTGAATATTTATATCAATATGTAAGTAATAATTTAAATAATTTTAGAAATATTCTCACTTGGACACAATAAACACGATAGGGAATACGAATTGAACCTTCCACTCATGAAAGTGGCTAGAGAAATACATACATCAATGTTTCAAGTGGACTTATTATTTGGTTTTCAAAATCCATCTTAATGTTTTCAAAAAAATGTCAGTGGATTATTTTTAAATAATTTTCAATGTATAATTATTATTAATATATTAACATGTTTTATAATATTATTTTTCTAAAGTATTTCTCAATATCATTTTATAAAACTCCTTAACATCAAATTATATTCACCTATTATTTCAAATTAATTTTCCATAGCTTATGTATAATGTTTTGAATGTTTTCGTTTCACATAAAATGTTAGAGCATGCAACGAATTTGAGTGATTTTGTATTATTTTTTCACATATTTGATAAAATGTAATTATTTTCTAATCCTCAAAAAGCTAGACCAAAAGGGTTTCTAGTATTTATTATATATTATGTATTTTCTCTATATCTTTTATTAAAAAATACAACTCATTTTTAGGTAAAGAACCCGAAAGTACGGGTTTGGGGCATTATAATTGGTATCAAAGTGATGGTTTTGAAAATTTTAGAGATTATATGTTTTTTGTAGATTATATCTAATTATTAGTTCTTTTTTTCTAATTGTGAAAATGAAAATTAAAAATATTCTAGAGTTTTATTAATGAATTACGATGGTGAAATTCTTCTAATATGGGATGAAAATCCCATGTTTTAAATAAAACAGTTATTTATATAACTATTAGTTATTTTAATTATTAATATATTAAAATTCAGTAATAATAATATTATAAAAAATTAAAAATGAATATTTAATTATCAATTATTAATATAAATAAAATATAATGTCGATTTATTAGATAATATTATTAATTTTATTGAATAATTATATAAATTACTCTATATGTTAAAAATATTTATTATATTTTTTTAAATGAGTTTAATTTATTATGAATTATATTAATCATAAATTATCTCATTTTGAGTTAGAAATACTTAAATTTATTTAATTTTGTGACTTTTTAATAATAATTTTATTCTTATATTTATATAATTTTAAAACATAGGTAGTGTTATAAAACTCACAAATAATAATATTATTTATGGGTAAAATAATTCATAAAAATACATTAATAATAATAATCTAAATATTAGTATTGTTTTAGATAATAAAAAAATTTAATATATTATACTATAAATAAAATATTAATTACAAATAATATATATATATATATATATTCTTTAAATAATATATTATTTGTATATTATTTTTGAATTAAAATGAATAAAAGTTTTTTAAATTTTATAAAATTAATAAATAATAATAAATAATAAGCATAAACGGTTAAGAAAATATTGAAAATGAACTGTTAAAAAAATGTAGATAATATATGACTCAAATTGGGTGTCCAAATTTGTAAAGAAATCAAGCAGGGGACCTTATGGATTCTAGTTAAGGTCGAGTTCGATTGGGAAGGGATTTTGTCCAAAATATAATGAATCCATGCGTGCTTCATGAGAACAAACATGGTGTTTGGTTTTGTTGACTAGTAGGATCCTGTGAAAATGAAGGTTTTGATTCAAGATATGGGAGTTCATGAAAACCCTAACCACAAAAGGGTTCAACCGTTGTATAGGGTTTTATTAATAATGAAGGACTTCGAGTGATGTCAATAGTTCGAACTGATCCTAGAGATTTGATTTTGGTTTTTATTTGACCAAAAATAGGTGGAATGTTTTCTGTTTTCATTTTTTTGTATCTAAATATTGAAGTTTTCTATTTTTTATTCTTCCATTTCTGACCTAATTTATTTTTGGGGTTCACTTTTGAATCTATGATCTAACTTTGTATATGAATTTTTATTTATAGTTTATAGTCTATTCATTTTTCTATACAGTACTAATATTAAATTGTTTCTTTAAATTTATTTTGATGTGTTTTCAACATATATATTTATAATAGTGTATAAGTATATGAAAATGAAATTCTCTTTCTACAACACTACCCAAGAATGCCCAAAATGTTTATATGATTTGTTATTTTAAAGTTAATAAATATTTTATATTGACGATATTTTAGAACTATTGTTAATATAATATTTATCTATGCATAGTCAATTAAATGGCTATAAAATCATTGTACTTATTTAGTAGAAAAATTGTTGAACCAATTTTAAGTCTGGAGTGGTAAAGACGGAGTCTGGTATAATAGATGGTTTATTATTTTCGAATCATGTAATGGGTTATTATTTATTTTAAATCATTTAATTGCGTTAAATTTTTCATATTGAATTTTTATGTAAAATTTCAAGGGATTATATTAATTATTCATTGATAATCTATTATAAATAATGAATATTTATCTTAAACATATCAATATTTTGTGCTAATTGATCTTATGTCATTTATTTGTATGAAAATATTTTTCATGAATTCCATTTTTGTTTACCATAAAATGATTTATATTTAAAATACTTATTTTCAAATACTACTCTCCAATTATTTCCAAATTTATTTTTTCTTGGTAGGTTTTCAATATGTTTTACAAATCATCTTATGATTTTATATTTTATAAAAAAAATTAACAAGGATTCATATTATTATTTATGGATGTTAGTATTTTTATGTTTAATTAAAATTATTATTACCCAATAATTTTGTTTTCAATTTAGAAATTAATATTGTATGTATAATTTGGTAAATATATATATATATATCTATAAAAAATAAAATTAATAACATTTTATTATATCATATTCTAAATATAACTATTTTTGAAATCTTTTTATCTACAAAAATTGTGCATATAAAACAAATCATGCCATTGTTTTATGTGAATTAAAATTAAGGAAGTTTCATTTTCATATATTCATGGCCATGCATTATGCATTACATCAACATTCCTTAAATTTATAATAAATTCATGATTTCAATTTAAATTTTATATATTTTCCCCAAAATTATTATATACATGTGTTTCTACAAGCTTCAATATTATTATTTTTAAGTTTTTCTTTTATAATTTTATTTACAAGATTATGACTATTTATCTATTATTCTTCGTGATTGGCAATTTAAAATCCCTATTAGTTTAGTTTAAGGTTCATGTATTTAAAATATTAATTTATAGATTAATAACGACAACCCATATACATTGAAACAAGAAAATGACTATTTAATATATTTACATAAGGATGGATATTTAATTAACAATGTTTATCATTTCATTAAATTTATTTTTATAAGGTTAGGAATGAAAGTGTGAAATTATGGATTCTAATTAACAATCTATGCAAGGGATAAATGACATGAGTTTTGGTTGTACCAAAACACTCAATTGTTTTCTAATGAATGATCATAAAATTATATAAACATATTTATATATAAATAAAATCCATTATGTTTATTTATAGTATGTTCTGGTTTCTAAAGAAAAAAAATCACCAGTGAAATATGTATATAAATATGTAAGGTAAGATTTAAATTATTTGATGGATATTAGTACATTAATTTTGAAAACATGTTAGGAAATTCAGAGTGAACTCATCCCTCAATAATGTATGTATTTCCAGATAGGCTTCAATGTTTCATATGGTCTCATGGTTTTGTTTTCAATTGTTTTCATAATGTTTTCCAAAAAATGGATTTTTTTAATTAATTTCCAATGTATAATTTTTTTCAAAATATTTACATATTTTATAGTCGTATTTTACTAAATTATTTTTTACTATTTTTTTAGAAATCTCCTTATTGGGAAATTATTCTCACCCTTGTATTACGTTTATTTTTCATGTTTTTATTACAATTTTATGACAGAGTTCACTTTTCATATGAAGATAGTGGATGAGATGTGTTTTAGTTATATTAATTTATTTTTTTACAAATCTGATAAATGTAATAATTTTCTAAACCTCCGAATCCTATACAGTAAAATGGTTATGGTTTGTATTATATGTTTTCTATTTGTTCAATATTGTTTATTAGAAAATGTTCACACCATGTTTATGTGTGGAACCTAGATGTGCGGGTTTTTGGTGTTATAGGTAAAATCATAAGAAGCTGATAACTAACTAGGGTCATTCACTTGATTTATCTATCTTATGAGGACACCGTCAGATAAATTGGAATTCATAGTGACGAGTATTGATCAATGATATATTGTGAGATGACGGGGTAATGTAAAAAGCATCCATGATGATACATATATCTCTAGGTTATATTTTAATCATCACTTAATAGAGAAGTTTTATACTACCAAGTTGTGGTTTATATACTTATAAGACCTTGTTACAACCGGCTAGCTTGACCGGGGAAAATGATTTATTGGGGTTCACTAGCTTCTCACTATTCTTCCATGATATGGTTAAAGATCCATTTTTTCATGAATGTAAGATTGAGCGTGGACTATGACGATATATTTTGGTTTCTAAAATATCTATTTGAATTCCCACTAATGTGGGATTGATTGAGTGATCCTTAATGTTAAGGATCATTTTAATGGACTAGATTCCAAAATCACATGCTGGTAGTAGTCATGATAGAGTTGAGACATCGTTAGCTATATCTAATAGAAGGTGTATTAATCAGACCATGATATATTGTTTAGTTTGTGATCACAGGATTGAGGGTCAATAATATAGGGAACTAATGATGGATATACTTATCCTAGACAATGGTATTGTTTCCCTTATGATGGATGGGGACACCATGCAAGTTATTTCGTACTATTTTATAATGAAAATAGTTATATGGTTGATGGACTACCTAGGAATATTAACATGTTATAGTATAGAGTTCTACTAGGTAAAAGATGTGTCATAGGATCAAGCATTACATTAGTAGGTGGAAAGCAGTTTGACCTATTTTTACTTCAACCCATTGGTGGTGCATGCCAGGATAAGGGAGTGTGTGGTTGGGGATGAGGTAAGATAGTTATCATGGAGGCCTATGACCCTATGGTTTGAGTGATGGTTAGCGATATAATATATATCTATTCAAAATTTTCTATAGTACTGATATACACAATTTTAATCCATTCCTTTCATTCCACTTCACTTGTATGAGGCTTAAATATTTTGATTGATCCCATCAATTAAATATTGTGCTTGTAAAATCATTATGGTGGGGATTTACCTATGAAACACATCTAATGATAGTGTAATAAAAATCAAGGAAGATATATATTCTTCTGGGGTCTGTTTATAGTAATAATAAGGTCAAATGTTGTCATCTTATGCACTTACTAGTTGTCCATAGTTCTTGTACATATTGAATAAAATATAGGATACTAATTTTATGTGTTGATGGGATGGGGATTTCTATTAGGGGTGATAAAGAAACTTGGAAGAGTAGGATGGGCTCTTATATAGGAAGATAATGTATATCACTCACATTTTGGCTAGTCTCACCTTTTGTGTATTTGCGGCTATGATATCTCATCTTCCTGAAGTGGTGGTTGAGTATGAGGAGGCCCTCCCTGAGGATTATCCAACATTATATCCCCACAAAGAGATATAATTTTATGTTGACTTACATGTTTGGATGACCATGATATCTATTCCATCATATTAGATGAATTACTCCAAACTTCATGAGATGGGGGTGCAGTTTGCGAACAAACAAATTAAGTGGTTGTTCGTCTCACAGTTTCTCTATGGGTATCTCATAAGTTGTTTTCTAAGAAGTTGTATAGGATCATGAGGTTGTCTGGGGATAATTTACAACATAAATAGGTGAACACGATGACTATGTATCCAATAATGATGATCAATGACATGTTCAATTAGTTTACATCGGTGTGATGCTTCTTGAATATTGAATTCAGTTCATCCAATCACATGATTAAAATATGGAATGAGGATATAACAAATAGGACATTAAGATATCACTACATTAATTATGTAAACATAGTGGTTCCTTTTAGTAGATGATCTCCTGAGTGGTGCATGTGTCACTCATAAACCAAATATTCTTGGATTTTATAGAGCAGTTATTGTTATTCATCATTAGTGGTATCCTAGTGTTTGTAGATTCTGAGGAGGATCACGCAAGACAAATTAGTATAGTTATAGATAGTCTCTAAGGGAACATGATTTATGGTAAACTCATGAAGTGTTAGTTCTATATTTTTGAGGTCCACATTCTAGGACATCTCTTCTTAGAAAATGGAGTTACATGGCTTCCAAATAAGGTTGAGGTAGTCTTATCTTGGGTTCCACCCAATAGAATGATATGCATTTGGATATTTCATTGGTTGGTAAGATAAAATCTGTATTTTATGCTTTATTTATCTACTATATCATTGACATTGAAAAATTTAACCCATAATAGATAGACATTAATGTGGATGAAGAGGTTTATGTAGGCTTTTCAGAAGTATAGGAAGATATTAAAGAGTACCCCCACATTGAGGGGACCATAGGAGGATGTCTTGTATGTAGTCTACTATTGTTATTTGAGGAATGATATAGGTATTTTCCTAATTTAGATGTAGGTAGTTATTTCCAATGGGTCATATAAATTTATACCTCAGAAATATAACTATTGTACCCCAAATATTTCATTTTTAGTTGATGAATTCACTATTAATATATGGTGGAACTACCTTATGGATGAGAGTTTAATAATTTATTACAAGCACAAGTGACTAAAGTATATATTTCATTAGAATGTTATTAACATTATAAAATTATTATGTCTATATTTCCTCTAGGAAAATAAATTTGAGACATTATATACGTCTACAAAGTGGAATCTGGAAATAGATTATTATAGGACAAGTTCTTGATCCCAATTGTAGACTAATAAATTAGAGTAGTCACACATTTTCATTTTTCTTTATTTTAAAAGGATGATTAATCTTACCTATAGTCATTGGTTATTTCCCACTACTTGTGTAGTTAGTTGGGGAGGTTCAACATGGATATAATGATTATCAGTCATTTTATACATTAATATCCAATGAACGTGCTCTTAGTTTATTTTTTAATGGTGGGGTGCATGTCATCATTTTCAAAGTATAAATGATGGTTATGGTAATGATTCATAATTTGGTTATGAGGGAGTTTCATACATGCCTTTTGGAAGGACATAAAGGTGTGGAAAATATATATAGAGACCTCAAACATCAGTTCTAGAAGACAAATAAGAAGAATAATGTATAATATTTATTTGTTGATGACTTACTATTCAGAAGGTGAAGTATTAGAATAAGCTTATGTGGAATTATCTCAAAAACATAAGGTGCCAGAGTAAAAGTGGGATATTATGTCTATAGAAACCATGAAATTGTTTCCAAATATATTCTAAATTCATAATCATGTTTGGGTGATTATATAATAACTCACTATGTCATTTCAGATCCAATCAATTCATGTGTATATTTACATAGAGAGATTGGAATGAATTTAGGTGTAGTATATAATCTGAAATCACATTTTGTTCCCTTGATGATAATTTCAAACCATGATACCCAGTTCAATTTATCATTACGGAGAATATTGTTGGTGGTTTTCAAGAGTCATTTGTTTCCAATAATAACATTTAACCCCTAGACTAACAGCCACACTGAGCTGACAATTCATATTCTAGAGGTCATTCTTAAGGCATTTGTTTTGTTATTTGTCCATAGATAGGAGAATCACCTAATCATGGTGTATTTTTCATATAAATTCATTTCAAATTCTACAAAAAATATGGCCCCCATGGATACCTTGTATGGGATACCTTGAAGGTCACCACTTTTTTAGACTAAACTAGTGTATTCTACCCTAATGGTAAAATAGATAGTTTATGTGATGATAGAGAAGGATTATATTATCCATGAGAAAATTTGGAATAACAAGAGCTATATAAAGACTTACATGGACCAACTATGGAGGCCTATGGAGTTCAGAGAGGGAGAAAATATTTTCCTTAGGGTCTCAACATGATGTTGATTATGAATACTTGGATAGGGTGAGAATATATTTCCATGATTAATTTTTCGTTTCCAGATATTGTGTTGTGTCATCAAGGTTGGAAACCACATTCCCTACCACTGTAGTTTGACAGGGTACATGCATTATTCCACATGTTGTAGATGAAGAGGTTTGCACATGAACCATCAGAAGTTATTAATTGGGAAAATATGGACATCAAGGATAAATATCCATTTTTATAGTACCGAAAGGTGATCAATGGTCAAGATGAATAAATCACATTTAGGAAAGAGATTCAATTTATGAAAGTATATATGAAGCATGTGAAACTCTGGGATATAAAATGGGAGTGAGATTCCTATATTTAAACCTAATACCGTTGTCCTTTTGATTTTTATTATTTCTTTTTGAGATAAAAATACCTATGGTGGGATAATGTTGATGACTTTTTTTCCATTAAAACCTTCTAAATATAAGTAAAAATATTCCCAAATATTTTTGTCGAGTTAGTGTGAGATAATGATGCCCAATGAGGCCAAGTATTGATATTATATAAAAATTAAATATAATGATATCACGTTCACACAATGTTTTTTGATGTAGTAGAAAAACCCTATAAATTTGGGATCAAAAGAGAAATATGAGTTTCTGTTGAGTTCAAAATGTCAGTTTTACCCAAGATGTGTCATATTATTGGATATCATCGATTGTTGGACTTGAGAACCACTAAAGGCTTTATAATTAAATAAATTAAAGTAAATTTATTTAATTTTTTATATAATATTGTATCTGAGTTTACCTTCTATAAATATACACTTTTTACCATTTTGTAAGGTTATCCAAAAAACCCAACTAATTGAGGGGACAATGTGGGGGTGTTGGTTGACATCCAGATCATGGATTGATTAACTGAATACTACAATTATTTATAGTAAAATATTTTTAGTTGATGTCACTAGTGATGTAAATATGAATTTAGATTTTTTCACTTATCAATCCAAACACAGGTTGGGATGTTGTTGGGTTTATTTTATACTATTTTGATTTCCCATGTGTCACATGAACCAATCGACCCAGAAAATTGGTTCATAGGTTGGTTGTTTATTTTTGTGGATATTTTCTGATAATTGTTTTTTAGTAATTAATTTAGAAGATATGAATCGTGTAAAACCCAAAAATGGCAGATGTTTGTTCATTGATTTATATTTTGTGGTTTTATCACCCCATTATTCTTGAAATTTTCATTTTCATTTCAGTTGGCTGGTAGTTTCACTAATAACTAACGAAAAAGCCTTGCACAAATTATCGTAGGAGTAGTAGATCATTACTCAAGATTGAAAATATACTTATCAAAATTGTTTTTTTGTGCATGAAAATGGATGATTTTTCTTGTTCATATTTGGGAATCCCAATATGTGTATCATGGAGTTCAGAAGAAATGGCATGACGGTGAATATTTCTCTAGGGAAATGGTGTCTGGTATCTAGCCATATGTGATTGCCATGAATGTTCATCCATAAATCCATGATCTATGATTGTGATGGATAATAGATCACCCAACAATAGTGATGTGTTACAAGGCACATGAATAGTATATAAATTAAATGTAATTTTTGAATACATGGTGTACAATCTGAAGAACACATGTCATGTTTCCCCCTTCTATGGAGATTGGGTATATGCATAGAGAAAATAATCACATAACATGTGGTCACTAATGAACACCTGGTGACCCAATTTTAGATGATCAGTATATACCCTATAGGGTATATGAACTTGGACAAGGAAAATAACAAGTTCATGGGAAGAGTGCATGGGAATGGACCAAGACAAGGAAATGACCATGTACATTGGAATTACCAAATTATACAGCCCATGCATGATGTAAACGAGAATCAAAATATGAAATCAGTAGATTGTCGAAATCCTTTTTATGTTTTTTACCAAGAGAGGAAACACCGGGTATGGGGAGAGTTGTATTTCATGTGAGATAGTGAGACACTAGACAACCTAGGGCTAGTGAGACACACCGGGTACCCACATTACTTTCCATGTACTTCCTTATTGATTTCATTGATCGCTTCATATCTTCTATTTATATGAGTATCGTTTTAAGGATATTCCTTGGTCTATCCCTATGAGGCTTCTATAAGGCATCATGGTATAAGTATATGATTGTGATACCGTGTTTAATTTTGTATTGGATATAATTTTTAGAACCCCCCCCTTGGTCCTGGGTGTGATCCTATATAATTCCATCATAAATCCTATATGGAGGTTTGTGGTATTGTTGTGACTACCATGTACTAGTTGTCGATCCACTATTGAGGAGGAATATATAGTATGGTTCAATATATCATCTGGAATATGATATATTACTCTCATAGTCATTAGAATATGTTTTTTGATGTCCCCTAATGAACTTATGTGTGATCCTCTATTGCGGAATTGAGATCAATAGAGTTGCAATGAGTTTAGTCATGGAAATACGTAATGAGAATGATCTCTCCATAGAGATCCACTAGTGACATTATGTCCTATGGAGCGGATTCTCATGGATGAGAATAACATGTACCCCTCAAGTATTATCATGTTGATTAATAGTTAGATACTCATTAGACTTGGATCGTGTAATGTGTATGTATATGTTGATTATTATTATCATTTCCTCTCTTATCTTTATTAATATACAAGTATATTGAGGATCTAATTACACTTTAATATTTATTCATAGTGATATAGGGGTGTCCTATGTAGTGTTTTTATACTCACGATAGTGTGGGTTCTTCCCACACATTTCATGTCTTATGAATATTCTACTATATTTGATGGTTTCTTAGTGGATTGAGAGAACGAGAATCCAGGCATTCATAAAAATAGACCTCTGGTCATATCGGTGATTCATTTGATAGTAGTCCCCTCATAATGATGACGTTGTACTTCTTCCACCATTTTAAAAGGTTATATTTGGAAATTTATCACATTCCGTTATAGTATTATTCTTTTATTCTATTGTATAAATGTGTTCGTGATTTATTTCTAGTTTTAAATTAATTTATGAATTTTATGGGCTTGGAGATATGTGTTTTCACATATATAATTTAGTATATGTCCTATCATGTGTTTTATATGCCTATATAGCGTTGTTCTGGATTCCATGTCTTATTAGAGGTGCAAATGGGATTATCACACATTTTTTACCTCCACATAGGTTGGTCCAGGTGGGTCAATTCATGATAGGATCCAAGATTAGTTGAAAAGGAACAAAACTATCAAACCAAAATTCATATGAAAATCTAATTGGGTAACAATTTAAAATTATTTTTTTAAAAAAATAACTAATAAATGGGTGTTGAAAGATTATATGTGAATTGTATATCATATAATAAGTATATTTATTACACTTTTATATAATTATAGTAAATTTTAAATATTTAAACATCAGTTTGATGAACTTTCAATGAAATTCAAATGAAAACTAAGGTATTTTCAACTCACTTATAATTATGTGAGACACATACCATATTACCACTTGTTTCATTTATGTGGTGTATATAATACCTTTGAATGTATTTTATGATGATTAATAAGAAAATTATGTGGTTATTTATGTAAATCTATGGATGTATCATTCATTATTTTTTCATTTAAATTTTACCAAAATGTAAATGGTTTTCTAACACAATATTTTTTTAACCAGATTGTTTAAAATTCTATTATTGCTATAAAATTTGATTTTCAACCTATCATAAATCTGATTTTTTTTCATAACCTTTATTAATTTTTGGAATTTATTTTTTTCCATTAATTTTCTATTGATTATGTACTCAAGAGTGTTAAAAAATGTCTTTATGAGAATACGAGAATATGAAAATATTTCCCTCCTCGAATTTTTTTAATCAATTTCGTTATTTTCAAAAATAATTCAAGAAAGTTTTTATTATTATACAGGGATATTTTAAATTATTTTTAGCATTGAATTTATATTTAATTTTTTAAATGAATCTTTTGGTCATTTTCTGAATGAGGTTCATTTTAATTTTTAATAATAATCAAGAAGGAAACATTTTTTCAACATACATGGCGTGAATGAAATTTACCTCAACCAGGACCACTCTGTTCATTGATGATTCCTTAAGATAATTCCAAGGTTTATTTTATGAAAAATAATGTCTTTAATGTATTGTATATTTTTACATTATAAATATTATATTTCAATATGGATATGGTATTTCCATCTAGAAATTATCCATTGATCTTTTAATTTCAATTTTCAATAATGATAATATCTTATGATGTTAATTTTTCTTTACTAGGGTTAGGCTATAAGGGTAAAATCCTTATTCCTTCTCTAAATATTTTAATATTATGATGATGATATTTTTATAAAACCCATTTATTTTATATCGGTAAAGCAATGATGATATATTGAGAGGTTTATAAAGCATGTTTAATTTTTAAGGATTATTATATATACTTAATGCTTTATGTTCTTGTGTAATATAAATGAATGTATTATCATTATGTTGTAGGTGGGACTAGATTTATATTTACCTCCAATGAATTGGGAAAAGATGGATATCTCATGATATAATAAGGACTGAATTGGCGTGTAAACACTATTTATTATAGAAATATATCAACTATTATTATCAATTAAGTAAACTCTTTCTAATGATATGATTGAATAGGAAGTAAACCCAAATAAATATAACAGTCTTTTAAATAATCCTTGACCAAAGAAATGATTCATTTTGATTATGTGTATTCAAAAAACCATTATATTATTCTATTGGTATCCTACCTTAGAATAGTTTTCTAATTCCATTATGATTCTTATCTTATGAAATTATATTCTCTATTAAATAACTAAATATTAAGTTATATGATCCATAGGATGTGGTTTTTTAATGTCAATATCTTGTTCTCATACTCTTCTCAACATGTTATGTATAATATTTCAATAATATGTCCCATATTTAATATTATTGAGCCTTTGATCTCACACTTTCTAATGTTTCCTTTCACTAGGTTATGAAGGAATGTTGAAATTATGATATTTCTAAGAAGGGTGGTATTTTTATATAACATTTTGATGGATGTTATATAATTAACATTAATAATTTATTTATGTATCCAAGTATCAAAATACATTAAAACTACATAATTATAGCATTCATCATAAAGTTATGTATTGAATATTCATCAATTATAATTAAATATTTATTTATGTAAATTTTTAGTCATTATATTTTGAATTAGATCAGGGTTTAATATAATTTAAATATATGGATGATAAAACTTTAGTGAGAAATCATTGTATAATCCAATGTATTAGAAAATTTCCAATGTTATGATAAATAAGGGATTGGGGATTTCATATAACATCAACAGTTTCTGGATTAAATGAGTAGATTTGGTAATAAAATATATCCATCACATGGTGATGACCCAAAAAGAATGGTTTGTGTATATCTCGTCTGATATTCTAGTGCATCGTGACTGTGTTCTTATGGAAGACCTAGTTTTAAACATCTAAAGGATATGACTGTGATAATTAATATTTTTATAGGAACCATTTTCAATATTTTTTATTAAAATAATCATGAATAGCCTAGGTTAGACCTAAGGCGTCATATATGTGGAGGAATTTTTTTTTGATTTATACATCCTATAAATTATGTTAAAAGACTATGTGGTTCCCTAAATTGATTAATATTTATCACATAATTTATTTTTCTTTTATTACATGAATGTACTCCATGCAACCTTGATTATTATAGATTTGATAGAAAAATAATGATTATTCTCTTGAGAAGGAAAATATTATGTGAAATGGAATGAAAAATATTATTATTATTATTTTAAATTACTATTAAGAAATAAATTAATATGATTTTCCAAATGACTAATGGAGAGAAAAATTTTCGATTGAGTCATTCATAACGAAACATACAGCTTTTCATTGGGTATTCTGGTCCATTAATTACTATGTAATGGATTAGTTCCACTAAATTAAAATTTTCATTTCTACACTATTATGAATATTAAATGGTATTTTCAGATGATATTTTTTGTAATGTGGATAAAATTAATTGTATAAACATGTGAGAAGAATGAAAAAATTGTTGAAATTGAATCCATATAATGTGATGAGTTTAAGATATTATATATCAATATGTACATTCATTTCATTCATTATATGAAAATAGAGTAGAAATTCAAACAACTAAAGGATAATTATGATGAATCTATTATTACCTATAATGAAAACAATATATGACTTGTGAGGGGAAATATTAATAATATAATGAAATCCATCCCATGGGATGAACAATAGGATAAATGTCTCAACTATGCCTCTAGGGTTATAATGGGAAAAATTATTGAAGAATGTGGAATAAACCTAAGATCTACAGTGGATACCATGTGGAGCAGACATGACATGATGGTCTAGGTGGACATACAGGGGTGATATCTCAAGGTAAAATTCATAATGGGGATGTATGGGGTTGACCTGGGAGTGCAAAAATTTATTATTTAAATATTACAAAAGTTGTTATAGGGAAACTTCTAAGAGCTTTAATTCCAATTTTTATAGATAGTAGGTTATATTGTGATCATCTTTCTGAAAAATATTTTGTTTGGCACACCTCTGGGATTCCTGAGATTCCCTTCACCCGACATCACTTTCCCTCAAGAATGTATGCACATTATGTTTATTAAAACCATCATGGAACAATAATAATGTAAAATATTCAAAAATAATCATATGAAATTGGATCAATATATACTTATTTAAATTGGTATGTCATCAATATACTTATCATACAATACTTATAGGCATTCTATCCTTGGAAATATCAATAAAATGAAATTATTCGATAGGTGATCCTCTATATTGTAAATAAATTTTGATAAAGTATAAATTTATTATTTGGAGTTTCCAAAAACATGTTTTTTCAATGGATGAGGTGATTATATAGAAGTTGGATAAGAATTAAGCTATGTTTCCTTGTTTTCGTACCTATAAGAGGGAAATATCTGAGTGTATTATTTTGGAAGGTGATTGAATAATGGCTATGTGATGAATCTTTTTATCCACATCAGGATAACACTACTAAGGAGAAACAATTCCATGCTTTCATAGATCTTGTTCCTTGTGGTGGGGAATAATTATCTAAAGTGGAATATGTTGGTGATTGTATTGGATAATGATTTATTATGAAATTGGAATTGTAGAAATAGATCATTCATATATTTTACCCCAGGATCAAATTTTTTCATGAGGATCTGATCCAAATTCATTATTGAGGAACTAGGTGCACTCTTAAAGGGATTGGATAATTATCCCTTATTTATGACCATTATTTATGGAAGATGGTTCTTAGCATAAATTCATTGGATGTCTTCCCAATGTAGATATTTTCAATGGAATACTCCTTTTAGAGGGTTGAAAATTAATATAGTTGGATCTTGTAGTCTTGTTGTTAGGGGAGGTACTGGTGTTTTCCATGAAATAATATAACCTATTGTTGTCTCCATGAGAATTGTAAATGGATGTGGTGATTTTCTCTTTTATGAGGAAAGTTTTTTTCTTGATATGCATGAAGGTTTCTTTCCAATAATATCACACATGCTGAGATTCCAACAGTTCCCTATGTTATTCTCATTTTTTTAATAAGAATATTATCATTACATATTCAATTTTCTACCTCATATGATGGTGTTTGAGACACATCATGTAGGTGATCATGTTGCACATTCACAAAAAAGTATCAAAAAGGAATACCTTCTGGTATCAATCGGTACTTTGGATAATCACCATAAGATTTTTTCTTTCCATAGATCACTTCCTTGAGTGTTGATATTGTTCGAGTGGATTATCTTGGATTTCATTACTTCATACCTACCGTATCTTGATTAGCTCATTGGTTTTATATAGAAATTTATTATTTTGTATATGTGAATGGGTGGTATCCATATGAGACAATAGTGGGTATGAAATAATTACTAAATTTAATATCTAGGTGGATATGATGATTCAAACATCCCTTGAATATAATTATTTTAAATGGAAAATAAATATATAATTCAAAATATATTGTATAATACATGGAAGGATGAAGATGATCCATCAATTATTGGAAATTTAATGAGGGATATAAAGAATAAATTTTGTTAAGTGGATTGGTAAATGTAATATTTGTTTTGATGTAAGGTCATTGGGAAATCTAATTATGATGTAATATGAAGATGATGCTAGCTATTTATGGATAAAAAGTAAAACAAAATGAGCCACAAAAAAAATATTGATAAAAATTCAAGGATTGTTATAAATATGATAACTAGTGCTCAAATATAAAGGAAAATAATGGTGATTTACATTAGTATCCTCTTAAGAATTTTGATAAATAAGAATAACATGTGACGAGTATTGCTGATTTGGATGATGTTGTGGTGAAAGGTACAAATTCCATATTATCATTAACTATAAATGTATTATTTGATTGTTTACCATCCACACATTTTAATCCAGAAACTTCTATAAGGGTATAAAAATTCCACACTAATAATTAGATATTTAATTTTAAACGAGAAATCCCAATGTCATAATGATTGAATCTCAATTCTATATTTCCTCTCTGATTGTCGTTTGTGGGAATATGCATTGTAAAATTATTATTAATCTACATATAGCTTAATTTGATATTATCTTACTCATAAATAATATTTCATTATGTTAATCCCACACAAATATTTAACGAATTGATGTCATATATGTAATTCTGATAAAAAATTATACCATCTATTAGTGTGGTGAAAAACATAAAAAAAATGATAATAATTAAATCTATTACATGAGTATTTATTCAAATTAAAAATGGGGGTTTATCTTATATGGTTATTTTGAAACTCAATATCAAATATATTCTTATTGTACGATCATTTATTGATGATTTCCTAGAATAATTTCCATACCTTCTTACAAATCCATATGTTGAGTTTCTAAAACAACTCATACCTGGTGCTATAACGGTTTAAATGAATTTACATAGGATGAACATTATTGAGTTTCTATAATTTAATAAGAAACTCTAAAATAATCTTCGTAAGGGATTCATTCCACCAAGTCCATAACCATGGGGTGAATATATTCTTTTTATAAATAATAATGATAGAGAGATATGACTATGGGTTGATTATTAATTACTCAACAAGATGACAATCAATATTAAGTATAATACAAATAATATTGATTGTTTTCCTCATCAATTGTGAGGATATGAATATGTATACTGCATTTATCATTGATCTTGACACTATATTTTGATGGTAAAGAGTGATGAAATACCATGAAATCATCTGTATGAAGAATGGAAACAATAAATGTATAGTTAATCTTATTGGTATTACCAATTCCTCCACTAATTAATTTATTTAATGAATAGAGTCTTTTGAGATTATATTGATTTATTTATTTTAGTTTGTATAGAACATAATCTATTATATTCAACAGAAAATAAGACCATGAATATCAGTTTAGGGTTATACTAAAAACCTTATAGAAGGTGAATCTATAAGGGAAAATTATCATTATTAAACTCTGGGTATAGAAAAATTCATTTTTCATCACATAATCTCAAGTGAGTGTATAATGGATGATCTATCAATGAGAAATGTTACTGACCATTATCTTAGAAAAACCACTATAATTGATATATATAGTTTTCCTGGTTTGGTGGGATATTACAAAGTATTTTAAGAGGATTTAAAATGGATGTATAATCCACTCACCATGTTCACTCAACTGGGAGTCATGCTACTTATGATAAATAAATGTGAATAAAATTTCAAGGTATAAAAGGTAATTTTAATCTTCACATTATAAATCACTCTACCTTTTAGTAAAGAAGAGTTTTTTATTTATAGTTATACCTCGAAGAATGTAAACGGATGAATTCTCAACAAAAAATTATTTGATGATAGTTTACTTCCCTTAAAAATTGAAATTTCATAATCCAAATTGGCATTCTCATTTTCAGGATAATTAAAGAATTTTGTTATTAAAGTTATAGAGGAATTATATTTATTAAAAAATATATAATATATATACTGTGATCATAATATTTAAATGTATATAATCAAATTGAAATAGTTGAATACAAAAAAGAGAAGATGGTCTGAGATGATTATAGATTATGTCTACTCAACAACATACCATTAAGGATGTTGTATAATGAGGATGACGATCATAGTGAAAAAAATCATTCAATCATATCTTTAATGAGGATCACAGATTATCTAGATCCTTTGGATTATTAAAATAGTTAACTAGAAATCATGGATTAATGGGATAAATATTACCTTTCATGAATGAAAATTCAAAAATCAATCCATGTGAAGATAAATATGTTATTTATGGAATATGTACATATGAAAAAAATGATAAATATTCATTCGTTCATCATTTACTACGATCAAATGATATATTTTGAGAACTGTGTATACGTTTAGTACATAGTATGTATAAAGAATTAATTTTGTGGTTAAATCACATACTTCATCATTCAATTTTCATCCTTGATGTATAATGTTATATATATATATGACTCAATATTTCTAATTAGAAAACATGAAGATAAATATTTTACAAAATCTATCATAGGGAATAGTATTTTAGATGGTTAAGGTTGAGAGATAGATTTATAAGGGGATTCTACAACCATTACTCTTACTACCAAAAGGAAAATAGGAAAATATTAATTTTTTCATTAGACTCTAGAAGATCAATAAAGGAATTAATTTTATTTGGGTTCTATTTGACAACCTAATGAAGTTAGAACACTTTATTTCTATCATATAAAATTTATCTCTTGATTATAGTTATAGAATTTACATTAAGGAAGTGGTGAGGATTCAGGAAGTACAACATTATATTGTACGTCATGCGGGTTTGAGGTTCACCATGATGTTTTGTGTATGTATTCCTTAATATTAGGATTCAATGTCTTGTTTCAGTATTTATTTTCATCCTCAAATATTATATCAGTATGAGAGAACCATTTAATCAATAGAGGATAGGATGAGGTTTTTTTTGTATATTTCAATTTTGTTTGGGATCAACACCTTCTCATGTTATGTTCTCTTAAAAAATATATCTTTCACTCATGTATTAATATATATCCTTTTGAATATAACTATGGAATGAATAGTAGAATTAATATGTGATTGACAAATTTGGTAAATGAAAAATTTTGGTACACTATATAGTTATGGAAATATAAATAAAGTAAGATGCATTAAGAATCATATCATAGATTCTTATAGTTGACATAAAAGTTATGCTGGAAATCATCAATGAAATATATAATTTGAAATTAGTGGGAAGGTATTTATAGGACAGTATTAGTGGAAGAAGGATATGAGTATTATAAAGAAAGGAAATTTGATCCCTAGTTATATTGGTAATTTAGATATTCTTGATAGTGTTTTTATGTTATCTTATCTCTTCGAACATCAATTGAATTATTATTAAGTTCAAGATATGATGAATGTATATCTCCTTTGAATGTACATACATTTTATATAACATTTACTAAGCACGGAGACCATACAAATGGAAAATGATAATTCCTTTAAAGAAAAACCAGTATAAATTTTTTATTATAGTGATAATGTATAATAGAAATAGACTACTCAATAGGTTAATTTTCTCTAGGGGAATCAATAATTTATTGAAGCTAAATGGGAAATTGAGGATGTGATCAAATAGAGATATCATAATTTTTTTTGTATTAGTGTGATAGAATTTTGATTGAAAATTAAATTTTTTCTATATGGGGTATTATATAACAACATGAAATTTTTTGATATTTATATTTGAATAATTTTTATTTCTTTTGATTATTTATTTAAATGCAACAACGATTCTAAACATACTGCAGTATAATATTAAAATGTTATTATTTATTTTGAAGGTTATCACCTACCAATTGGATTAGATGGTATGGATTGGACAAAATAAAACATACTAAATTTGTGGTTCAAAGATGAATAATATAATTCAATTGTTTTTTATTTAATTTAAATAATTACAAAAATCATTTTAAAAGAATGTAGATGTTCTTTTTGAGAAAAAGTTTTTATACAAAAAATATAATTTTATCTTGATGAAATATATTATCCACAACTAAGGAATGAATTAAATTAAAGGTATATATTATATATTGAATCACATGTTTTAAAATTCATATAATATTTTTTATATGAATTCAATAAGAATAAATCCATTTTAATTAATGAAAATATTGTTGAATAAAATTATTTTCATAAAATTTTGTGTAATTGCATTTAAATTAATTTATCAAAAAATTAAGAATTAAAAAAAATTAATCCAAAACATGGATAGTTACTAGGTTATATTTTTCCCAACTATATAAAGGAAAATCATATAAAAATAATGTTAAAAAATTGGGATGTGGATTTAAAACTTATTTAGTACTTATTTTTATCATATATTATGAGATTATATAGATTATTCTCATATATGTATCATAAATATTTCTATATGGTGTATTTTTATATTATTATAACCCACATATTTTTTTATAAATGAATAAATAAATAAATTAAAATTATTTTCATTAATATCTAAAAAAATTACATAAAAGAAAAAATTTGTTTTTTCATTCCCAAAATTTTATTTTTAATAAAAATTAATTTTCTAATCACATTAATTATTTTGTAATATTTAATAAATTAATAATTTCATTAAAATATTGTTCAACACAGATATATTATTTATTCAATTTGTAGATAAATAATAAAATGATATTAAAAATATTAAAATCAATAAAAAAATTTAATCATTTTATTACAATGATTATATAGAAAAATATAACATATTTCATATGATTAATGGGTATACTTTTGAATTTCATTAATTTCATGTTGTTTTCAAAATGAATTTAAATTAATTGTTTAAAAAATAAAAATTATTTTATTTTATGGTAAATATTAATTTATTAAATTATTTAAAATTAAAAAAATCTTCACTAATCAATATGGTTGTCAGATTTTTTAAAATATCAAAAAAATTTCCTATTTATTTTTCAATCAACCATTTATTTTAACATTGATGACCCGAAAATAGTAGAAATTTTTTTGGTCACAATAATTGTCAAAAAGAGTTAACATTGGAAAAAACTAAGATATAAGGGATAAAAATTAACTAAAAAATATCCAAATTTTATTATATGAGAATATTTTTACTCATACATATCATATAATAAAATTATATCAATTTTGATCCCTTTTATATGAAAATTTATTTATATTAGTTGAATACCTAATGTAATTCTTTGTGTGTCCTTCCCCTCACTTATTGAAGGTAATATCATCCACTTCAATGTCCACAATTCTAATGCCTTAAATGACAGTCAATACATACCATAATAACCACTTATCTTCATTTCCCTCAAACACTATCTTCTTGTCTATCATAACGACCTTCCTTTTAGGACATAAATTGTAATTATGGGGTTTAAAATTTAACCAAGAATTTTCAAGGTTATTTATTATTATACATCCCTTAACTATATGGTATCAATATTAAAATAATTAATTTTTATTTTAAATTTTTAGAAATATTTATCCTCCTCATTACAATCATTTGGAAAATAGTAATTTTCCTTGTGAGTACATGTAGACTACCAATTCCAAGAAGTGATACTATTCAATTTTCTATAATAAATTATAAACATGATAATAAGTAAAGTAAAAATTTATATATATGAAATATATGATATAATAATTTATTTTTTACGTTTAATTAGTATTAAAATTTCATTCAATCAATAAGTTGAAAAATGGAAATAACATTCATCTGTATGTATGACCTACTATATAAATAAATAGTAAAATTCATTACTCTATCATTGTCATTTATGGATGAATCTAAATACATATATAATAAAAAAATATGAAATTTTTTTTCAGTATTAACATATTTTATAAAAATTAGCAATGATAAATGTACATATACTATAACAAGAACAAATAATTTCTCATGAAAAATGAAACAATCCTCAATTAGAAATGAAAATTAAATTTAAGAATTATAACTAAATGTCTTTTTAAATGTTATAAGTTAATTATATTTGAAATTATAATAATATTAATGATTCTATAATATATGAATTTCAAATTTTTATTAATTATACACGATATTAGATCTCTTTAAATGAAATTCGATCATGTGGTATGGGATTTTTATTTAACATTACATTAGTGAGACAGATAAAATATTGACCACTTGTATCATTTTTATGGTATATATACATATCATGAATTTATATTATGATCATTGTAATAATAATTATGTGTTTATATATTTCTATCCAATGTTCTCTATTTCCTAAGGTTTTTATTTTAAATTTTATAAAATATAAGGGTTTTATATTTCAATCTCATTGTTTACTGTGTTTATTTATAATTATGTTTCTAATGATAAAATTTCCTAATCAGCATCACAATAATATCATGAATTTTTTTCTTCAATGTGTTTTATGAATATTAATTTTTTTTTATTCTTATTCTTCACTTTTTTTACCCAATATACCAAAAAAATATTTTTAGGGAAATATAAATTCATTTATCTTTTCAGCAAATAAATTTTCTATTTCCATGTTTAGTAAACTATCAAAATGTTTTTAATACTCTCATGTTATTTTTATGTCAATTTTTACCATGATTTAATTTAAAAAAAATTAAAATCATTATTCATTTCATTTTCAACAGTAGGTACATTTTTCCTCTTACCAAAATGGTAATGCAATATCTATTTTCATGTACACAATATAAATCGAATTTCCTACTATCATTGTTGCTCAATGTATTAGATATTCATTTTCACTTTTCAGGGCTTCTTTTAAATTAAAATTTTTTATTCAATTTTTTTTTTATTTTTTTCATTTTAAATAAGATATTTCATAGGGAAATTTTTTTCCTCAAGAAATGCACCATTGATATTATAATGTTACCTTCAATAATGAAAACATCCTTTGATGTTACATATTGTTTAATGGGGTTATAAAACAATTATTCCATACATATTATTTGTCTAGATGGTTTAACATTATGATTATGAGATATTAATGAAACCCATAATTTTTTTATTCATTATTCTATGATGAAATTTTTAAATGTTTATGAAATGGGATTACTTTAGTAAAATTATGATATATAGTTAATTTTTTATGATATTGTAGAAAATATTTGAATTAATTATGATTATGCATTGTGGTTTGTTTTTGGATTGATTTGTGGCCTTTTCTTATTTTTTTGGGACCCTACTGAGTATTTTCTTAATCACAACTGCACGGGATTCTCCTACTTGTGTTGTGTCTGGTATAGGCAACAGATTCCTTGACAGAGAACTTGGTGGCCCATGACGTGGTGGGGCCCAGTGAGACTAGGGGGAGGGTCCTACTTCTATGGATTCCAACATATACTCTATACATACCCATTATATGGGTTTTTTTGAGTGGTTGGGTACATAAATTTTCTTTTTTAATTTACCATTTTCCAGTTAGTCTTTTGTTTGGTTTGTATTATAGACCATTTGACTTTCAGTTGTACTTGTACTTATTTTTTTCATAGTGTCATTCTTTTTACATTTCAATAATTGGGACGTTTTTGTGTGTGGGATCATACAGGTACCCTGGAAAATGCCTACCACATGCAGTTTGATGCCTTCTGAACTATTCAACAACCCCTGGCCTTCAGGAGGTGGGCTTGAGGTATGTCACGACACAGGCACTAAGGGATGCATTTTGACAATGTGGTGTTACAGCCGTTTGGTTTACCTCAAAGAATGGGAGTCTATTGGTTTGATTTTTGGGTAATATTGTTGAATGATTTGAGTTATAATTTTATATTCGGGGAGTCCGGCGATATTTTGGTGGCAGACATATCCATACACCATGACGATGTATTCATCTTTTTAGATTTATAGATGAAAAAATGGTTGTGTAATTGTCTCATAATGATCTTCTTGAATAAGAGACATCTCACCATATATAATCTTCTATGTATGTTACATCTTGATCAGTATCAGAATTCCTCCAAGGCGATGGTTTTCTAGGCTTCTAATATGTGATCGTGTGGATAGCCTTCCTAGTGATGAGGCATCGTCTTAGGGACCAGTGTTAGAGATGGACCCACTAGGTGGTGAATCAGTGTTTCCACTACCCTTTGATTAGAAATTAATGGTGGAATTACTGATACAATACGTGTGAAGACTCAACTCCTTGCACAAGTTTCAATGAGAGAGACCTCCCAGGTTCATGGGAGGGACAAATCCTTATGTCCCTGAGGTCTGGCTGGAGGCATTGATGCAGGTTTTCCTCTTAGTGAGGACACTGCATGACCAGATGGAGATCTTCTCCATGAGCCTTCTCTAGTGTTTGGCGGGGAGATGGTGGATCTTGACAAAGAATACACATGATGAGGAGACCCTTACTAGGGAAGACATTGAGCGGATTTACCAGGAGGAGTTTTCCCTACGTCCTTGAGCTCTGTGTGCATTAATGAGACTCTTTTCTTACATAAGGTCATCTTGTCCGGGGATGAGTACTTTGCTTGGTGTACAAACCTCAATTTCAATTTCATATTCATGGTGTGAGACCCTTCCTTCAAGGCCCAGACCTTTCATAGGATACTGAAACATGATATTAGAGATTCTATGGGGTCTCTCAACATCCCCACTCATGATGGAGTGCTGGAGTGAGCCCTTCTTGTAGAGAGATTCCTGGTGCAGTTCGTGCTGATAGCCAGACCCATCATCAAACATTAGGCGGAAGAGCCTTTAGTGGGGAGAAGAAGTCATCACACATATAGGTGGGGGGAGGTTCCAAGAAGGCCAAGTCTTTCAGGGGATGGCCCAAGACATGGGTTTGATATTTTTGGGATCCCAGAGCAGAGAGATTTAGTAGTGGTAGAAGATGTGAATCACATGCGATGGGAAAGACACAAGTCATGGGACTTCCAAAACCACCATACAGGTGATCAGTAGATGGTCTAGGGACATCCAAGGTAGAGGTAGATGTTTGAGTGAGGAGGTCTTCATGGAAGTGGACATGGTAGGGGAGAAGGCTGAGTGGCATGCAGTGGAGAATGGTTCGAGGTGCTACCACAACCACCCCCAGCTGGTCCACCATGGGCTAAGGGATCTAGTGGACATGGGTGAGGCTAGCTTTAGGCGATTGAGGCCTAATAACACAACACGCCAGAGATTATTTAGGTATGATCTATATATTTTCTACAATAGCTTCTATTCTTATAGACACCGATGTAAATCACTATTTCCTTTCCACAGACCTCTTTCGAGGCTCAGAGATTATGGTGGAGCTTTTGGATTGATCATTACGATTAGTGACTCTTACGAGAGAGGATTTTATAATTAAAAACTATTTTTTGCAGTGCGAGATTACTCTAGTAGGTGAGAGATTATGTTGGTATATCCTAGTGGTGGTGTCGAGGCCATACGACGACAACTTGGGTAAGGCCCAGTTATCCACAATCCATGCTTAGATCTAATTTTTTTAAGCGCATAGTACTGTTTCTTTGTGAGGATGGGACCAAGTTTTCATTCACCTGTTAGAATGGAAATTTGAATCACATTATTGGGTTTATCGGAGGAGTGTGGATCCAATAAATCCCTAATTGGATATCCTGACCCACGTTGTTATGGATGAGAGGAGTCCAAGCATTCCTATAGTGGTGGACGAGTATGTGGAAATATTTCCTGAGGATTTTCTGAGACTACCTCATTGTACGGAGGTAGACTTCTTCATCGATCTATACCTGGGGACAACATTGATATCCACACCAACATATCGAATGTCTCTCGTGGAGATTCATGAATTGAGGGTACAACTGGGGGACTTACAGGGGAAGGTCTTCATGAGACCTAGTGTTTCACCATGGGAAGAACTGTGTTGTTTGCTAAGAAGGTATATGGGAGCTTAAGGCGATGCATGGACTTATGGTTCCCCAACTAGGTGACTGTGATGAAAAAGTATATGCTGCTAAGGATTGATGGCCTAATTGATCATCTGAAGGAACCAAGGTAGTTCTTCAAGAAAGACCTCAAATCAAGCTATCATCAGCTTCAGGAACAATATGAGGAAACAACAAAAACAACCTTCAGATACTGGAATGAACACAATGATTTCATGGTGATACCCTTTAGTGTAACAAATTTACCATAAATTTCCATAGTACTCATTAATATTATATTCCATCTATACCTCGATCACTTTGTGGTTGTCTTCATTAATGACATCTTGGTGTACTCAGCGTCGGAGAAGGTGCATTCTATACAAAAGTGTATATTTTTAGATACCCTTCTAGAGCACCATATTTATGGAAAGCTGTTGATGTTCCAGTTTTAGATTTAGAAGGTACACTTTCTGGGACACATCATGTCAGAGGATGGAGTTGCAGTGGGTCCTGTGAAGATAGAGGAAGTGCTTTCTTGGGATCCACCAAAGAGTGTGACTGCGGTGTGGAGATTCTTGGGTTTGGTTAGATACTACATGAGGCTCATGACTGAATTTTATAGAGTAGCATCACCCTTATCTTCCTCGACGCAGAAGGGAAAACCCTTCATGTGGATGGAGAAGTGCTAGTAGACTTTTCAGAAGCTGAGCTGGAGACTGAAAAGTTCCCCTATCTTGATACTACCAAAATATTTCCTTGGGTATGTAGTCTTTTGTGATACCTCATAGACCATAATGGGTTGTGTTCTAATTTAGGAACAATCGGTGATCACCTACAGCTCACAGAAGTTGTAGTCACATGAGCATAACTATGAGACCTATGACCTGGAGTTAAGAGAAGTGGTATTTTTCTTGAAGAGGTGGCAGCAGTACTTGATGTTTGAGTATTTTACCATCAAATTCGTCCAAAATAATCTCTAGTATATCTTCTCATATAAGGACATTAACTTGAGAGAGTGGCGATAGAAGGTGTTTCTCTAGGACTATGTCATTGAGATATTATCTACTATTGGGAAGGGTAACGTTGTGGGAGACTCTGTGAACATAAGGCCTGGTTTACAACTATTTAGTGAGTTGATGGAGTAGATAGAGAAAATTTAAATATCCTTTGTGGGTTTTGATGGATAATTTTACCTTCTTTCAATGACTGTCACTCCCCCACTATTACAGCGAGTTGGGAGGCACAACTTGTGGATGTTGATTGTGTTTCCCGACGTACTCAGATGTCCTTAGGATAGTTTTCTGATGGTTTTTTTATAGGTGGGGAGCATGTCATCGTTAACTAAGGATTCAATGTAGTACTAGTGAAATTATTGTATGAGGGGTTTAGGGAGTTCCATACATCCCTATTTTGTTGTAGATCATGGTGTGGTGATGATGTACTCAGAACTCCGATGTTAGTACTAGTAGTTGGGGATGAAGAAAGCGGTGGTAGCGTTTGTTTCTTGATGCATCACATGTCAGCAATTTCAGTATGGGCATCAGGTCCCACTAGGATTGGCAGAACCACTTGAGGTACCAATGTTTAAGTGGGATGGTATCTCAATAGACTTTGTGATTGGGTTACCACACATGTCTAGGGTCCATAATTCTATTTGGGTGATCATTGACCGAATCACCAAGTTATCTCACTTCATACCGATCCATGAGTAGGGATCATTAGAGGTATTGGGGAACCCCTATATCCCGGTGATGATGCAGCTTGATGAGGTGCCTTCAATAATCGTCTCAGATCATGATGTACTCTTTACATCCCGGTTGTGGAGGGGGTTGCGGGAGGTGTTTATGACATAGTTACTCATGAGAACAGATTTTCATCCCAAGAGAGATGAAAATCAGAGCGGACCATAGATACCTTAGAGGAAATGATTCTTACTTTTGTCCTCAATTTTGGTGGCAGTTGGGAGGACCATCAACCACTTGTGAAGTTTTCAAACAACAATAGATATCACTCCACCATTGGCATGGAACTATTTCTGGTCTTGTACAGGAATCCATGAAGATCACCTATATACAAGATAGACCAAGGAAGTCTACACTCATGGGTACACTGTTGGTATGGGCTACCACTGAGAATGTTTAGATAATCTATAAGTAGATGAGTACTACACAGAGTATGAAGAAATCTTATGTGGAAATGAGAGGGAGACCCTTAGAGTTTGAGGTGGTAGACCATGTTTTCATTTGGGTCCCACCCCGAAAGGGTTTGAATGTATTTGGCTACTGTGACAAGTTATCTTTGAGGTTCTTCAGACTTTTCCATTTCCATAGATGAGTTAGCGAGGTTTTATACCACATAGATCTTCACCCAAAAATGAATCGAGTGCACGATGATTTTCACGTGTTGTGGCCTTGTAGGTACCTGCAGGACCCATTGCACATAATTGACTAGGGAGAGATAGACATTGATGATGGGGAAATGTTTGTATAGTTCCCAGTAGAGATAATGAATCCATAGGAACAGCCCCTTCATGGATGGTCGATTCCTATACTAAGATGTCGATGGAGAACGAGAATATGTAAGATAGTACATTGAAGTGGGAGGATCAGAATTGTTCTCAGTACACCCATCTGTTTGAAAATCCCTTGATTTTTATTTTGATGATGTAAATATTTAAGGTGGGGGAGTGTAATGTCCTAGAATTTCCATATATTTTTAAATAAATTTATAGATTTATTTCAAAACAACACGCTTTGACAACACATGATTATGAGGCTCAATGATCCTAGAACAAAATTTTGAACATTTTTTAATTTTGTTTAATTAAATGTACCAGCGGGTTTTTCTTAACATTTGAACTGGTGCTTGGATCAAATATATGTGGGCACCATTGAACTCAAAAAAATAGTATTTTCCTATAATGGTCCTAACATTGACTGAAAATGGACATATGGAAAGGTCAGTTCTCAAACGTTTCATAAAATAATAAAATAAAATAAAAATTTATTTTCTTTTTCTTTTTCACAATTGAGTGATAGAAGATGGCGCTGTAGTGGGGAGATGAGGTTCAATAATGTATTCTCTATAATGGATAGTATTTTGTAGTGTAATAATACAAGGATGTAGTGTAACAGAAACATTGAGACCGTTTTTCATGTAATAAGTTAATGTATTGGAGAGTTGATAATTAAACCAAAGAAATTATCTAACAAAATTATGGAAAGGTTTCCCTCCACTAATGAAAAAAATGCCCTCAGGATCACTAGCAACGTCGATGCATCACAAGGAATGGTACCGAGAAGAAACGAATGCCAATGAAATTCGAATCATCAAGGGAATAGCATATAAATGATGAACATCGACTATGGTTGGAGTTTATTTGTTTTACATTTCCCCTATTCTTATTCTAAAAATGAGGAACATGGATCAACACTCAATGATGTTTATCTGGGGATACTGCATTCATCTGGGAGGGTGTCATCTTTCATATTTTTCATCTGGAATTTATTTATTTGTTGATATAACAATAATCCCAAGCCTCCCATGGTCTGCAATTCTAACGTAGAGGGTCTGTACTGACACGAACAAGGACTGAACCCCCTCCAGCTTGACCATTCTTGGTGAAAAAACATTCAAAATGGAGGAAAAGTCAAATTAGAGGGATTTATAGATAATGAGACACATCATGGAGGCTGGAGGGATAGTCAGTGTGAAGAAAGGACAACTTCGTAGACCTGTTGCCCCATGAAATGAACCGCCGACGGCACGCAGCAGCGGCCGATGGTGGATGGAAGCGTGCCACGACACCGCACCGAAGGTTGTCCCTATAGCCAGCTCAAGTCGAAGCAAAGCGGGAGGATCCATAAGCTGGTTAAGTGGCTTGGGCAAGGGATGCAACCCAAAACTGTGGCCTGCTGATCCGAGTTGAACGAGGTCTCTGACCATGTGGGGGGAGAATAGGTGGCTGACATTACATGTCGTAGGGTGACACACCCAGATTTATCACACATTCAAGCTGGGTATGAGACACTCCAACAATACAAAACCAGGACAAGCCGACCCCAGGTTAGGTTGGCAGACCTAGGTCGGGTCAGTGAACCTCATACTGTGTTGGGTTGGTTCGGTCTGACCGGGTCAGCCCGAACCTGGGCCCGACTAGGCCCTTTTTGAAAAAAAATCCAATAACATACAAAATATGCATCTGATTAATGAGCCATTTGCGGTGTTGGAACCCTCATTATGAGGAAAATTATTTGGTATACTCTATGGATGTTTTCATGTCCTTGAAATAAAAGTAATGTCTTGGGGATAGGTTCTCTTGTGATCAAGTGTGCTACATTCCGAAGCCTTATCATTAAATAAGACATAAATACTAGTGTAAAAATGACAATATTTGGATCAGATACTATGGCCCAGTGGGATGAAACTTTTATATGACCTGGAAGAACAATGGTGGGGAGTGGCTGATGTGCGACCCGACAGAAATAGAGTAATTGGTAGGTGGATTAACTTAGTATGGCCATAGTTGGGAAGTGACTTCTGTGTGACCCTGAATCCCAACAATGGGGATAATATTTTCAGTGACCCAACATATTCACATTAATCATCAAGGATAAGTAACACAACAGTTATAAGGTAAGTGGGAAGCATCTTTTTTATGACTTGGCAGGTGCACTGTACTGATTGGGGAGGAGTTCTCCAGCATCCCATGATGTATGATGATGAGACTAATGGTCTTACTTTCATGCACTAGAATATACCTGGTGTGAGATAGCTTTTCCGTGATCATGCTTCGTGGTCTCTTTTTAGATTTTTTTGGTATATAAATATTTTTTGGGACCCTGAAATATATTTTGTTACTCACCCAGGAATGGACATTGCCCGCACATGTTCTGTCTGGTGGAAATGATCAATTCCTTGATGGAGGACTTGGTGTCCCAGGACTCAGTGGTTCCCAGTGAGACCAGGAAGATGGGGTGTACTTCTACAACTTCGAGATGCTATTATGTACATACCCATTAGGCGGGGTTATGAGAATATGGATATCCATAGTTACGTTTTTACATTCTACTATTCTTGTTAGTCCTTTTTTGGGTTTTTATTCTGACCCACATTACATTTAGTTGTAAATGTACATAGTGGCTGTTTAGTGTCATGCTTGTTTAATTTTCTGTATTTAGGATGTATTTTCTTGTGCATGTGTTCAGGTACTAAAAAAAATGCCTCCCATTTGCGAGTTTACGAATTCAGTGCTAGAAGCTAATGCCTAGCCACCGAGAGGTGGTCATGGGGTATGTCACGGCATGGGCCCCTGGGGATGGGTCGTGACATGATCATTCTTCATCATTTGTAATGTTATTCTTAGATATACTTCACCACATATATTGGTTTCAAATATATGTGCCAATAGTTTTTTAATATAAGGGTTTTGAAGGAAAATATGTTTATATTTTGTCTTGATGATGATATTGTAAGATATTAAGGCGCGTGCAGGGAGTTTCAACCCACTTATATGATACATTTCATTTATTCCAAAATAATCAAGGCTTGTGTCCTAACTCTAGAATACTCTTTCTATTTGTATTTATATTAGGTTAATTTTTTTTAATTTACTGAAATTTATTTTCAAATTTTGCATCACAGTATGATATAAGTCCTCTTATATTGTGATTTTTTTTGAATTATGGAATTATGTTGATTTGCTGTGAAATGTTCTTTGGTATGTCGATTTTAGAATGTTGATTCTAAAATATAAATTTTCTAGATTTTTTAAATGGCTTCTATGAATATGGGTTTAAAAAAAATTAATTGAAATTGTTTTTTCTTGTTTGTATTTGCATTGTTTTAGGGAAAACTTCGTGTGTGTTTTTATATTGCATTTATGAGTATTGGTTGAAATATGGCCTTATCCTTGGTGAATAATTTGTAAGGGAAAATGGGTTATAATTAAATTGTTATGACATGGTAAATATGTGATAGAACTCTTATGAGTATGGAACTGTAATAAGGAATATTTAATGCTTGGTTATGTAGATATGTGTAAGCGATTGGTTATCCAAAAAGTAAAACTATTGAAATGGTTTCAAAGCATCATTTGATTTTTTTTGAAAAATTAGTTTTTTTACAAAATGGGTTGATATTATACATGTTTATATTTAGTTCTAAACAATTTTATAAATTATTTTTTATAAAAAAAATTATATGAATGTTTCTAAATTTTATATCCCAGTGGTGTCAGTAGGGAAGTCATTTATGAAACCCAACTTAGATACAGTACTCGCAACTACTTTGAACATTGGCTCTATTAAATATCTCATCTACCATGGCATGAGAAAAGATAATGTATGACACATATTTGTAATTACATCATAATGATTGTGATGTTGGGGGAAATTAGTGCTTGGAGCCTATGGTGTTTGGATTCTATATGTTGTCTAGGAGTTTTCTTAGTTATTCTTCTGCTATGTAATTTGATTCTATTATGTTTTTTATAAACAAAATTGAGTTTCCTTTCATTGTTATTAAGTATCATATAGTGAGTTTTTTATGGATTTATTGGTTGGTTGTTTTATTATTAATGGGAAAATCATCAGTCACATATATTTTATCCGTTCAACATTTATGTCTAGCCTTTATAATTTTGGGGATCTCACTTAAGGCCATTTAACATCTCACCTACCTCATATTCCAATAAGAATGGGAAGAATGTTAAAAATGGTATCAGATCTAGTTCGATCTAAAATTATGTTTGAGACAAATAGTATCAACTTCTTCCTCTCTTTTTTGACTAAGTAATCATCAGTTCTATTAGTCTCAGTTTTGAATTTAATACTTGATTATTACATGACTTATGATCATGTAAAGGATTAGGATTGTAGGTACTTTAAATTTAGTGCATTAAAATAAAAAACTAAAAATTTTATGATCATCTTCATGTTACCAGTGATTTGGGTAAATTTCTGATTTAGAGAAACATATAGGTTTGAAATCTCATGGTCATGGGTTTAACCAATGAGATGAGCATGACGTGCATTAGAGGAAGGAATTTCCAAAAGGACTTTCTAAACCATATTGAGGAATGATTTATGATTTTCTAAAAAAATTGATATTTTTTTAAAAAATAAATTTTTTTCAAATGAAATATTTTCACAATATCATGTTTGTGGTATTTTTTAAATAACTTTAATTTTAAAATCATGTTGAATGTTTTAAAAAAATTATTAATATGGTAATGATTTATTTTTGGAAATAAATGTTGTAAGAGATTATGTGATTGAATTTTACATGATAAGCCTTAATTTGTTAGGGAGTGAGACATATAAATTTTTTTGTTTCTATAGAAAATGGAACCTAGAAGTCCTCGTACAAACCAACTATAATATGTAACTAAGAATAATTTTCCACATGAGCCTCAGATGAACCAAAAACTAGTTCAGAGTATCATCCATGAATTTAGAGCTGTGGAAATAAAAAATTAAAAGGGTGAGCCAAGACATATGGATCATTCTGTATAGTTCAAGAAGCAGAATCTACCCATATTTCTGGGTGATTCTAAACCAGAAATGTTATACGTGTGGCTGAACATGATGAATTATACATTCAATTTCATCGTCACACCAGCCCTGATGAACATCAATCTCATGGAATATATTTTAGAGTATCTTTAATTCGATTAGTATTATTTAGTGGTTTAGGATAAAATTGATCAAGTTCTTGGTTGGCATAAATTTGAGTAATTATTAAAAAAAAAAATTTATCCTCTTATGTTCAATATTCAAATGATGATCGAATTATTTAACATAAATTAGAAAAATCAAATATTCATAGAGTATGTGGCTAAATTTCGGGATATAGAGTGCCTTTCACCTATGATTTTGGGCAGTGCATCCCTGAAGCCACACATTTTAAATTTGGACTCAGGATTGAGATTTTCTCAATGATATATATGCTCTTTATTACGAATTATACAGAGATAGTGAAAAGAATGACTGTAGATGAATGTTAAATTTTACGATGTATGGGAAGATGATTTATGTTGATACTCAAGGGAACTGGTGGGAACTCTAATACATGTAGAAAGTAGAAGAGGGTCACTTATTTCCAAGGTAAAATTGGGAATTATAATCAAATAGGTGGATTAATGAATCTTTATCTGAGACCCATGGGAAGAGATGGTTGTTTAAATGTGGTTTTCTTGAACACATAATGTGATAATTCACAAGACCACCAAGTTCATGCCATAATTGAAACAAGATATGGAATCTTTAGTGTTATTGTCGAAGTTCATCGAGGTTTGGTGCTCAAGAAACTTCCCAGGTATTGTAGTAATCATATTCTTTGATAGGGGGAGGGAAGGAGAAAAAAACTTGTATGTACAATATAACTATCCTTAGTTAATCGAGGAATACAATGAATCCTCTACAAGGAAAATATCATCCAAGAAAAAATGAACAAATTATTGCGGTGGAGAAATTATATAAAGAAAAAAAGTGAATGTGGGAAATCATGATAGAACACCAATGGTGAGAGGTATGATTATTTTGAATTATACATTTAGGAAAGTGTTGTTTGATATGGGTTCATCACATTCCTTTATTTATTCTTTTGTTTTTTATTTTGGGATTTTAAAACTTGAGATGATGCTTTCTCTAATTAATATTCAAACTATTCTTAGCAAAAATATATTGTATTTCCTTTCAGTGTGGATATTGTTCTATGAATGTTGATAGAGCTAAGATAAAATTGTTCTTACTAGTGTTGGATATAGAATCCTATTTTTTAATCATAGGTATGGATTAGTTGAAAACATTCAAGGTTTACATAAGATATTATAGAAGAATAATTACTTTCAATAAAAAGTATGGTGTCGAGTATCTCTTTATTAGATACAGGCTTGTAAATATAAGTGAAATGGGCTTGTAAGAACCATTTTTGGGAATGATCTCATTCCATTTGGTGGCACTGTATTTTTAATCAATATAAGAGAATGAGAATACAGGTTCTCAAGAAATTGTTGATCAGTTTTTTGAAGGATTTATTTAAATGTTCTCATGGCTTCAACCTGTGAGAGAAAACGATTTTCTGATTGATATCCTCATAAGGAAAATTCCTATATCACTAATTTCTTATAAAATAGAACCAAAATAATTAAGGGTGTTAAAAGTTTAGTTTGATGATTTGGAAAATAAGGGTTCAATTTGTCCATGCACATCTCTATGGGCATCACTAGTATTGTTCATAATTAAAGAAAGTGGAAATTAAAGTCTGTGTGTGGATTTTCTTACGATTAAATAGGAATCGATAAATAAAAATTATTAAATTCCCTGAAATTATTTTCTATTAGATCAACTGACATGAGCTCAATAGTTTTCTATGATTTTCTTATGATCAAGATATCACCAATTGTGAGTTCGGATAGATGATATTATGATGAAATATTTAATAAGTATATATCGCCATTATGAATATGTGGTAATTACATTCAGTATTTCAAATGTACCAGCTATCTACATGGAATGGAGAAATTAGATATTTCATTGATCTTTGGATTATTTTGTTGCAGTGTTCTTGGAGGACATATTGGTGTATTCAAGTACAGAGAATGTGCCGAAGAAATGAATGGAGATAGTATTGATAATCTTGATAGACCATTAGTTGTATGATAAAATATCATTGTGATATTTTTTGATAAAATAGGTGTGATTTAATTGGAATTTAATTTATAAAATATGTGTTTCAGTGGGTCCAAAAATAATATATATTGTTATCTCATGTGAACCATCAAAGAATAACTCTGAGATATGGTGTTCTCTTATTCTGTCTAGTTATTTATGATTCATTTTTCATGACATATCATAACTATATTCACCTATGAGAAATTATAAAATTTATATTTCTCCCTTACAATGGGCTGGGGTATTTTATATGTCTTTTGAAAAGCTAAAAGTTTGACATACATTCGCAGAAATCTTTATCTTTTCAAAATTAGTGCAAGGGTATGGGGGGTATTGTGATGCTTCATGATCTATGTTGGGGAGTGTTCTCATGATATATCTGATGTTATTGCATATGATTCAAGACAGTTTATGGTGCATGAAAATAACTACCTAACGCGTTATTTGGAGTTAGCTACAGCCCTCCATGATTTTATGACATGTCATCATTTTCTATTTTGTGAGAATTTTAGTGGGTTTATGGACCATAATATCATAAAAAATAGTTTATTTCGACGATAATTTAATCTTAGGAAATGTATATGGATTTATTTTCTTCAAATTTTTAACATTTACTTGATTTATACTCCTGGAAAATAAAATTTAGTGGCTGATGTATTAAGAAGAATGTTGTATGCTCAACTGGAAAAAGAAGCTTCAGATGTGTGGCATTTGATATCATTCCAAGACAACATTCATGTGAAATATAGAGACCATTGTTATGTTTTGGATTTCATTCTAGTTTTGATTGTTCCTAATTTGGTAATAATGGTTAATGATGAATAGGTTTTTGAATCAAAATGTTGTGAAACGACTTCAAAACATAGTGATGGGGAGACAACTGAGGGTTGGAACTTTGATGAAAGTTTAGTGTTGCGGTTAAGGAATCTGATGGTCATACCTATGTCTTGTTAGGAAAAACATAATCATTATTACCATAATTCAATATGAGTTTTTCATCCTATAATACTAAAAATGTACAATGTATTTAATTCATAATTTTTGGTGGGTTGGAATAAAAAGGTAGGTGGAAGAGTTTATTTATAGATGATAAGTTTGTTAAAAAGTTTTGGAGGAACATGAGTGGACAATAGGTTTTTTATAGTCTATAAATAATCCAAGTATGTAAATCATATAAGATATATATGGATATCATTACAGGCCTCGCTAGAATAGTTCAAAAACATGATTTTATATGGGTGATAGTGAATTGGATTATGAATTCATCCCATTTCAATCCTATTAATAAAATTCCTACTGTGGAGGATCTATCCAACATATATATGTGAGAAGTGGTAAGGTTGCATGTAATACTAGTTTTGATCATATCAAATAAATATTTGAGGTTTACATATCATTTATGGAAATAATTATTGAAATCCCTTGGTAGTCAATTGACTATGAGTACGTATTATAATCCTAATATGGCTGTCTAATTTTAACAGATGAAACAAACAAGGGAAGATATTTTGTGGGCTTATGTTATGGATTTTGGTTTATCGTGAGAATATCACATAACCTTGGGACATTTATCATATAATTATAACAATCATAAATTGATACCTACGGCTCATTTCAATTAACAGTGTTGGTGTCCTTTTCATTATCCTCTTTATTGGGTGGAAATATGTGAGACTTCACTAGTTTGGAAATGTCTTGTAGAGGAAAAATTAGAGAATACTAAATTACATTAAAATTTAATGAAGACAACTTAGAGTAGTAAAACTATTATGAGTACCATCATCAAAGATAATTTTCATTCATAGTGAGTGATCTTGTGATCTTGATGATTTCTCTAAGGTGAGGAAATTGATGTTTTAGGAAGAAGTTCAAGTTATATCATCAATACATAGTAAATTTTGAGATACTATAATGGATTTTAGAGGATTCATATAGGTTGGCATTGCCACCATGGTTCAATGTGGTAAAAAAATGTGTTTCACATATCTTAGTTCAAAAAGAATAATCCTGACCCTGAATATGTAATCATATAGGATCATGTTGTCCTAGAAATAGATTAATTACTAGTATAAAACTCAAGGTAAACATTAGATAGGAAATAGATAGAATTTCTTGGAAACGAATCGCTCTAGGGAACGTTTCATGGAAACATGGGGAGATTCATGAAGAGACCTGATAATGCAAGAAGGAAATGAAAGAGAAATGGTCCACACTATTTCAGTGCAACATTGAATTTCAATATTCTATAAGAAGAATTCCCAATGGTGTGGAGAATATTTCACCCCCATTTTCTGGTATTTAACCCTTTATCTATGATTTTTAATTATATAATGTATAAGGGTGTGGTTTGGGATAGTTTTGAGAACTTTTGAGAGTTATTGGGGATTTCGTAGTGGTGAAAATGTGGTGCATTGTTTTTCGAAACTATGGTATGAATGTAGGAATGTTTTCATAAAGATATTGGTTGAAAAGGGAAGGTACAGATGAGATTCATAGTTTACCGAAACCTTGCATCCACATAGGAGAAATCGTACACTTTGAAGGTTGTTCTTGTTTTTTTGAGGCAGTGGTATCAGTACGATTGGAGCACGGTTTGAAGACTATGCAAAGTGATCTTATCATGGTTACCTTAAGTTAGTTCTTGACATGTATTTAGCGCATAATTTTCCTAACCGTGTGACAAAACCATTTGTGGAAAAAACATCCTCTTTAAAATGTGGATATATATAATTTTAATGTCAAAGCCACTCATTTTTCATTTCTAGCATCCCTAACATGGGATTATTCCTTTTATGGGGTAATTTAAGGTTGTCCCATAAATTATAAGGTGATCCAAATTCTTCCATTAGTGATTTCAAGTAGATTCCTTATGATATGTGATTTTTCTTCATCATTATTCATTTTATATAAGGTTTACTTGATCCCATATTTAGGATTCTTAGATTGATACATGATATCTGTAGATGAACATTTTTGGATGCAAAATATTTTTATATTTGGTCATTTTTATGATTAGGGAATATATATAAGGAATGTTCGTGGATTTTCAACTTGGTTTTGTGACATTTATATTACCGCTTATCAATTTATCTAAAACTCGCGAGGCATGTAGCTTCTCTCTTGATTCCTATTGCTAGAAATAATTTTAATTGTTTGTAATTATTATATTTGCATGAAATTAATTCTAGGATTTTTGTTAAAATTCTGATATTAATACTCTTCCCTGACAATTTATGGTTTTTTGTGAAACTGTGGAATTGGGGTGATTTTTTGTGCAATGTGATCTGGTATCAATATTTTGAAATGATAATTTTAAAATATTTATTTGATAAATTTTTAATGGGTTTTTGAAAAATTATTTCATTAAAATTGTTGTTTTACAAAAATTTATTTGTCCGGTTTGGATTTTCATGGTTTTTTGGAACATTTGTTTGTCATACATGGTGTTTTTTCCATATTGAATTTTCAAATATTGGTTGAAATATGTCTTTGGTCTTGGTTCCAAAGGTGAAATGTGACATGGGATATAATTACCTTTCAATGACATGGTATATCAAAAAGATAATGCTCATGAGTATGTAATTTTCATAATGATGCATTCATGGTTGTTTGTGGAGATATTTTGTACGGATTGATTATCCCAAAAGTGGATCTTTTGAAATTGATCCAAAGCTTTGTTTGGTTGGTTTTTCTGAAAAACTTCTTGTATTGGAATATGGGTTGATATGATACCTGTTTATATTTAGTTATATTGTATTTTAGAAATTATTTTATATAAACTATTTTAAATAGAATGTTCCTATATTTTATATCCTAATGATGGGAGTATGGATGTCATTGGAGAAAAACCTGCTGAGTTTTAGTACTCACCCATGCTATGGATATTTGGTGATTTTGTATTGGTCATCTACCAGGACATTGGAAAATGTAATTTATTGCAAATATTTATCACTACATAATGATTCTTGGGCTTTTTTGTGAAAGTGGAGCTTGCTTCTATTAATGCTTAGAGTATTAACGTTTTCATGGAGTTTTATTAGTTTGTCTTCCACTTTTTATGTTCATATTATAGTATTACACTGTGGTATTTTATTTTAGTATGTCTAGATAAATGAAATGTTTGTTTTTATTTCATTTTTATCTGGAGTCATATTGTGGGTGTTTTGTTAACAAATGATTGGTTAGTAATTTTATAACTAAAGGGAAAATATCCCCATACATGTATTGAATCCCATTAGAATTTATCACTATCATTTAGCATCTTAGGGATGTTTCTGAAAGACAAGTAACATCTCACCACCTTCTCAATCCATTGACAAGACTCTGGATATTACATATGATAAACTAAAGAAATAACCACCAAAAAAACTAACTGTAAATAATATTTTTGAATAAAGTGGTGATACTAACTATAAGTAAATAATATAGGTTATGATATATATTATCATGGATATTTATTATATATATAATTATCCTGTATTTATTATTCTGAATGTTTTGAAACAAATAACAGATGTTGAACTTAAGGGTACTCTTTCCCATCTCCCTTTTACTTCACTAAGACAATTTCAATATTCAATAGTTATTTCTCTTTGTGATTAATATAATGAACCACTGATATGTAATATAATTAATCTATTATATTTATGTCATTTATTATATAATTTAATTTAATTTTAATTATGTTTTTGGTTTTGAAGTTACCATTGTAGAATGGGTTTACTTCCCAGTCACATGATTATTCTAGATTTTTCTTCTATAAGACTCACTTGGATAATAATTTTAAATTGATATCTTAAAAACAATTAACATTATTATAATATAGTTATTAATGAACATTTCTAGGTTCAATTACGATTTTATCACTATTTTAAAATTAAAATTATTGAGAAAATGTTTTTTTAAATACGACATTATTTCTCTCTTCGGTCAAAAGCTTTTTTCATCAAATGACAAGTTACCTAAATGTTTTTTAAATTGTGTTATAATACTTTTCCAATTGATTTGATAATGTCATTTAAAAAAAAATATATTAAATATAAATATTTAATTGATTATTCATATCACTTTTAAAACTTTTTTATTTTTGTTTTAACAAAAATGATAAAGGAATATTTGTTTTTTCATATAGGGAGTGGATATAATTTTATGTCGCAATGGGAATCAAATGTTTCAATGGTTTTCTTATAAGGTTCAAAATCTTATATTCAATTGAAAATATTTTCTGAAAATTATATTATTTGTTTTTTAAATGTATATTTCCCCAATAGAAATAATATATTCCTAAAAATTGTTTCTAATGATTTTTATTGTATTTATATTCATTGATAAAATAAATCATTCATTTAAATAATTATTAAATATGGATATATTGTATTTATTTAATTTTTATTATTTTGTTGGATATTTGATGATTAGTTTGATTGATGGAGTATAATTTAAATACCATCTACAATTTCATTACTGATGGTTTATGATAATATGTATTTTATTGGGGAATGTTTAAAAATTTATGATTTTAGTTTTTCAATAGAAATGTTTTTGTTAAATATGTTTCAACCATTTTCTATGGTTAATGTACTAGAATTAGTAAGTGAGGGGTGGTTCCTAGTTTTATATTTCACCACGATGCATCGACTAGTCTAATGAGACAAATTAATTGGAAAAAATAGATAGGTTTCTACTAATAATTTTAATTTTTATTGTGAATGGTATTTATAGTGTGATTCATATATTTGGAATTATAAATTACCTCATTATGATATTAATTATTGATTTATTTGATATTATTTTATTAGTTAGAAAATCCATTTACTTATTTAAAGATTATTTGATTATTTATATGTTGTTATTATTTCATCATTTATTCCTTCTCTGTTATGTTGAGTTGTTATTTAAAGGTAATGTGTTTGAGTTTTTTAACATTTTATACTAATTATGCTTATTTATTAATGACATATTCCATTGTATGCATACCAAAACTAAAAATATGATATCACCTATTACTAATGTTTTATTTTATCAAGGATAATATAATTATTTCTTTAATTGATACGTTCGTCAATGATATGCAGAAATATTACTTTCTCAAATAATACACTTTCTTGTATTTTATGTTTTTAATTGTAATGTTAATTTTAATTTTGTATCTAGTTTACTAAGAATACTACACTATAAATACCATTAGGAAGAAATTAATTGTATCATATTATATTTTATTAAATTAGCCACAAACTATGATCTAGTATGATTTGGGAATTTAATGTGGATACATAAACAAAAATAATCACAAATAATGATGAGATTTAGAAATAAATCCACACCACATGTTTGAAATAATTGATAAGTGATTTAACCTCATATATAACAAATTTATATTCAATATAATTTTATATGATAACCATAATAATAATTTTAATATCATATATTAACCACTTATTAAATTTCAATGCATTTTTTAGTAATTTATTATTCAATTAGTCATTTATAAGGGCTAAATGTCTCTGTTTTCATGTATGGTATAGTTCAGAAGATTTAGTCATTCAGTGTTCCTATTTTTTATATAATATATATTATTTTATTATTGATGTAAATATATTATATATTAATTATTTCAATATTTAGAACCATGAAAATAATTTATAGATAAATAATTATTTTCACTGTTTATGGAGCCGACATTCCATACACACACAAGAACAATGTTTTCAATTTTTTATGGATGGAAATAACTAACGGAAAATAATAATTCACCTTTATAGAATACTTATTATATCATATATATCATATATATATATATAATAAGTTTATTACATATATCCATATTACCATCAATATAATAAGTAAATGAAAAACGACTCCAATTTCATCATGGAGGCATTAGTCTAAATAAATGCACGAATGACATTAACGCTTTACAATATATTAGAACATTAGATGGTAGATTTTATATTTTCATTAAAGAAGAATAATTATTTCATAAAAATATTTTATAAACTTAAAAAACATCATTATAACCATCCATGAAATATTATTATAGAAAAAGGAATATTGTCATTATGTTGAGGATGTAGTCCACACACATACACAAGATATACATTCACATCCCATTTAATAGAAAATACTATATATATTGGTGGTTTCAAAATAATAATAATATTTTATAAAATTTAGGATATTATTTTTAATATTTTAAGGAATACAATGGATTTAGAGGAGGGATAATAAATAAATTGAAAGGGGTCAGATGATAAGATTATTTATTATTTAATAAACATATTTTATATACACTATTAGGGGCCCATTGAATGATTTCTAGAGAATAAACTAATCACTAATTCATGTATAGGGTATTATATAAGATAGATAAGTAAGGTTTTTAAGATCTTTATGGATCATGTTAGTGTAATGAAGTGAGGATATTAGTGTAATTTTATATGTTGGGGGATGATAGACATGTAATTTAAAAAAACATAAAAACATAATAAAATCAATTGCATAACAAATTATATAAAATGAAATAATTTTAAAATGTGGTATATCGTAAAGTTAATCTATTTCCAATAAAAATTGTATATAGACATGTTTAATTTGATAAAATAAACTTATACATTTGTCTAACCACATAGTAAACTCATTTTAACCTTAATAGTGATAATTGTTATTTTACCTTTTTACCATTAATTATGAAAAAATATGTTTATATTTTAAATAAAATTAAATATCTAGATTCATAAAATGTAATAAATTAAACGAAATTCAATTCATAAAAATGGATGAATTCTATTTAAAATTAACACTGCAAAAAGTAATGAAATTATATTTTCCAAGATATATATTAAGTATAAAAAAATGTATATGTCAAAATTCATCCTAAAATTGATTCTAATGACATATTTTTTTTCAATAATTTTTTTAAATATTTATATTTGTATATCAATTTTATGACAAACATTAAATCAATATATTCTTTAAACTGAAAATAAATTTTCAATAAAAATCATTATTTATCAATATTTTTTAAAAAATAAATCATTCTAAATATTATTATAATTGATCACTAAAATAATTTTGAAATTATTATTTTAGAAAAAAAAGTTAAATTTTACAATTATATATGTATGAAATTTTAAAAATTAAATTATATAATTATTTTAAGAAAAATAGAATATTTTTTAGGAAAATGTATTTTTGATTCATATAAATATATTAATAAAAATTACGTAATTATTTTTCAATATGTTTTCTCTATAAAATAATTTAATATATTTTTCAATAAGTGTTCATTCATGTTCATTCAACAAATTAAACGACATTGTTATAATAAGATATTATATTACATTAAATTTAGACTTGGGGTTGTGTGTATTTCATAGTATCAATGAAATTAAATTTATTTGAAGATAAATATATCATTATATCATTATGGGTTGTACCTTCACCCCAATAATTCATTAAAAAAATGAAAAATGATTGACATGCATATGTACAGATTTACTCCTCCACAATGATTTTTTTTCATTTTTTATTTGGATATTCATACATTAACTAAACATCATCAAATCTTATCCAAAATTATAAAAATAATAATATCATTATTATTTTATGATAATAATATTATTTACAAAATAAACGCCTCTTTAATACAATATTTTCATTTACTATTTTTAATAAAAATAGTCATTATCAATTTATTTTTCACATATCCTAATAAATACGCATTTGGAATAATATAATTACATTTTAAATAATTGTAATTTATATATTACAAAGTCATAAATGATATATGAATAATAATATTGGAATTAAATTATTTTCAAAGATATCATAATAATTAAACATGCAAAAAATAGTTAAAGTTATTAACACTGAGTGGTAATAATATACTATAACTAATTTATGTACCCATTCTAATTAAGTATAATAATTATTATAAAAGGATTATATTTATTATAGATTTTATAAAATATGATATAGGGATAGAAGTGTTTTTTTACATAAGGTTAGAGAGTCATCAATTAAGGCAGGAAACTAGTTATGGAATTTCATCTCAATTACCGTTCATTGAAACATAGTTTTTATTAATGCACTAAATAAATTTTAAGTGATTATAAGAAACATAATTGATATTAAATTTCATGAATCATAACATATTCCCAGAATTTTAATTTTAATTCAATTCTCTCCCTTTTATGATAAACTTTATAGACTTTTTAAACTAGTCGTAATAGATTCCATATCAATTTTTTTAATTAAAAAAATGATTATTTTATACCCCATATTTAAATTTGTATGGTTTACCTACAACCACATTTTCAATTACATATCAATATTAAGATATATTTCATGATATTATGTATTCAATATCATGTTATAATTCTCCTGGAGTTTTTATTCAAATGTTTTTAAGGTTCTAAGGGGATTTCATTACTGAAATATTTTCCTGGGTCATAGTCACACTCCATTGACACTTATCTTTCAAAATTTATTTTTTAACCAATTTTGATTTAAAATGTTAATTAAAAAAAATTTCAAGTAAATTCATGTTTCATTCTAATGAATGTTCCTTTATGATACTATTCTTTCCTTAAATGTTATTTTATTAAAATTAATTTATACTATTGTATTGTATTTTTAAAACACATTCTTTTTTTACATTTCAAAATTCTTTTCCTTTCCCTAATTGAAACTAATTTTTTTCTCTCTCTAATTACAATATTTCCATTAATTAATTTTAGTGTAAGTGTTTTTTAACCTCCTCCTAAAGATAGTATTCGATCAAAGGATTTTTAAAAATGTTACAACGGGTTTTCAATTCAATCAAATTAAGGATTTTTTATCATCCAATCCATATTTTCTTTAGATATCCTTTATTCCTTTTTAAAAATTTCCTTAATAAATATTATCTATAATTTTATGATATTAAAATGATATTCAACTCTATTATTGAAAAACAATTATTTATCTATTACTAATAATTATTTATAAAAGTAAATTTCTCATATTATTTTCATTTCTTTTATTAAAAACATTATATCCTTTTAAATATTCCATTAATTAATGTTTTTTATAAATAAATGTTATCAATTCATTTTATATTCTTTTAAAGAAAAGAAAAAAAATTAGGTATAAATTATAAGATATTCTCTTAAAGTAAATGTTTTCATTTTATTTTAACATCTAATTTTTTAAACATTTATTTATATTCAATTATTATTAGTTATGAATAATTTATAAAAAGGGTTTCAAAAGTTCTATATTAACATCATTGGAATAATTTTATAATTATTTTTTTGTTCAATTTTTTAAACAAATTTTGTGAAAATTTTCATATTTTCATATATATATATATATACCATCAATGCTTCATTTTTCTTGAAGTGATATTTGGATCAAATTTAATATTTTATTATGAAACATTTCAAATCGATAAATTAAAATTATTATAATCTATGATTTATTAAATTAATATTATAAAATGTTTTTTAATATTCTATAAAATTGACTTTTTTATTGTGTTTGTTATTTGATGATGCATGTTTTATTTTAGCGACACAAATTTTTATGGATTATATGATGTTTAATACCCCTATATAACACAAATACATGGGGTAATGGATTATTTATCCTGACATATAATCATTATATTAAAATTTTATTAAGTATTTAGGTTCATAAAGGTAGAGTGTGATGGCGTTTAGATATTCTCATAATTTTATGTGTAAATAGGTCAGAAAGTCTCTACATTTAGCGAGATTGAGTGTAATTTCATTAATATCCTTGCCTAATTTCACATGTCACCCTATTAGTAGTACATTATGTTCACAAAGGGTGAGTATAAAGGCATTAATATATACACATAATTTAATATGTGAGAAAAGTTAGGAAGTTATTGGATTTATAATGGGTGATTGTGAATGTGTTAATATCTAATAATAATTTTACATGTAAAATGTTTATAAGTTTTCAGGTTTACAAAGATAATAAATCATATTTTTATCATTTCGAAAAAAATTTGATTTCATTATCATGTCATTTCATGGTTTCATTATTTGTCATTTTTTAATGTATTCCACACATTATATCCTAATCACATGTTTTGATGTTTTTTATATTTTTTAGGAGATATAATATATTTTACAGTTCCTTAAAATTCTTCATTTTATCTTTTATTTCTCCACAATCTATTATGGTTTTTATGTGTGGTCTCTTTTAGATTTTATTATGTTATTTATATCATTCCAATAATCTCCATCACTGTCATGATATAATACATTATTATAAGTCTTCTCCCTTACTGAAAATTTTATCACACCATAATCTATTGATTCTAATCCCTATATTATAATGATAATTGTATCTTATGAGATATTTGAAATGGTAATAGAGTAGAGTGTTTGTGTATTAATGTATTTAATTTTTGTTTAATTAGATGTTTTATAGTAAATTTTCACGTCACTATAACATTCAATCAATGGATTATGTGTCTTTTTTTGATATAATAATTAAAAAAAAATTCAATGATTTATTTAGATAGGTTTAGAATGGGATAATTTAGTTTTTATATGTGTATATTTTTGTTATTTGGAATATTAGTATATTCATTATTATATATTAGTTAATTTCCGATTGAAATGAGGATTGATATCCTTAGAAAAAATAATTGAGCCATGTCTAAGAATATAATGACTTCCTGAAATATTATCAATTTATTGACTATGTATTTTTCCTATAAATACATTCCAATAGTTATACTATAAAGTGGATTCAATTGTGGCACAGATCCACTTATGGTTAAGGATTATAAAAAAGGTTAGTTTACTATTGATTCTATCATCACCATGATACAATATGAGTGGAACTAGGTCAAAAAAATTTGATAGATACTCCAAGGGGATATGATTTGGTTATTAACATTATCATTACATACCATTATAGATGATTTATTATGTTATATAAAAATGATACGTATGAGATAACCCAACCGAATGAAACCTAATATTTTTCAATAATTACTTACATAGATCTAAATAAAATTATGGTGGTTTCAAGGAGAAATATACTTAGATATTTAATTTTTCATCAATCCAATGTTTTTTAAATATTTATCACCCATGATAAAAGTTTTGGTATTAGTAATGGATGTGACCAGGGGATATCTATTCAATAATGGAAATAATTAAATATATAGAAATTAGCATCCTAGTGGGATAGAATATTGTGTTTAAAACATTATGGTCATGATAAAAAAAAATATCGAGCTTTTTTATTAATTCAGATCATTTAAAACATCAATAATCTCTAAACATAATAATTATTTATTTTAATATAAGGTCATGTGAGAATAATAATGTTCGAAGAAATATTAAATATTAAACCCGTCTAAAATGTGTGATGAAGAACCCAAGGTAATTTTCCATAGAAATAATAATATGTTTCAAATAAAGACAGATTGTCCTTTAAGATATGTAATATTGTGAAGATCTAAAAATGATGAACAATAAAATGTAGGTGAACATTTTAAAATGCATCAAATTATTAGATATTGGGTATTGTATGAACTGTTGATGAAACTCAACATCTACTAAAAAGAATAGACATAATTAACCGCTTACAATATTGAAACAAGAAAAATCAAATGAATACTATTATTTAAAATGTCTATAATGAAAATATATGGTAAAAACTAAACTCTAGATTTGTGGATATTTAACTAGAATATAAATATATCTACCATAGTAGACCTATGATTTATTCTAAGAGAATCATAATCAATAACCAAATAATTTGACATTCTCTTCTATTATTATTGTATCCCAATTTTAGATATTTATATTATGATTTATAAAAGGGTTATTATCCCTTATTTAGAAAAAATCAAGGTTTTCATTAAAATGTATTGGTTATCACCATATATAATCCCAATTAATCATCAGAAAAGAGAAATCACATTTCATATTTTAAAAGAACTATCGATCATTTAACAATAAAAGTATGACTATGAACCCTCTTAGAAAAATAATTCAATTATATGAGTATAATACACAATTATAATGTATTTTGAATCCAAAATGATATAAATAGACTCAATATATTGATATTACAGTTAGAAATTAATAAAATAGTTTTATAGTCTAACTCATATTAGTATGGTTGAAACCACGTTAGAAATTAAATCCCATGTTATATTAATCTATTAGAATCATTTAAGTATATTTTTTACTAACTGATAAATAGAATTTGGGAGGATAAAATTTATATAAGGTATCTATAATTTCACAACTTCATATTTTTAATCCTATAAGATACATAATATGTTGAATTTTTTAACTTGTCCTCTACTTTATGAAAATTTATATAGTGTTTTAATGAACACATTTTTTCAACTCTTTTCTTTAAATAATTATTACATGATGAAATGTATTTTTTGATTTAATTTAGTTATTAAATAAATAATTGTTTATTGATAATAAATATTTTAAATTAATAAGAGTCTATGAAATTCACAATCTTCTTATAAAGAAATTTTTTAATACATAGACTATTTTTCATACAAAATGTTTTTGTGCAATAGAATCCCTAACAATGAGATTATTTTTCAAATAAATATAATTTTATTTTTATAAAATTATTCTTCTATTTGAGATAATAATTTTCATATAATATATTATTTCAAATTTAATTTCTCCATAAAAAATTTAAATTTTTAAAGACTAATATTATTTACCAAGATACTAATGGAACAATTTTTTGAGAATTATAGTCTTATTAATATCATGGAACTTCAATCAAATTATTAAAAATAAAATAAAATATTTAATGAATTATATGTTATGTGAAAATATATAAATAAATATATTAACTATACTTTTATTTTTAATCAATTTTATATTATATCAAAAATCAATAATTCTCTAAATTTAATTCTTCACATTAAAATGTTTTCCTACACATTACCATTTTTAAATTAAATGATAATTTTATAATATTTGAAATATTAATTAAATTAAATATATGTTATATTTATTTCAATAAAACCCATTTTTTTATTTGGGTTATGACATATGTTTAATAAAACGTAAAACCACTTAGTTAAAAACCAGTAACTTAGTTTAAAAGTAAAATGGTAAAATGTTAAAATATAACAGTAAAATCCTTATAAAAATTTAAAACCATGTGAGTATATCCATTTAAGAGTTTATATTGACCTAATTTCACCCTAGTCACATAAATTTGGAAACTATTGATCCATTGGCCACAAAATTGTGTTAAGAAATTACATAAAATAAGATAAGTGTACAAATGTGTCTTTTTCCACTAATATAAAAGGGGATCAATTACACCCTTTCAAACTCATGGTACCCATTATAATTACATATTAAAACTTTTATTATTTTCATATAACTATAACCCTATCAAAACACACATAACCGCACTGTCACTCATTTTTATCCTATGTCAATTAGATTCACGGGAACATCCAATTGGAAAACCTTGTCTCTAATGTAATTTTTATCTCCTCTTATAATTAATGTTATTAAATTCTAAATTTAATTTTATCTTCCAAATAGGGGTTTTATTTAAAAGTTAAAAGGTTTAAGGGGAATTTGTGACTCAAAAAAATTCCTAAGGTTTGTAATCACCCTTATTTTAATAATATCATTCAAGAAATAATTATTTAACCAATGAATATTTTATGAATTATTTACTCATTATATGTTTGGGAAATAATATTACACAAAAATTATTCTTCCTTGACAGTTCTATTAATCAGTAATGAAAACATAATTTTTTTTCCAATAATTTTCTTACATATATTAACTTCAAATAAATTATTTTTAACTTTTTAATCACATGGGTTCTAAAATACTGACTATTTCAAAGTGTTTAAAAAAATATCCATCCTTTCAAAAATAAATAGGTTTTATCATCCACTTAACATTTTCTTCCAATAACCATTATAACTTTCTTATTCTAAATTTATTAAATATTATTTTATAAGTAAAACATAATTAATGTGTTTTCAATTATATTATTAAAAATATTGTATTTTAACATGTTTCCATTATTAAATATTTTTTAAAAAAATAAAAGTTTTCAATATATTTTATCTTCTTTTATTTCAATTTTATGTTCCCAATATTAAATATTATTTTTAAATTTAGAATATATTTAGAAATATTTCCATTTCTATTATTGAAACAAATTATGTTGTTTTCATGTTCCCATTTTAATGATTTTATTTTAATTTAATAATTTTCATTTTATTTTAACTTTTTTATTGGAAAAATTATATATATTTCATGTTTACATTAGTAAATATTCTCTAATAATTAAATGTTTTCAACGTATTTTAAATTATACACTTCAAATATTTTTTTTATTTTTATGTAAAATTTATTAGGAAATATTTCTAATATGATTTATAAAATTATAATTATTCCTTGAAATTAATTTTTTTATATAATTTTTACATTAATGATTGAAATTAGTTTTTTGAAAACTTTTTTATTTTAAATTATATATAAAATCTATGGTTTATTTATTAAAAAGTTTTGTTTTCATTACATTTTATTTTTTATTATAAAATTATATCATTTTTAAATGATATTTTTCATATTATATGATTTCGTTAGATCATGTTATGTGATGTTTTTGAATGTTAAAAGATACCCTTTATTTTTCCACTGGATCTTTATGATATGATGAATGTTTTATTTTATAAGTACAAAAATTTATAGGTTATATATTGAGTGGGACTTATATATACAATGAATTCATTTGGTAAATGTTTATATCTCATGTGATAAAAATGTTATTTTAATAGGATAACAACTCATTATGATGAAAAATGGTGAATGTGATGGAATTTATCTCTCATAAAACATCTGGGTATCAATAGTTTAGAATGCCACCTTGTTCAAAAATGGTGAGTGTGATACATTTAATATATACTATCAATTATACATATAGATATATAATTAAATCTCTATGTTCTGAAAGGTTGAGTGACACAATGTTATATTCATCTCAAAATTTTACCAATGAATAGGGTAGCAATTTGCTAGAATCACGGTGGGTGATTTTGAAGGAAATAATAGTTAATAAAAATATTAAATGTGAATAGTTTTGTGACTATCCTAGTTAATAAGGATACAAAATAATATATTTATTATTATGCCACCTTCTCATGTTGATTATCATCTAATTCTATGTATTCAAGATTATGCCTTGTTTTGAAATTATTTAACAATTTTATAAAATAATAACATGTTTTATAGTTATTATTACTTATTTTTAAGATGGACAATTTAATAAATGGTTTAGTAATTATATTATTAGGATATAATGTTTCCCCAAATTGTTTTTTGAATAAAAATATGGTATTCATATAATTTATTATGTTATTTATATCTTTCTCATATTTTTCATTCTGTTTATGATCTAATCCATTAAGGTAATTATATTACATTACAAATCATTGGGATCAATAGTTTATTGTTCTTACAATACTTATGTTGTGAATATGATTTTATCATGAGATATGTTTAAAAATATTTTAATGTATCAATATTATAGATAAAATTTTGCAAGTGTTGAAAATTTTGATATTTATGTTGCAAATTTCAATGATACAAAACATTATGGTCTTTGGGTTATGAGAAGGTTATTAGATGTACTATGGATACCATGGAAAAAATGTAATATTAAATTCATTTTTTTATTAGAGTATTATTATAAAAACATACTGAAAAACACTTATAATTGAAAATGTGAGCTAAGAGCTCAGTAAATTTTTTAAAATATCATTTCATAGAGAATTGATGAATAGATTATAATATATAGAAAATATAAACAGAATAAAAACATAAATGATGAATGGGATAGTTTAAATAAATAATTTGGAATGATATAATATTAAAATATCATTTTTTTAAATTATATTACCAAAAAATAACCACTGAAGCATAAAATATACCATCGAATAAGAATACAAAATAATAAATCTAGAATCATTGACCATGGTGACATAAAATAAAAATGTATAAAATGAAAAATCATTAAAATAATAAAATATATAACATATCTGTTACCATAAGTCACCATGGATAATCAATTCATGTAATATAGTGAACTTGGATAACTTCCCTTGTTTTTTAAATGCAATCTTATGAGATAGAATGTATATCCAATTCAATGAGTGGGGGATAAAAAATTTCAGAGGTATTGTTCGCCTAATGATATGTCTATATAAATGAGTTCTTTTTGCTCAAATAATTCATCCAATAAAATAATAGTTTCACTGACCCATGGTAATAAAAAAAGTTATATAATATTTATATAAGGTATTATATAAAATGTAGCTGAAAATTGGATTGAATGATAACAATATTAATAAAAAAATTATACATATAAAAAGTGAATTTATGAGTTTATACTAAATGAATAATAAATATATTATAAATATAAAAAAATTATTTTATAAAATTTGAGTAAATGTAACTAAAAACTTAAAAAGGATTTTCTCAATTTTTTTGTAATTTTATACTAATAAAAAAGAGCCGCTTTTGAAATCATATAAAAGGTAAAATAATTTATTTTAAATATTTATTTAAACATTAAAATGTCCCCATAATGGATCATTCCAAATATATAAAAATATATTTTTACAAACATGTATAAAATTATATTAAATCATAGGTACGTAAAAAAGAAATAGTTTTTAGAATTTTTAAGTGGTTTTCTGTAATCCACTTCAATAAAAAGGATAAAAGTTATATTCTAAAGAGAATTATTGTGATACATGAAAAATATAAATTAATATCCATATTTTACTTCTAAAATAGTAAAATTAAATATATATGTATGGAGGTAATATGATTATTAATGTGAAATTTCCAAAATAATAAGTATAAATGTTTTCGTGTAAAGTCCTATTTTATTAGTTAAAATTTAATACAAACTGAATACGAGAAGTAAATTTAAATTATAATCATAAAACTAAAAATAAAATATGATATTATAAAATTATAGAATATACTTATCATAGATTAATATCATTATATAAAAAAATTAACTCAATGAAAGATGATTTATTCAAGATACATCTTATATTAGATTAATGATGGCTCAAAAAAGAACTAAATCCTTCGGTAATCAATAAAAGATAATTGTTCATATATATATAAGAACATAATTTATAATATTATATTTAGTATAATTGATTTATATTTGTTTATTTCATGTTTACTAATCATTCATAATAAATATTAATCATTAGTTATTAATAATTTTATTTATTCCATGAATCCTACAGTATAATAATGTCATTCATCATTAAATTTTTATATACTCACCATATATAAGATATTCAGTTAAATTTAATAATAATTTAATAATTTATCTAATTTTCTACTTTCATTCCTAAATTCATGTAAGTGTGTATAGTAAAGACTAAGTACTGATTTATTAATCTGTGTAATTTAATCATCGAAAAGTATTTATATTAATAATGAATATATTTTATATAATTTTATATTATATATTTTAAACAAAAATTATATGTATCATTAATAATGCATAACACCATTAAATATGTTTTTATAATCATATGATGGAAATTTTCTACAGTGTCAATCATGTATGTACCTGAATTGTCAAAAAAATGATCATGATTGTAATTTAAATATGAGAATGATTATGTTTTGATTTTGTTATAATGTAATTGGTAATGAATATAATGATATTATAAATAAAAAATTGTGATGGAACATAATTTTCCCCATTTGAGTAATTACATATAAAGAATTAAGAATGTTTTATTATTTGAATCCATTATTGTATGAAGAACAACAAATTTATTGGAGAATATAGTGGAATTAAAATGTTATATATTCTTATATTAAATGTTATTTTGGATACATTAATAAATTTAAATTGATATAATGTGTATTTAAATTGGTGGTGGAAACACCATTTTAGGGATGATATTGTCTGTCATTTTTTGAAAAAATTCATTCCTTAATACATAAAGAATGTAATTCCATAATCACTGTGACTCAAAAATGGAAAAAATAAATATAGGTCATGAAAACCATCCTAATTATATTTAATTGATAAGGCTCAATGATATTTTAATAAAATATTAACTATTATTACAATTTAACATAGTTTTCCATTAACCATTATAATCTTGTTTTTACCTCATTAACATGTCTCTTTTAAAAAAAAATTATGTATCCCTAAAATTTAAATTTAACATCTTGATTTGATATATTAAAATCAAGTTTTTTATATTCAAAATCTAAATATAAAAAATATATATTTCTAATTAAAATATGTAATATATGGAAATGATTTATTTTTATTATAAAAAATGACTTAACTAAAATCATTTCGTTTCATTTCATTCCTTAATTAATCCTTTTAGATGAAGTAATTATTTAAAATAATTATTTTTACTATTCTAAATATATATTTTTTTTTAATAATACTTGAAATAAAATATATTTAAGATGAAACATTTATGACATTAATCGATATATATTTTTCTTGCCTTATATTATACTTACAGAACCCCTCATCACCTCCACACAATTTAAAACACCAAATCATAAAATATTGTAAAAAAAATAAATTTCAATAAAGAAAACTACAATGTAAATTTTTATATTTCATATCACAAAAATATAGAAATTTATAGTATGAATATCACCTTTCATCTTACTATATCTAAATAAGACTCAAATTATTCTTTTTTTAAATTTCTTATAGTATTGAGTTTTTATGAATAATTTAAAACGATTATTCTAAATAATTTCCAATTATTTATAATAATATGTAGTAACATATAAAATTGATATTACATTTATTATCAACTGGTTATAAATAATGATAATAACTTTTTAAATTAATATTCTTTATTATTCGAATAACTTTTCTTCAATGTGACATGTATTTATAATGTAAACAATCTATATTGATGAGTTATATTATTGTAATTTGTAGAATATATATTCAATTAAATATATATATATATATGTTAATATAATGTTGGTTATTAGTGTTGGAGTGGGAATAAATTCATCTTATTTGTAAAACATATTCATTCTTAAAAATTGTTTTTATATTATTTTTTAAAGATTTAATTAATTTATTAATATTATATGAATTACTTTTGTAAAAAATATTTAATAATTTAAAATACACCAATCAAAAATTCATAAATAGATCAATTTCATGTTTGATCATATTGAATATAAGCCAAGGTAAAAAATCATTATTATGGTCAATGCAAGATTGGGTTAAGAGGGGTTAAAATGAAAAGATAATCCTTGAAAAAACCTTTAAACATATACAACTTTTGATTTTTGATAATATTTATCCATATAATATTTTATATATTTTCCACATAACTTGATTAAGACATAAGATATATAAAATTATTCAAAATATTTACATGAATCCCACACACCATAGTTTTAAAAGGGCACCCACACTCTACTATTATTCCAATAAATTGATCCACATTTCTTGACAATGACCTAAATAATACCTTCCCACCATCCATCCTCACATAATATATTTTATTTTATTACAAAATTACACTTCAATAATGAAAATTTGTAATCCAAAAGAGGTTACCAAAGGAATAGGTATATGTTATTACCAAGACTTTTCAAGTTCTGTTCTTCTTAAACCTCTACCAAATCTTTAATAACCACCTTAAAATAAATATATTTTTATATTTACTATACTGAAATGTTTTTATGTTAATTATAAGTACATTATTTATCTCATATACATCATAAGGAAAATTAAAACATCCATCATGAGTTTGTATGGCCTGTAATCTTTAAATTGCGGTGTAATTATATTTTCATCACTAATTTAGATAGATTTTCATAAATATGGAATAAATGAAAAATGTAATATATTTAATAAAAATATATGATTTTATAAATATAATATATCATTTACCATCTTACACTTCTATCTATTGTAAAATGATATTTCTACTTATGAAAACATGTGGTCTACCACTACTATGAAGCAATGTGCTTAATTTTTCTATTTCCACCACTGAAGGAATGTTGTAACATTATATATATGGAATAGATATTATATTCAGGAAATTATTAAAGTTTGACATTATGGGAAAATTCACAACACTGTTAAACATTTTCAATTTACATAAGTAAATTTGACAAAATTGAATGAACGACCATATGTTATTTACATGAGAATGAAATATTAAATAAATGTTTTTCAAATTATTATAAAATGAACATAGAAATATAATAATAGATTAAAAATTTCATTATAATGAATTTAGATTTCTTTAAATTCATTATAAATGAAGATAAATTATATTCTAAAAAGTGGATACGTAAGTTATTTGATTCATGTTGCAATCTAATTTTATTTTAGGGTTGTTTATGATCATAGTTTTTGGAAAATTAAAAAATTATAATATATAAAATTATATCAATTTGACAATAATATTTCTAATATTACTGTATGAATTTTTATACTATGTTCATTCTTCTTTTGGATCAATAATTATTCAGTCTCATGTACGGGATACAAATGTTTTTCTTTACTTTTTACTCAATAATATTTTTACTCTATATCTAGGTTATTAATATTGCTTCATGAATTATCATATTTTCTCTATAATTTAATATGAATTAATTTTCAACTACTATTTTTTTACAAATATTATTAAGTAGTGATCAAATGATTATTTTGAGATCAGTATTTTAGATATTCTATAAAAAATGAAAATGTAAATTTTTAACATATACATTGTTAATGGATTAAAAACCAGAAAAACCATTATTATCATGTCATCCTATAATAAATTATTCTATTTTTATTTTGATAATATTTTTTATAAAACTTTTTATTTTAAAATAATTATGTTTTATTTTCATAAATTAATAATATTAATTTTAAAAAAGATGTATATGTTCATCCTCATAGAAGGTATAATGGATTTAATTTATAATGTGTTGCTTATATAGTTGATTTTATTTATTAACATCTTTGTTTGACTATAAATTATTTATTTACAATAAATTTATTTAATTATTTCATCCTTTATTGACTTATGATTTTTTTCTAAACTTTATCATGATAACATTCCATATCTCTCTCATCATTTCATTGGAAATTATTTTCTTTTCCAATCCCATATTTTACGTAACATGGATTTATATATTATCAAATCCACCAATTTTATATTTTAGTTACTGAATATGATTTCTATATATAGTATTAGTTTATTTAATATTATAAAAAACATTATTTCATTGACTGTTGAAATATTCCTCATTATTGATTCAATAAGGATAATTGATGATTTATAAGAAATTTAGAGAATGAGTATTATTAATAATTCAACATTTGAGGAATTAATTTTATGTTAAAATGATGGGTGATGTCTATTTATAAGGAATCACTCAATGATTCAAACGGTTTAGTGGTATGAAATATCAATCATGCCCTATAAGAAGGGTATTTTTTTCCAACCTACCAAATTAATAAATATATCATGGTTGAGTCCATGATGATAATATTAACGATTATTTGTATGAGGATTTGATGGTAAGATCATCAATGTCAATAATTATGAATTTTTATTATAAATAATTTAGTTATCATTAAACAAGTGGTTTTCAAGTTGATGTTACACACATATATACTTTTAACTAAAATAGATTATAAAATAGAATATATTTGTTTTATCCACTATTAGATATTGATAATTCAAAATTTCATGATGTTAGATTTATATTTATGTAACCCTTACTAAGAATCTATGTTCACAATTTATTTATTTTCTTTTCCCTAGGATATGAATAATTATTCATTGAATAAAGTCATGGGTGAGATATTATTTCCTATGGTATGATATTATATTTCCAATATAATATGAGAATCATGTTTATTTCTAGTTTTCCATGAATACTAATTTTATTGATTATGAATATTTTGAAACCATAAATCTTATAAAAATATAAAAATGAAAAAATTGAGTCTATTTTATTAGATTTATGGATATAATTTTTGGTACCTGATGATGTTTAGAAGGAACCGTGAGAACTATATTTTAAATAAACATAGATAATATGAGAGTTATATAATCATTTTGGGTATTTGAGATCATTTAATCTCATGGGTTTTTATTATTATATGGCCGATATTCTTGATGATTATGAGATTACTCACTGTGTGGAATTGTATAGATATGGATATCAGATGATGGAAGTGAATCAAAAACAGTAGAAAATGTTGGGATCACCATAATAAGTAAGAAAATACATTCAATGATGGAGCTAAGAAGAAAATGGCCATATTAGAGAATATGAATAATGTTATAATTAATAACCTTAACCATATAGAGAATCTTTTTGTTCCATAGAAATATTCACTTATATAGGATCACTCTATTTGATAGAATCCTATACCATTTAATGGAAATAACAATCAATTTGTATTTGTACAATGGAATATGACACTAAAAATAATATTTCTAGACATGTGATTTAATGAAAGGGAAAAGGATACTAAAAAATGTATTCTAGTAGGAGATGCTGATCAATGGTATTTAACAATATAGAACACTAAAAAAATTTATAACATAGAACGCATGAAATGTAAATGTTTTAACGTGATATTTTTCAGAAATATTTTTGTAGTGGGAAATGAGATAAACTAGAGATAATATTCCATAACATAAAGTATAAATAAGATTATTGAATTTCTTAGTAAATGTAAAACATAACACAATTATCCATGTGTATTATAGATTACACATGTAATCTATAATGAAATATGGAACATTTAGTTTACATACTTATGCTGAGTCTCTAAAGAAAACTGGTTTCCCAGATGTTCTCATCATATGGTTAAATAGTTTTAGGTTATATCATAATGAAGAAACAATTTTCAGGGAATTATGACTTCAAGGGATATATATAAAATAATTGAGAGGTTTACTATAATATAAATATAAATTTCTCAAAGAAGAATAAATATAAAATGGGATTTATATCAAATGATAATTTTGGAATGAAATGTTGAGTTACATAATTAGCACGAATAAGAGTTTATTTTAATTGCATAGAAAATGTTTATAAAGAACATCAATGAAAGGTAATGAAATAAAACTTTATTATATTATCCATTAAATATCACTAGATATGGAATTACTCATAAAAATGTCACATCCATCAAAATGAACCCCCAAAACAGTGTCCAAGGGGAATATAATAATCATATATGATAACAATACATGAGTTCTAAGTAACTAAATATGTGTTGGATGATACATTTAGTATAACATAAAATTTAACTAATGTGATATTTTATTTGGGATATTTTAACTCTATTATTTATTTAATGTTTTACAAAGAAATTATATATTCCCAAGCACACCAATGATTTTACAATAAATTATCTATGTAGAATTATTATTGAAAAATTGAAATATTATTAATTCACCATTATGATGGATATACATTTTTTATTTTAAAATGCTCTTATTATAAATATGGATGTCTTTTATATTTTGATTGAATGTATTGGATTTGAAATTATAATGTGAATATTTATTTCTTTTCGAAGGATATTTTGTTTCATGAAGGAAATATATAATCACACTTGTGTAGATTGGATAATAAATAATCAAAATCATGTCTGGTTCTCCTATAACATCTCTACATGATGAATTTCATAATGATAAGAGGATATGAAACCTAAATAATTGAAAGGTATCCTTTGAATATAGTATTTACCTGTTAATGTAGGAATATATTGAAATGTTTTCTAAGGAACTACATTGTCATCCACCTAATAATAATGTACTATTTTCTATTGATCTCAAACTTGAAAAAATACATGTATATAAGAATACATAGAGGTTGGAAAACTTATAATTAATGTAATTGAAGAAAAATATAGTGGGGTGATGTAAAAATGGTTCCCTGTTCCCTAGTGTTTAATTATGGTGATCCCCTACTAATTTTTTTTACATTACAGATGGTTTTATGATGGTCTATATCAATTACAGAAAAATCAATTCTAGTATTATTAATAATAACTATCATTTTTCTCTTATTAATAACTTGTTTGATCAACTTCAATGCGATCAATATTTTTAAAATATTGATCTCTATTATGTGTATCATGACATGTTAGTAAATTTGGAAGATATTCAAAAGATGGAATTTCATTTAATGTTTGGAGATTAGAAATTTACTATAATACCCTTGGTATTGACTAATACACCAATAGTTTTTATTTATATGATGAAAATATTATTCTGGGATTGTATTAATAAATTAATATTGTATTTATATTAGATATATTTTTATATTATAAAATATATGATTAAAATAATAGTTATTTGGGAATCATTCTCAATACTCTTATAGAAAAGAAGTTATATGAAAAATTTATAAAATGTGAATTATGGATTCAGTAAAATTATTTTTTTGGCTATATTTTCTCTAGGGATAGAATATTACTTTATCCATTAAATAAAAAGGTAGTGATGGTATGACCAATACTGATAAATATAAGAGTGGTATGTAATTTCTATAGACCTACACATTACAATCTACTATATTTTCTAGAAACAAAAATCTGTTAGATAAATTGATAACCATCGTGACATGTAAATGGAGTTTTTCATATGGTTTGGAGAATGTATGTAATATTTTTATTATTAAAATTAATAATTGATGAATACATAATTATTTATTATACCGATAAGAAGGGATGTGTTTGTGATTCATATTGATATATCAAATAGTGGAGTAGGATGTATCCTTAAGCATAATGATGGATTTTTTCATATGAATTATGCTGTTAATGATTTATGATTAGAATAATCCAAACTATGATCTTTAGTTGGTAGTTGTAATATTTTAATTGAAAATACAGATTTATTACATATATGGTGAAATATATGGAATATTTAACCATGAAAAAAAAAATAAATACAAATTATTACAAAATTAACTCCTCCTAAGAGAAAGGATATTTTTATATCTACTCTAGAATTATTAGTGCATAATTCACTAAAACCATATTATGGAAGATATTATGGTTCATTTTTAATGTTTTAAAGGTCATGGGGCTTTGACTAAAATGTGGATTGAAAAAGTTCTCATATTAATTGATTTAGTAATGTAGAATATGGAAACCATTAATGATGGGAAAAAAACTATATTTCAAATCAATAATAAACTATTCTTATTAGAGAAAATAAAATGTTATTATCTTGAATATAAGAGTTTAAAAATTAAAACCCATATCATGAATAATGGGAATTTAAAGACATTTTCTTTACAAAGATGTTGAGATTAAATTAGGAACGATACAATGTGTTCTATCGAAACCAAATTTTAATAGGTAGTTACTGTATAATTATTATAGGTAAATTTATCTGTATACCCTGTAAGTACCAAAATATATTTCTATTTGATGTAAAATATTTATTTGGATAATATGAAATGGGTAATTTCAGACTATATATCAATAAATTTGGACAGTTACTAGGTAAATGATAAGAAATATCATCCTATATGAGTCATGAAACCTATACATATTCCTATATAGATGTGGGATGATATTACTATTAATTGTATCATAAGATTTCCATGTACTTTAATAAATAATGATTCCAATTGGTTAGTTTTAATTTCATTTCCATGACGACACATTTAATTTCTATAAGAGAAGATCTAATTATTGAGAACCCTCTATGAGTCAGTATTAATGATATTGTGAGACTTAATGGTGAATCTATTTTGATTGAATGTGATCATGATTAATGGGTTTTATCATATTTCTATTAATTTTATAATCATGATCTCAACACTTAGAATCATCTTAGTGCTATATATCTTCCTCTAATAGATGATCAATTTGAAAGGATAAATGAAAATTTATAACATATATCAATGTTATGAAAAATTAAAATTCAAGGTATATATGATGAATGTTTTGATTTTGTGGGATTATTATATAATTATATCCTCCATTGAAGCATAAAAATTAAAATATTTAATGTTTTATATTAGAAAATAGTTTTCACACAATATTTTATTAATATAATCAGTGAAATTAACAGTTTAGGTCCAAAATATATTTATGAGACAATAGAGAATGTATAAACAAGTTAAAACTATACTAGGATAGTAAATAGTTTAAAAAAGAGTTATGATAATAAAAAAAGTGAATTAAAATTTAAAGTGGGAGGTGTTTTTTATATAAGATATATATATCGGAGGGTGTTATATTTTTTGATATTATAGGGAAACTACATATCATGTACATTTGGATGATGTAAATTATATAAATAAATAATGTTTTGGGTTACTAATTGTAAAAGATACATACCCCCTATATAGTACTGAAGTGTTTCATATTTATTTATTGAGAATGTATATGCCAAACCAAAAACATATTCTGGCATATGAGGAAATTGAATTAAAAGCTAATTCATCTTACTATGATGGTGTAATATAGATTACAAAAAATAGAAACCAAGAGTCGCAAAATTAGTCGAATTCATTTGCGATGGTAATTTTGGGAAATAAAAAATTATAAGAGGAATCATGGGATCTTGCAAATTTAAAAATGACGAACTACCTACATTTTTTGGAAATTTATCTTCTTAAATGCTCTGAGGGTGAAATTTTTAGAGGGACAAATATAATAGATGATTAAAAATAACTGAAATTGATGATTTCTCCATATTTGTATTATAGTAAAATAAAAAAATTATATTCAATAGGAAAAAATTTTAAAATTTCATTGGAAAATATAACATTCTAACTTACCATATTAGAATATAAATAGGATGATTTTTTTAAATTATTCCTTATAAAATATTTTCATTAATACTTTACAATTTCTTTTTTAAAATAAATTCCTTTAATTTTTTTTACAATATCTATTTTTGATCTTAAAATTATTATAAATTAGTTATATATAAACATAAAATCATGTGAATGTAAAAATATTTTTTTAATGGAAGTTGTTTTAAGTGCATAATTTATTTAAAAATTAATATAATATCCTTTTGATGAATGATTTTAAATAAATTTTTATGTTTTAAATTCAATGAAATGAATTTTCATTTAATTAGTAGTGTTTATTATGAATAATATTATAATAAATTAAACATATGAATCAAAAATAAATTATCCAAAAAATTGGTTTCATCCCATTCAATTGGATTATTTATATTACAATTATTTTTATTGAATTCATAAAACGATTTCCAAATTGAAAATTAGAATAAAAAAATAGGATAGTTTCATTTTGGGGAAAATTGAATAATAGATGAGGGAAATATTAATTACTATGGTAACAATCAAATGTGTCAAAATGGGGTTAAATTAAAAAGTTAATAATTTAAATAACCTAAGAACATTTATAATGTCTATTTTATTATCATATATCAACCATACCCATATAATATTTGAATGTATTTCAGTTTTGAGAAACATTACTTGAGTAATATATATAATTTTTAATAATATCTCTTTTATTTACAAGATTCCTAGAGACCACACTTATCAAAGGGCACCCCTTTTCGAGAATTATTCACAAACATTGAGCTACTTAACAAATCAAATACATATGAATATAATTTCCCAAAAGAACAACTGATTCCTCTAGTGGGATTGATATCACCAAAACACAAAATCAAAAAGGATTAAGGTTTATGCAATAGGTAGTAACTAGAAGAAGAAATATATATTATAACCAAAATTTTTAAAGATAATTTTTTTCTTAAAACTCTTAATAATATACAATAATGATATTTAAAAAATTAAATAAGTATATCTGACATGATGTGATGTTTTTATGTTAGTTTTACATAATTTTTTTATCACCATTCCATCCAATATAAAATGAAGACCTCACCCATGAATATTTACATACATACCATCACTAAATTGCTATGTAATTAAATTTTTTATCACCAATTACTATGATAGTTATAAGGATTTATTGAAAAATCATATATGATATTTATTGCATTTTTTGGATTTGATTAATATAATACATCATATACCATCATAAACATTTTTTATTTTTAAAATCATGTCATTTCTCATGAATATGTGTGGATTACCACATCCAGAAAGTGGTGTGATTAATTTTTAATTTATCCCCATGCATGGATTATTATAAAAGTTTATACAATGAATAAAAATTATATTAATTAAATAATTATCATTTTGAATATTATATAACCATTTCATAACACATTTAACCATGGAAAATATTCTAATGTAATTTTTAAGAAATTAACTAAAAACCCGTAAGTGGGTCACATATGAAATAACTATTCAATTAATGGATTTAAAGTTACTAAAAGTATAATTTTAAAAAAATACGAATAATTTACTTATGTATTTAAAAAACATATATTTATTATATTGGGGGAATACACATATATGACTATGTGGAGACCCATGGTAAGAAATTCTTATTATAATATCATTTTATTTATGTATTTCTTTTTTTCATATTTAAGTGGTAATATTATATTACCCTAATATCATAAACCACATCTCATATCATCTCCTCTAGTTATTTTTGGGGTTAAAATTTTTTATTTTCATTTATTGATTGATAGGATCAAGAATAAAAAGTTATGTTACATGATGAAGCTATTAAACATATCTCCTCTTTTCAGTTGAGAATATTTTTCCTTTATATCAAAATTCTTTATAGCACAACATCAAAAACTATAGTAATTATAATATTTTGAATTTTAATTAATGTTCTATGGGTATAATTTTAATTAATCTCTTTTATTTTAGATAAATATTATTATTTAATACTAAGTGCAATAATACATATATATATTATGGATTTTAAAATAAAAAATCAGTATATGTGTTAATATATATAATACGATATAGAAAAATATAATAAATTAAAATAAATAATAAATTATTTAGTTTAAATATATTTTTTACATTTTATTCATGGTTTGAATTTATCATTATTCATGAAATATTATTTTAAAATGCATAAATTTTTATTTTGATGCCAAAAAACATAAATCATAAAAACGATATATATATATATGAACATGTTTTATATTATTCATTAATATTAATGCTTAATATAAGGATAGATATTTATATTTATAATATTAATTAATTTTTTTTTATGTTCTATTTTTATTTCATACATTATAATGCTTCAATCACTTAAAATTTAATTTCATTTTTCATTTAAATGAAGTAGTTATAATTTTAAAATATAACATTTTTAATAAAATCTCATGTTAATTATTAAAAAAATTATTTTCAATAATACTTTTCGATATATTATGAAATAAAAATAATCTTATAATTTTATAGAAAACATAATCTGTGATATCATTAACAGAGTTTATTTTGTTATGAAATATTATAATTATAATATTATTTTCAAAATTACAATGAATTACTTCACATGTGTTCAAAATAAAGTAAACAAACTTAAATATATATAAATTAAGTAGGGAAATTCAAATCGAGTGTAATGTATGAAATATATTTTATAACAATGAAATGACATAATATAATATGAATAATATAATATATTTTTTACATCATTTGAAATAAATAAAATTTTAATATTAATAATTAGGAATCTTAATGGTAACATATTTTATTATAAAATTTAAGAGATTATGATTATGTTAATATATTAAATTACTTATGGTATGAAAATATGAGTATTTTTAATTTTTTGAAATCTGATATTAAAAGAAATTTATTAATATTATTCTATTAATTAAAAAACAAATAAAAGATTTGATAAGAGAGATGTGTTGAATGGGGACATTTTCATGAGAAAAATAACCCTGAATATTTATCCCCCTTTCATTATATGGTAAATTTATTGATATAATTTAAATGAATAATGGTTTGTTCACAGATGAGGGATCTATTGTAGAAAATGGGATCATAATAGGAGCGAATATTGAATAGATTCAAAGGTAAAATAGATTGAATGCATATTTTGGAATAAATTTCCTATTCAATAAGAATTTAAAATTATATTATAGATATTGAATAAATATTTTATGATATTTAATTGTAGGTGTGCTTGTGTTATCTATGTTCTAGAATCCTAATGTAAATCATGTTTTGAGTATCAAATTTTATATAATAGATAATTTTACATTGTGTGCCATAATTTTCATTATCGAGAATTATCAATAATTTATATTAATCATCATTATTATTTATATATATATATACATATATTTTCCAAATCATCCATCACTCATTCAATGCATATACAAATTTTGTGTATGGATGTGAATCAAAAACTGAGTAATAAAAGTAGAATTTATTAATATATAACGTGTTCTTTAATTTCACTATATTTTGACCTATGTTATATAGAACATTAGACAATTACATAATTGTAGAAGTTGGGATAATAAATTCTAATAGCTAATACAAATATATTTTAAATTGGCCACATTTATAATTTTACATTAATATATAAAAAACTAAGATTATACAGAGATATAAATATAAATATCATATTTGATTTCAGGAATTTCAAATCAATTTTTATGCAACATGTGATTATAAATTATGATAGAGGGTTATAAGAATATATATATATATATATCGGTGTGTGTTTGTGTTTTTCTGTATAATGGTACAATTAGATCTATGCTTGTGAGGAGAGGGAAGAGTTTTTTTCCTATACTTTTCATTGATGTCTTATAGGTACAAATTCAAAATGTCATAATGGAATATTTTAATTAAGAGTCTATCCTTATAGAATGAATAAAAGTAATGAAATTTATATTTTAAAACACTAATTACATGTTTCTCAGAACCATTTTATATGTGAAATATGTTATGAAATTGACATTTTATGTTCCCATTACCCTTATTGTAATGGAATTTTATTTCAAATAAATCTAATTATTTTTGTAGAACACATGTTTAGAAGGGATATTTATTTTAAAACATCTCTGCCATGTTTCCAAAAACAATTATTTGAACAGAAAAATATTATTAATATTTATATATTTTAAACACCCATATTATAAGGGATATTTAATATTAAAATAAACTCATGATAATAAAATCCTAAGAATGGGGAAAATGTTTAACACAATTCTCAAATATTCTTTTAACAAGAGTTTTCTTCTTGAATTCTACATACAAATTCAAATGTAGGGTTTAAAGTATTAAATGTATAATTTAATGCATGAAAATTTATTTAAAATTACTAGATGTTTCTCATGATTATACATATGAACATAGATTATAGTTTTCCTTAAAATTTCATGCATATTTATAAAACCACGTGTTTAAGAAAAATTTTCAGGTAGTATTTACAAATGTTTCATTTTCATGTATGGATTTCATCAATGATCATGTATTATAATTTAGATAAATGATTTAAAATTTTATTTTTATTCTTTTATAATTAATTAAAATATTTATTTTTGAATTAAATATTAAATTTTTTATAAATTATAAAGGATAAAATTTAATTTTTTTTAGTAAAATTGTCACTTGGGTGTTGATTTTCAATATATGTTTTTGGGAGTGAATCCAATAACTCAAATGTGACAATTTTCCTAGAAGTGATGTTTTTAATACTAGTAGTAACCACATAGTTTTGTTATGTTTTAATACTATAATTATATTTTATAAATAGATATAAATTTCAAAGTAAAATTTTTAATGTTTTCAAGTAGAAATGATAAATTATTTTATAAATATATATATATATAGAATTATAATGGGTTTTCAAAGAAATATATCAAATTACTATTATGAATATTAATCATTTTTATTTTTTTATAACCCCATATCCAAATTTAAGAAAATTAAATTATATACCAAATTTCTTTTAGTTGATTTAAATTAAAGTGTTTTCAAACATGTTTACAGTATTTACAAGAAAAATATTTTTCCATTTGATATAAAAGCCCATAATGAGGAATTGTTTCCTCACCCTACATTTATAAATGATTTTCACAAATCTAGAGAATCCTTTATATTATTGATCTAAATATAGTGAAGCTATATAGTTACTGTTGATATTTTTTTATAATTCTGATATATTTTAAGATTTTCCAATTCCTCTAAAATCTAATTCAAAAAAAAATCCTTTAGTGTGTAAAGGATTATATAAACGTTTTTTGATGTTTTTATAAAAAAATATGTAACTTGTTTTTATCATCTGATATAGGATTCAAGGTCATAGAATTTTTCATTTGGAATCATAGAAACGTTTTAAACAACATTAGATATTATGTTTATATCATTTGAGAATATTATAAATGTTATTATTATTATATTGATATTTTTATGTTCTGTAGAGTTGGTTTGATCCATGTTTTACTAATTTGGAAATGTGAAATTAGAATTTTTTTATGTTTGGAGAAAGTAATATAAGTACAACATTCCTTTAAGGGAGGTAGAATGTAACATCTTGAATTCTTATAAATATTATATTTTCACTTATAAATAAATTTTATTGTGTATAATTCTAATTTATTTTTTTATTTTAGGATAAAATTACTTTTTCATAAAAACAGAAATAATATATATTAATATATATATATGGATTTAAAAATATTAATTCAGTGTGTGTGTATATATTATACCATGTATAATGCATTTACTAAACTAATATAAAATAAAGAATCATTTAATCAATAAATGAGTTTAAAATTTTATTATTGTTTTGAATTTATGAATGCCTAGTAAAAAAATTTTAAAATGTATATATGTGTACATAATTCCTAATAATCCAAAATAAAAAATGATTTATTAATATACATAGGTGTGTGTGTTTTTGTGTATTAACTTGATCTATTTTATTAGTGAATATTCATGTTAAATATAATGTTCAATATTTTTCTTATAGAAGTAAATATTTAAATATTTCAATGATATATTTTTAAATCAAATTAAATATAGTTTAATCCATTGAAAATATAAATTAATTTTTCTTGTAAAAGAGAAGAGTTTAAATTTTAATATTTCACAATTTTTAAAAAGTATTATTCTAAATACTAGAAATATTCATGTTAAATAGTAATTTTTATATAAGGAAATAAAAATGTACATATAATTTTATAGAAAACAAAATTTTTTCTAACATTAATAGTATTAATTTTACAATAGAAATGTTCTATTGAATAAAAAATTATTTTCATATAATAATGACTAAATTTTCATATTTATAAAATAGAATATGAATACAGAAAATATTTTCATTTTATATATAACATGAAATAAATTTAAACATATGATATATATATATATATATTTAATTAAATGACATATTTATATTTTAATCTTATAAATAATAAATTATAGTACATGAAATAAATAAAATTTGAATATTTCTAATTATAAATGATTTTTTAATATATTTAATTTTAAAATATATGATATTATAAATATAATAATATATGAAATTTTAATAAATATTAAAATATAATAATTATTAAATTTCCAAACAAAATTGAATTATAAATATTAAAGGAAATGTATTAATATTAATTTTATAAATTAAAAATTAAAAACGATCAAATAAGATAGGTTTTTCAAATGTGTTCTTTTATTTGGGAGAAATTGAGTATAGAAGAGGGTTGTACCTCTCATTAGGGTGTGAACATGGGATAAGCTATGAACATAGAATGGTTTGTGTGGAGATAATGGATCGAGCAAAAAAAAGGGGAACAAAATGAGATCCAACCCTAACGAGATTAAAATAGGGAATGGATTTAATGTATAAGGTGATAAAACATAGTCTATTTAATAAGATGATCTCATAATCTTCTACCATTGGAATAATCATTTCGGGATCATCAAATATATTTCGATAAATATTATCAATTTATTAGATTCTTGATGTAAATCCTATTTTGATGTTCATTTTCAATTTATCAGTGACTTATTTATCATCTTGTGGAATTCTATTCCCACTCTATTATCATTAATTTTTTGCTCATCAATATATATATATAATAATACATATAATATTCATTAAATTGGTTTCATTTATAATGTATATACCAATTTTTCATATTCATTTAGATCAGAGCATGAGTATAAACTATAACAATTATTTATAAGTAATTTTTCCGTAGAATACATTGGATTTAGTCTTCAATATTAATGATATCAGGACCAAAATTATATTATTTAATAATGGAGTGAATTTTTTTATAGTTAGTATTGATATATTTTTTAAAATGGTCATCTTTATAATTTTATCATCTTATTCGTTGTTCTCACAATATATATATATATATATATATATATATATATATAATAAGTGATTTATGATTTGAAAATAAATTTTTATGCTTCATATAATAATAAATATTATATTGAAGGATATGAGTATACATATATAAGAGTATGCATAGTTTTCAAACTATGAAGTGGATGAAGTGTTCGTTTATTTTATTTAACTTTGATGTCTTCTTGGAAGTAATCCCCTATGTCATCGAGGATAATCTCAAGAATATTAAAGCCTTATAGAAAGCATAAATATAAGTGAAATTTTAGTTTAAATTTTTTTTTATTACCCTTTCAGAGTGGAAATATATTTCCAAATTATTTTTTTATGTCCCTAATACCATTATTATAAATTTATTTTATTTATAAAACATCTATTTATTCATTAAAACTAATGGATTTTAATGGATATTTATTTTATAACATCTCTTACATGTTTTTCAAAACCCATCTTCAATAAAAAATATTTAATTTTTATTTCTGTATTATAATAGCCCTTATAATGAGAGATATATAATTTTAAAATTATATTTTTTAAAAATACCTATGAATAGGAATATTAATTTAATCTATTTTCATATCCTGTCTATAGAAGCATTTATTTTGTTAAAATTTTACTTAAAAATACTAGATTTTTTTATAAGTAATAAAATTTTTATTTTATTCATGAGTCATTCATTAAAATTTATGGATTTCATTCATGGTTATAGGAATGGCTATATAAAATATATTTCATTAACATTCAACTCGTATTTTTAAAATTAATTAGTTAAGATTAATTTTAAAGGAGTGTTTATAAATTATTCGTTTTGTTGGGTGGACTTTTCCAAAATCACATGTTCTCATTAAGGTAACATATATAAAAATTGATTTTCATTTTAAAAATAAATTAAATGAAATGTTTCTAAAAGGATATTTAAAGTAGATTATTATTATCAATGGAAATCATTACAAGATAAATAGTATTATTAATAATTATATACTATGGTGTTGATTTTGATGATGAAGAATAGAAAGTGACCATATGACCTAAAAGGAGAATTCTGTTCCAGAATTAATATTCTTAATACTAATATTGGACAAAAAAATTTCTTATATTTTCCAAGTATCATTATATTCCATATTGATATATAAATTTCAAAGTAACATAGTTAAATTTTTTAACGATAAAATGATAATTATTTCAGAAAAAAAATTATATTTTGAAATGGAATGGGTTTTTAAAGCGATATATATTACAAAAGTTTTAAATAGTATTCCTTATGTATATATTTTTAAAGACTCAATTTTAAAATATGGTAAAATGAGTTATAATTTAAAATTGTTTGAATTTGATATAAAATGTTTTTTTCAAAATTTATAATATTATTAACAATAGTTTGATTTTAACAATTGTTTTAAAACCCCTTACTGAGGAATTTTGTTCTCACCCAATATTTTTAAATTTTTTTCATAGGTACTGAGAATAGATTAAATTAAAAACTATGTTAATATAATCTATATTGTTTTTGTATAATTTTTTTACAGCTCCAACATATATATGATTTCTTTGATCATCTAAAACGTAATTCGGAAAGATCATTGTTTTTTAAAGAACTGAATAATTTTCTGTCGAAAATTTATTAAAATAATTTACATCATGTGTTTAGAATATGATCATAGAGTGTGTTTCACATACTGTTTCAGATATTGTATTGAGAATGTTATTCCTTACCCACCATTGATTTTCAAGCATCATTTTAAACTCCATATGGATTTTTTATAGATTTTTGGTAAGTAGATTATAATAAATTTTATTGAAAATGTTATTGTGGAATTTATTTACAATATATTCAAAATAATGGTTTTAAAATATATTTTTAGAAAAACCTTTTAAAAATATCTGAAATTTGTTTTTCTATTCACATTTCTTAAATCATTTCCATAGTTATTAAAATAAAATCAATTTATTTTTAATTTTCAATTTAAATGAAATGATTGCTAATTTTTTAATGTGATTAAATAAATTTTGAATGTGATTTATAACATCATTATTACAAAATGTTTCAATATTTTTTTTAAATTATTTTTTTATAATTGTTTATTTTTCAAAAAGGATTCGGTTCACTATAAAATATTCATTTTTGTTGAATTGATGCCCTTATCCCATCCTTTATTTATTTATAGTTTTTTTTCAATAACTTTATTTTGATCACATTCCTTATCGCTATCAATTATTTCATTATCATTATTTTCATCTAAATGTCCATATTTTAATTATAATTTAATTATAAAGAAAAATTTTTCAATGCATTGATGTTTTCATAATTTTATACCATTTATATATATGGTATAATTTGAAAAAACATAATATGAATTTTTTTCATTTATAAGAGAACATGTTAAAAATAATGTTTCAATTAGTATAATTATTTAATTGTAATACAATTTGGGAGTTAATTTTAATTATAATTAAATATATTGGAAATTCATTATATGTGAAAATAGGGGGTTTCCATGTTATAGATAGCCATTTAATGCACTGATGTTTTTCATGAGATAAAACAACATTTGTTCCATATTAAATGGCTATCTAGTTTACTCTTACTCATTAATGTAGAATAAATTGGTGGAGGCATAAATTTAATGATTCCTGATAAATTGAATGATTCCTTGATGGTAATATTAGGAATGTCAAGTCTTATACAATTCCTTATTTGGGAATCCATTTTCGATTATCCATGTTATCATTTTAATGCAATTACACACGGATGTACTTCCAACTCACATTTTTTATTAAATGGATATTGTTTTTATTATCCACGCTTACTTATTTTTTCTTAATTAACCATAAGGTATTTCACTATACATTTCTCTTACTAAGCATCTCATCTTTTCGTTTTCATGTTTTTTCCCCAAGATATAGAAAATTATTCTTTAAGTAACTTCATATATTAAATAAATATTTTTCCGTTATTTTATTATATTTCCAATGTAATATGAGAATCAAGTATATATCTAGTTTTATAAGACTTCTAAAATTATTGATCCATTATGGTGTTGTAAATATCAGTTTCTTTCTAGACTATAAAATTTAGTATAAAATTGAATTTATTATTTATAATCATCAATAAAGGTAAAATTGTATTTTTACCATTGAATATGTTTTGAGATATTTTTTTTGACCACTCTCTTTTGTTTGGATTAGGGTTTTTATCATAGGACATGATTTTTGGGGAATTATGAGCCATCCAAAATTTTTATGGAATAATTACAATTAAATATTATATTAATTTAATATAATTTTCATCTATGAATTTTAGAGATATATTTTGAACATAGTGTCATATTAAAATTTCATCTTTTAAATTAAGTCTAAAAAAGGATATTATTTTCTAGGAGACACATTACATTGAGTCAGTCGCTAGGGTCAGGCATAAACCCTTGTTTTTTTGCTTTTTCATCTAATTCATTTTTTCCTCTATTTCATCTCTACCACATGTGTCTCCTGAACACACCCTATGGTATAACCCTTTTCATTATATAGAGAGGGAATTTAGAGGGGTATAGATATAGGGAAGGAGATATAGATTGAGGGAGGGTGTGGAATATAAGTGCATATATGGATCTCATGATGATCTATATCATCATGATGCTCCGGCAGGTTGTCGAAATGAGTGAAGTTTTAGTATTTTATTCTCAATGGAATAATGATTTTTTATTTGTTTATAAATTAAATTATATTTATGGATTTTTAGTTTTGATGTCACATTATGTATAGGGAACCTAACTTTTCATACATTAACATTACATAACATTTTTATAATACTTAAAACATTTTAAAAATATATTATTAAAGTTTGTACTAGTCTAGTGCCTTTAGAAACATTGAAACATAAAAACTGATACATAAGTGAGACACATTTTCTCCGCCTAGGTTCTTATTTACTAGAACCCTTCATAGACACCTCAAACATAATATATATCTTCACAACCTGTTTAAGGAAACAAAAAAAGGGGTGAGGTAAAATTCTCATTTTGTGAAAACATAAGTGATATGTATGCATAATCATGTTCATAATGGTATGAGAACATAATCCTGAAAATATATGTCCATACCCACTATATCAAATACCATATACATGAATCATGGAATTTCATAACAAATAAATTATAATGAAATAAAGAACATAGTCTATGAATGAAAAACATTTGAATAAAACATAGAATAGTGGAAAAATTCATATATAATATGATTTATATAGTATCCAAGGAATAACTGTTAAGACCATCTTGATAGTATAGGTTGACTCCCCATACCATCTTGGTTGTCAAAGATCACTCCCATAAACATATTATTAGCATGGGTTTACACATCATACAAACTTGGTAGTTATGGTTTACATCCATGGGCATCATGGTAGTTAATTTCTATTCCCAGAACCATCTTAGTCTATCTCATGAGATTTAAATCTTTAACCAATTTAATGGTGGGATATATAAGTCCCACACATCTGAAATAAAATTGTACATTCATATACCACAAATAAATAAATAATCATATCATAACCCATGAAATGAAATGGGTATTATAAACATGTAATCATATCATAACTTGTGGAAAAAGAATAGTTTAATAATAATTTCATAAATAACATAACCATTGAATGAGAAACAAGTTTCAAAAATATCTAACCCATGAAAAATTAATCGGTTTCATCAACATCACTCCATCTAAACATAATCCATTTATAGAAAGAAAATTAATGGAATCATTGAATAAATTATCAATAAAATAATGAGTAACACCAAATGGATGTTATCTTGGAGTGGAAATAATTTTGAAAGATCTTTTAATATTATTTCATGACAAAAATAACATTTCTTCCTTGAAAAATTTTATTTTGAATTACTAATAATATTTTGAAAATAAATAATTGAAAAATTGATTTGATAACTTATGAAGGAACCACTAAAAACAAAAAAACTTTTTAAAAAAATTCTTAGAAATTGGGGTTCAATGATATTTTGAAATAATTTTTTAAAACATTTTTTAAAACATTTTTTTGGAAAAAATTGATTTTAGACTACATATAGAGAGAGAAGAATCATAAAACCAATATTTTATGTACAAAATTGTATAAAAATGGTACCAATACATGGATATATCTTAAATAAACCTATGAAAATTAAACTCTTGATTTTTCTTGAGATACTGATCATACGATCTCATAAAATAATCATAATCATTATTATTCTCGAAAAGTGATGAGATTGTTAAAATAAACTCTTACTACATGGTTACAGAGGATCAAACTCTCCACATGAGAAAATGAAATTATATAATTCATAAAATATCATGGAAATAACGAGGTAAATGATAAAACTTGTAAAATGAAATTATATACACCTTGAATAGTAATTTAGATTCATTAACAAAACATGAGTCCCAAAGAAACAAAATTGAGACAAAACTATTTTTCTGATTTGGTAACATCATAAACATAGAACCTATAAATAAAATATCATACATGTATATGTTAATATAGATAAATATAAGTATAAAATACCAATAATACATTCATGGTAATTATATACACCACACTAAAGTAAAATTTTTTGAACATAGCATGTATGTCAGAGAAATAAAAAAGTGATATGAAATCCCCTTACCTTATATCTTAACTCTCATCATACTCATTCAAACCACATGTATAATAAATATAAATTTATTAAAAATAAATTAAAAAAAACATATTAATATATATAATATTATAAATTTTTTTATCATGACATTATATTAACCTCTTGTTAACAATAATATGTTATTGTTTCACTTTGGATAATATTCATATTGTTTTTCGCATGATCCATAATTTGTTATATATTTGGTCCTTATAATTATATCATGATTCAAAAATGTAATCCATTTTATAAATATAATTTATATTAATTATATTTTTTATATAATAATCTATATAATCCATTATATTTAAATTTAATTTCCTTCTCATAGTGATGGTAATATGTACGTACGTATGAACATTGTTTCCATTTTTATTATCATATTAAAAGAATGAAATAAAATGAACTAATTGTTTGTATGTATATTATATAATTCAAGAATAATTTTTATGTAATATACACCATATAATTTCACTAAATTTATCCTTGACACAATCCATTTGGTGTGTGAATGAATCACATTTTATTGAGGGGGAGGTAGTCTACACTCTGTAAAATGAAATTATTGTATTTATTCCAAATGGAAAGTAAAAATGATATGTGTTATAAAAGGGAAAAACAAGAATAAATACATAATAAATGTAATATATGACATATATGAAAATATTTTCTTTCATATCTTCATCCATGATAGTTTGTAAAGGAAAAATTAACAATCATCATTTAATGACGTGGTAGTTCATCACACACGTAAATAGTATGTTTGTTATCCATTAGATGAAGGTTTGTTTAAGATTAGGTTTAACCATTATCATAAAAAAGTTTTTAGTATATTTATGATAATGGTTTTTATAAAATCAGGGAATAAATATATTTTAGGTGGTGGATACGAAAATAAAATAACGGAGCATGAGAGAATGTGTTACCTCTTAATCAGGTAACTCATTTTAGTTTGCACCAAAAGGATTACTTGGACTACCTTCTTCCCAAGGGAATGATTCTTAGAGTAAGGGAGGGATATTGGTATGTATATTGGTTGGATCTTGTCTGGTCCTAACTATTAATAGTGTTATGAATAAGAGGGAGAGGTGGTGGCCCTTTATAGGGAGGTGAAATGACTCACTTGGTAATTTTTCAAATAAGATAGGTGTACCCATGTTTTTAACAAAAATAATAATAAAAATAAAAAAACAAAATAATGGAAGTTTTATTTCCGAATATTGTCCATTCAATTGTTTTTTATCATGTTTAGTTGTTATTTTGGTTCTTAAATTTAAGGTTTACTCCTTAGTTAAGCAAAATACTACCTTAATCGATGTAATTAATATGAGTTTATTTAACTAATATTTCTAGACAAAAACAAAGATTAAATTATTATAAATTATAAATTATAATTATTGAAAATATGGAATATATTTTTCCAAATTCAAATCACATTAGTGGAAGAAATTAATTTAAAATTAATCCCCCAGTTTGATCGACAATGCGGTGGTTTAAAGAAATGATGATCAAATGTTTATGCTATTTTTATTACCAAATTCAATATGAAATTTGATTAAATAACCCATATTAGATTAATTTATATAAATATAATCTAATTTAACTTTTAAACCAAATTAATATATAGTTTATCCTTATAAATTAATTATATATAAAAATCACTATTAAATTTAAATTTGTTATTTTTCACTATTCATCCAAAAATGATGTTTTTCAGAAAAATCCCAAAAAATAACCATAATAAAATTTTAACATTTTAATTTAAAAAAATTAATTTTATTTTATCAAATTAAATTTAAAATTATGTTATAAATTAATTTTTTTTATCATAGAAGGACATTAAAAGCAGTTCATTCGATAAAGTTGTATTTTTAAACATTTAAGGTCTTTACTAAAAATAATATCATTCATTATCAATATGTTTTATTTATATAAAAACATTATAATAAATTCATGAAAATTAATTATTATTTTTCATATTTCAATGTTAAACTACAATAATATAGTTATCTCATTTAAATAATTATAACAAAAAAGGTGTTTCATAGAAACATTACTGTTTTGTGTAACGTATTCCCAGGTGATGGTCAATGTAACGTTTTATAAGTTGATGTCTCATGTTAAATAAACCACTTCCATGCCATATGAATGGAATTTTTGACATACTAAATTTCAAGAAATATATGATAATATAATTTATTCAAAAAAAATGTCCATACAAATAGGGGTGTTACATTCTACACACCATAAAAATAACTTTCCCCTAAAATACATCACTCAGGTAAAAATAGATGATACCTTTGTTTCATTATATCCTCAAGTTCCCATGTAGCGTCCAATGACTGTTGATTTCTCCCAAAAACATTAATCGCGTGGGTGGTCTTATTTTAGAGAGCATTTTGTGTATGATCCATAAGTTTAATATGTAGCTCCTCATAAGAATGATCATACTCTAGTGATATAACCTCTAAGTTCAGTACATATGAAGGTTTAGGTATGTACTTATATATTATAGATTCATTGAACACATCATATAATTGAGAGTGATTGGGAAGAAGTGACAAGTGATTAGATTCCGTCCTGATATGATCATGAATTTGAAGGGTAACGATATACCTTGGGCTTATTTTCCCTTTCTTCCGGAATATATTAACCTTTTTCCAGGGTGGGATTCATAGATACACAATTTCAAAAACATCAAAATAAAAATTTCACCTATGGTTATTAGAATAACACTTCATTCAACATTGAGCTTCCTTTATATGATAATGAATGGTTATAACCTTATCAATTTTTTCTTCAAAAATATCAGGCCCTAATAGCTTTATTTATCAAATTCCATCTGAGCATGTTTGTGCTCCACATTTATTATATTAAAGGGATTCAATGGGTTCATCATAATACATGAGTGAAAACTATTATTTTATGAAAATTATACAAAAGGATGGTATTGATCCCAACCAAAATTTAACTCTAGAGAACATTATCTCAATATATTCTTTATGTTTTTAAACGTTCTTTCACACTAACCCTATTTCCAAAAAATGATAAGTAGTATTTCCACTCAAATATATATCAAGTTATTTATCAATACTTCAATAGAACACTTAGGGAAACCTCATTTCACAATTTTAAACAATTAAATATGGTACCCCATCAAAACATACCACTACATTAATGTATACCCAAGATATATGATCTAGACAGAGGTCTTCTCTGATTGAGATGAAGAGTTTTAACTTAGTAAAGAGACAGACTTCCAATATATATCATTAAACACATTAATGGTTTTGTTTAGTCCTATGAAAAATATATATTATTGTTCTCCCATTTTTATTCTAGTATGGGTAATAGGTTATATATCCTCTTCTACGTTTTTCATTCAGCCTTAACTTATTAGAATACCAATCACCAAGATTCAAACTCGGTGATATCTCTCTTCATGCCTTCATGCCATAATTATTCCTTCAAGTACCTATACATCTTCATACATACAAGATGAATATAGAATGATGAACTAAGAGATTCCTCTAATATCTCCATCTTTGAATTTGATAAATAAGGAACTCGTTCATGATTCGTAAACATTATCATTCTATCATTATCAAGGTTAATCTTTGGAACATTTTCTACATTATTTTATGTCAATTCGTTTTCTTTTTTTCCGCCTTAATCAACACTTGGATAGAGGTTTGAATATTCATTTATCAAAAATAATAATTCTCCCCTTCTTTCACTATTTCTATATCTATACATTTCATATCCATAAATATTGGATATTTTGTGATCATAATCATGGATAAGATGGTATAGTCTTTCAGACACAATGTATGGGTCACCTTGGCCACTTTCTGAATGTGGTAATGTATTGAGAATTCAAAATCCTTTATAAACTCTATAAATCTTCTCTAAAACATATTATACACCTTATGTGTCAATATATATATATATATAATAATTTTATGATCAGTATATATATCACACTAAATCCAAAACGATAGTGCCTGCATATCATTAATTTGAAAATTATTGTTGCTGACTCCAAATCATGAGTTGGGAAATTTTCTTCATTAATCATCAACCACTGTGAGGCATAAGTGATATCCATGTTATTATTCATAATAAAACAGCCCCATACATTACTGTATTCATCAATATATATTAAAATCCCTTCACTACTATAGGTAATGTAAGAACAGACGCACTGACTAACCTTCTCTTGATTTATTTGAAATTTTCCTCACATTCATTTTACTAGAGAAACGTGATACCCTTATGAGTTAACATGGTTAGAGGATTATATAGTCATGATAAATTATCGATAAAATGTAGAAAATATCCATTTAATCTATGAACTATACTTATCTTAGTTATTTTGGTTGGTCTAGGCCATTATTCAATAGCCTATATCTTTGATCGATCTTCTAATATACTATCTCTTGAGATTATGTGACCCAGAAATGAATGATTTTTCATAAAAAAATCACACATTGTAAGTTTTCAAAATCATTTCTCTTTATTTAAGGACATTATTACAATTAATAAGTGAAAATTATTTTCTTTATTTCACATTGAATCGATAATAATGTCATATATAAAGACTACCAAAAATTGATCGAGGTAATCTCTATAGTCCCTATTTATTTAATCAATGAAGATAGTATAGAAATTAGTTAGAAAAAAAATAATCACAATATATTCATAGTGTCAATACCATGCATGATATTTTTTCTTGGGTATATCCTGTTTCTTGACCCTTAATTGATGTTATCGAGAATAAAGATAAATCTTTAATAAAAATTGATTTGAGAATAGTTGATCAAAAATACCTCAATATGGGGAAGAGTAAAATTTTTATTAATTGTGATCTTGTTAAACTCTAGAAAATCAATGGAGAGTTGCATTGATCCATATATCATTTTTTAAATGAACTAGGGAACAACAAGGTGAAACACTTTTCTGAATGAATCCCTTTATCACGAGTTTCTTATTTTTTCTTCTTCAATTCTTGAAATTCAATTGGATCCATTCTATAAAGAGTCATGTGAATTAATGTCTAACCAGTTATAAGTTCTATTGATAAATAAACATCACATTATTGTGGAAGACTAAGATACTATTCTTGAAATACTTCCACAAAATCATAAACCATTGGCATACCATCAATATCAATTTTATCCCAAACAATTTAAGATAAACTCTTTAGATTGGTAATTAACAACCATGCACTATATGTAATAACAATATGAAGTTCATACATATCATCATATCGATATATGATAATAAGAGGGTTTTAAATATCAATATTAACATCCCTTCACGGAAAATTGATGTGGGGTTTTTGAAGAGAAATAAAATCCATGCCTAAGACGACATAAAATTATATTAAAGGAATAATGATATGATTTTCTGGAAATAAATTCCTAAAACCTTTACTAGAGAGGAATAAAACACTTGAGATGCAATCATCATACCTTTAGGGGATTGCACTACTAATTCCACATCTATTTTTTTCTAAAATATCAACACGCTTAGAAAATTATTTAGATATGAAAGAGTAGTTATATCTAGAATAAAATATGAAATTAGTCGTTTTGTAATGGATGGTATGTCTACCTTTCATCACATCATTATCGCACCCCTCATTAAAAATAGATATTTCATGAAAATTCTCCTTTTCTATATTATTAATAGGTTATTCAAATCCTTCATCATCACCATCACTTGGGTTTTGGAAGTGGTAAGAATAATTAATGTTCTTCATACACCTGTAGAACTGAATCGTGGGAGGTTCATTCCGTGTCAATTTTCCCCCAAATGAAATTTTATCTATCATCATCCCATCATTTTGGAAATAAAATAATCTATGTCCTTCCCTTACACACATAAAACATTTAATTATACCCCTTAGGAAATTTAATCCATGAATCTTCCCATACATAAAGAATAAATGAAAGATCATATTCTTCACTTTTTGTTTTTTATATTTTAAATTAAAATAAATCTTCCCCCACTTTTTAAAACAATGAGATAGATACGTGACTCCAACAACGATTTCAACCTTGATTTCATAATGAAAAAACATTTCATAGCTATTAATGTCTCTTATGAGCAACTCCTTTCATATACAAGGCTTTAAGCCACCGAAGAACCTATCAACTTTACTTTTACATTGGATGATAATTCATGAATTGTACCTCAGAAGTCTCTTGAAATTAGCTTCCTATGTACAAATAGAATCATCATCCCCTTTCATGAAATCAATTAATCTTTCTCCAGATTGGTTCATCAAAATGTACTTATTAAAAAATATGATCTTTAAATCATCCCAATCAATTGATCCAATCTCATCTCATTTCCTCATATTATTTATTAGAGTCCACCACTATTTTTCATTTCCTACTAAATGATAGACAACCTGAATGAATTTCTCATGCAGTGAACAATGGAGAATAGAAAATATCTTTTCAGTTGTACTTATCCATTGTTTAGAAACATGTGGATTAGATGGGCCTCTGAAATAAAGTTGATGTTTCTTCATGAATGACTCAATAGAATATTGTTCCCTCCTTTTATCATTTTTAAATCCTATATGATTCATAGATTGAAAAAGTTATGTGAAAATTGTAATGATTTTTTTTCATACCAGATCCCATAGCATTAGGTTTATTAGGAATAACACCATTTAATTATTCTATTGCAACTACTATTAATGTGGTTCCATAAATTTCCATACACTTTCTAAAACCACAAGCATATAGTAAGAAATGTTTACGTTAATAAAGTGCCACATAATCTTGAAAAGTGTCTTATAGGATGTATTAATTATGAAACCTTATTTAATCTATGAAACCTTAATTTTATGATTGGTAATTAACTGAAAAAGTTCATTTAAATCAATCATGATGGATCATGAAGTGTTTTTGAATTCCCAAAATCATATACCTCAGGAATGTAAAACCAAGTGTGCTTCTAGTCCCATTGTCATTTACATATTACCCCGATTTAGGTCTGTAACATAGTTTTTGAGTTTTTTTCCCTATGTACATGTTTTTCATATCCAAAACCAATGTTAGTATCTAATTAGGTATGTATTTTTAGGAAACCACTCAATATATCATTTAACAAAATTCAAGGACATTTTCCCACAAATTTAATTATCTATAGACTTATTCCTAGACCTGTCTTCTGTGTTCTCGTTATGGTGTTATTATTTATGCTTCCATAGGTCTAGTAAAGTTTATTTCTCATACCAACTATAGTGACCCTTTATATTCAAACATTAACATTACATAACATTTTTATAGTAATTTAAACATCATACAAACTAATGACCAAAGATCATAATAGACTAGTTCCTTTGGAATCATGGAAACATAAACACTGATATGTAAGTGAGATAAATTTTCAACCACTAAGATCTTCTTTAATAGAAATATTCATAGAAACATAAAACATATCTTCATAACCTAGGGAAGGAAACATAAAAAAGGGTTATCTCAAATGCTCAAAAAGTTTAAACATGGGAGATATGTAAGTATAATCCTGAGCATAAGGTATTCAGAACATGACCATAAAAATCAATGATCAATACTTTCATATCAACGATCTTATAAATGAATCATGACATGAATCTTGGATGATTATAAGATATGAATCAATAGGAAGTAATTAAAACAATCCATGATGTAATAAAATATGAATAAATCATGGAATTATGGAAGATAAATTATCATATATAATATTACGTTGATATTATCCATGTAATCACTACCAAGACCAAATTGGTAGTCTAGGTTCACTCCCCATAACATCTTGGTAGTCAAGGTTCACTCCCATGGCCATATTAATGTAATTTGTTCACACCCAATACCATCTTGGTAGTCATATTTCACTCTCATGTCTGTGTTAGTTGTCTAGGATCATTCCTAAGTCCACCATAGTCTATATCATGATATATAAATTTTTAATAAATGAATTGAAGGGAGATATATATCCCACCCATCTAAAAATGTAATCATGAATACATATGCCAGTAAATCATAAATAATTATGTAATAACCCATGAAATGAAATAGGTATTATAACCATGTGATCATATCATAACAGTTGTAAAAAAGATATGTTTCATAATCATTTCATCAAAATCATAACCCATGAATGAGAAATGTGTTTCCAAAACATATCACCCGTGAAAGAGATATTAGTTTCATCAACATCATGACATTAAAAAATAATCCATTTATAGAATGAATATGAATGTCAAAATTTCTTTATTTCACTATAAATGTACAAGTAACACTAATGGATGTTGTATTATATGGGAAATAATTTTTAACGATCTTCTATAAAAATTTATAGGGTAAAATATCCTATCCATACTAAAAAATACTTTTTAAAAACTAATGAAATATTGAAAGCCTTTTTATTTGAAAATTTATTTGAGAACGTATAAAGTAAGTATTTAAAATAATTAAATTTTTGTAAAAGCATTTTTCATTTTATATGGGAATAAAATATCTCTTGAAAACATTTCTTATATCATTTTTGGAAAAATTGTTTTTGAATATAATCTATTTCTATCCTGAGAGAGGGACAATCAGATCAAAATAACATTTTCATATGTACTAGGAAGTGTAACAATTGTAAACATACATGGATATATCCTGCATAAACATAATGGATGTAAAATAATGACTTTTCTTTAGATATTTTTCATAATATCTCATCAAAGAATAATAATAAATAATATTCTTGAAAAGTTGTGAGATTTTTTATATACACTCTTACAACTTTGTTACACGGGATAAAACTAGTTATATAAGAAATGAAAATACATGAAGAATAAAATATCATTAATATAATTATTATAATGATGTAACATGTAAAATGGAATTATATACACATTTAAAATAAATTTATATTTGTAACAAAACCTGAGACTCAAAGAAGAAAAATTGAGACAAAACTATTTTACTAATTTTGTAACATTTGAAACTTAAACCCCCTGATATTATGATCATAAAATGGATATATTAATACACGTAATCTTAATTATAATATACCTAGAATGAAATCATGGGTAGTACATACATTACAAAAAATGAAACATTGGCAAACATATCATGTATCTCATGGAAATAAAAAATGAGAAAAAATCCACTTACCATGTATCATGACACACATCATACTCATTGAAAATACATATATAATAAATATAAATTTATTTTAAATGTTTTGAAGAAAAAAATTATAATATATAATACCACATATTTTCTTATAATGACCTTATTTTAGTTGATTTTTATTCATGTTATATTAAGGTTTTGCCTCAGGTAATTTCTATTTAATTCATTTGATTTGTCTTAATTAGTTATATATTTGGTCCTTAAACATTTTTCATGATTAAGGAATGTAAAAAATGATATAAATATAATTTATATTAACAATATATTTATTATAATAATACATATAATATAGATTTATGAAATGGAATACACCGTTCATGGAGACGGTAAGTTGTACGTACGCATGAACTTTGTTTCCATTCTTATTGCTATATTAAAAGAATGGATGAAAATAATATATATGAATATATGTATATAACATACATAAAATATAAATATAATGTTATATATATATATTATAATTTCATTAAACATATCCTTAATACATTCAATCTGGTGTTGGAATGACTCACATTTCTTTAAGGGGTTGGTAGTAGATACTGCCTCAAAAGAAATTATCATATTTACACCAAATGGAATGTTAAAAGATATGAGTTTTAAAAGGAATAAATAAGATTTAAGACATAATAAATTTAATATATTACACATATAAATATATTTTCTAATATAATGTCCATCATTGGAGGTATTGAGGGAAAAATAAAGATTCACCATTAAGTGAAGTGGTAGTTCGCTTTAAACGTAGACAATATATTCATTATCCATTATATATAGGTGTCTGTATGATTAGGGTAAACCCTTATAATAAAAAAATATAGTGTATGGATTATAATTTTATTTTTATGCAATCATGAAATAAATATAGTTTTGGATTTTGGAAAGGAAAATAAATGAATGATGATTGAGAAAAGGTGTTGCCTCTGAATCGGGAGACACCTTTTGGTTTGTGACAAAAGGATACCTTGGATTGACTTAAACCAAAGGTAATGAATATATGATGATGTTAGTTATGTAATTATTTGATGTTGTTCAATCCTTTCCGAACCTAAGTGGTTTTAGAGGTTTGAAGAAGAGGAAGAGGTTGTGGCCTTTTATATGGAATGGAAAGAACACACTTGGTATTTTTTGAGGAAAGGCTAGGTGTACCCACTTTTCAACTAAAACAATTCATACCAAAAAAACAAAAATAAATAGTGGAAGGTTATTTGGAGAATAATATCCATAAAAGGAGTTTTGAAAATGTTTATCATTCATTTTGGGTAATAAATTTAATGTTTAGTCATTAGTAATGACTAATTTTACCTTATTCGTTGTAATTAATTTTTATTACATTCAATAATACTTTTAGTAAACAACTAATTTGACATTATTATAAATTATAAATTAATATAATTAAAAAAATGGAATCCAATTTTCCAAATTTCAATCACATATTTCTTACTTATTAATTTAAAATTAAGCCAGCATTTGGGTTGACAATGTAGGTTTTAAATGTAAAAAAGATTAAAATTTTGCAATGTTTTATACCCATTTTAAATGTGAAATTACATCTAATAATGAAAATTGGATTAATAGATAAAAATATAATCTAATGAAAATATTAAAACAAATTAAAATATAATATAACCTTATAAATAAATTAGGTGAAGAATGTAGTTTTGAATTAAAATCAAGAATTTCACTATTCATCCAAAATTTGTTATTCTCATAAAAATCCCAAAATTTCACATAATGATAATTTAGAAATTATAAATAAAAAATAGTTTTTATTATATTAAAAAAATTAATTTTTTCTTAAAATAATTTTTATTATTTTTAATAGAACGAAATTAAAATCATATCATTCAAAAACATTTATTTCTCAACATATGAAGGCATTACTAAAAATCACATATTTTATATAAATGTGTTTTACTTCCCTAAAACCAAAATAAATATTGTTTTAAAAGATGTTATTACTTATTATATAAATATGTTTAATATATATGTAATGGTTATATCATTTAAATAGATATAATAATAAAATTATGTTTCGTGGAAACTTTGGTGTTGTGTATAATGTATGTCAAGTCGATGTTTTGTGTAAAATACTCAAAGATGATGTTCTATGTAACGTATACCAATTTTTTTCCATGTGAAAGGAATTTTTGACTCATTAAATTGAAATAAATATATTAGAATATAATTTATTCATAAAAAAGATCGATAAAATCCCACAACGTTACATTCTAACACTAATGATCCCTATGTGGTAGATATATGATTAAAAAGAGGAAATGTGAATTTTGGGATGATTTTAGGGTTTCATGTTTGGAAAATATACAAAACATAACATGTTGTTTGGTTAACATATAGCATGCACTCGTACAGTTTGTGTAAGATGACATTTTATAACTAAGCATAGCATACCTAGAGTACAAGCCATTTAGTGTTTCTTGGATTGTGGTTTCATATATTGCTAGACATAACATGTAGGTGAACCGGGTAATGTAGCAAATATTTCATACCCTATGTGGGATACATGGCTTCTATATGTACATGAATTGGTAGGAACACATGGCATATTCATGTGTGAATCAAATGAAAGTACCATGTGTAGGGCACATTCGATGCACATGTTTTACATGTTGTGTGTGTGGGTTTTACACAACATTTTTAGTTTAGTTAAATTCATTTTTGGTTATTCCATGATAGACGTCATGTATATAGTTTTACATGACATGTACATCTCCCTTTCTTGAATTTTTAGGATTTCCATGTTTTTGTGCACCAGAGTCATAATTAGAAACATGATTAGTCCACTGTGAGTGTTTTTCCGTGTAGATCACTCTAACATATTGGTTGAGGTGATTGGGGGACTAATAAACATAGTTAAGGAAAATAAATATTTTTTTGGGTAACTTCATATTCTATGAAATTGGTTTTGAGTAATTTTGTGATTGAAGTGGATTTGAAACATGTTGTGCATTGTAATAATGATTTATTGACATGGCATGAGAGTCCCAATGTCCTTGTATAGTTTATCATGGGATAGTATATAGTAAGTTGGACTAGTTTTATTTTTGTCGAACTAGATAGGTTTTTTGTTTTGAACAACCTTGATTGGGACTGTGAAGTGAGATGGTCCATAATCCATCACCCTTGCGCAATGACTTTGTGGATTTTCCCTTAAGGGGGTGTCCATTGTGAGGTGTTCCATTCTTTCCAGGAGAATAAATGATTTATTAGATATGGGGTTGTTGGATTTGATTACCCAAGTCAAAAAATTTAATGTGAGTATCCCTCATAGGATACCACTACTTATGATTTGACCTAGTGGATTTCTTACAGGATGCCTTACAATTCTTAATTTTTCCATGGAAATAAGTGGGATGGATTTTCTTATGTCTGAACATTAGGTTCCCATGAGTTATTCCTCCATTATGATTTCCATAATGAAAATACCCTGACGTATTCTTATGTCTACATACCCATTTGAGGATCTCGGGTGGGATTCCCCGATTTATAATTTACTTATAGGGTCCCATGTTGGTCTCCTCATGTTTATTTAGTTTAAAAGGATCTATAAAATTATGCCTTCAGTTATGTATAGACTTTGAGGATTGTATGTAGGATTCCTTCCCAAATATTTTGAATTATCTTGAAAAAATAAATTTTTTTGAAAGAGATAGTAGTGGGTGTCACCATAGAACCCATACCAAACATGTGAGCCCAAGGGGATATGGAATTGGTGATAGGTTTAGGATTCCAACCACCCTTACCCTATTATTTTTTATTTTAGTCAGTTATTCTTATTGGATCTATTATTTCATGATGTGATTCCTATATTTTTCTCCATAAGACTCCTATAAGGAGTTGGTTTTATTTTTTTTCAGCCTCACTATTTTAGTAAATAATTCACTCATTAATTGTGGATTAAAACGATGATTTTATATGTTCTTCCAAGAACCCATCCCATGAGGCTTAATATGATGTGAATAAATGACAGGGATACTTAGTGGTAGATCCTTGGATCCGAATCTTGGGTCATTTTTTCAGTATAACATTATGAGGATACACAAAGGTAGTTCCCATAATCTAGGTTATAATATTCCTTGAATGATCCTTAGATTATTATATTGAATTATTGAATGATCACATAGGAAAAATGAAATTATATGATCCCCGAAAAGATTCATTGATTTTGATAATGAATTCCTTATACAAGATCATATAAGAAATTTAATTATATTATTTCTTATGAAATATGTGTAATTTGATATGGAATTTGTTGCACATTATCATAAGTACAATACAATTATCTAATTCCTTAAGAAGTACATGCATTCTAATAATATGTTCTTCAGAAGTGTTTATCGAGAAAATTGAATTATGTTATGCCTTCGGTGATACTAGTATTTTGATATAAAATTCCTTAGATGGTAATATTGGGAATGTGGAATTTTATTATTCATTGAGTGATACTTGGTTCCTAATTTAGAATTCCCTTAATAGTATCACAATATGAATGAAATTATTTTCTTGTGTTCTATTATATTTTACATGGACAGCTTGGTTTTATTTCTAATGTCCTTTTTTATTGACATATAGTGAAACTCTTAGAGTCATTAAATCATTGGATGAAGCACATCTAGTTGATTAGTATTATAGACCTCATGATCAACATGCTTATATGCCGTTTGAGTGGTATGAAATCAGGTTCAATGACTTGTTCATCATGTTTCCAGTCAATCAGGATCATAGAACCGAGTATTATCTATGGTTTTATGTTATTCATTTTATTATGGTTGTTTATCAATAAGGGTATTTACATTTCATGTTTAAACACTTCTGATAGATTATTTTAGGCATGCCACTAGGGGAAGCCCACAAATATTTATTTCTCACCCATTCTTGAAATCCTTAGTGTGTTTATAGACTCTAAGTTTTATTTTAGGTTTACCGTAGATTCATGATTGATAATGACTAGGCACACTATTTCATGATTGATTGGATCCACACATGTGGATTTGTATGATTTTTATGGATCAACTATGATTTATCTCAAGGACTGGGTATTTTTTGGCTTGAGGATAGTTAAAGGTCCTTATAAATTAATTTTATAATACTTCCTTTGACTCTCATAAATGTTGTTTTCCTAGTGTTTGATCATTGTTTTCATATGACATGGTCATTCAAGAATTTACTTCAATTCTTTCTATATTAAATCCTTGTTTATATTTAATTCCACCACATATTGATTATTTAGATTTATTAACTATGTTTGGTTATTTTATATGTTTATTATTATGATATGAGGGTATAGTCTTGGCAGTATCATACAATAAGGCCTCATTAATTGTCAAAATCCTCTATCATTCTAGGATACACTATTGGGTTCATGTCACCAACCAATCTAGTTTTTTTTATAGAGTGAGTTGAGTCAGGATGTGAAAAAGATGTATAAGAGAGGTTTCTTTTCCTGTTGTATTAGTATTTGGATTGTGGTAGACATATGTATTTGTAATATGTAATACCTTGTGATGGATATCATATTGGTGTGTCAAGAACAACTATTCCAATTTGATGATTGGTTTTCCATGGATGGTAGTGTTTTTTTCTTAGTTTGTAATGATACAGTTTAATTGGATTTTAAATTAGATCAATGAACATGTACTGTGAATTTTATGATTTAGATTGGGTTTTTATATTTTAGATGGTGTTAAATAGGATACTGATTGATTTTGACCCTTGACTGGAAGAGGAATGAGGCAATTCATTATTAATCAAATTTTGTGTGTAGTGTCCACTAGTTATCAGTCTTCCAGTGTGTTAATTTACTACAAATTTTAAGTTTAGCTATTTTTATTTTCTATATAATAAAAAATTTGTTTTTTAGTATATGTTCTTAGTGAAATTATACTCAATTAGACCAATATTTTTATGTATTTCCTCTTGATAATTGGTTTTTTGGATCTACAGTGAGATTATTTGTTGTGAGGATCATGACTAAGTCATTATGTAAAAGAAGGTGTTGTGAGTCAAGTGGGTTAATAAATCACACAATTAATGAGTATTGACTATTTTTATTGTCTAGTTAAATAGGTTCTGTTTTTTAATGTTCCAATATGAACTTATATATTAATTCACCATAGATCATAAAATGAATCTCTATATAATTATACAATGTGATTGTGGCATGTCTCAGATTTTTGTGATGATGCTCTTCATGTAGTAGTATCCTTCATAGGTCAACATCATTAATTTAGGATTTTTTTGTAGAAATTATTCACTTTATTATATTCAGTTTCATTTAACTAATAATTCTTAACAACCTCTATGGACATTTCCTATCTATATTTCTACGATTTTAATGTAGTTGAACTTTTCTTATTTTTATTTGGTTGGGTCATCTTCATGTGATGATGCTAGTAACCTAAGTGCATCTTCTTGAACTAAGAAATCGATGGGGTAATACTATATATGGATTCCTGATGATGGTCATTTATTATTCTTTTATATGATATTATGAACCTCCATAGATCACTCCCTAATGGGAATTCTCATAGTGGATGCATCACTCGTAGGGAAATCAATGGTAGTTGCTTAAATTAGACACCTTCTTTATGTTAGCAGTGACTACTGGGTTTCACTTAAATGGATTTACAATTATTAACTATAACTTTATTCAAACTATGACATTGTATTTAAAACATATATAATTAAATCAGTGATTATGGGTTTTTTCCCCAATTGTAAATTTTTTTCTATACCTCCCTTAGAGATGTATGAGAGGAATATTAGGTTACTTTCATTGATATGGGAGAGGTATCAAAACCCCATGATATGTAATGTTTGTGGAGGGTTTTACCTATCATATAGGTGGTGTAAAATGGTTACCATAATATGGGACACGCTCTGTAGGGCTAGGTGGGAGACTTACAGGTCCTTAGATTTGAATTTGACCATGGGATTCATTATGGAATTTGATCAAGGAAAACCTTTTAAAGTGTTGAAAACATGTTTATTTAATCCATTTTAGGCTATCATATTGGTTTTATTATCTTGTTCACGCTACTGCTAGAAAGTCCATGGGTGTTGTTATATAAGAAGGATGATGGAATTCTATTTTTATAAAGTGTGTTGGTCCTTATGTATTTAGACTCACTACAATTGGAATTATTTTTAGGTTAAAATTCCGATTGAGTAGTGTTTTATTTGGTTAGAAACATTGTAAAATAATTGGAAGGAACTCCTTACTTGAATGATGTCATGTGAGGGGTTTTCATGGTATAAACTATTGTAGGGGTTGGGTGCCCGATTTTGAAGGGGAGTTCCATGGGAGAATCTTGAATAATTATAACAATGTTTCATGTAGCATGATAAAATTTAATTTAATGAAATAAATCTAATAGGAACTTGAGTCTGGTCTTTAACTGTAACACCCCAAGATTTCATAGTGCATTATTTATTCAAAATAATTCAATAACTTTCACTACACGCAACACTGAGTTCAAGCGCACCCTTACATACAAAAATAGTCGTTCAAATGAGGTTATGAATAATATTAACTGAATTTTTATCTTTATATAATCCTTATAATTTTAGAATCCATTTAATGAGTTTCTTAGACATAATTTAAGAACAAATTCAATTTTTTCAGATAAAAGAAGTATTTTTTAAAAATGCATTTTTACCGACTTTTAATGGTGAACCCTTTTTAAATCCAATATTTTAAAACATTTATATATTACATTTGACAAAATAAATTTATTATTTAGAATGGAGTCATCAAAAATATACAATTTAACACCCCATGATTTCTCGGTACGCTTCTCTTTGAATAATACATTAGCGTGTGTTATAGGCAACTTCAATTTCTAACACACACCACAACAAATCAAACTATCCCATATGACTAGTAATAACTAATTTTTTAAATTTTATACATTTTATCATTCAAAATGGAGTTCAGTTTTTGATTCAGAATATCAAAATTATCCTAGAATGAAATTATGGTACTTTTCGGATAACTTTTTTATTTTGATGAATAGTGAAAATTACTAAATTTTTATTAAAAATAAAATTTTTAATCAAAATAATTAATAGTGAACAATTATGAATTTGAGTAGGTTTAAAGTATATTTAGAGTATATTTTTACCATTTTAATACAATTTTGGTCGTTGGACATAATAACACATTTAATCCGGACATAAACAGGTGTCAATCTTTTGATAGTTATTATCTCTTAAAAAGACGTTTTTTATTTTGACAGCAGGAATTAATTTTAAATTAATTTCTGCCACTTCTGCGTTTTTAATTAGGAAAAATGGACTCCATATTTGGAATCAGGATGTCCAAATTTTGTAAATAGGTAACTTTTATTTTTATACATTTTGAATAATTACTTCATAAAATATTTTATTTACCATGGTTAAATGGTAAATCCGATAAATAAGGGTAACAAAATAATTTTATAATAATAATAAATTACCCTAAATTGTGTCTTATCCCTATTGGTTGATACATGTCCGACCATGGGCATCTTTGGGTCGATTTTGGGACCCCATGGATCCACTTGTAAGTGATAATGACATTTTATATTAATTATGTTAAAGTAAATACAAAAATGACATAAGCCTACATCTTTTAGAAAAACAATTTTTCATAGGGTTTAATATGTTATATTTTCCACTATTAATATTCATTAGAAAGATAAAAATATTTCCTACATAATGGTATTTTATATATAATTTTTATAAATTAAATAATTTACTTTATTTATGACACAATGATGATGCAGTAATTAACTTATTAGTGAAAGATTAAAATAGTTGATATTATAAATACCCAAATAAATATAATTTTAGATTTTTAATGAATTAAAAAAAATTTATAGGTTAATGTAAAATTATATTATTGTTTTAATCAACCTTTTTCGAAGTAATAATGCTGTTATAATTTTAAAAAAAAAATCAAATACCAAATAGAGTCAAAATTGACATAAAAGAGTTTTTAAAAAAATATTTTATTATTAATTGATATTAAATTCCTAAACATCTAAGGCTCGGCCAAAGGACTTGTATCATGATATTTGTATCATTAATTTACAACTTCTGGGATCTTTTGGAGGTATATACTAAGTATATTAACTATATAATATAAAAATACAAAGTGACATGGTAAATTTCAATCTAATTAACAAAGAGTTAAAACTAAAGGATAAGGTTAATATAATGACACAAAACTATCTAAAATATATTGGTTGAAAGTAAATCGACCCATACCAACATGAGTATTTTAATATTATACATTAGAGCCATTAGAAACCGAATATGAATTTATTATAATATAATACATTAAGTTTTTTCTAAAGATCCCCTCCCCCCCTTAAAAAAGGATACAACTTATAACCAATTCTTCACACCTTCAAAGCCATTTGTCTTGCCAAACACTACACAAATATCCTCCAAAAATCTATCAATTCAACCTAGAGGACTTATTTTGATCATAAAGGCATACTAAGTAGACCTTTTGATCAAATCAAATGGAAGAACCCGAAGAAGAGGTATTGTTTTCACCACCCTTTTTCAAGTTTATTTCTTGTTCAACTTCTTCTTTCTTTGTTATTTCATTTATAAAATAAAAACTCCAGTATATTATATATACTGTGATTTTATTATAAATATGGTACAACCATATTAATTATTCAATCAATCTTTTGAATGACATGTCACCATACGTGCGTACGTACGGCTTACTGTCTCCACGTCGTGGTGTAATTGTTATTCAAAATATTATTATTTGGATGGGTATAATAATGATGTGTAATTCATTTAAATATTATATATAACATAGTAATTATTTTTATATATGGTATACCATCCTATTTTATATTATTTTAATATCAAAATAATGATATTGTCACTCGTGCGTACGTACGGACTACCATCTCCACAAACGCGATGAGATTCATTCCCCATTGTATCCATTAAAGTATAATTCTCATTTGATAATTAAAAATAATGTTTAAGAATCTGATATAATTATGGATATGAATAATATAAAAAACCATCGTTAACAAATATGTCTTATATAACAAAACATATAAAAGAAAATGAGTAAGTTGACACCCGAAACGACGATAATACAAAGATATTATTAACAAAGCAGAATTAAAAGATAATATATGATATCATATTAATGTATATGATTATTTTATAACTTAATAAAAATTATTTAATCATTATACATGAGGTTAAACTACCCTCAACCATGGAAAAGTACAAGGTAATGGGTTTTCATCTCACTCTTTATTCCCATGAAATTCATGACATATTGCCACTATTACCTTTTGTGTGGTGTATGTACTGACCTTAATTGTTTTCTTTGCATAATACAATTTATTTTATGTGTATTTACATATTTATTAATTGATACCTCTTTCATATTTTGTATGTTTCATAATGTTTTATTTCACAATCTCTATATTATCCGAGGTTGTTTATACGTAATAATCTACTGGGACCTCTTTATCATCCACATCCATGTTTCTTAAAAATGTATTACAAATCATTATTTATATTTTATAAACTATGAGATAAAGTCATTTATACCCTTGTTGAATATTATAATATGATTATAAAGTAATCTTTCCGTCTTTTTTCAAACAAGGTCCTTTTTAACCTTTTCGAAAAAATTATGGTAAATTTTTTTTAAACTTATACGGCGGGTGCGGCTATTTTCCACCTTTATAAAATCGTCCAAGCTTCCCTTACAAGATTATAAGAATATATTGAATGTAAATGTATTATTTTACAATTATGGAAATTTTAAATGATTTCAAAATGAATATATTAAGAATTTGTTAAAGGTTCTCTTTATCAAGATCTGAATTTTAAATGTTTTAAAGATTTATCTTTCTAAATCTTTTTAATTAATATCCATGTTTTCAAAATGATTTTAAGGATTTATTTATATGGACATGAATGTTTTGAAATGATATTTCTCTTCAAAAGTTTCAAAGTGTTATGGGACACTTTTATTAAAAAATCTATTTTAAATTACATCCTTTATAAATGTGTGACTTTCCAATGATTTCAAAAAAAGAGATATTTCTCTCAAATAGTTTTGATTTCATCTATTTAAACATCCTTTGATGGATTTTAAAAATATTTGAAGATGATTTATTATGATACAAAACATCCATATTGTATTGATGTTTTTGTGATATGTTTGACTGTGGATGTGTTATTGTTATACCATTCATGGTTTATGGAGAAAGTATTGACATTTTGTATTATAGTTTTAATAAAAATGTTTATGTTATAATTAAACCTGTTAATATGAAGAATGCATTGGTGTTAATAAGTGATGGTTGGAGCCCGGTAAATCTTATCGATGCATCAGTAGGACTCATGAGACAAACTAGTGTCTTGCCACGAGGCATTGACAAAATCTTATTTGTAGTCTTAGCACGAGGCCTTGGATAAATGGTTATGATAGTCTTGAATTATGCATTCCATCATTATGAACATGGTTAGTGATATTGCATGAAATTATTTGACTAGTAGAATACCCTTGTGAATAAGTAAATGGAATTATTAAATTTTTTCCATATTATGTTGAATTTCATGTTTAAAAGGCTTTTATTTTAGTTATAAATTTCCGTAAAAGTTTATGATTATTTATTAATGTTTCTTCTATATTGTTTTCCTTACTGAGGAACTGAGCTCACCCATTTCTATGTTTTATTTTTTTCCCCAAGATTCAAAGAACTGTATTGTGATTGATATGGAGGGTTAAGCCAAGTGAATAATGGAATTAATAAATGATTATTTATGTTATTTGTTATGTTATAAAGATTAATATAACATTCATGTATGTAATATATTTTCCAAGATTGCTAAACCAATTAGTCATTCAGGACTTGATTCCTTGGAATCATGCCAATGTTATGTAATAATGCATCGACTCTGGGTAACTGGGGTTGGGTCATTATAGTAGGTATCAGAGGAAGTTTAGCAATATCCTTGGATGCTAGATTTAGATAAACTCTAATAAGAGGAAATAGCCCTAAGATAGAATTTGAGGATTAGTATAGAAGAACATCCTAGAATTTTGATATTGTAGATATTTTTTAAGCTTTTCGAGCAATACATCCTTGTCTAGATATGAGCAGGTAGAGGTGGATCTGGCACATATTTACCTAGGGGTAAAACCAAAAAACACCTCCTTAACCTAGACTCGAATGGGAACTGGTGCACGACAATGGGCCTTGATGCACTCTTGGTTACGACAGTCTTGGGGGATATGCTTAGTATAATTCTCATTTTATTTACAAACCATTATGGAGGGTTTATGTGTATATACTTCCTCAAAGAAGACATTTTTATGATTTTTTATTATATCCATAAACTTATTAATCTATGCTAAGTGTTTTAAAAGTTTGGGATCATGTATTTCTATTCAAAAACAAATCTATTGTATTCCATTGTTTAGAAATGGGACCCAGTAGAAGAAATGAGAACTCCAGAAATACGCATGATCCAAAGAGTAAGAAAGATCATATATTTCATGGTATTAAGCCATAATTTAGAAGGGAAATAGTCTCCCATGTACAGTCATCATATGAAGAAATAGTATCATGTGTTGATTGGATAAGTAAAGAGTTCTATGAGTCTTATGGATTTGAAGGGAAGAAAGAAAAGAAAAGGATGGAAGAGAGAAATATAGATAAAGGGAAGAGGGAAAAGTAGAACATTCCCATATGTGATAGCTGTGTGAAGAAACACCCTGGAACTTTCCTGAAGGGAATGTGAGTTTGTTATAAGTGCGGAGAAAAAGGACACCTTGTACGTGACTACAAGGGTATGAAAAATGTTACAAGTGTACAATGCTTCATCTGCAAGGAGTTGGGACACTACGCATGTAACATCCCGGACCCGGGTGCCACGCAACGGGTGCCTCGAGCCCGGTTTTCCACGTGACATCAAACGCATTTTCCCAAACACCAGAGGCTGCCAAATAGCAGTGAGGGCCCAAGTCTGATAGTGGGGAAACTATTCCCTCATTTTTCAAAGTGTAGCGCAACAGAATACCAAAATAAACATACAACAAACATCGGAAGCAGTAAACATACATAACTGAAATAACTACAGCAGTGGATATAACCAACAGTATATAAGTGATGATGTTACATGTTTCAAGTACTAATAAAACATACAGTACATGTTATACATCAATAAAGTATAGCAAAAAACAGAGTGCAGCAAAACAAGCAAAACAGCTGGCAGTGGCCTCGCGAGCCTGGGCTCGGTCCCATGCCCTCCTACTCCTCAGCAACAGTCATGTACCTGTATAGGGACTCTTTCACATATCTAAACCTACAAGAATGTAATCTGTTTGGGCCGAAAATGTGACCCAAATAGGGTGTGAGAAATATATCCTAGTAGGCACCCACCAAAGGCATGTGCCCAACTGCGTGTAAAACATGTGACAAGTGTGCAGTTGTAAAATGCAATAACTAGGCAGTACTAAAATGTAACTAACATAACAGTTAAATTTCCATTTTATTATTCATTTAATTCCTTTAATTTAGTATCATTTTTGTGCTCAACAGAACCAAGCCCTCTGGCCAACCAGTACCATTCCCTCAGGCTAAAATAGTAAACCACGCCCTCAGGCTTGCCCTCAGGCCATACAGAATCCAACCCGCAGGTATTTCCCTCAGGTTTAACATAAATTCTCTCCCTCAATCATACGAACTGTCTCCCTCAGGCACATAAGTCAAGCCCTCAGGCACGAAAGGTTTCCCTCAGGCGGAATAATGACATCCCTCGAGCTAAAACAGTCACGCCCTCAGGCTAATCACAACAACGCCCTATGGCCAAACAGGTAGTTGGGCCATGAATAATATGTCAAAAGCAGTAACAAGCAATTCCTCTCAAGGAAATTCTATGATTACTAATTTAAAGGCATACCCTTGGGTATCCCGGCCAAACGGATAAACAGTGAAACACACCCCTGGGGTGGTTCCGGATCCAAGCAATGATCCCAACCAGCATTTTATTATCACAATTTAATCACCTATGCAATTATAGGCATTAAATATACCAACGACCTCAGCCACACGACTCCCCAACATGGGTTCGTGGCACAAAAATGTAAAAAACAAATGCACGACAGTTGGAAAATAAACACAAATCCACCTACCTTATACGCCAACGAATGTTATACCCGAACGCCGACTCCAGAAACATCCAAGAATGACGTAAATCTGATGAAGGAAAACACCCATTCAAACATAAATAACTTATGTTGTGAGAAGAATTGGTAAGAACGGTACCAGTAGGAGGAAGGGCTTACTCGTGTGGCTCCAACAAAATCGTCCAAAGCCAAATTGGATTCTAGAAAAACGCCCGGTGGATCTTCAAAGATCTGGCCTCCTCCTTTGGCTCCAAAATGGCTCAAGTGCATCCTCTTCCAAATGAGGAGGCTACTGCCTATTTTGTGCCAAAAAAACAAAGTACACGACATGTACTTCTGAGTACACGGTGTGTAATTCTTCCATTTAACTGCTCACTTGGTGGCACCGCCACACTGTTCATCAGTCGACATGAGTACAAGACATTTACTCTCAAGTACACGGCGTGTACTATCGACCAGCTGGTGGCGACGCTACCGCCTTACAGTTTAAGCCTGTCGACTAACAACACGGCATGTAAGGTACCACTACACGGCGTGTAGTCGATTTCTACACCCTTCGTCACCAGCATGGCTACACGCCCCGTGTACTCATCCCAACATAGCCAAAAAGTACACGACGTGTTGATAAAGTACACGGAGTGTAGTTCCATAATTAGGATTTTTCCCCATTTTCCATATTTTCTAAAAAACAAGGAAAAAGGAAAAGAAGAATCCCGTACCTCTAAAACAAGAACTAGGTTCTTACAAACTTCCCCCCTTATAGCAATTCATCCCTGAATTTCCTTTTCATGGGTGGTGAAGAGAAAGCTCAGAACAGCTCTAGCCACTAAGCATGTACGTCGGCCTCCCTCTCCCACGTCTCATCCTACACTCGGCCATTACTCCATAGGACCCGTACGAGATGAACTAACCGGCCTCGGAAAACCTTCGTGCTCCTATCAACGATACGGATCGGATGCTCCTCAAAGGACGCATCATGATGAAGATCAACCTCCTCTGGCTGAAATGTGTGAGACGGCTCAGAATGGTAGCGACGCAACTGAGACATATGGAAGACGTCGTGCATGGCACGGTACATCTGTGGTAACTACAACCGATAGGCAACCATCCCGACTCTCTCCAGAATCTCAAATGGTCCCACATACCTCGGTGAAAGCTTACCCTGTCTACTGATCTGTTTGTGTCCAAGCCTCGGTGAAACACGCAAGAAAACCTGATCCCCAACCAATAACTTCAATGGTCATCTGCGGCGATCAGCATAAGACTTCTGACGTGACTATGCGGTAGCCATCTACATCCGAATCAACTGGACCTGCTTAGATTTCTCCTGCATAAGATGTGGCCCCAGTAAAGCTGCCTCACCTGCCTCTAACCAACTCAAAGGTGATCGACATGGCCTACCATATAAAGCCTCGTATGGTGCCATCTCAATAGTTTCCTGAAAACTATTTTTGAAGGAAAACATTAATAAGGGTATATGATTCTCCCAAGAGCCCCCAAATTCTAGTACGCATGCGCGCAGCATGTCCTCTAGAACTTGTATCGTCCGCTCTGACTTGCCATCTGTCTGAGGGAGGTATGTTGTGCTCGAAAGCACCTGTGTACCCAGCACCCTTTGAATGCTATACCAGAAACGAGACGTGAAGCGGGCGTCCCTATATGAAACGATAGAACGAGGGACCCCATGAAGATGTACGATCTCTCGGATATACATATTTCTGAGATCTTCCACACCGAAGGTCTCCTTGATCGGCAAAAAGTGAGCTACCATTGTGGGTCTGTCCACAACAACCCACACGGCGTCATTGCCACGAGGTGACCTCGACAAACCCGTCACAAGATCCATCGTGACATCATACCATTTTCACTCTGGAATGGGTAACTGTTGTAACAGCCCAGATGGTCTCTGATGCCCTGCCTTCACCTAATGACAGGTGGAACACCTCGTAATAAAACCAGCTATCACTCTCTTCATACCCGGCCACCAGTACTGATGCCTCCAGTAACGGTACATCTTGGTAACCCCGGGATGAACTGCCCAAGCTGAAGCATTAAACTCCTACATCAACTCCTTGTGTATATCCCCTGGAACCCATACGCGTCCATGGAAACGCAAAACCTCATCATCGCCGATCATCCAACCGGATGGAGGGTCCTCACATTCCACCGACTCCCGTAGAACTAGGCCTTCTAAAACCGATAGCTGGCTCATCCTCACTCTGTCCAGAAGGGTAGAAGTTACAACTAACAAGGAAAGATAAGTCTGCCCCTGATTTTCATGAACCTCTAGATGCATCTCAGAGACCAAGGCCATAAGTTGCTACACACCACTGGCCTCCTGCACTTCCTGTATCTGAGTCTTCATGCTCAGTGCATCGGCTACTGCATTACCTTTACCAGGTGTATTAGAAAGCTCAAAATCGAAGGACTGTAGGTACTCGACCCACCTTCTCTGCCTCAGATTCAAGTCACACTGAGTAATGATATACTTGAGGCTTTTGTGGTCAGTTAAAACCAAAAAAAAATCTCTCCTAAAAGGTAATGTCTCCAATAGTGCAACACATGCACAACTGCAGCCAACTCGTGATAATGCATCGGGTAATTCCTCTCATGTGGCATCAACTGTCGAGACCTGTACGCCACAACTCGGTCTCCCTGCATCAAAACGGCTCCCATCCCAATCCCTGATGCATCACAGTAAATAGTATAGATCTTCCCCTTCTTTAGGAGTATCAGGATTGGTGCTAATGTCTGTCATCCTTTCAGGTCCTGAAAAGCTGTCTCACAAGCTTCTGACAAAACGAACTTCACACCCTTATTAGTCATACCTTTCAATGGTGCTTCTAAGCAGGAGAGATCCTGTATGAAGCATCTATAGTAACCAGACATCCCTAAGATACATCTTATCTCAAACACGTTCATGGAATGCTCCCTGGAAACTACTACACTCACATTCTCTTGGTCCACTGCAACTCCATCCTCTGAGATGATATGAACCAGGAAGTGAATCTAGTCCATCCATAAGTGGCACTTCGAGAGCTTAGCATATAACAGATGCTCTCTCGGTGTACTCAATATGATCTCAAGATGGGTGGCATGGTCGTGTCGAGTGTGAGAGTAATCCAAGATGTCGTCCATGAATACTACCACAAATGAATCAAGATACAGATGGAACACATCATTCATCAGAGCCATGAAAACTGCTGGCACGTTCTTGAGTCAAAACAGCATAACCGTATACTCATATAGACCGTACCTACTCTTAAAAGCTGTGAGAGGTATATCAGATGGTCTCACGGGCAACTGTTGAAATCCAGATCTCAAGTCAATCTTTGAGAACACTCGTGCTTTACGAAGATGATCAAAAAGATCATCTATCCTCGGTAAGGGATATCAGTTCTTAAATGTCAACTTGTTCATCTTTGGATAATCCACACAATGTCTGATGGTACCATCCACCTTCTTCTAAAAAAGGACCGGGGAACCCCAAGGAGATGTACTTGGTCGGATAAAACCCTTTGCCTGCAACTCCTCTAACTGCCACTTGAGCTCCTGCAACTCAGGTGTGGCCATCCTATAAGGAGGAATGGACACCGGTGCTGCTCCTGGTACAAGATCAATAGAGAAATCCACCTCACGCACCGGGGGTAGACCTGAAAAGTCGTCCAATAAGACATACCTGAAACGATCGACAACTGAAGAGAAATCCATCTGAAAAGTCCCCCGGTCATCCAGATATAATCTCGCAATCTGCGTTGTGACTCCCCCTCTCCCATGATGCTCTGGTCCAACTTGACTCGCCTAAACATACCATTCTCCCTTGTATAGGAACTCTCCACCCTCAAGTGACGTGAAACGCACCCTACGACAATAGGTGTCTACAAAATCTTGGAAGGGAACCAACCGGTCCATCCCGAGAATGATGTCATAGATCGTCATCTCTAATACATAGAGGTCCCAAAGGAAGAAACACCCATCAACCTCAATTGGGCACTACTTGCAATGACGCACACCATCCGTTCTAGTCCCCGACGGAGTGTCTAGTGTCATGATATCAGAAGAAGAAGAAGCACTGAGCCCAAGGCTGTCCACAACGGGTAAAGTTATGAAACTATGCATAACACTCATATCAAAAAGTATTGAAGACAAGAAAGATGCTACTGGAATAGTATCTCTAACTATAGAAGGTCTAGGATCCTGGTCATGCTGGGTTTGTTGCACTGCATATACCTGCCCAGTGCTACGGCCCTACGACACAGCCTGGCTAACCTGAGCTGTCCCGCCCTACTGCCTCTGAGATCCTGGTGTCTGGCTACCATGGACACGAACACCATCTCTGTCTGCACGCCCTGACGTATTCCAGTTTCCAGACTGGTAAGAAGCCACTGGTCCTGCTCCCGCACGTGGAGTCTACACAGGACCCCTCTCACTAGCCACTGGTAGAAACGCCCTGAAAAGGCACTGCATATGACCCATATTTCCGCAAGATCGGCACTCTACTGGGTCTCATGGACACTGTGGCCTCTTGTGCCCCAATTTTCCACACAGGCAGCACCTGATCGGGCCACTTGAAGAAGTTGCATGGCTGGTACTGCCGCCCTCAGAGAATTCCATATGTCTCTTCCTCTTGCCAGCAGAAATAGTACATGTAACTGGTGTTGAACTGCACTGTCCCACACCACTCGATTCCCGCAGGTTCCTCTCTATAATCAACATCTGGTTCACAATCGCATGTACAGTAGGCAACCTGAAAACATTTACCAGCGCTCGGATGTCATACCGAAGACCATCCTCAAAACGTCTGGCTCTCTACATCTCATCACCCACCAACACGGGTGAAAAATGTTGAAGCTCTGTAAAACGAGTAGAGTAGTCCATAACCAACATAGCGCCCTGCTGAAGATTCATGAACTCTCGAGCTCTATCTTTCCTCAGAATCTCGGAAAAAGAGAAGTCATATAAGACTGCCTGAAAATCCTCCCACACCATGTCCCTGAGATGCTCTGACTCGGAGGTAACATCCCACCACCTCTTGGTAGAATCATGCAGCATGTAAGTTGCGAGCATGACCCTACGCCCTGGAGGGGTCTGAAGATGATCGAAAATAGTCTTCATCGATCCTAGCCAAGACTCTGCGGCCTGTGGTATGCCATCCCCAGAGAAAGTAGGCGTATGGTGCTGCTGAAAGATACGCATCAGCTCGGCCATAGATGTGGCAGCCTGCGGTGCTCCCTGAAATGTCTGCATGAACCACAATAAGCCTTCACGGAACTACGCCTCTGTGCCCGTGTCTGGTATAACAACTGGTACCGCATCTGGCTCAGTTGGTGGATCAACTGGTAGCCCATGGCCCACCATCTCCGGAGTATAATCATCACCACTCTGCTGGCGAACAACTCACGGTCGTCTAGGCGGCATGACTCTACAAGGTCAAAAGAACGCCTCAGATTCAAGATTATTAAGACTGAATGCGAAGGAATCATAAAGGGAACAACAGGAAGAAGGTATTCAAAATTGGCAAAACAATACTACACGGCGTGTACAATGACTACACATTGTGTACTTGACTTCCCTTCCCCTTCCCCGGTCCTACCACACGGCTTCCGTTCAACAAAACTACATGGCGTGTATAATACCTACATGGATTGTTCAGTGTTATTTTCCAACTGCCTGTGTCGTCTGTGAAACGGCCGACTACTCGGATTTACTCTACACGGAGTGTTACACCTGCACATGGCGTGTACACCATCCCGTTTCCCAGCCACACGACTAACTCCACACGGTCTGTCCTCGTAAAAGACTACATGACGTGTCCCAAAGGTAGACGGAGTGTTCCGGGAGTGGTGACACCGGCCCGTGTTGTTAGTTACATGGCCGATTCCCCAGGTCACACTACACGACATGTCCATAACTGACACGACGTGTTCTTTCAATTATTTCACCGACCCGTGTTGTCAGTTACAGGGTCGAACTCCGGGTCAAAACTGCGCAGAGTGTATAAAAACTACACGACATGTTTTAACCAAGCCCTTCCCTACCCCGTGTCGCCGCACACATGGTTTGTGACACGGGAAGAGACTACACGGTGTGTACTCAGGGTACACTGTGTGTACTCAAAAAGTTCATCTTTCTTCCCGAACAGAAGAACATACACAGCATGTATAAAAATACTACACGGCGTGTATACTGGGTTTCCGGACAGTATGCCTCAAAAAATTCTCCGAAACCCAGAAAATACTGAAAAACAACACCTAAGTGTCAAATTCCGACCCGTGGGGGCCCATACACCCCACAAACCAATGTTTGACATCTTATTTGTGTTATAACCAAAAACTGTCAATGATCAACCAAATTCTAGTCAATGGAGGCCCATACACCCCAAAAATCGAATTTTGGCATCCATTTTATAAACAAGCTCAAACAAAAACACCATATCACATTGCAGGTATTTATCAAGAAGCTATCACAACAGCATGATTTTCTATAACAACAACTATCACAACAACATGCAAATTTCTAATGCAACTACATGGCATGGAAACAATGCATGGCATGTGAAATATAGCATGTGCCTATATGATGCATGAGATGGAATACCCTCATCTCATCGGGTTGAAACTAAATAGAACCCACTGATAAAATATAAACAGCACCATCCACGTGCGTCACCCAATGGTGAAAACATATCAATCGTAAAATTGCAAATCAAATAATGCAAAATACGAGGTAGACTAGATTTTCCCTATACACGGGTTAGCTACGCCCGAGCACATGTTATTACCAACTATCATACTGTCATATCCTTGACTACGGCTCCAAGTAGTAAGTTAAAGAAAAGAAACGCCCTCAGATACCACTTTGCAACGTCCCGGACCCAGGTGCCACGCAACGGTTGCCCCGAGCCCGGTTCACCACCTGACCTCAAGCGCATTTCCCCAAACACCAGAGGCTTCCGACTAGTAGCGAGGGCCCAGGTTTGATAGTTGGGAAACAATTCCCTCATTTGTCAAAGTGTAGCGCAGCGGAATACGAAAATAAACATACAACAAACAGAGGAAGAAGTAAACATACACAACTGAAATAACTACAGTAGTGGATATAACCAACATTATATAAGTGATGATGCTACATGTTTCAAGTTCTATGAAAACAGCCAGAATATGTTATACATCAATACAGTACAGCAGAAAAGAGAGTGAATCAAAACAAGCAAAACAGCTGGCAGAGGCATCGCGAGCCTGGGCTTGGTCACATGCCCTCCTAATCCTCATCAATAGTAAAGTAACTATATAGGGACTCTTGCCCCTATCTACACCTGCAGAAATGTAATCTATTTGGGCCGAAAACGTGACCCAAACAGGGTGTGAGAAATATATATCAGTAGGCACCCACCAAAGGCTCGTGCCCAACTGCATGTAAAACATGCAACAAGTGTGTAGTTGTAAAATGCAATAACTAAGCAGTACTAAAAAGTAACTAACTTAACTGTTATATTTCCATTTTATTATTCATTTAATTCCTTTCATTTAGTAACATTTTTGTTCTCAACAGCACCAAGCCCTCAAGCCAACCAGTACCGTGCCCTTAGACTAAAATAGTAAACCACGCCCTCAGGCTTGCCCTCAGGCCATACAGAATCCAACCCGTAGGTATTTCCCTCAGGAAAAACATAAATTCTCGCCGTCTGGCATACAAAGTTTCTCCCTCAGGGACAGAAGTCAATCCCTCAGGCACGAAATCTTGCCCTCATGCAGAATAATGACAGCCCTTGGGCTAAAACAGTCACGCCTTCAGGCTAATCACAACAACGCTCTTAGGCTAAACAGGTAATCGGGACATGCCCAACATTTCAAAAGCAGTAACAATCAATTCCTCTCAAGGCAATTCTATGATTACAACTTCAAAGACATACCCTCGGGTATCCTGGACAAACGGCTAAAGAGTGAAACACACCCCTGGGGTGGTTCCAGATCCAAGAAATGATCCCAACCAGCATATTATTATCAAAATTTAATCTCCTATGAAATTATAGGCATTAAATATAGCAACGGCCACAGCCACACGACACCCCAACATGGGTTCGTGGGACAAAAACGCACAAAAACGCACAACTATTGGAAAATAAACCCAAAGCCACCTACCTTATATGCCAACGAACGTTATACCCGAATGCCGACTTCAGAAACACCTAAGAACGACATAAATATGACGAACAAAAAAACCAATTCAAACTTAAATAACATACGTTGTGAGAAGAATTGGTAAGAACGGTACCAGGAGGAGGAAGGGCTTACCCGTGCGGTTCCAACAAAATCATCCGAAGCCAAATTGGATTCCAGTCGAACACCTGGTGGATCTTCAAATATCCGGCCTACTCATTTGGCTCCAAAATGGCTCCAGTGACGCCTCTGCCAAATGTGGAGGCTACTGCCCGTTTTAAGCTGAAAAAAAAGTACACGGCGTGTACTTATGAGTACACGGCGTGTAATTATTTCATTTAGCTAATCACATGGCTGCACCGCCACACTGTTCATTAGTCGACATGAGTACACGACATGTACACTCGAGTACACGGCGTGTACTGTCGCCCAGCTAGCGGCGACGCCCCTGCCTAACTGTTTATGTCTGCCGACTAACTACAGGGTGTGTATGGTACCACTACACGGCGTGTAGTCGGTTTTTACACCCTTCATCGCCGGCATGGCTACACGCCCCGTGTACTCATCCCAACACGGCCAAAAGTACACAGCGTGTGGATAAAGTACATAGTGTTTAGTTCCAAAATTTAGGATATTTCCCCATTTTCCATATTTTCTCAAAAACACTTAAGGAAAAGGAAAAGAAGAAGCATGAACCTCTAAAACAAGAACCGTGTTCTTACAACGCAAACCAATGTCCAAATCATCATAGTATTCCCCAAATGATGTTATTAGATAATAATAAAGATATGATACTATCATAGATGAGGAGGAATGATTATAGTTCTTATGTTGTTATTAAAGAATTATGTCATTTGAGTATTGTATCAACGATGTAATGGTTATAATAATTATAGAGTATATAAGGATTGTACATCAGTACTATTTCATTAAGGACTTGAGATTGTGTAGAACCATGAAAGGTGACTCAATAGCAGGTTAAATTTTTTGGAAAAAAATATGGTTGAGAGAAAGATAAACCATAATATGGTTCTAATACTGAGTAAGTGATTTTGGAATAATACATTATTGATTTGGATAAATTATATTAAATATTCTTGACTGCCTTGAAATTGAATATTGATTTGTATATTCCACCATTGTTGTAGTTTAAAATATTTTTGGATTGAAGGAGTATATCCATTATTCATTAAGGAATAATGGATCATGAATGTAATCAATAAGGTTTTATGGTAATTCAGGATGTTGCAGTGTTTTAAAAGAATTCACGATGAAGGTGTTCCCATGTTATTACGTGGCAAAAATGATCATCATTGTGTTTACCTTTTTTAAGAATTTTGAACTGAAGTATTTTGGATAGTTCTAGTTTGGATTATTTTTTTATTTCTATAAAAAGACAACCCAGAGGTTGGGTGGAAACCCATCGCGTCTGGCAAGGCTGTGAGACTTGAACCCACAACTGAATGGCAACAACGGTGTATCACCAACCACTGGCCCACATGATGTCCTAGATTAAATAATATAGTTTTTTTAAAGACCCGGTAGATGAATTATAAATTATTTTTTTGGAAGCCTATATGAATAAGTTAAATATAATATTTTTTACGTTCTATTATCTTCTAGTGTGAAAGATGTGTTTGTGGTAAATATTTGTTAAATGAATGAACTATACTTTTTCAAGAATATATTTTTCTTCTTCTCTTATTATATGAAGAAATTAATTCATATACTTTATTTAAGGGATCCTAAAACCAAAAATGTGTTATCCTAATACCGTATGTTTTGTTGAATCAATGGTATTTCAAATCATCATAGATTGATGAATTTAAGGACCTCAATTTTACACTTCTTTTTGATTGATGAACTCAATCAATACATATAGATATTTACATTTTTTCTCCAATTATATATATCTAATTTCCACCAATGTTCTCATAATAGAGATCATAATTTGGTGGTGACACTTTCATTTCTCTTTTCCTCTTATTAAGACTAAATTTTATTAACCCAATGTCCGATGTGGGTATTCCCCCCAAAGATATTTTCTATTTTCAAACATTTATTTTCATCGAACAATTTAAAATTATGAGGACACAATTTATTGAAATATGGGAGAATGTAACACCCCAAGATTTCATAGTGAGTTATTTCTAAAAAATAATTCAATAACATTCACTACATGCAACACCAAGTTCAAACGCACCCTGACTTACAAACTAGTCATTCAAAAGAGGTTCTGAATAATATTAACTGAATTTTGATCTTTATATAATCCTTATAATTTTATAATCCATATTATGAGTTTCTTAGACATAATGTAAGAACAAATTCATTTTTTTAAGATAAAATAAATATTTTTCAAAAATGCACTTTTACCGACTTTTAATGGTGTACCCTTTTTAAATCCAATATTTTAAAACTTTTATATATTAAATTGGACTAAATGAATTTATTATTTAGAAGGGGGAAATAAAAAGTTTAAAATTTAACACCCCATTATTCCTCGTTACGCTTTTCTTTGAATAATATAGTAGCATGTGTTGTACACAACTTCAAGTTCTAACACACACCACAACCAATCAAACTAGCCCCTATGAATAGTAATACATACTTTTTGAAATTTTATACATTTTATCATTCATAATGGAATTTATTTTGGGATTCAGAATATCAAAATTATCCTAGGATGAAATTTTGATACTTTTCGGACAACTTTTATATTTTGATGAATAATGAAAATTATAAATTTTTATTAAAAACATCTTCTTTAATCGAAATAATTAATAGTGATAAGTTATTAATTTGAGTGATTTTAAAGTATATTTAAAATATATTTTTACCATTTACTACAATTTTGGTCATTGTACATAATTTCACATTTAAACCGGACATAAACAAGTGTCAATCTTTTGATAGTTATTATCTATTAAAAACACACTTTTTGTTTTGACAGCGGAAATTAATTTTAAATTAATTTCTACCACTTGTGTGATTTGAATTTGGAAAAATGGACTCCATATTTTGAATCACGATCTACAGATTGTGTAAATAGTTAACTTTTATTTTTAGTCATTTTGAATAATTATTTCGGTAAATATTTTATTTACCATTGTTAAAGGCTAAATCCGGTAAATAAGGGAAAAAATATAATAATAATAATAATAATAAAATACCCTAAAACATGTCTTAACCATATTGGTTGATACATATCTGACCATGGGAATCTTTGGGTCGATTTTGGGACCACATGGATCCACTTGTAAGTGATAATGACACATTATATTAATTATGTTAAAGTAAATACAAAATTTACATAAGCCTATATCTTTTAGAAAAATAATTTTTACATAGGGTTATGTATGTTATATTTTAGAATATAAATATTCATTAAAAATATGAAAATATTTTCTACATAATTTTATATTAATTATAATTTTTAGAAATTAAATAATTTAATTTATTTATGACACAATGATGATGCAGAAATTACCTTATTAGTGAAATATTAAAATAATTGATATTATATGTACCCAAATAAATATAATTTGAGTCTTTAATTTAATTCCACTAATTTTATAGGATAATATGACATGTTATTATTGGTTTAATTATATTTTTTTGAAGTAATTTTGCTTTTATAATTTTCACAAAAATCAAATAGAAAATAGTGTCAAAATTTACATAAAATAGTTTTTAAAACAAATATTATATTATTAATTGATATTAAATTCCTAAAAATCTAAGGATCGCCCAAAGGACTTGAATCATGATATTTGTATCATCAATGGAAAACATGGGGGTCTCTCGAAGTTATATAGTACGTTTATTAACTATATAATATAAATATACAAAGTGACATTGTAAGTGTCAAACTAATTAACCAAGAGTTAAAACTAAACGACATGGTTAATATTATAACTCAAACCTGTCTAAAATATATTAGTTGAAAGTATTTCGACCCATAAAAACATTAGGCATTGAATAATACTCTTTGGAGCCATTAGAAACCGAATATTAATTTATTATCAAATAATACTTTATGTTTTTTCTAAAGGGCCCCTCCTCCCCCTTATAAAAGGACACCACTTCTAACCAATTATTTACACCTTAAAAGCCTTTTGGCTCTGCCATCCTCTGCCCAAATATCCTCCCAAATTCCCTCAATTCTTCTTAGAGGACTTAGTTTGATTATAAATCCAAACTAATGAGCCATTTTGATCAAATCAAAAGGAAGAACCTGAAGAAGAGGTAATGTTTTCACCACCCTTTTCCAAGTTCATTTCTTCTTCAAATTCTTCATTATTTGTTATTTCCTTTATAAAATAATAACTATAGTATCTTCTATATATTTTGATTTTATTATAAATATGGAAGAACCATATTAATTATTCTATGAATACTTTCAATGACATGTGACCATACAAGCGTACATACGACATACCGTCTCTACGTCGTGGTGTAATTTTTATTCAAAATATTATTATTTGGATTGGTATAATAATGATGTGTAATTCATTTAAATAATAAATATAACATTATAATGATCCTTTATATATGATATACCATCCAATTTTATATTATTATCATATCAAAAGAATGATATTGTCACTCGTGCGTACGTACGGACTACCGTCTCCACGAACGCGATGAGATTCATTCCTCATCGTATCCATTCAAGTATAATTCTCATTTGATGATTAAAAATAATTTTGAAAGACTTTATATCAATTTGGATATGAATAATATAGAAACCCATCCGTAACAAACATGTCTTGTATAACAAAACATATAAAATAAAACGAGTAAGTTAACACCCGAAACAAGGATAATAAAAAGATATTATTAACAAAGCAGTGTTAAAAGATCATATATGACAATATATTAGTGTATATAATTCTTGTAAGACTTAATAAAAATGATTTTACCATTATACAGTAGTTTAACCTACCCTCAAAAAAGGAAAATTAAATGGTTAGGGGTTTTCATCTCAATCCTTATTCCTATGAGATTCATGCCATATTGACACTATTACCTTTTGTGTGGTGTATGTACTGGCCATAATTGTATTCTTTGTGTAATACAATTTAATTTATGTGTATTTACATATTCATTTTATGATTCCTCTTTCATTGTTTGTATGTTTTGTAAGGGTTTATTTCATAATCTCTTTATTATCCGAGATTTTTTATACATAATTATCTATCAGGGCCTCTTTATCATCCACATCAATGTTTCTTAAAATTGTATTTAAAATCATTCTTACTGTTTTATAAAAATTGGGTTAAAGTCATTTATAAAATTTTTGACTTTTATAATATTTTTATAAAGGAAACTTTATGTCATTTTCCAATCATGGTCCTTTTTTACCTTTTCAACAAAATTATGGTAAGAATGTCTTTTTTTAACTAATACGGTGGGTGCAGCTATTTTCTGCCATTATAAAATCATCTAAGCTTCCCTTAAAATCATATAAAAATAATTTGAAAGTAAATGTATTATTTTACAATTATGTGACATTTAAATGATTTCAAAATGAATATTTTAAGAATTTGTGAAAGGTACTCTTTATCAATATCCGAATTTTAAATGTTTTAACGATTTATCATTATAATTTTTTTAATTAATGTCCATGTATTGAATATGATTTTAAGGATTTATTTATATGTACATTAATGTTTTGAAATGATATTTCTCTTAAAAATTTTCAATGTGGTATGAGACACTTTGATTCAAAAATTTCTTTTAAATTACATCCTTTATAAATTTGTGGTTTTCAATGATTTAAAAAAAAGAGATATTTATGACAAATAGTTTTTTTTCATCTACGTCAACATCCATTGATGGATTTTAAGAATATTTGAAGTTGATTTATTATTATACAAAACTTTCATATTGTATTGAATTTTTTGTGATATGTTTGAATGTGGATGTGTTATTTTTATACAATTCATGGTTTATGGAGAATGTATTGACATTTCGTATGCTAGTTTCAATATGAATGTTTATTTTATGTTTAAACCTTTTCATATGAGGAATTCATTAGACTTAATAAGTGACGGGTGGAGTCCGCTATAGCTCCTCAACACATCAGTAGGTCTCGTGAGAAAAACTAGTGTCTTGGCCCGATGCCTTGACAAAATCTTATTTGTGGTCTTGGCACGAGGCATTGGCTACATGGTTATGATAATCTAGCATTATGAATTCCATCATTATGAAAGTGGTTAGTGATATTGCATGTGATTATTCAACTATTATAATATCCAAGTGAATAAGTAAATGTAATTATTTTATTTTTTCCATATTATGTTGAAATTAATGTTTAAAAGGATTTTGTTTTAGTTATACATTTCCTTAAATGTTTATGAATATTTATTAAAGTTTCCACTATATTTTTATCCTTACTGAGCATCTGATCTCACACCTTTCTATGTATTATTTTTTTCCTAGGATTCCATGAAGTGTGTTGTGATTGATATGCAGGGTTAAGCCAAGAAAATAATGGCATTCATAAAGGATTATTTATGTTGTTTTGTTTGTTATAATGTGTAATGTAACATTCATGTATGTAATCTATTTTCCAAGACTGTTAAACTAATCGGTACTTCGAGACTTGATTCCATGTGATCATGCCAATTTTATGTAATAATGCACCGACTCTGGGTAACTGGGGTCGGGGCATTACATTAACCCACTGGTATGATATTTTACACCAACTATTGCATGTGAGTTTGGTATATGTCACTAATGTGACGAAATTTTTAAATTTCTAATAATTGAAAGGCCATGTGATATATAAGTATTGAGATCTTCGACGTCTTCCTGAATGAATGGATATCCTATTGTTTTGATAACAATAGTAATGTCCCTCTGTGGTAGAGGATCTAATGAGAATCGATCTGGTTTTATAGAATGGATAATTTATGTCAATCCTCGTTAGATGTTTATAAGAAAGTGATAATGGATTAGAAGGAGGGACACATATGATGAGGGGGAAACTTTTGAGGTTTTAATCAAGAAGTGTTATAAAGTAATAAATATTGTGATGATTGTACCATTATATTTTTTAGTGTGGTGAACTAAGACATGTTTTGATAATATGTTTTATCCATTGATGCTATTATTGGGAACCGATAAAAGTTGTTTATTTAATGTTTCTAGTTATCACTTGAAAATGATATAATTTAGAAATTCTAGTAATAATGTTCATTGATGGATGATATTTGGTTATTTGTTCTTGGAATTTTATAATTAGGTATTGATTAGGATACTTCAGTATCAGTGATAAATACATTAGTCAAGGTTGAACAGAGTCAATATTAGAAGAGTTATGATGTTGTGAGAATCATTGTTGGATGGTCAAGGAAACATGTTTGTAAAAATTCTCTATGCGAGATCATAGATTTTGTGGAAAATGGTTATTTTTTATTGATGATATGGTTTATGGTGGTGATGTTTTAAATACCTGTTATTTTCTAGACAGTGAAATTGAGTACTAATTTTAAATTCGTTTCATTCAGATTCTCTTGAGGTGTAAATGGTGTTTTTATTTAGAAGATAATCTTGGATAATTTTTTTAATCACCAACTTGTTACTAAAATAGGATTTTTACCATATGGTAAGAGTTGATTTGAATTTTGGTACATTTAAATTATCAAGTAATAATTTATCTTAATTATTTCATTACTAAAATTTAATTTTTTTCAAGCAGGAATTTTCACAAATATCTATTTAATTGAGAATTATATTGAAATTTAATCTTAATTGTTGAGTCTTTAACATGTGGTTTTTATAGTAAATTCAAAACCTAGTGTTAATCACTGGGGTTGGTGTCAAGCCCCAATTTTTTTCTTTTATTTTTCATTCTTTTCATTTCCCCATTTTCATTCTTCTCCTCCCTTATCATATATCATATTCCACCTTCATTATTACCCTCTACAAGACTGATATAGAAAAGATTTAGGGAGATAGAGATAGTGGGATATTAAGTTATGTTCCATCATTGATATCGAGATAATCCATATCACCATGTGGTAGAAACATATCACAAAAATGTGAAAATCATAGGATGATTCCAACCAAAGGTAGTCCAAATTTTATTTTTTACATAAATACCTATAGTTTTATATATTTATAGTTTTGTAGTTATATTCTGATTTTTATGGATACTCTAGGGGTTTATCTATGATTAAATGTAAAAAATGAGTGTTTTACGACTAAATGGAGGGGTTCCCGTTTGAGAAATCTCGATCACATAGTGTGTAGTTACATGAGAACATGTATTACACTCTTCATATTGGGGGAAGGTAATTTTTTAAGAAAAAAACATGTATATATAGAATAGTCCATTTAGTATCACTTTTTGTGTGTTTGATTATATTTCTTGAGAGCCAATGTATGGGCACAAGGTCGTGTATGATACATAGCCAGACCCTATGTGGGATACATGGCATGTTGATGTAAATGCCTAGGTATGAACACATGGATATGAAATGTGTAGTAAATGATAAATAATAACATTTTTGGTACACACCATCTATATGTTTTACATGATATTTAATTGGTATTTAATCACCATGTCTTGTAGAAGTGCACACCCATGTGAGGGTTTTAGGTTACACACCATGTACTCATGTATACACATTTTTTACTTTTCCCTTGAATACAATTAATTATTTTCTAGTGTTTTTATTCTCTATAGACATAATTGGACACATGGGTATTATATTTTGAGAGATTTATATGTATATCACAATGTTGGAACCATAAAGAAAACTATTGAATTCTAAAATAGTGTTTTGGGTGAGAAAGATGTAATATATAAATTATTCCCATACTAAATGGGTTATATGGTCTATTGATATATAATTGGGTTGATAACTATTGAAGTGTCATTAAAATGATTTCTATAAAAGTAATTAGAGTGAAAATGTCTTTTTTGGTGTCTATTATGACACTCCTTATTTATTGAGGCTTTTTTAAGAGTTGAAAATCAGATAGTTATGTATTTGATCCAACCTTGAGTGGGACCTTGAAATTGAATGGTCTATGATCCATATCCATTGACTGATTCATATGTACATTTTACCTTGAGGATATAACCTTTACGAAGTTTTCTCTCTTCCATATAAAACCACAATTTATTAGAAATGAGGTTGGGGGATTTGTTTGCCAAATTGACTACTGTGAAACTAGGTATCCCTTATGGTATAAAGCTACTTGTATTTGAAACTAGATAATACCCTGTTGAAGGCCTCTTAATTTAAACATTTTCTAAGGATTTTAAGATGGATTCTTTTTCATATTTCCTAACATAGAGGATCCCATGATAGATTCCTCCATCATTTTCCAACCAAGAGGATCACGTGTCATATACCACAATTTTTATACTCTATCGAGGATCTTTAGTGGGATACATATACTTATAGTTGTAATAGTAAATCCCTTATGCGATACTTATAGTTCCCTTCATTTAAAAAAATTCTAGGATGGATGGTTATGCTAATGTGTGGACCTTGAAAGGCCCATGAAGAAATCCATTAATGTGATTTATCTACAGGTCCCATGTGCTCTATGATTGTTCAATAACTCTTTGATAGTACATTGGTTTTGGGTAGATATGGTAGAGGGAAACGCCATTGAATCTATACCAAATAAGTGTTCCCAAGGGGATGTGGTAGCAGTGACTGGTTTGGTTGTTTGAAACTCCTCAGTATTTTATTTAGTCTCCTATAAATTTATTTTTATACAACTTTTATTCCCTAATGTTCTTCCTAGAGTTTAATTTTTTTGAATGATTTGATGTGATGGTTTATGTGTTTTCCACCATTAATAATTTATTCATGAAATCACTCAGTTTCTGATGATATATCCTAGATTCTCTGAAATGCTTCCTAGAAATCAACCCATAGGGTATAATACGATTCTATTATTATAGGGGTATCAGAGAGTTACTTCTTATGATTTGTCTCTTGATCTATTTTTATTCACTTCAAATTTATTTATATCCCTATAGGAACTTCTAAATATACAGAATATATGATTTCTTGAGAAATAACTAGAGTCCAATATGCAATTACATGGATGTTATCATGTGGAAAATGGAATTATATTATCACTTCAGCATAACTATGGTTCTTATATAAAATTCAGTTGATGGGATCATAGAAAAAATATATTTATATGATTCCTATGGAGATACATGGATTCTGAAATCGAATCCCTTGGAAGGATTGAATAGGAAACATGAATAATATCATGTCTTGGGAGATACATGGATTTAAATATGGAATGAGTTGAATGATCACATAATGAAAATGTATTTATATCATCCCTTGAAATATTTATGGATTCTATAATGAAATTAAATTGATTAGATCATAACGAAAATTGAATTGTATTATTCATTGGTGAATATATATATTATGATATAGAATTCCATGTATGAGCTCGTCAATAAAATTGATTTATATTATTCCTTGACCACTACATCAGTTTTGATTTGGAATACCTTGGAAATGATCATAGGATAAATGGAAATATTACTTTTATTCTTGATTATTTTTATACATGGACACTTGGGTTACGTACCTTGGTTCCTAGTTTTATTTATATAAATTAAAATGATCATTAAAAATTAAGTATTGTATATAGAATATATGGTTGATCATGATTATAGTCCCAAGGATCGACTTCATTATATAAATGTTGAGTGATAAACATCCATCTATATTCCTTATTAATATGATTTCTGGTAAATTAGGGTCAAAAATCCAAATATAAACTATTTTTTTACTTTAATATTTTTATTTAATTTTTGTCACCACTATGTTGAGCATTTTTCAAGAGCATACACAAATGATATAATTGAATAGGAACACCATTTCAGGCAGCCGAATGATATATATTTATCACCCTTTGATAAGACCCCATGTTTGTGTTGAGAACATATTTATGATTTTATGTTGGTATTAGATGCATAATGGATAGGAATGTGGCCCAAAGTTCCATGATCAAGTGGAGCCACTCAATTGTATTCTTATGATTCAGATGGAGTAGCATAGAAAAATAATAGTGGCTAGGTATGTGGCTTATTTCATAGTTAGTATAATATCCTTTTACAATTAGATTCTAAAACATCTACATACTAATATATATGTTTTCAATCTAATGAATGATGCATGTCATTTTTATTTCATGGTCTTTCATGCCTTATCTACTTTTCATTTTTTTATTGCCTCGATTATTTTTATTTCCTTTGCACACTTTTTTTTACTATTATGAATGATGTATTTTATTTCATTTATTTTTTTCTATTATATGAGGGTATAATATCCCCATTATCACAACCTTTTCGATTGCTGATAGTCTAGAGTCATGAGAATATGGGGAGGATCTCTTGAGATCTTGTCTCCAACTGCACTAGTTACTATTTAAAGAGTCTTACTTGTCAAAACATGATAGGTGTGATCCCTTGTATCTTGTATCAATGTAACAATGCAACCACTAGATGTGGGTTTCTATTGTAAGTGTATTTATATAATCCATAATCATTATATTAGACATGGCTATATTTTTTGGTGTATACTTTTCTAAAATGTATCCTTTGTGTATTTATAGGCGCTTCAACATCTCCCATGGGATATTTCTATCATGTCAAACTTATTGATGTTTTACATGGTATTGGTTATGGGAAAACCCTTATGATTATATATCATTACGAAAATTCTGAAAATGAAAATAATATAAAATACATAGAATAAAAGATTTCAAATAATTATTAATTTTAAAATTTAGTTGTATTCATTTATAAAAACCTTATCAAAGACTATATCCGCTTAATTACTAAATATATCCAATGAATATTAATACATTGGTAATATAAGAGGGTAATTACAATTTTATATACTCATATATTTCCTCATATAATTCACTAAAATAATACATTTTATTCACTTATTAATAATATCTATCATAGACCTATTGATTTAGACTCATTCTATAATTACACTTAGTTTTATGTTCTATAAAGGAGACCATGAGGAAGTGCACTTCATGAATTATCTATTTTTATATAAATGTTCTTATATTCCACTTATAATATTCCTAATCATGTTTTTTTAGATTGTCTATAATAATGTTTATTTTATTTTATATATTAATATTGATCCTCAATAAAAAATATCCACTTTGATTTTAGTTCAGTATATCTTCTATGATAAGTTATTCAAAAATTGGAAATTATTTATTGAAAATTAATAATAGAAAATGGGATTATAAAATTAGATTGAATAATAATCCACTATGGGTCACATATAAGTCTAATAACTTTCACTCATCCATCAACAAAAAGTGAAATGAAAAGTTTTTCTGTTATCTTTCAATAGTACATTCTCAAGAACACAAAATTATCATTGACTCGGTAAAAGTCATATATAATAGAATTGGATTTGGCTACCATATAATCCAAATTGGAACAATATTATTCATTATAAATATATTATTTATTCAACCTAAATTAAGAATAAAATGTATATTCAAACATAAATAGTGAAATAAAGAAATTTTAATGAATAATGGTGTAGTAGTGAATGAATCCCTTTATTTAGGGGAAAATATTTTAAATCATGGATTGTGATCCCGTAAGATAGAAGATAATTTGATCTATCATCAAATTATAGAGTTCACTCACATAGAAGGAAAAAAATATTGAATATCATAGGTATAGTTTATACAACATGAAATGAGGGTGATAGTGCATGTCGTAAAGTTTGAAAACAGTTTTTTAACAAAATTTCACATTTCAAAAAATTAATAATCATGCCATTATGTACCTATTTTATTCCTTTAGTATGTTTCTTATTAATATAGAATTGCTTTTATAATATTTATATATTAATAATATTGAAATAGGGGAGATCAAATAACATAGATGAAAATTTCAGATATCAGTGTTTGAATGTATTTTGTGGGTTTTCAGTTGTTCATATTGGTTTAGGATGAGGAATGTGTGATAAAATGGTAGTGATACTAGGGTCAATGAGGATCTACTATTTAATTAAGGAGTATTGGAATATCGGGTATCTTGAAAATTTGGAGCTCGATCTCGGTGGCCTATTGAGGTGGAAATTCCACCATGACCTCAAATAGACACCTGGTGGTGGTATACTAGGATGATAATATGAAATTTTTTACCTAGTTTAGACTAACTAGTTAACCACTAAGAATTGGTTATTTTTAAATTATGGTAAAATGGTAATTTCATTGTCATTCCCCCATCAGATTTTAATGAGGGAGGTCTCGGGAATATTCATTTCATCATCCATTCTCCCCATTCCCCGTATCTTCTCTTTTGAGACCCCCAAGATGAGTGGTATTCAAGATGACACTTTTTCAATGATTTGATATATTTTTTATTTAATTTCACCTCTAATATTCTCCTTCTTTATCATCCTCTATTTTTTGGTGGTTCTAGTAATGGATTTGAGGGAAGGTTTAACATAATCATAGTGGAATTAACATGATCAAAGGGTTTTTTGTATGTGCGGTGTAGAATATGCCATAGAATGAGATTATTTTTCTATTTTTCATCATTTATCTAATAATACATTAGTTGGTGTACTTATATAATAATTGAAATTTAATTTTATTAAATTAATTATTGAATGGGTGTAATTTAGTGGAGAATTTACATGTAGTGGTACTGAGAGTATGTTATGGAATTTTTTTTCATGTATTTATTTAGTTATATTGTGAAAATATAGTTTTTTGAGTTTCTAATGTTTATTATTCATTATTTTTAATTTTAATTTTAATTTTTTTTATTGTGCCATGAAATTTGTGTTTTAATTGTTCTCATAGCTTGACTCAAGTTTATCTGTGGCTTGGTGAGTGTTTCTTTATGACATTAATTCCATTGAATTTGTAGGTGGAATACATTATACATATAATTTCATATTGATATATTATCATTTATTCATTCTGGGTTATTCAGGTTTGAGTCAAATGGAATGGGACAAACTGATCTACATTGAGGAATGAAGTGGAATTAATTATCTCATGTATTATGAGATTTGATTAGATTTTGAGATAATTGGTAATACCCTTTTTTACCTATAATACATTATATGTATGTTAAATGAGTGTGATAACACATCATGGCCTATATGTAGTAATTAATAGTGTTTTTTATATTGGTAATGGAAATGAGATATATCCTTATAAATAAGAGAGTTATGATCCATTATGGTTTATGCGAATTATCATAGTGGTGTAACAACTTGGTATAAATTTTTTGTGGGGGCATGGGATTGAAATGGTATGTGGGAATCGACACAATTGTGTTGAATTATGAAGTCAATTCGGACCTAAATCTAGATTCAATAATAAAAAAGGTTCCATATCCCAAGTGGTCACTAATTGTTGCAGTTTGTGGTTTTGTACCAATGGGTTGACAGTGAATTTGATCAAATAAACATATAAGATTCCCTCAAGGTAGAGTTGGTCATTTTTATGAATTGAACATGTTGGGATTATGGGATAATGTTTGGTTTAACGTGACTACAAAGTGATGTTTTGTGTGTGATGAGTTATTCCTTAAGGTATAGGTCCAGATCATTAGTGTCTACTAACATGTTAAAAGATGTGAATGTTATATACTAATGGTATCAGATAGAGGGTAAGGGACTATAACTATTCATGTGATATAATTTTGTTTATATTTTATTGGATAAATTTCAATGACTTTTTGTGTGTGAAAACTGTTACCATATTGATAATTAATAGACTATGTGTTTTTCCTCTCTTGATGTGAGAGGGTGATGGAATAAACGACACTAACTAAGAGGGTATAATTATTATATTTAATCATGTATCCCTACTATAATTTATTGTGAATTTATCATTACCAATATGTATTGATTTTATATAAGGTATACTTTCTTTTCATTAGACACAATGAGATAGAGTGTACTGATCAAGGATTTAGGTTTGGGACCCTGCTCTAGGTTTAAGGGTGGTGATCAGGATCTGGAATCAGTTCCTACACTATGTGAGATGGTTATGGAGAGGAAAGGGATGCAATTAATCACCTAGAATAAAATTTTGATAGTATAAACTACTTTTATTGAGTTGGAATCGGTCTACTATGTGGTTGTATGACCGTACCATGTGTAAGTAGCTAGGGGTTGAGAGATGGTATGATGGGATTGAGTTTCTATTTTCAACAAACCTCTACTGATTGGGTATTGGTTATGACATGGTTTGGAAGCCTTCATGTATTTATATGGAATATGTTTTGGCATGTGGAATGGGGTCACTTATTCTTCTATTATTGGCCAATACTAGTAGGGCCAGTTATTTGTGGGGGACAAATGAGCGCAAGATGACTATAAAAGGTTTCTTATATACAGTTTACCTCCAATATTTCATTTACTATTGTATACACATATATATTATTTTTTATATTATGGGAACATGGGGACACATTTATAATATACATCCCTCATAATAAGCATAGGAACTGTATTGTGTATATAGACTATATGTTTTGAAATTTCGGTCATAAGTTTTTTTAGGATTGAGAATATAAATAGTGTTGGAGATTGGACTGGGGTGAGGAATTTGGTTATAGTGGAGTCAACTTGAACATATAATATTATATTTTATGTTATTCTTATTATCACCCAAATTGAGAGATATTTGGAATATATAACTATATGACTTCGCAGATAAATTTTTTAACATAGTGTCTTTTTAATTCATTGCGATTTCTTTGGTAGTGATTCCATATGTGTGTATTCTAATTGTACAGTATGGATTATTTTCACTTATTTTTTCTATCAATGGTCCTGACACTATGGTAGTAATCACCCAAATTTATAATTTAGGGAATTATAACTGGTGGGTGGGATCTCATGTTCTCAATGTAATGAAAGATGTTAAGTGGTTCATCCACTATTATTCCATTTGGTCAATTTTTGTATAGGGAGTTACAACCCCCACATGGCACCAAAGGGCCATAAAATTTTCAACTTGGTGAGATTGGCCATTTAGTGTTCCACATAGGTCTATCAGTCCCCTTCTTTCTAATACCGGGTAACATGTATCACGACACTATGTAACCAACAGTGGTAATTATAATTTACAATATTTTTACCACAAAACCAATTTCCAAAAAAAATATCATCCTCTGTTCACCACTCAAATAGTAAAAATCTACGATAATATGAATATAATGACTAAAAAGAAATCAATATCATTTCTTAGTGTATGTTTTACATCTGAAAATCCACAGTATTCTTATCTTAATATATTATATGCATCACCAATCATTCTCTATGAAACTATCTTTTCACTAATGATATATATCAATTTCTGATTCCCATGGATTCTTGTGGATAAAATTTTATTAAAAAACACATATCGTATAACTATTTTATTTCTGTATATTATTTTTTTACTAGGCTCTATAATCCATATAACTCACTGAAAAACTGTTGAATCCAGTTCCAACACTATTTCATAGAAAATAATCACATTAAATGGGTATTTCTCATTTTATCATAACTACGATATATAGAATATATCATGCATAGTGCTATATATCTTGAATTTGTAATCATTATTGTTATGAATCTATTTTTTTGATGGATTCATTAAAAATTTCTTGATGATTAAATTTTATTTTTAATTATACTAGGACCATTATATTACATTGATGAATAATTTTTAGTATTTTGTGTTCATGGATGGTGTTTGAGGTTGAGTATGTTGTTCTTGATGTGTTTCTTGCTACTGATAATGTTAAATCTTGTCCTAAAATATTTGGTGAATAGTTAAAGACTCCTATTTATTCAAAGGATTCATGATGTGAGTAAATTTGTTAATGGATTTAATTCATTCATTCTATTAAGGATTTTTTGATGGGGTTTTTAGAAAATGTAAATTACATGAGGTTCACATTGTGAAACAAGGATTCATTCCATGAATAGTTTTATCCCTATCATATCTATAAGTACCCGAGCCCACCAATATTCTTGATTTTACCTCCATTTTTCTTTTAAAATTATGTGACTCTCTACCGATTATAAAAGATATTCCAACCCTAATTTTATTATTTTATCCCTAGTATATTTATATCATTTTTTGGTAATTTGAATCAATTTTTGATCAATATAAAGGCTATGATTCATAGAAATAATAAATGAAAATGTCACATATTTGTTCATTTTCTTCATTCAAGCAAGTATTAATGTATAGATTTTTATTTATAGATTATCATGTGTTATTATTTATTCAATCGTGGATATATTATCTACTTTTGAAAGGATAAATCATAATTTCATTGACGTGAAAAAAATTATTTGACCATGAACAATTGATGTTTTATAATTAACCATAAAATAGCTATCCAAATCATGAGTTTTATTGGTGTTTATCAATTTGTTGTATTCTTTATTTCCTCAATTATTTTTTTACTTCTTCATCCTCCCATTTTTTATATGATTCCACTAATGTTAGATAAATTTTAGTTTGATTGTACTTCTGGTTATGCATAATGAATATGAGGATTATCAGAGGAACCCAATAAAAATAAAATGTGATGAATAGTAAAGATATTTTTGAAATTATCAATGATGGGTTATAGTTAATGGAGAATAATTACGGATCTTTTAATTGGAAATATGTTTAGATCAATAATGTGTGATGTGATTTATGAAATATCACTATTTTTTATGAAATATGATTGGAAATTAGTGTTTGGTGAGGCGACCTAACATTAAGACATGCATTGAGAGTTTCTTGGTCGAAATGAAAGTTATAAAAATGGTTTTATTGAATCATGATTGGATTTCAATGATATTGTGTTCATGTTTATAAAGACAAAAAATTGTCATTTCATGAATATTTAGGTTCCATTGATTCACGATGTGAATTACACTTTCGAGGCATTAATCATTCCTACTATAGGTTTTTGGATATATAGATCAATGTAATGACCAATTGGGTCATCCTTGATGATATTTGAGACATTATTACTAGAAAAAAGATTTATAATTTCATTTAGGAATATTTTAGGGTTCTAGTATGATTATTAAAGATTGCATTGGATTGGTACAACCTTAACGATGGGACTCCAATTGATTGGGTCTCTAATAGCCTATGTATGGGTAAAATAAATATTCAAAATACACATTAGGGTATGGTTAATCTATTATAAGTTTTTTGTGTTCCTAATTAACATAATTCTATTGAGAATTATGTCCCCTATTAGTTTTATAGCTCCCTTAGCAATGGTATTTAATTGAAAGGTGTAGGCCCATCATGAATTTCCAGTGAAATTTACATTATTATTTTGGCATGTAGAAATCCCTAGCTCTTTGTGATAAGACAAAATCATTGTTAATTTCATGTTGAGAGGATTTATTTTTATCTATCTTTGATTTGTTTATTATAATGAATGTTTTTGTACAGTTGGGTTCACTCTTCCAATTTTCTTCATGTATTGATCTGATCATTAACATTAATGTTGCCATATATTTTTTAGAGTGTACCACATGGTAGGTTTATACTCACCTATGTATGGGATTTTCCCATAGTATACATGTCTTATCTATAAGAAATATATCTTTTCAAATACAATGGTGTACTAGGTGTTAGATGTAATTTGTAATACATAGGGGCCCCAACCATGTTTGTTGGTCAGATCTCAATATTGTGATTTGGACTCTCTCTTGGTCTTCCCTCATTGACATCATGTTAAGACATGTATTTTTTTGGTGTGTAATTTTCCTCTTTACTATCTATAACATGTTTTTTGTATGCTCATGTTTTTCTAAGAGATTATTTCATGCATAATTCATAGTCTATATGATTTTTTATTGCTCTAAAATATTGAATGGATCATGGTTGGGTGCATGTGTATAAGTAGATTTGGTTGGGGGCTCCTATTTCAGTGTAATTATTTATTATCACTAGTCACCATCCCCTATCCCATTTCATATGGGACATGGGTATCACACATGGCTTTATATTGGTCCATGAGGGACCCTATAAGGATAGGTTGTGATAGAGTTGTATTAGAGTAGGGTTAATTTATGGAATTTTTATATAGATATAGGATTTGTGTGAACTTTTTAGGTAACTGTTGTAAAGGTTATTAAGTTTAATTTAGTTTTCCTCTCGGTATAGGATACTGAATGGTGGCCTAATGGTTGACATATCAATAAACTAAGAATTTGAATGACCACTTTTTAACTTCAAAAATCGAGAATCTGATAGTAGGGAGCCCAATGGAACATTTATAGTGTTGGAATGAATCTTGAATTCAATATACCTATTTATTCCACTCCCTAGATATTATCATTTGACCACAATATGAATTATTAATTATATTTACTTAACCATTATTATAAACGACATGTATATTTTGTAGGTTCATAATAATGGCCCTTTGAGTGATGTGTCCTCTTAATATAGAAATAACCATGAGGTATTCCCTCTAGGCGAGCTTAGAGTTTTGATTCCAACCAATTAATTTTATAAAGATCAACATATAGTAATTATATCTAAAATTTGTTTTCATGTGGATTAAATGATATATCCTACATGACATGATGTTGATCAGTACATTCTGAGTGCATTTCAATAGTTTCAGTGGCAAAGACCACTAATTATTGATGGTGATGAAATCTCTTAGGGGGGAGAGGATTGAAAAGATTCCATAATTACTATTTTTTTAATCATTCACAATCTAACATATCATGTAGTCATTCTATAAACCATTATTCTTCATCGATCTACTTATTGATGGATGGATTTGGCCACTTAGTCCAAAGTTATAGAGACACTCTCCCTGATATTGTTTCAATGGCTACACTTCTATGAATGTTATCCATCAATATTGACATATAAAAAGATTTCAGATAATCATTATAATTTTAATAGAAATTTTATAGTCTTTTAATATTAATCGAGGTTTATTTATATCATGCACTACTCACTTGATTTGTTTACAGAAGGATAATCCTTGGTAAAAATGTTCATGTAGGTACTCTATAGGGTTTTTTTTAGCCAAGGTGGTCTCTCTTTGAGTTCACACATATTTTGTAGTAAAGTATAATTCCTTAGATATATATATATATATATATCTAGTATAGGATCTTTGGGATTTTGGAGTAGGAAATATTTATTATTAGTAATACTCATCTATAGTAGCTTGAATATAGTATTAATTAGGGTCCCAACATATAAGTCATTAATATTCATAGAAATAGACATAGGGATCTATAGTAAAATGATTTTATAAAATGATATTTATCATGGAGATATAAAATTTTATGATTATCATGGTTGGGGTCACATGGAATGTGACTACCCAACCCAACACACAATTGATGGAATCTATTTAGGGGATAGAACACTAATGGACATGATGTTTCAGGATCAGTGATCTCCTAGGGATGACCATGGAATCACCCATGGAGGTGATGGTGATAGAGGGTCTATCATATATATAGAATATGGATATTTATATAGAGTATGATTACATAAACTAGAACCACAACCACCAATAGTTTTCCCCATTAATCTCATAGATCTAAAATATAAAGGTATTGTTTTTTGTAGGATATTGAGAGGGTATGATAAGGATTCACATGAATTAATTATTATACAAGTCAATGAATTATATAAATTAACCCCAATACAGGTGGACACAACCATGAGTTATTCATTAATTTCTAAATACATCATCTCAAAACATGAGATACTAATGGAAAATTTAGCCCAAATTTTTCCACTAGATGTCTTTATGGGGATAAATTCTTTTTTTCATTACATATTCCAAATAATAAAGATAGATCTCCATAAGTATATTTAACCATGTAAAAACATGGTTTTCTTGATGAAATAATATGAAATCATTAAAAATTTCAAATAATTTTTTTCATTGTGTTCCTAGATAAATTATCACCACATGAGATATAAATTCCTATTGTATAATGAGAACATGTTTATATTCTATGGAGATAAGGACCTGTTGAATTAATGAGTGGGCCTCATGAATATGGAATATAAATTTATCTCCCAATGGTAAGATATTTTAGACATTGATTTAACATGATCTATAAATATTTGGATTATAGTGGGAGTATTGTAATTCATAGAGGCTATTTCCAAATTTGTTCTCAGAATACATCTATGGATTGAGATTTATTTTTACTTAATTTCACCATAGGATTATACCAATAGATTATAGGATATATTAGATGGCCTCTACTAAAATTTGAGAGAAAATGGTTATGCTGGAGGACATTCATTGGAATGTTTTTTAGACCCTATGTTACCCCATGAGTATCTCTCGTACTGGTCATCAAGAAGATAGATGAGATATTGAGATTATAAATTTAATGTCACCTTAGAAATCAGTTGATGACCAATAAAAATTACCCCATATTGAGGAATTATTACATCATTAACAAGATCTAATATGTGAGATTGTTATCCCCAAATAATGGTTTGAAAGGAGGAAATCATGAAAATGAATTTTAAAGCCACTACATGCACTGTGAGTTGGTGATGGATTTTCATGTTTTAATATTATGACACTATACTTTTACATAAATTATTATATGTTTTTACAAATAATATTCCATCATATTAAAACCAAGATTCGTAAAGTCTAGTGTAATTGGATGATTAATACATAAAACTGAAAATAAGAAACCATATAAAATAATCATTTATTTAATAATTATAATGATCGAATAAATTAATTTTATCCCTTAGATATATATGTTTGTTGACCTCACCTATTTTGATAATCCCAGTTATGATTTCATAAACATTAATAATCCAAAATAATGTATATCGATATATTAATTACATTAATATATGAAATTATATTTGATTATAATGTTAAAATAATATTTGAAATATGTTAATCAATGTTTATCTATGGTTATATGAATTTTGATATAATTCTAACTTAATCGGATATGTTCTTCATAAAGAAGATAAGTGTTCTGGTCACTGATATTCATATGGATACTGATAAAGATCTACCGGTACTTAGTCTACAGATAGACATAGTCACCGATAAGCAGAGGTCACTGATACGCAGAGCTACTGGTTTGTATAAGTCCACTGGTAAGCACATACCACTGATAGATCAAGTCCACTGATGCAAACAAGCTACTGATAGAAGTTGAGATACTGACATAATAAGTCTACTGATATACACTTCACAGGTACAGAACAGATCTACCGGTATGCACAAGCTATCGATACAATGCTTACCGATATAGAGTCATGAATACAAAAGAGCCACCGATACAAGCGAACTACTGATAGACCAAGGGCTACCGATAGAAGAATTCACTGGTACATAGAGCTAATAACACATGGAGTAAGAGCTACCTATACAAGGAACTACCTGTACAAGGTCAAAGAGCTATTGATAGGAGCTCACTGCTATACAAAGTCCACCGTTACACTTCTACCGACAGAAGGCTACTGATAAAATATTGTCCAGTAAAACTCAATAATCTCAATATTTTTTATTTATTAAGAAATGGTAATATTTGATTATTTTAATGAAATTAATGTTATTGAATGATAGTTGTAGGCATGACAGGGAACCATACCTCGTACATGTAAAAAGGTAAACATTTCATTGTACCGGAGCTGAAAGTTATAAAAGGAAAAAGGCCAGGCAGAAGGTATCTATGAAGGCACATGAAGTGTGTGGAAAAGAAAGTGCTGAATGCCATTGGAAATAAACGAAGCCATTCATTTCTATAGGAGAACACAAGTTGTACCTTGTTCATAGAGTTAAGAACTAAAAAAATATCTTCATGCACTCAAGCTGATCTAACTGAACATGAAAAAATGACCCTTTGTTTTTCAGACAAAAACAAGAGATATGGACTCAGAACCATTTCTGATTAATCAAGAGTCTAGATGTGCACTTCAAATCACTAGACCATTCTAAAACTCATATCTACTCTTTCAGTGAATCTTTTATTTACATTTTATACACACACTGTCTCCAGAGCTAAGCAGGAGGATTTCTAAATCCTCCCACAAACCTTCTATAACTCTCTTGTATCCCACTGTGGATAGTGGTAGAGGTCAAGTAAGACATGGACAACCTGTGTGTTGTTGGTTTGTTTTACCATGAAGAACTATGGTAGAGGTTTTAGTACCTGGATAGACATTGAACTGTTGTTTACAAAATCCAAGGTGTGGATTTAATTTATATAAATTGCTTGAGAGGACTAAGTCTAGTCTTGAGACTGAACCTCTTGGATACATCTGTTGTGCATCTTTTCTTAATTCTAAAGTATACTATATATATTATATTATGATACTAATTACATTGAAATACAATTTTCTTTATTGTTACTTTGATAGAAAAATTAGCAAGTGTTTATACTTATTGTGAACCAGTAAGTTAGTTTCAAAAGTTATGTTAATATATTTATTAAATTAACTGAGACCTAATCAATCATTGAGAAACTAATTGAACCATTAAAATCTGTATAAATTCATGACAGTTTCACTTTTTTTTTAATTTAGGGAATTTTTAGAGAAATATTTTTAACAGAAATTTTAATCAGAACTCATGTCACCCCCCTCTTGAGTATCCACGCTGACAAACATTTGGTATCAGAGGTTTTGTTTTTATTAAAGGATTTCAAAATAATCAATTTTCAACTGTGATTTTTGTTATATGTAAAAGATCTTAACTTTCTGTTTGTTCTAAATTTTATATCATTAAATATTTTGACTAAAATCTAGACTTTGATAATAGATTAGAAGTTGGTGCTGCCAACATGCCACCCTTGTTTAATGGTACAAATTATGCCTTGAGGAAACTTAAAATTAAAATTCATTTAGAGAGCATGGGATTTGATATCTGAACTGCTATAGAAACTCAATATAAGATTACAGACATTGAGAGAAACACATGGGATGAAGCAATGATGATAACCTTCAATAATAATTGCAAATATATGAATGACCTGTATTTTTCTCTATGAGATGAAGATTTTAATAGAATACGTGCTTACAGAACTGCTTATGAAATATGGGACACTTTGGCTATATACCATGAGGGAACAACCAATGTTAAAGAAATGAAATTGAACACTTATACTATTAAATATGATAATTTAAAAATGATGAATGATGATCCTATTTCGAATATATATCTCAGGTTCAATGATATTGTCAACACTATGATCTCTCTTGGAAAATATGTTCCTTCAAAAGAATAAATTATGAGAATATTAAGATGTTTACCAGAAAGATGGAGAGGCACATCTGTTTCAATTTTATAATCCTATGATATTGGTACATTTCCTATTAAGGAATTAATTGGTAAACTAATGATGTATGAGGAAGAACTGAAGTTCAGGATACTGCATGTGAAATGAGAGATTAATCATGATAATAAATGTTTAATGAGGTTTTAATCATGATAATTCAAGTATAATCATAGTTTAGTCATGGTAATCCATGTGAAATTATCCTTGGGTCATGCTAATATCATGTTGTATGTTGTTGCCACATTTCCATGTTATGAATATCATTCTATATCATACCATTATGTTCATATTTATTTTGAGATCCATTTACATTCATATTGACTAAAAATTATTTTATTCTTCTCTTTATGCCTTTTTTACGCTCTTACTGAGTTTTATAGATCTGCCTTTTCTTATGCATGTCTTCAGGTAATCCCATGTAATGCTATGTACAAAGGAATGGTGTGGTCGTGTAAAAGATGTTTTCTATTAAGATGTGTGCTTCATGTTTTAAGTTGTTATGTAATGTAATTAGGCATCAAAGACATTATAACTATTGATATTATGGGTTTTATTATGTGTGAGTTTTCTAATAAATCATGTTCAAATATGAAATAAAGTTCAGGGTTGTTATAGTTGTTCTTAGATGATTTTTTTAGTAATTTTTCGGATTAGGATTAAAAACTCTAGTGAAAGTCATTGGGATAAGAATAAGTATTAAAAAAGAGTCCCAAATTTATGTGAGTATAGAGTAAGTGTTTTATCAATAATATACCTCAATGTATGGATATGAATAAGTAGAGGTGTCTTTGTAACATATGCATCTAGGTGTTAAACATGAAAGCACCACTTTGAACTATACTTGAACAGGAACTAGTGCATGAAAATGGGCCTTATTTCTCACTTGGTTCGATATTCTAGAGGGATATGCTTTGGTAAATTCACATGATTAGTACAAACCATTTATAAGGGAACAAAAAAACCCCATAAGAATTTATGTTAGAAAGTAGAACAAGGATAAATTAGATTGAAGTGAAATAAACTCATTTGTTAAGGGAATAAATGTAATTTATATGATAACCCTTTAATGTCATTATATTCCCCTTTATGTGTTTAACTATTTAAGATATGAATCCCGGATTTTTTTTATTCTATCTAATGGATGGTAATAGGAAGAATCATTCTAATAACTGATTTGAAGATCAATGTGATGACTTCCATGATGAGATGCACAACCCGATGGGGGCAGAAATCACAATCTTTGTTATGATACTCTCTCTGTTAACTAATGTTTGGAATAAAAACATGGGTCAAGAGGAATTTCATCCCCCTTATTAATTAAAAAGTCATAATCAATAGATTTATGTTTCAAATGTATCATAATTTCAAAGTATCATATTCTCTATCAATCACAGAACAATGGATCAAATATACTGAGAAGATCTTATCCATCCTTCAATGCTATGAACAAGAGAAGTTTTGTATTGATGATTATTATATCATGGGTGAAGATGATAAATAGTGAAAATTGATTAAAAATATGAATCATGGTGAAGATATCGAAGCGATGGAATGGAACGATTTTTAGAAAATGATTTTCGAGAAATATTTTCTATGCACCCTCTAACTTATGATGGAAAAGGAAATTCCATACACTCAAGAAAAATTTTGAATAATCTATCAGAGTGTATAAGGAATTATTCAAAATTCTTTCATGGTATTCCCATGGTTTTTTCATCACCCCCGAAAGAAAAGTTGACAAATTATTTGGTGGGATGATGCCAAGTCTACAAAAATCCATGGAAATCTATGACTTTGATAGCTATGAGAAAATATTCTGCTATTCCCTCAAAGTTGAAATGTAGATTGGAGAATCTCATGGGTTTCATTGGGATAGGAAGCATAATATGGACAATAATTCTAGAAGTCTGATGGATAAATCCAATGGTGCTATGAAATTGCAGCACCACTCTAGTCAAATGTGTGGAAAGAAACACCCCGAAAATTGCCCAAGGGGATAAATGAAATGTTATAGGTATGGAAGAGGAGGGTACCTTGCTAATAATAACCAACAAGAGAAACCCATCAATGTAAAGAGGAAAGGAATTCTCTGTTCAACCCTCATCACAGTTTTCATTGTTATAATAGCAAGGAAACAAAGAACTTTGTGAACCAGTGCCCTATTCCATGGGTAATTGAAGGTAACCAACATCCTCCAAGGTAGAAATGGAGTGCTTTTTCCATCACTGCCAAAAAAGTGAATCCTGAAAATGAAGTGGTGATACTTCCTCTGGGTATGCATTCATAAATAGCGAACATACTTTTTGATTATGGTTCTAGATATTATTTTGTATCCCAAAAGTTTAGTAGAATATTAAAAACACAACCATAAATCATGGAATTAGAGACGTCGATGAAAATGAAAAATGGGGAAGATATTAAACACTATTTATAAAACTCCTCTCCTATCACAATTTCTATATTGAACATCCTGATGAACCTCATAATACTCCCTATGGGGTAATTTGATGCAATTCTTGGAAAGGATTGGCATTCCCTATATAAAACCAAAATATATTTTCATGAGTGGTAAATCACTCTTAATATGGTGAATCGACCCTTGTCTAGATACACATAAAAGGAGGAGGATGAATATTATTTATCACAATCATCTGAAGAATGGATATTACATACATATGAGTTTGAGTATTTTTCTCAAATGATAGATTATAATGAAATAACTATCACCATAGACATTCATATTGTGAGGGAATTCACTTACGTGTTTCTAGAGGAATTTTCTGGTCTTCCTCCTCAAAAAGATATTGAATTCTCAATTGATATTATACCAAGGATGTTTACAATATCCAAGACTCAATATATAACAGATATTATGGAGCTTGAAGATATAATGAAAAAACAACTGGAGAATATTGATAAATATTTTATATTCCCAATTGATTCAGTATGGGGTACACCAGTCCCCTTCATCAAGAAGATGGATGGGTCAATGCGTCATTGAATAAATTTTCAGGATATCAAGAAATTCATGATAAATAATAATTATTCATTGAAATGAATTTATTACCTATTAGATCAACTGTGTGGATAAAAATACTTCTCCATGGTGGATCTACGGTCGTGATATTACAAGTTATTGTGAAGGAGGATATCCCCAAAAATAATTTTCATACATGGTATCAGAATTATGAGTTCATAGCGATGCCATTACAACTCACTAATGATCCAATAATCCTCATGGAATTAATGAATATTGTCTTTATATATTAACTTTAAATAAATTCAGTCTCTATAGATGATATTATAATATACTCCAAAACCCAGGAAGAGCATGAAGAACATTTAAGCACTATGATAGAGGCCTTCTCAAAGAATAATATCTATGAAAAGTATAGAAACTATGAGTTTTTGTTGAAAGAAGGTAATTATTAGGGTATATCATCACATTTAATGGGAAATCTATGGATCCTTAAAAAACAAAAGTAATTGATGGATGGACAAGACTAACATATGTGACAGAGAAATGTAGCTTCTTGGGATAACTAGATATTATCACCAATTTGTGATAAATTTTCACAATTTTCATACCCTCTTACCAAGATAACAATCATGTAAGTCATGATTTCTTGGAATTATGAATGTGAAGAAATCTACATGGATTTTAAGAAGAGGATTATCACTTCCCATGTGCTTACACTACCCACAAGTGCATAGCATTCATAGCATCATCGATCCTTTGAAGAGGGGCATGGGTTGTGTTTTGTTGTGGAATGAAAAATTTATTGCCTATGCCTCACAGTTCATGAAAATTCATGATCAAAACTATCCCACTCATAATCCAGGCATGGAAGTTGTGATATTTTTTCATTCAAAACACTGAGTAATTATATCATAGAGGAGAAGTGTGAAATATATATATGTATTACAAAAGTCTTATATATATATTTATATAGAAATATCTTAATATGTTCCAACAGAAAATGTTGTATCACATCAAGGATTAATACTACTCAATCCATTACTACCCTAGTAAAGTGAACAAGGTGGTGGATGCTCTAAATATAAAGGACCCAACACTTCATTAATTTATGATAACTGAAAAAGATCAAATATACATATATTTCATAAATATGGAGATGGGAATCATAAAGAATGGAAAATCATCAATACTGTCAATATTGATTTCCCAATCAACTCTTTGTAAAGGTTAAAGGATTATCAAAAATATGATGTGGTATTTTAGAAGAAATTGGAAACTATCAAAAAAGGAAAATCATTACAGTTCAATGTTAATGAATAAGGAATTTTGAGATTTGGTTCAGGACTATATGTTCCATCAAATATAGAGTTAATGAAAGAACGTTTGGATGATTCACATAGTTTGAATTCATATATTCACCCAGGAGTCACAAAGATGTATTGAGATATCTAGGAGAACTATTGGTGGGATAACATTAAGAAACATATTTCCAAATATACATCAATGTTACAACTATTTCAGAATGTGAAGGATGAGAGGATTAAGTAAAATGGGATGATGCAACAATTATACATACCAACACGGAAATGGGAATACATCATCATAGAATTTATCACCAGACATCTAGAGACATCTCATAGAATATATGATATATTGGTTTTTGTGGATCTTCTTACAATGATTTCCCACTTCCTCAAAATTTTAGAGGATTTATAATTACATCAATTGGAATAGATATACATAAGAGATGTGGTAAGTCTTCATGGAATACCAATATCTATTGTGGTTGATTGAGATCCAAGATTCTCCTCTATGTTCTGGAATAGTCTCCAAAACACTCTGGATAGTGAGTTCAACATCAACATGGCCTATCATTGTCAAACTAATAGAGAATCTGATAAGACTATCCAAACACTTGATGAAATGTTGAGAGCATTCTCAAGGGACTTCAAAGGTGGATGGGACCAACATCTTCCTTTGTTAGAGTTATCTTACAATAATAGTTTCCACTCAAATATCCAAATAGTTCCTCATAAATACCTTTCTGGAAGGTGGTGTAGAATGATGATATGTTTGGATGATTTTGGGAAATGAAAACAGCTAGGTCTAGAAATGATCGATGAAATGGTGGACAAGATTAACACCATCCAACAACACATCAAAGCTACTCATGGTCGTCAAATGATAAATTTTAATAATCATTGATGATACCTAGAGTATGATGTTAGAGACATGTTATTTTTCTATATATCTCCATGGAAGAGAGTTATGAGATTTGGGAATAAGGGAATGCTTAGTCCATGGTACATAGGCCCTTTTGAGAACCTTGATCGCATCCGGGCAGTCTCATATTTACTAAAACTCCCACTGAACCTTTCTCAAGTACAAGATGTCATCCATGTATCCCTCTTGAGGAATTACATACATGATCCATCACATTAACATAATCTAGAGGTCTACCATTGAATAATGACCATTCTTATGAAGAGAATCTATTTAGGATCTTATATCATAGAAAAACATATATGAAATATGAAAATTCCGCACGTCAAAGGGTTGTGGAAAAACCACATGTTTTAAGAAGCGACTTTGGAACCAGAGGAAGTGATAAGGCAGATCTAACCTCATATATTTTTTTGGGGAAAGGAAGTTTTGAGGGTGAAATTTTATTAGGTGGGAAGGTTGTGAATACCCAGACATTAATGAATAAAATTCTATTTCTTTCAATGTCTTATGGATATATAAAACACATGAACTCCTTTTGTTATATCATATACAATTGGATTTAAATCATCATATTATATTATTACCATTGATAATGTAGTCATTGAATAGTGATCTCATGACTTGTATAAATATAGTTTTTATTAAAAAATTTCCATTGAAAGGGAAGTGATTTCCCCAAATAGTAGTATTTTACCCTATGAAGCCAATTTATTGGTGCTCATGAGGGAGATAGAATTTCTGGGATTTTCTTTAGACCAATCCTAAACTGAGATCCCAGAACATAAGTATGATCGAAACTTTTTATGGGATATGTTCATGCTCATCGATATCATAGCCCAAACCATGTTCACCAAATATCCCCATGAAAGCCCTCCATCAGACACCTTACTCTTAGGTCACATGATGGTGTAATAATGGTATATGTAACAAGACCATATAATTATGGATGTGTAAATTATTTTCTAATAGAATAATGAATATATTTTTCTTATTATTGTTACTTTGTAAATTCTTTTTAACATACAAATTATATTTTTGGTTAATATTTAAATTCAATTAAGAAATGTATTTGTATTGATAAATGTATTTTTTGAAAATAATAATATTTTAATAAAATATTATTATTAAATTATTTTTTAAAAAAACAAATGATCTTAAAATTTTTATGAATACAAATGTATTTTTTATTGAGGTTTGAAAACTATTTTTGTTAAAACCCATCAATTTTCAATAAATATAGGATTTTTTACAAGTAAAAACTCACATATTTATAAAATTATTTACATATAAGGAATATTATTTTTTTATTTAATACATTGAAATTATCCAAAGATGAATTTTTCACAATTTTCTGATACACTCTAATTTTTGGTTAAAAATTATTTTCTATGTGAATAAATAATGTGTTTTATGACATCATAATAACTCAATGGTGATTTAATAAAATAATATAAATGTTATATTAAGAAAAATATATGTTTTACTTTAAATTAATGTAATTTTAGATTTATTTGATTTATTCGATAATGCCTTAGTGAATCTTCTATGATATATAAAATATTTTATGATTTTAAAATCATTTCCTTGAAAGTGTCACTCACCTCCACATAAGTATGGGTAATATTTAAATATATATTTCCCTTATCCTTATTAAATAACTTATAGAACTCCCCTTTTCCAAAAACCATGGGCCAAAAACATGGAATGTTCTATGGTTTTGAATATTTTAGTGCGTAGTGTCCATAACCCAAATAATAATGAATTCACCAAACATTCCAATATAATCCTATCTATGAACTAATTTTTCTTCACTCAAGCTCATCAAATCATGATAAACATATTTCCCCTACTCCATAATGTCTTCAAAAGTAATCTAAAACTCCCATGTAGCCTCCCCCAAGCCTTTGAGATCACACATCTAATTAAGGGATTCCTCTCACCTTCTTTAAATTCAACCACCTTCTTTGAGAGTAGTTTTTTTAATTTCAAATTCACACATCGAAATTAGTTTTTAATAATTAAAATATTGTCTAATTGATCTTATATAAATATGGGATCAATTATACTCTACCAAATAGACCCTTACATAAGGCATTACTAAGATGAAATACCATAAGGTATTTATCTATTCTCATTTCCATTCACGAAATTATTTTATATTATGCAACTAAATCCCATTTCATGTGTTGGGGAATTATATTAAATAATCCCCTTACTGTCGAGTTCATGTATAAATGATTAAAGGCCACATTCTCTCTCATCAACCAATTTTAAGAACATATATTTTACATCGTTATGCTGTCAAAATTGCCCCACGATTTTCCATTCCAAAATCAACATTTAGTGAATGCAATACCCATTAATATATTAATGTTATTCAACATTATAATTGTGTAATTATTTATTGGGTACATACATGTATTTAATAAAATTACTTTATCATGTAGTAAATTATGATGTCTAATTATATAATGTTATATGATCTATGTGACACACTTATATATAAAATGAAATGTTTGTGAAGGGTGTTCCCTAATAGAGCTCTAATACATTATGTAATATTTAGTATAATGATACAGCATGTGAAATGAGGATTCACTCACTATAATTAATGTTCAATGAGTGGTTAATTATTCTATTTCCTGTGAAATCTGGGTTTAATCATTATAATTATTAAGCAATAATCCTTGGCTGGTGCTAATATCATGTTATATGTTGTCACCATATTTCCATGTTATGAATATCAGGCTATATCATGCCATTATTTTCATTTTTCTCTTTATCAACATTAATTTTCATACTTACTAACATATATTTTATTATTCTTGTTATGTATTCGTTACTCCCTTAATCAGCTTTGTAGATCACCCTTTATTTATGCATGTCCTCAGGTTATCCCATGAAATGTTACGTAAGAAGGAATATTGTGGTCACGTAAGAAGAGTTTTTAATAAATATGTTTATTTCATGTTTTAAGATCTTATTTAATGTTCTTAATCCCCGAATACACTATACCTATTGATATTCAATTTTTTATTAAGTGATATTTTAAGTAGTATATCATTTATAAATATGAAATAAAGAGGAGGGTTATTATAATTTCGTATACCTGTGTTAGTGTAGAAGGTTTGTATATGTATTTCATTTATAGTATCATTCATTATCTTTGGATTGGATGGTACACATAGTCATGACCAAATTATCAAGACTCCTTCCTCATTCATTTTGAACTATGTGGATTTACCATTTCACATGGCTTCTACCCTCTTCTAAAATTAAACATGATTTATTTGATGATACATTACTTTCTACATGAGGGATGGATTGGAACTCATTTGTGAAATGATTGACCACATTACATCCAAAATTATTTTTAGATAAATCATTTAAAAATATACTAATATAAAATAATTTTTATTTCTCATCATTAATAAGGATGTAGTATCGTTCCAACCTAGATAATTCACCTATTTATTCTATTTTCCCGGACAGTAGTGGATATAGAAATTCTAATAATTGATGAGTTCCACACATCTTTTATTATGCATATTATTATCATAATATTTTAATATATATTTTAGGATATCAAAATTAGTATATATCTCACACTTCTCCCAATGTAGATAATGCCTCCAAATATTAAACACAGTGATCACATTTACCAACTCCAAAAATGTGTGGGATAATTTTTCTCAAGAATATTCATATTCCTGGAGTCATATAATATCAGTTTTTCATTTTTCATCAGTACAAATCCTATTCCCTTCCATGATAAATCATTGTATAGCAACAAGTGTTTTCCACAGGTCGGTAGCATGTGTACGAGTGTAGTTATAAGCCTCTTATTAAACTATTTAAATAATTCTACACATTATTTGGTCTAGAAAAACATCACACCCATCATATTATTCATATTAATTCGTTTTAATAATTTTAATAATTTTTTCACAAATCCACAGTAATTCCTATCTAGACCAAGAAAACTACATATCTCCATTACAGATGTTTGGATAGCCATTATTCGAATGAATTTGTCTTTGAGGGTTCTAAATACATCCAATTTATAGTGATTAAATTTTCCTTGAATGATACATCATCCATACAGAACTCACATTTACATTACATTATATATATCCCTTTGCAAATTCTCTAGCACATTATTAAAATGATCCTAGTGTTGATCCATTCTCCTAGAGTAAATGAAAATATCATCAAAAAAACACTACCACAAATTCATTGATGTAATCACTAAATATTTTATTCATTAAATACATTAAAATTATTGGAGAATTAGTGATTATGAGTGGAATCACTATGAAATTACAGTTTTCAAACCTCATTCAAAAGGAATAATTTGAAGTATATTCCTTCATCAACTTTAATTGGTGATATCGTTACTGTTGGTACACCATAGATAAATACATGGCCCGACATAAATCATAGACATATTTATCTATTGTTTTATGGTTATAATTTTTCATTAAAATATTCTATTGATCTCATGATAATCAATATAGAAGATCACTGATCTAACCTTCTTCATGACATAGAGGAATGGCGGACCCCATAGTGAAGCACTTGGGTGTATAAAACCCTTATCCAGTTCTCCTATAACAACTTCTTTAGTTATTTCATCTCAATAGTTTCAATTATATAATGTTTCAATTATATAGGAATAGATCTATATATATGTTAAATTGGTAACACAACCTCTAAATTAGGTGGATGTCAATGAAACTCTTAGTGGAACACATCATTGTAGTCTGTCACTATGAGAATATCATTGTGTGTGATTATTTCATTTGTCTCAATTATGTGAGCGTGATGTGATTTCTAATACGGTATTAATATAAAAAATTGTGAAAATGATTCAGATGGAGATTTATAATCATCCCTATAGATTTACAGAATTGTAGGATTATTTGGGTTGTGAGTACTGATCTCCCTTTCCTGATAGTCAATGATGGGTTTGTATAATGTTACCTAATCCATGACCAATATTGCATAAAACTACACAAAAAGATGTAGGAAAATATTTTCTAGGATCCTCAGTCTATAAAAAATTACAAGGGATGCTTTATATATAGTTAATAAAATAATGGACCCATTTTCTGTTTTTATAGATTAGTAAACCTCCATATATTTAGGTTGTGTTTGCATAATCCTATTAAACATGAATTATGTGAAAAAAATCATAGAACCATATATTATAATCATACCTTTCACTAGTTTATTATGGTTCTAATCATTTACTTAATCTAGAATAGTATTTGGGATGAGAATGATTAAACTTTTAAACACAGAAATGGGAAAATGATAATATTAATTTGATAATATGTAATTGAAAATTATATCCTAATGTGTGATTCACTATGAATCGGTCTATCTTATATGTTGAGATATAATTATCCATGTGTTATGTACTAAAGTTATCTTGTCATAATCTCCAAAAATAACTAGACCATGCCTTTAATACCAACTATAACTTCCCTAGCCTTTTACAAAACGTATTATATGATTTTAACCATAACTAACCTTCAAATACAATATAAGGATCATAATTTCTAGAGTATTTAGAATATAAGTTACATAAAACTGAAAATATCAATACAAAGAATGAAACATTTATTTAATCATCACATTGATCTCTTAACTTACTTTGAATCCTTATATATGAATAAGATAACTAGGGGGATACATGAACAATGTGATGAGATAAAAATCCTAGTATGGGAATAGGAATATGAATAAATAATGGAACATGGTTTATAAGGAATTACATGATGACAAAAAAAGGCAAGTAACATAAATAAACATGTGAATGTATAACAAGGGATCATGTAATCATTGAATCAAAAAAATGTGGCAGATACATAAAACATGACATCATAATGAGTCAAGGCTTTTTACCCAAGGGGGAGCACAAGTCAAGGCTAGCCACCAAGAATGTTCAAAATGGGGCCTGAGTCAAGGCTAGAAACCTATACTGTTGCACGTGTTATATCATGAGACTAAACATTACAGAATAAATTTGAGAACTATCACGGCAATAAATTAATTTAATATTCATCAATTTGTGTTATGTGTAAAGAATAAATCATAAGGAAACAAGTATAAACCTATGGGTTGTCCATGGAAAAAATTTTGTATTATAATCAGTTTAGAAGGAATTTCTAAATGGAATATCATAGTGTTGTCTATGAAATAATGAATTTAAATAATATATTGAAATTAATTTCAGAGAAGGGAAACATATCATGATTAGTGTTGTAAATCAAAAGTTATAACAAGTAAAAATAATTCTTATGAAACATTTGAAATAAAATATTTTAGTGCGGTTAAGGGAAATTTTTTATAGATTCATTAAAATGAAAAATGTATAATTGTATATATTAAACAAAAATTAATCCTATATATTTTTTCATGTTAAATTATTTATTTTTTTGAAACAATGTTCTCTTAATAATCATAAGAACAAAATATAATAAATAATGAACACGTTTTATTAAAAAAAATATTAAATCATTATGTTAATTATTAAATATTAAATAAAATTTTGTTTTATAAAAATAAAAATACATAATTAATAATACTCAAAATATTTATTTATTAATAATTTGATATAATTATATCATATTATCCATCATAAGATAACTTATTTTATTTGTACATTCATAGATGATGTTACTATTCTATTAGAATATTTACAATTATTAATGATCACTTTACTAATCCATAAGTCATGTTATTAATCAATTGGTTTATATTCGTTAATTTTAATGAATACTTCTTATCACATTCATTATCCATTTATAAAGTTTTTATTATGTTCACTACAATATTTTATGTGATTTATACTAAATAAAATAAATATAAAATTATGAATTTTATATATAAATAATTTTGTGTCATTACAATAAATTCCATAAAAATATTCATAGAACTTATGAAGTGAATCTTTAATCAATTCTAGGATTGAATCATTGATGTATTTGTTGCTGATATACTCATTTAATATAAATATGAGTACGAGAACAAATAAAATTTCATATTATTCATATAATTACATCACGAGTGCTATTATATGATAATAACTCATAAATTAAAATCAAGATATGATAGATTCAATTTTTTGGGAATGTCATTATAGAACATGGTCTGGTTGTAGATATAGAAAATTTAGAGGTGGTTATATCATGGAATCCACCCATGAGTGTATTAGGGGTTTAGAGATTCTAAAATTAGGTAGGGTATTATAATATGTTTCTGGAAGAAATTTCTAGGGTTTTATCACTTTTTAATGCATTGAAATTAAAAGGGTAGTTGTTTTTATAGACTATGATATGTGAAAGTGCCTATGATATGTTACAATAGATAGTGGTATGTTGTCCTATAATGAGAATTTTTATGGGGTAAATTTATTAAATTGATTTAAATGATGCCTAATGTTTTGGTATCATATATATTTTGATGCATAGGTAGGTAGTGATCACCTATAATTTATGGAAGTTGACACCCAATGAGAAATACTCTCTAACCCACATGTTAAAGAATGCATAAGTCGTCATTTCCATAATTTTGTGGATGTACTATCTTACAAGCGACCACATTGTTGTCTTTAAAAACATTTGTAAAAATAGTAATATCTTTTCCAAGAGATTCCATAACTTGAGTTAAAGGAATTGGTTGGTGTTTCTTGAAAACAATACACCTATATTGTCTATGCATTGGGGAATAGATGTGTTGTGCTAGATTCCCTTAGTAGGAAATCATGTTATCACATGGTGGAGGAGAAATATGAGATGTTGGTGACATTGCATCTAAACATGGTAGAGGTTATAGGGGAAGATTATTAATATTCTGTATCAGTAAAACTACCACTTCATTAGTGTTTGAAAGAGGAATAGATGATTAATCAGTTATCCTATACCAATTGTACCCTTATCTAAGGCATTACTAAGCTGAAGTTCCATAATGTATTTCTCTATTCTTATTTCCATTCAAGAAATAATTGTAAATTATGTGTCGAAATTCCATTTCATGTGTTAGGATATTATATTACATGATCCCCTTACAATCCACTTCATGTATAAATTATTATAGGCAACATTCCCTCTCATCAATCCTTTTTAAGAACTTCAACTTGACATCATCATGTTGCCAAAACTGTACCACGATTTTCCATGCCAAAAACATCCTTTAGTGAATACCATACCCATTTATCTGTTAAGGGTATTCACCATTATAAAAATGTACTTATTGATTGGGTACTTACATTTATGTATTAAAAATTATTTTATCATGTAGTAACTAATGATTTTGAATGATTATATGTCATATAATATATGTGGCACACTTATATATAAAATGCATTGTTTTGTAAAGTGTTTTCCTAGATAGTGCTTCTGTTAATTAGGTAATGTTTAGAATCATAATACGCCATGCGAAATGAGGGTCTAATCATTGTAAATCATTTTCAATGAGGGTTTAATTATTCTATTTCACGTGCAATGAGGATTTAATCATGATAATAATTTTGCAATGATCCTTCGCTCATTCTAATATCATGTTGTATGTTATTTCCACATTTCCATGTAATGAATATCAGACAATATCATGACTTTATTTTAATGTTTATTTTCATAACCATTAATATTCCTATATAATAACATGTATTTTATTATTCATGTTAGGTATTTTTTACACCTTAAATGGGGTTTTTAGATCACTATTTTCTTTTGTATTTCCTCAGGTTATCCCATGAAATGGTATGTATGATGGAATGTTGTGGACATGTAAAATGAGTTTTTAAGAAAGATCTTTATTTCATGTTTTAAGATCATATTTAATGTTATTAATACCCAAATACAATATACCTATCGATGATCTATGTTTTATTAAGTAAGATTTTAAGTAATAAATCATTTATAAATATGAAATAAAGAGGAGGGTTATTATATTTTTTATCCCACAGTTAATATAGAAGGTTTGTATGTGTGTTTCATTCAGAGTCCATGTCTTTATCTTTGGATTGGATTATACACATAGTCATCATCCAATTCTCATGACTCCTTCCTCATTAATTTTGAACTATGTGGATTTACTATTTCACATGGCTTATACCCTCTTTTAAACATAAACTTCATTTCTTTGAGAATACATTATTTTCTACATGATGGATGGTTTATAACTCATTTGAGAAAGGGTCAATGACTTTAAATCCTAAATTATTGGTAGTTAAATCCTTATAAATAGAACAACATTCGAATGTTTTTAATTATCATCATTAATAAGGATGTAGGATCCTTCAAACCTAGAGAATTCACAAATTTATTCTCTTTTCCAAGATGGTAGTGGATAAAGAAAATTTAAAATTAATGTTTTATAACCATAATTTATTGTGCATATTATGATAATTCTATATGAATATATATTTTAGGATCTAATGATAAGTATATATCTCACACTTCTCCCCACATAGATAATGCCGCCTTATTTTCACCATAGAGATCATATTTACCAACTCCAAAAATGTGTGGGATAGTTTTTCTCGGGATTTTTTATATTACTGTAATCATATTCTATCACTTTATCAATTTTCATAAGTAAAAATCCAATTTCCTTCAATGAAGCATCATTTTATACCAAAATGTGTTTTCCACATTTCGGTAGCATGTGTACCAGTGTAGTGATAAGCCACTTATTCTACTATTTAAATATGTCTTCACATTCATTGGTGTAGAAAAACATCACACCCATATTATTATGCTTAGTAATTGGGTTAGAAAAATTTAATAATTTATTCATAAATCTTAGATAATTCCTAGCTAGACCAAGAAAACTACAAATCTCTATTACAGATGATGGGCATGCCACTCTAAGAATTTGTTTTTCTTCGAGGTTTCCAAATATATCTCATTTGTGGTTATTAAATTCCACATCAATGATACATCATCCATCTAGAACACATATTTATAGTACAATATATATATCACTTTACAATGACTTTAGCACATTATTCAAATGATCGTAGTGTTCCTCCATTATCCTTGAGTAAACGAGAATATCATCAAAAAAACACTACCACAAATTTTTTGGTGTAGTCTATAAAGATTATATTCATTAAATCCATGAAATTTTTTGAAGCATTAGTAATTATGAATAGAATCACTAAGAAAGTATACTTTCCAAACCTCATTTGAATGGATTTCATTGAAACATATTCCATCATCACCTTTAATTAGTGATATCATTACTGATGGTACACCATAGAGAAATACATATCCCCATATAAATTATACATAGATTAATCTATCTTGGTAAGGTTATAATTTTTCTTTATAATGATTTTATTGATCTTGTGATAATAAATATTGAAGATCACTTATCTGAACGTCTTCATGACATAGAGGACAGACAGACCCCCGAGTGAAGCACTTGGTTTTATAAAACCTTTATCCAGATTCTCCTATAACTACTTCATTAGTTTTTCCAGATCTACAGTCTCTATTATATAAGGATTCATTGATATAGGAATAGATATATATATATGTTAAATATGGAACTCAAACTCTTGATCAGGTTGAAGTCTATGAAACTCTTAGGGGAACACACCAATATATTCCCTCACTATGGGAATATATTATAGTGTGATTCTCTCATTTGTATCAATTATGTGATCTATATGTGATTTATAATATTGTAATAATATCAAAAATTGAGGAAATTATTCTGATATATATTTATACTCTTCCTTACAGTTTTGGAGAATTATAGTATTATTTAGGATGTGAATACTGATCTCCCTTTAATGATGGTCAATGTTGGATTTATATAAAGGTAACTAATCAATTCCCAATATTGAAAAAAACTCCACTAAAGAAACATTGAAAATATTTTCCAGGAGCCTCAGTCCAAAATAATAACCAAGGAGGGTTTATATACATTGAATACAATAATTGACCCATTTTCTATTCTCATAGATAACTCAACCTCCATATATTGAGGCAGTGTTTTCATAATCATACTAAACATGCAATATGAGAAAGAATTCATAGAACCATATATTATAATCCAACCTTTCACTATTTTACTATGGTTCTAATCATTTACTTCATCAAAAATACTCTTTGGGATGATATTTTTTAATCTTTTAAACATGGAAATTGGAAAATGATATCATTAATGTGATAATATGTAAGTTAAAAGTATATCTGAATGTTTGATTCTCTAAGAATTGTTCTCATTTATCAGATTAGATATAATTATCCCTAGGGTATGTACTAAAGTTATCTAGTCCTAATATCTAAAAATAAATAGACCATTCCATTAATAACAACTATAACTTCTCTCACCCTTTATAAAACATATTGCATGATTTTAACCATAACTAACCTTCAAATACAATATGAAGATAATAATTTCTACAGTATTTGGAAGATTAGGTACCTAAAACTAAAAATAAAAAAAGAAATAAAAAAACATTTATTTAATCTTAATAATGATCTCCCAACTTACTTTGTACCCTTAAATATGCATAGGATAACCAGGTTAGTACAAGAACAAAGTGATGTGCTAAAAACCTTGTATGAGAATAAGAATATGAATAAATAAAGGAACATGGGTTAGAAAGAATTACATGATGACATGAAAAGGCATGGAACATAAAGAAACATGGGAAAGTATAAAATGTGATCATTTAATAATGCAATTATGAAAAATGTGGAAGAAACCTAAAACATGAAATGGTCATGAGTCAAGGCCCATTGCCCAAGGGTGATCACATGTCAATGTTATCATCCAAGAATGTTGCACAGGGGGCATGAGTCAAGGATAACCACCATGTTCGTTTCACATGAAATATCATGAGACTAAACATTACATAATTAATTATATAACTATCAAGGCACTAAAATTATTATATTTTCATGAATTTGTGTTCAGCGTAAAGAATCATTCATAAGGAATCAAACATAAATTTATAGGTTACCGATGGAAAAAAATGGGTATTATAATCATGTTAGAAGGAATGTCAAAACAGAATATCATAATGGTGTCAATGAAAGAATTAGTTTTAATAATATATGGGCGTTAATTTCAAAAAATGGTAATATATCATGATTAGTTATGTAAATTGATATTTATAACAAGTAAAAATATTTTTTATGAGACATTCGAAATAAAATATTTTAGAGTGGTTAAGGGAAATTTTTTATAGATTCATTAAAATGACTGATGAATAATTGTAAGTATAAAACCAATAATTGAACCTATATATTTTTCCATGATAAATTATTTATTTTTGAAAAATAATGTTCTCTTAAAATATATTTTTTAGTACACATGCATATGGGTAGGAAAGCATGATGTTCCCTTTAATCAGGCATGCTAATCCAGAAGAATTTTGAAGGGAACCATATTAAATCATATTTCCCAATAATATATGATTTGATGTATATGTAAAACTGACATTGGAACATATAAAAAAATTTAATATTTATCCAAAAATAAAGAAGATTTAAATTCGGGTAATGAGAGAGGAAGCATAATCTGAATGAAAAACAATGGTTCTGAAAGAATCCATTACCTTATGTTTGAAATAGTTCTGAAATAGTACATAATTTCATGTATAATAAAGTTATGTCAATTAATTAATAAATTTAGAAACCTTTAAACATGTTTTGGATTTAGAAAAATTTTACTATGTTAATTTATGGCCTTTTTGATGAGTTATAAAACCAAATTTCATCATTCAATAGTGTGCATTTCCTTGGTTTCCATGACTGGTTTTCTTGTATAAATGTATAAAAGTTCATGTAAAATGGTAGTATATATCATCAATTTAAATTAAATTTTATTAAACAAATTATATAATATAAATGTTTATATATTTCATTCTTTTATTTGGGGTCATTATTAATCATTAGATAAAACATTAGTGATAACTACATAGATTATTTGGTTATTTTTTTATCATCATGAATTAGATTTCATTAATTAATTAATGTAATTTATATAAATAAATAGTCCAAAATGATATGTAAGATTTATATTATAAGTTTTTTATCAAATAAATTGTTTTATGATAATCCTTGAAGGTGTAATTGAAAAATTAAAACATTTCATCCATGATGGATGTAAATCGATACCTCATGAATGATGTTTTCATTTTTAAGATAAAAGTAATAAGAGAGGATAGATGAGGTTTGGTTTACCAATTACTTAATAAAATTACATTGTATATATGATATTGATGTTAAAATTCATATTTGGACATATTATCTAAGTAGAGTGTGAGAAAAAAAAGGAAAGTGAATAGAAAATGAAAAAAAGAATGAGGATTTTTTCTCTTGAATCTTTCTCTATGAGAAACACCTTATGGAAAGTCACTTTGGTATTTTGGAGAGACGAATGGATAAAGGACATGAGAAAGATGATTATGAGGTAGAATTTTTTAAATTTGGAAATGAATAAAATATTTTTTGTAATGAGTAGAAGAGGCGGTGACGGTGAAATTTATATTGGAGAAGAGGGGTGTTTTCTCATTATTTTATTCATTAGTTTATTATTTTAGCTCAATAATATGAATAGGTATATAATTATTAATAAATATATTAAAATAGTGAAGGATAGTTTAAAATTATTTTTATTAAATCATTTATTACTCATGGAATAGTTCATTTAATTTCTAATGTATATATATCTAAATTTATCATACTTTACTATTCACTAAAAAATTAACAATTTTAGAAAAAATCATTAAAATACACCATAACCACATTTATATGTGATTAATTAAAAATTGAACTTTATATTATGATAAATATTTTCTAAATATGATAAATTTAATATTTAAATAAAATTATTATTTACTCAAAATATACTGATCCTAAACTAATACCAAATTATAGAACACTTTGAAAAAATTTGTGGTCAAATAAAATTTTCTTATAATCATAAGAAAAAAAATATAATAATTAATGAATACATTTTATGGAAATAAATTTTATTTTAAATTATTTTATTAATAATGAAATTTCAAATAATCATTTTTGTTTTATGAAAACACCAATACTTAATTAATAATTCATAAAATATTTATTTATTTATATTATGATATAATTATATCACATTATACATCATAAGAGGCCTTATTTTATTTATACATTCATAGATGAGGATAATATTCTATTGGAATAATTGATGTCCATACGATCACTTTATTAATCAATAGGACATGTTATTATTCCATTGGTAAAGATTCATTAATTTAGATAAATAATTCTTATTTCATTCATTCTCCATTTATAAATATTTTATTTTGTTTTCTAAATTATTATATGTGATTTATAATAAATAAATTAAATATAAAATTATGTATTTGATATAAAAATAATTATGGGTCTTTATAATTAATTCTAGAACAATATTCACAGAACTTCTGAAGTGAATCATTCAGCCATTCTTGATTTGAGACATTGATTTATTTGTTGTTAATATAGTCATTTAATATAAATATGAGGATTAGAACAAATAAAATATCATAGTATTCCTATAATTACATTGGGTGTTCCTATGATATGATAATAACTCGTAAATTAAAATCAATATATGATAGATTCCTTTTTTAGGGAATGTAATTTTAGAAAATGGTCCGGTTGTATATTCAGAAAAGTTAGAGGTGGTGCTATCTATAATGACACCCATGAGTGTATTATGGGTTTAGGGATTCATAAATCTAGTATGGTAATATAATATATTTCTAGAAGACTTTTCTTGGGTATTATAACCTTTTAATGATTTTAAATTAAAAGTGTAGTTGTTTTCATAGACTTTGATATGTGAGAGATCCTGATATGTTATAGTAGATAGTGGTATGTGGTTCTATACTGAGACTAAATTTGGGGAAAATTGATTAAATTGTTTCATATGATGCTGAAAGTGTTGAGATCATAAATATTTTGATGCGGAAGTAGGTAGTGATGAATTATAAGTTTAGTTAGTTGACACCAGATGAGAAATGTTGTGTAGCCCACAAGTTAAAGAATTCATAAACAGTCCTTTACTCCATGATATTGATGTATTATCTTAAAATGGACAACGTTGTTTCCTTTTAAAACATCTATAGACATAGTAATATCTTTTCTAAGAGATATCATAACCAGAGATAAAGGCATTAGTTTGAGTTTCTAGAAAACTTATACTCTTATACAGTCTATGCATCATGGACTAGAAATGTTGTGCTAGATTCCCATAGTAAGAAATCATGTTCTCACTTGGTTGGGGAGGAATATGAGAAGTTGGTCACTTTTCATCAAAACATGGTGGAGGTGATTGTGGATGTTTATTACCAGTCTATAGTGGTTAAAAAACCACTTCATCAGTATTTGAAAGAGGCATAGATGAGGGATATCAAATGAGATATTCTATACAACCATATATCCTCAAGAGATATAGAAGATGGATTTTTTGAAAGTGGTGAGAAAATCATGCTTTTTGAATGACTGGTGATTTTTTTAGTCATGTTGTATGCAGAAATGCAATAGAGTTACTCACCTCCCTATTGAAATTATATATTTGAGTATAAATGATGCATCGTGGCCTTTAATAAAAATATTTGTTTCCTAACAAGGGGTAGTGTGTTACCTAGTTTGATTCTTAAGGCTTCACATGACATCAGGTGAAGCTATAACATCATATTAGATCATGGCCGAATCAAGATATTGAGATCTCAATGTGGATATATTATGGAATATCAATGGATTTTTGGATATGTATTATAAGAATAGAAGAATACTGGGAAATAATTTATGTGATTTGCAATCATCTTACCTAGTCGGATCATGTTCTTACCTTTATAGAGAAAATTTTATTTGAGTGTTTTGAGAACATGTATGTGTAATATAAAACATGGTTTTATGGGGAATGCTAAATGATTATCTCTAATTGTGATGATTGATTAATTTTCCTAATGTCGATAGGTTTTTAGGTGTCTTTCACTTTTGAGTTCTGTATTAGAATTAAATTTTACCCGCAAAAAGATAGCTAGACTGAGTAATCCTTTCAGGCCCTACAGGATATAATAAGAGTAGGCATGTAAGACTTTGGTTAGAGCCTAGAGGATAACATACCAGTAAAATAGTTCACAAATAAAAATAGATAAAACTAAATTATTTTAATGGAATAATTTAAGTCCTGGTACATGGGACCGTTTATGTAACGCCGTGATATTTTAAAAAATGAATAACACGTTCAACAACATATATAATATGAAAAATGGATACTAATGTCATTATAAAACATTATTATTTAAAAAATAATATTTAACTTAGTCTTTATATTTTTTTGTATGAATAGGATAAAATATTTCTAGAAATAAATATTAATTTCATACTCAATATATAATTTATTTTTAAATTCGTATTCACATATAAATAATTTTTAATAAAATACAATTTAATTTTTAAAAATATGTTTTCCACAAAAATTATATTTAATAAATATAGCGCGACAATAATATAATAATTTTTTCCAAATTTTAAAAAAATTATTAGATAAAATAGATTTCATTTTTTATAAAATCATATCAATATTAACCTAATGTCAAATATTTCGTTTTTTCAAAAAAATATTATTTTTTCAGTGATCACTAGAAAATATAGATATATATAAATATTTCATATATTTTTTATAATTAAAGTTTCACTATCCTCAAAATTTCATTTAAAATTAATATTATTATTATTTAGTTATAATAAATCCAACTACTTACATTTAAATCAGCTTTATACTATATTTTAGTGTATTTCATTATAAGAATAAAAAAAAATTTCTAAAAACTATTTTATATATAATAACATTATTTCATTTTAATCAATTAAAATTACCAATATTGATGAATAATTAAAATGAAATGTATCTATAATTTATATATACATATTAAATTAATTACATGTAATTATTAATACATTTCATATAGTTATTATAATATATTCTTATGCTTGACAAATGCAAATATTAAAATATAGTTTTTTTTAAAAACTGTCAGTTTGATTTTAAATTGAATTATTCCAGTAATGAGAGTAGAACATTAAAAAATGGATTCTATATTTAGAATTAATAAAATTATTATCTAATATTGTAAAACTAATATTTTAATATAATGGAATGTGGAAATAGTAAAATTTAATTACCATGGTTAATGAAAAAATTGGTTTTCTATGGGGCTAAGCTAAAAAGATAAGGTTTTGAATTGACCAAAAAAATTTATAATTACAATTTTATGGTGATATTTTTAAATTTTATCTTCTAACGTTCTAAAATTAGCCATTTTGGAGTCTTTTAGTGTGGTAAAAACTAGGGAATAATTAATTCTTTTCAAAACATCCAAATTATGTCCTCTCCCCTGCATATAAAAGGCTTCCCACTCTCCTATCCAATAAACACTTCAATAAAAAATTGTTTTGTAAAATAAACCCCAATATAAATGCTTTAATTTTCAATCATAATAATAAAAATTGTTTTTATCATAAATCTAGTCTAGGAAGGCTTTAGTTATAATCCTCAATTGGTGGTTTAAAGAAGAGGTAACATTCTTTACAATGAATTTAATTTTATTTAATCTTATACCTCCTTAAAATATTATTATGATATACTGGTATAAAAATATTATTATTATACATATAAAAATATGGTAATATGGTTTGTTCATGACCTAAAACTATTTCCTTCTCCCTCAAAAAATTATACGAAACTGTTGATCATGCCTATAACAGACTATAGCCTCAAGAACCGTAGTATTTGTTTACCATCACCACTTATCACAACATAATAAAATGATGTATTTAATTTTTATAAATTATATTTATGATATAATTATTATTATATAATAATTATTTCACATACACCTTCTTACTTTCCATTATGTAGGGAATATGATTATGTCACTCGTGTGCATAGTATACTACAACTACACGAAGTGATGAAATTAATTTATTGCATTCTACTTACATTTATATTAATAAGGAATAATTTTATTTTAATTTATGATATAATTAATATATTAATATTTATTTTATATAATTCTATCATATAATTCCTTAAGTAATCTTCTGTTGAATAAATGATAACTTCATTCATGTGTTTGGAAGAAAACATCCTCATGAATAAATGTGATTTGTTTTTATTACTTAATCACATGGATTGTATATGTTAGTGTATTTAAAAAAATAATATAATATTTACATTATATTTATAATTCCTGACTGAAAAAATAATACATAACTTCCTTTCATCATTATCATTGAAAATTGAAACAATACTTGTATGTATATAAGACATAATGTATCCATGATTGTAATAAAATTATCTTTTTATAACCACTCTTTATTTTTAGTTTTAAAATTATAATTTATATATAATAGTGATAATAATTTCAATATTATTATTCTCAAATTTATTATTTTCTAATCTCATTGAATATAGTTAACTAACCAAAGTGATTTTTGACATGTGAGATGGACATTATCAAAACATATAACTTTATCATGTATGATTAAGTAATAGAACATAACATGAATACTAATAAAATAAAAATAATTATATAAATGAAATTTTTTCTTAATAATCTTAATAATTAACAGAAGTTTCTTATTTTATAAAAAATTTAATTCATGTGATGATTCAGACTAAATGTAAGAGTTCTATCTCAAACTTCTTTATTTGAGACACATGTTCTTTTATGAAACTGATTTATTTCAAATTAAATATGTATTTCCCCTTTATATAGTATATTGAAGTGCACTATGTTGCATTTGTTGTCAATGAGACATGTTGTTGTCTTAGAATGAATGGATGTCAAGAATTGTCAAGATGTGAATGCCAAAGGTTGTGATGGTGTTGGTGATGAAGGAGAATGGCCATGGTACTTAGAGACATGTCACTTAGGAGATTCACTAAGTGGCATAGAAGATGTGGTTGAAACATTCTCTAGCAATATCTGACGATTGTTGAGCTGCTCTTTAAGTTCAAAGAACTTGTATCCTGATGATACAATGTCACAACAATGTTTGAAGACCATGCATTGTCTTCACAATGCATGAGGAGTTGAAAGGGGTTCCATCCACAACTCCTAAGTGGATGATGTGAATTAATGAAGTCCATGCACTATCACTTAGTTCATGTGAACATGAAGATGATCCGATTGATCTCTGATTAGATCAATGAAGCACATTGAAGAATTTAAGTGATTCAGGAGTTCGGTTGAAGAAGAAGAACCTTTTGAATTCCATATCTTAAGTGAAGATCATATGAGGAGAAGTAATGTAATTCCTAATAAGAAGAAGAAAAATGTAGAAGAAGAATGGCTTAGAGGAAGATGGCTTGGCATTTTGAATTGGCATTTTTCATGGAGGACTTTGTTTTTGACAAAGTCTTATTCGTTACTTAGCCAAAAAATTGGCCAGCCCGTGGACACCTTGAGGGTTCAACCCCAAGGCACATGTGGGCCTAAGGCTCCACACCCAAGGGGGAACCCGTGGGGTGAGTCCAGGGCGGCAGGACGCACCCAAGACACCGCAGAGGTGCTGGGGCACGCCCGGAGGAGCGCATGGTGGGCACATAGCGTGCCTGTGTGTGCATAGTGGGCGCTAGGAGCGCGCCCGCAGGGAGCAGAGTGGGCGCAGAGCGCGCCCGCAGGGAGAACACGGTGCGGGGCGGCACCGTGGAGGGAGAAGATTCAATTGAGGGGGCTGGGGGAGTGGCATATTGATAAACCGCGACAAAACCGCGAGCCGATTCGATGTGGGACGCGGAAATTTCACCCGGGACAGATCTGAGCCGTCCGTCTCATCGCGCGCTTGATCTGCGCCGCACGATTCATCTGCCGCGCACCGCGATCTGATCCAGCCGTCCGATGTCTTTCGATTACCTGATCCGACGGCTGCCGCACCATCCTCTACCTCGAGCTCGGCCGAGGCATCTCCCGCGACGCCGCTGAACCAGAGGCCTCCCGAAGATGGATTTTGAGTATCCGGCCACCTCTGACGAAGCCGAAGTGTCCTTGAGGTTCGTCTGGCCACACTGAACACGATCATGCCTAAAAATGACCATGCATGCAATGTTTGGAGAAGTTTTGGTATCCGGCCGAGGCAAGACGAAGTTGCCGAGGTTTGGGTGTTTATGCTTGCATGTTTTGGATCGAAGGAAGGCCGTGCATGCGTTCTATGTCGCATGCACGTGGAGGAAAAATAAATAATGAAGGAATGGAACCCGCGTGAACAGAGAGAAGAAAACAAGATTTAAGGAAATCTTGAAATCCCGAAATCTTTGGGAGATTAAAAGATATCCCACGCGGATGTCTTGAGGATTCTCTGCCTATAAAAGGAGAGGCCGAGACCTCATTGTTGCTGGCTGAAACATTGAGGAGTCCCGTGAGTGCTCTCTGCCTCGCGAAGAATTTGTGAAGCCCGGAGCCACCCCTTGGCTCCGTGAGGTTCCTTTCGCGCACCCCTTGCGTGAAAGACGTGAAGGGAAAAGTCCCCTGCGCGCCTATTCTTTGCGCGACAGGAAGGAGGATTGGGCTGCACGGTAGGAGCTTGCGCGCCCCCTCTGTGCACCGCGGCCCCCTGTGCAGTAGCACTTGCGCACCCGGAGGCTTGCACGACTGAGGCAGCCCGCGGTGTTGTTCTTTACACCCGTGGCTTGCGCGTCCGTGGTTTCCATACCCTGCGCGACTGAAGCCTTCGTGGCATCTGCACCTTGCACCCGAGGAGATCACACCTTGCGCGCTCTGTTTGAGGCAGAAGGTGTTGTGTGTTCAAAGGAGAAGGCCGAGTATTTTGTGTGCAAGAATAAAGAAAGGGCCGTGACAGTGTGTGTGCATAAGTGGAGAAGGACACATTCGGGTGTGTGTGCAAGAAGGGAAGGAAAGGCCGTAGCCTTGTGCAGCCAAAGAAGACCCGAGGCCTTAGTGAATTTTTGTGTGCAAAGAAGAATAAAATAACAAGCCTTGTGTGAAGTGAAAGAACACACTCTTTGGGTGTATGTGAAAACAAGAACAATGAAGGCCGAGAGTTTTGGGTGTGTGCAAGAAGAAGTAAAGGGCAAAGCCTTATGTGCAAAGAAGACTAAAAGAATAAATTGTGTGTGCTAAACAAGAACAAGGCCGAACCTAAGTGTGCACTAAAAGTGAACACACTTAGAAGAAGAAAGAAGTGGGAGACTCACACTAATGTATAACACACTTTTATGTGTGTAAACAAATTGGATAAAGTGTGTGAATTTTGAGAAGCTGGTGTGTGCTTAAAGTGTTACACTCTTTGTGGGTCTACTGCACCAAGAAGAGGAAAGAGAAAGTGCATGCATGCATGCATGCACGCGCACACTGAACAAGCTTAAATCAGTTGTGTGCATCTGAGTTGTCCAAGACCAAGAGTTCTTGACGATTTGAGAAGGCCATGCAGTCAGTGCATGAGGATTCAGAGTTGCCATGCATTCAGTGCATGAAGTTTTTTTGAGTTGAGACTGGACCAGACTAAAGTTAAAGATATCAGTTGTCTGAGTATTCAGTAGTTGGAGAGAGAAGCCAGGTCATCCTGAAGAAGGTGATAAAGCCTGAGCTAGACGAGAAGCCCTGATCAACCACAAGTGATCAGAAGAGAAGAGCAAGGCCAGCAGCCTTTATCCCAGGCTGCTGAAGTTACTTGAAGAAGCTTAAAGTGAAGAAGAGCTACTCGTGTGACTCGAGGAGCCAGGAGAAGACCCTGTGGGACTCAGGGAGAAGAAGTCTTCAGTGGGATTCTAGAGCAGGCCAGTGGGACTCTGGTAACACTGTGGGACGCAGTATAAAGACCCTCCTGTGGGACTCAGGAGAGATACAGTGGGACTCTGTATCGACCATTGTAATACTAACAGATTATAATGGGAGAATCCATGCTGGGAGAGCATGGAAAGGATGTAGGCCTTTGGTGCCGAACCTTGTAAATCCTTGTGTCCTGTGCCTTTTCATTACTGCATCATTCGGGAAAGGTTGAGAGATACAAGAAGAGTGGATCGAGGCTTTAACCAGCCATAGAGGTTTAATTGATTAAGAATCAATTAGTAAAATGTTTTAAGGGATCACTGATTCACCCCCTCCCCCTCTCAGTGATTCACACTGATCTGGGCACTTCAATTGGTATCAGAGGAAGGTTACCTCTAAAAGATCCAAGAGAGTCTATATGGAGTGCAGATTTGAGGAAATGAAAGAACAGCCTCAAATGGAGATATCTGCCAAGACTCTGAAAAACAGAATGAAGAAACAGGCAAAGAAGATGAGGAAGAAGGTTCTTGCAATCAGAGAAACTCCTTTTATGGAAAGAAATGTGAAAGTCACATCAGATGACAATTCCTTTTATCATTCTTCTGATGAATCCTGCTCTAGCTGTGATGATGATGGAAGAAACAATGATCTTCTAAATGCAATCAAATATCTTCAGAAGACAGTCCCCAAGAAAGTGGCAATGTGTATAGCTACAGGCCTCCTTGATCTTCAAGAAGAAAAATTACAGCTAGAAGATGAAGCCAATTCTCTGGAAGTCCAATTGGCTAAAAGGGTTGGAATAACCAACACTCTCAGAAAGCTGGTGAAGGCTAAAGATGAAACTGTTTCTCTTTGCAATGAAAGATATGAAGACACTACTGAAGAATTGCAAAGAAGTCTTTCTGAGAAAGAATTCTTTAAAGTAATAATCAAAGATGTTTACCATGCACTGGAAAAGAGGCACAAAGCTTCAATGAATGTCAGAGATGCTCAACTTGAAGAAAAAGTCAAAAGGGTGAAGGAGCTTGAAAACACATTGCATGAAATAAAGAAGGTGCATGATGACCATATGGAACAGCTGAAACAGAATTGGGAAGCTAGGCTAAGATTCGTTGAGGATGAGAAGAACTCCCTCAACATGAAGTACTTAGAACTGGAGGTGATATTGAAAAATCAGCAATCACCCAAAGCCAAAACCTCCCAGTCTGCTGGTAGAAGAGATGTTTCTACTCAAGTGAGCTTTGAGAAGGATGATTCTAAAAGAAAGACATCCTCTAATAAAAATGCAACATCTTCTAGAAAGAAGGTACCATCCATACCATCTTGTACTGATGCTTCTAATTGTGTTTCCACAAAAAGTGCAGGATGGAAGAATAATTCCAAACAAGTATGGATGAAGACAATGAAGAAAGAATGCTCTCCTGAAGCAGCACAACAATTCAAGACAAGTACCCTACAATCAGAAGGAATCAAAAGGTCAAGATTTGTGGGTCAATGTTGGTGTTGAATAAGTATGGGCACTGTGCAAAGGATTGTTGGTACAATCCACTGAATGCCAAAGCACAGAGGAAGCCCATGCCTAGGGGGAGCAAGCCAGAAGAAAGGAAGTAGCATCCACAGGTCCAGAGACATCTGTTTACTGCAAATAGATTTGGATTACTTGACAACATCTGGGTTGATTGCAAAAGTGGTCAAAAAGATACATGTCAGTCTCCAACTGTATCCAGAGCTCAAAAGAAGAAAAGATCACAGAACCTGGCTCAAAAAGATTCCTTGGGAAGCAAGAAGAAAGTAGAAAATGCTCCCAAGAAGTGTTTGAGAAATGAAGAGAAGTCCTTAGAGTCTGAGTCCAAGAAGGGTGATGCATCGAGAAGGACCACCAAGAAATGCTTCTATTGTGGAAAGAAAGGACACATCATGGACCTTTGTAAAGAATCCATGAAACTAAATAGAAGCAGACTGAAATCCAAAAGACAATCAATCCAGAAGAAGAAGGGATTTATTGAAAATAAGTTGCCTAAGAGAGGTAGCTTAGCAGCATCCAAAGAACCATGTGGAACTTCCAAAACTGAGGCCACTCTTCCAAATGATTTACTTGTCATATGGCCACATCAGTTGCAACTTGCCAGAGAACTACAAAGAGTTGAAGATGAAGCTCTGGCAATTGCTAAAGCAAAAGGGAAGAAGAAGATTTCACATGAAGATGTTTTGAGAACCACACCAGCACAATCATCAATGAAGATCAAATGTGCAAGTGTGAAGACTGGTGAAAATGGGACATCTCGGTTGAGAGAATCTTCTCAACCTTGTTGTTCACACTGATGAACCAAGGAGGTTCCATCTTATTCCCTTATACTATTGGTATTTACATGTGCTGACATTGCAGGGAATTGAAGATGATGATCATTCTCAACTGGAGGATGGTTTGGACAGAATGGAGTGCACCCCTTGAGGGGGAGCCTATCTGAAGAAGATGATGTTCTGAGATTAATATCATCTTAAGAAAATGGATGAATGGGGGAGCTTTATCTTTGCACTGAACTTTCTAATGAGTTTTGTGAAGTATGTGCAGGATTTAGAAATTCATTGTTATATCTGAAAAATTTCAAACCCCCAAGCATGATCTCACATGTGTAGAGAATTATGGACAGCTTTGAATTCCTTGGTTACATCACTCTTGTTTTCTACACCGGGTTAGCCCAAGTAGACTTAGAGTTGATTTACTAAAGGTTCTTTGCTAAAGAAGAACATGTGGCATCATCCCTCTCTTAGTGATTTTCAAGAAGATACTATTCAAAGGGAGGAAGATATTTTTGAAAGTGAACCACACCACACCTTTGCATTTGATTGCCAATAAGGGGGAGAAAATATTGGCACACATATTGACCCATTCATATGTGCTGAAGTGGTGTATTGACAACAAATACAAAGGGGGAGATTGAAGTGCACTGTGTTGCATTTGTTGTCAATGAGACATGTTGTTGTCTTAGAATGAATGGATTTCAAGAATTGTCAAGATGTGAATGCCAAAGGTTGTGATAGTGTTGGTGATGAAGGATAATGGCCATGGTACTTAGAGACATGTCACTTCGGAGATTCACTAAGTGGCATAGAAGATGTGGTTGAAACATTCTCTAGCAATATCTGACGATTGTTGAGCTGCTCTTTAAGTTCTAAGAACTTGTATCCTGGTGATACAATGTCACAACAATGTTTGAAGACCATGCATTGTCTTCACAATGCATGAGGAGTTGAAAGGAGTTCCATCCACAACTCCTAAGTGGATGATGTGCATTAATGAAGTCCATGCACTATCACTTAGTGCATGTGAACATGAAGATGATTCGATTGATCTCTGATTAGATCAATGAAGCACATTGAAGAATTTAAGTGATTCAGGAGTTCGGTTGAAGAAGAAGAACCTTTTGAATTCCATATCTTAAGTGAAGATCATATGAGGAGAAGTAATGGAATTCCTAAGAAGAAGAAGAAAAATGTAGAAGAAGAATGGCTTAGAGGAAGATGGCTTGGCATTTAGAATTGGCATTTTTCATGGAGGACTTTGTTTTTGACAAAGTCTTATTCGTTACTTAGCCAAAAAATTGGCCAGCCCGTGGACACCTTGAGGGTTCAACCCCAAGGCACATGTGGGCCTAAGGCGCCACGCCCATGGGGGAACCCGTGGGGCGAGTCCAGGGCGACAGGACGCACCCAAGACACCACAGAGGTGCTGGGGCACGCCCGGAGGAGCGCATGGTGGGCGCATAGCGCGCCCGTGTGTGCATAGTGGGCGCTAGGAGCGCGCCCGCAGGGAGCAGAGTGGGCGCAGAGCACGCCCGCAGGGAGAACACGGTGCGGGGCGGCACCGTAGAGGGAGAAGATTCAATTGAGGGGGCTGGGGGAGCGGCATATTGATAAACCGCGGCAAAACCGCGAGCCGATTCGATGTGGGACGCGGAAATTTCACCCGGGGCAGATCTGAGCCGTCCGTCTCATCGCGCGCTTGATCTGCGCCGCACGATTCATCTGCCGCGCGCCGCGATCTGATCCAGCTGTCTGATGTCTTTCGATCACCTGATCTGACGGCTGCCGCACCATCCTCTACCTCGAGCTTGGCCGAGGCATCTCCCGCGACGCCGCTGAACCAGAGGCCTCCCGAAGATGGATTTTGAGTATCCGGCCACCTCTGATGAAGCCGAAGTGTCCTTGAGGTTCGTCTGGCCACACTGAACACGATCATGCCTAAAAATGACCATGCATGCAATGTTTGGAGAAGTTTTGGTATCCGGCCGAGGCAAGACGAAGTTGCCGAGGTTTGGGTGTTTATGCTTGCATGTTTTGGATCGAAGGAAGGTCGTGCATGTGTTCTATGTCGCATGCACGTGGAGGAAAAATAAATAATGAAGGAATGGAACCCGCGTGAACAGAGAGAAGAAAACAAGATTTAAGGAAATCTTGAAATCCCGAAATCTTCGAGAGATTAAAAGATACCCACGTGGAAGTCTTGAGGATTCTCTGCCTATAAAAGGAGAGGCCGAGACCACATTGTTGCTGGCTGAAACTTTGAGGAGTCCCGTGAGTGCTCTCTGCCTCGCGAAGAATTTGAGAAGCCCGGAGCCACCCCTTGGCTCCGTGAGGTTCCTTTCGCGCACCCCTTGCGCGAAAGACGTGAAGGGAAAAGTCCCCTGCGCGCCTATTCTTTGCGCGACAGGAAGGAGGATTAGGCTGCGCGGTAGGACCTTGCGCGCCCCCTCTGTGCACCGCGGCCCCCTGTGCAGTAGCACTTGCGCACCGGGAGGCTTGCACGACTAAGGCAGCCCGCGGTGTTGTGCTTTACACCCGTGGCTTGCGCGTTCGTGGTTTCCATACCCTGCACGACTGAAGCCTCTGCGGCATCTGCACCTTGCACCCGAGGAGATCACACCTTGCGCGCTCTGTTTGAGGCAGAAGGTGTTGTGTGTTCAAAGGAGAAGGCTGAGTATTTTGTGTGCAAGAATAAAGAAAGGGTCATGACAGTTTGTGTGCATAAGTAGAGAATGACACATTCGGGTGTGTGTGCAAGAAGGGAAGGAAAGGCCGTAGCCTTGTGCAGCCAAAGAAGACCCGAGGCCTTAGTGCATTTGTGTGTGCAAAGAAGAATAAAAGAACAAGCCTTGTGTGAAGTGAAAGAACACACTCTTTGGGTGTATGTGCAAACAAGAACAATGAAGGCCGAGAGTTTTGGGTGTGTGCAAGAAGAAGTAAAGGGCAAAGACTTATTTGCAAAGAAGACTAAAAGAATTATTTTTTGGCTTATATAGAACATAAAAAATTACCTATAATCAAGACGATTTTTTGATTTTAAGAGTAATTTATATTTTAAAAATTTTATATTAAAAAAAATTATTTTTATTGATGTATAAATGTTTAGTTTTCAAAATTATTTTCTAATTTTGAAGGTTTATATTTCTCAAGAATGTATTTATCCTTTTAAAATAATTTTCATTGATGAAAATAACCATCTATGTTGTGGATTTTATCTTAAAGATGAATATATTTGTCTCACATATATACCTATCTTATCCTCTTATACATTAATCGAGTAATACATCCCTTCTGTTCATCTCTCAAATTCCTTCATTATGATATTTACTTTGATTATCATATGAGACAAGATTATGAAACCCATTTTCATTCCATTTTTTATTCATATTTTTTAAATTATTATTGAATTCTGTTATGTGGAAAACATAGATCATGGAAATGTTAAGATGGGTGTGCCCAAATATCTTTATAATTCATTTAGTAATGTTTTTAGTCTCATGATGAGTTATTTAATAGATTAGTGAGTAGGACTAGAAGGATATTTGATATTGTCTACCATGACATTTATTAAAGTTAGTTATCCTTGACTAATTTTTAAGTTAGTTTTTGTGTTTATTCTACAATTATTATGTTTTTGTGATCATATTATACTATTTTAATTATGTTATAATCCCACATGATTACTCATTTGCCTCTTATTTTATGATATTATGTGATACCTTGGTCTCACATGTTATGTTTACTTATCATGTTTCTTTTCTTACTGGGATTTTTAGATCAACACTATTTTTTATTTATTCCCCAAGATATCTCATTTAGTTTATGATCTCTATATATTTATGATATCATTATGGAAAATATAATAAAAAGTGTTATTATTAGTTTTTAATTATGTATTAGGAAAAAAATTTAATAGTGAAACTAGGGATCGTGATATTTAGGTAGTAATTAATAAACTATTATGTTAAAAACCATGAAGTAATATGTGTAAAAGGAATCGGTAACTATAGTTGTTATTAGAGAATAATTTTAGTTAAACATTATGATATATGATGAGAAAAACTAAGAGAAAACCATATATATAATTATAAATAAAATACATTTTATTTCAAAATATCTAGGAATCTTTTTTGAAGTATATATCTTGTGGTTTTTTTTAAACTACGTCAATCTAGAGATTCTGTATATGGACGTGGATCTAGAATATATTTTTGATATGGTAATAAATATAAAAAGGTGTGTTATGTTTCACTTGAGTGTGACCTAGTATATGAAAACTTGCTTTATAGTGCAACTGTTTTAACACTCTAGGTTGATATGCTTTTGAAATTACAATAATATTTATAAACTATTATGAAGGAACAAAATAAATTATTATGATATAAAACCTAATAGGAGTCATTACAAGGGATAACAAGGAACATAACCTAGAGTCCCAAAAGTTAGGATATACTTATACTTTATAAATATATTATACGTGGTTTATCTGTTTAGATTTGGAATGTTTATAAATTATCATCTAATTTATTTTAATATTTTTAGTAAATAGTTTGAAATATGAGAGAGAGTGTAGAAAAATGCATCAAATAATATAAGGATGGAATATCGTGAATGTTTAAGTGTTAAATATTAAAAAGAAAAAAAATCCTCTAATATGTCTAGATTGTGGGAAGAATCACCTAGAATAATATCTCAAACAAAGGGTAATATGTTTTATATATGGAAATAATAGTCATAGAGCAAAAATTCCAATGAAATTAAATGTATTATTAATGGGAAACTAGATAATTATCTGATTTCATGCCATAAAATAGATATTATCACTATAAAAATGAAGGAAATATGTTTTACCAACCATTTAGGTTATTTATTTTCATATAGGTATCCTATAATTACTAAGTAGAATTATTTTTATAAATTATATTTTAACTAGAAAAATCCTCAAACTTATAAGGATTATTCACCCGTAGTTTTTCTATACAGATTTAAATGAATATGTTGAATTTTAATAATGATCAATAATGATCATTTAATGTAATGGTGATATTTTGTGAAAAATAATAATATGAATAGAAAGTATTAGCGGTTAAAAATTTATTTCATTATAATTTTATTTTATGTGTATTCATTTTTTTATTTGGAATGTTATATGAATTTTTTAATATAGATTTAGAAAGAACAAAATATCATATTTTAGGTGACAACATTTTTCTTTGAGAAAGTATATGGAGATTGAACCCATAATCATAGGGCTATAAGGATGTTTCACCTACCACTAGCCTTCATAATATACAGGTTAGTATGAAATTGTTTTTAATTAAAAGTTTTTATTATTAAATGATATGTGGATTAGTTCTCTTTTATGTTATTAATGATAATTTTGGAGATTTTTTATTGTAATGATGTATATATCACATTTAAGTATTATGTAAAGGAATATTTGGTAATAAATCTACTATATTAGGGATTTATATGATAAATGGTTTTAAGGATAACCATATATTGAATCGGTTAAGATGAACTATAAGAAACAATATTATAGTATTAGAGATTAATTTTTTATATAGGAAAACCATTGATAATTTTATTTATAATGATAATAAGAATAAGTTTTTATTATTTTGGTGATTATGTGATCCATTAAATGTTTATTTAAGTTCATCAGGAATGAAAATTTCCACTTGATCTTAATTTTTGGGGAAATGATTGGACTTTCATGGAAACTATCAATAGATTAAATTATACTTGTCATATAAATATATTTCCATATGTAATTATTATATACAATGAATATATCTCTCATATCAATGGATGGAATAAAGAATTTATTCTATTATAATCATATATAATGAATCAAAGTTCATTTAATTAATTACATATTTATGTTATTTTGGTTTTTGAAATTCTCATGATCATTCACATTCCTATGATCAAGGAACTATATTACTCCCCATAATTATTTACACATTAATTTCATTTCTATAACATCATATGCCACTAATTTTGTAAGAACCTGGATATTCATTTTAGTTATGGATCTTTTTCATGGGTAGTATTTTAGGAAAAAGGAAGAAGGATGAAATTTTCAAAGTACACGCTGTTTTCTTTTGAGTACATGTAGTGTACACAGTCGCCACAGGCAGTTATGTTCTAGTCTTGTAACAGCCGAGTACATGGTCTTGTGTGTGATCTGGCTGACCACCAAAAGCAAGAGTCAATTGAGGCTCGTATGCAGTGTGTATATTAAATGAACATGACATGTAATTTTCTTTTTAATTATGATTTTATGTGGGGTCGTGTATCATTAGTAAAATGATCTTATTATAACCATAGTTTATCTAGGAGAAACTTGGAGTGACGATCAAAGTCTGAGCCACCATTTCACATTCCAAAGTCTGATTTTAACTACAATGGGTGTGTTGGAATCCCATCGGTGAGTTCATTCTTATTCATGATCCTCTCATCCTGATTTTTCCTCTATCATGAGTTACTCAAGGTTGAATTATTTGACCTTTTTTAGATGTATGATGTTCTAGGCCGATTCATGAGCTATATTTTTAGATTTTTCACCATACAACCACGAAGTAGGTGGTTTGTGCCTCTATTTTATTTTATTTGGATTATATAATATTGATGTTCCAAATACCCATGTTGGGGAAGTGCGTATTTGGATTTTGACCATGTTTATTACCTTTTATGGTTTTGATGTTTGATTAAGGGTTGTTAATTATTCATAATATTGTATGACCTTGTTTATGTTACACCCCATGGTTGTGCTTCCGTAAATTTAACTGTATAGGGCTATTTGGACTAGGTTTCCTATAAGGAATACCCTGTTTTCCATGACTTGGGTTGTCTATGATGTATTTGATTGGTTATATGTAATGCCTTTTTTATACTTTGATCAAATTTGAGCCATTTTATAGTTTGAATTTCATGTAGATCCTTTAATAAATGTTGTATGTTTGTTGATATTCTAATGGACAGTGAGATCCTTGGACAAGGAAACCCACGAGGGTTTCCATAATTATTTACACAGGACCATGAGATCCTTAGTGTTGATTTTTACCTAGGGGTTATTGACCATGACAGATACCTAGAGGTCATTTATGATATTTTTTACTATGTTGAAACATGTTTTATTGACAGAGAGAGCTACCAGAGGTCGTGTATAAATTATTGATGCCATGTGTACCCAAAGTATCAACCAGGAGAGCTTCCCATGTGGTCATTTTCATTTTTTTAGTGATATGTTTAAACCAAATGTGTTAAACCGCGAGATATTTCCTAGTGGGTTGCTATACATGATTGATTTTTGTTATGATGATTCGCCAAGACAATGAACAAGCATCGACTCAGTCTTACATGGTGGTTTAGATAGTCTTCTAGTAGGTTTGTTTTTACTATTTTTTAGAGGGATACATATCTTATGCCATATCCTAATATTCAATATTAATGGGTTTGAATAATGAATAAATTAAAATGAAAGAAATTGAAAACGATAGGATTGTTTACTTTTGTGTACTTTCTAGTTTATTGATTTATTTCTACATATATCCTACTATATATATTCATTGGCAGTTAGGCACATATCATTGTGTTTTACCATTTAAATTAATCTCACACCCTACATATGTCATGATTTTGGACACCATTATATCATATGGCTGTAGGTATAGATAAGGGAAAGCACCCTTATTCCTCATGTATTTGATTGTTGTTGGAGCTGGAGAGGATGGGACAAAGTTGAGGCTTGTGACTCTATTTGAGTTTATTGTTTTATTTACTTTGGTTTCTGTACTGTATTTCCAAAATTGTGACTTGTTTTGTTGTTTTCCTAGATACATGTTACATGCATCATTTACTTATATATTTTTTAGTTTTTATTATTATCAATCTTCCACTGTTACTTATGTCATATGGTATTACTACTTCAGCTACTATTTACTTATTTTTTCCATTGTGTTACTCTACTAATGAGGGCATTGTTTCCTCACCATCAAACCCAATTCCCTTGGGGCTAATCGGTAGCCTTTGGAATTTGGGGAAATGTGTTTGAGGTCATTAGGCGTACCAGGTATGGGGAACCTTTTGGCAGAACCCAAAATCGAGATGTTACAAATTTTTTCTAATTTTTATACCTATTTATGTGATAACCTTCATATTTACCATTCCTTCTATTTTAAAGGATGTTATATTAACCTTTTTTGTAAAGTGGGTTTTCAAAATAAAAATACATTAAAACATTGATAACTGAGCAATAGTTTATGTTTAAATGAAGTGATTTATTTAATGGGGTATAATTTAACTCCCTATTGTTTTATTAGAATAAAATTATGTTTTATTGTGTATATGCTACATATCATCGAGCCTAAATGGAATGTGAAATATTATTATTTAAATCATTTCATTATAATTAGATATTAAACTATTAGGTATTAATAGGATTAACTCTTTTATATAATTTATCTAAAATTATTAATTGTTATATATTATTTATAAATTATTATTAAATAATAACTCAATTTTATGTAGACAATTTATTCATTGAAAATATGTTTTCTTTCAAAATTTATTTCCACTAATTCAAGTGAGAAAATTATATAATTATATTTTTCCACTTTTATAAAATATATTTGACAAAATTTAATTAATTTATGAAAACATAAAATCAATATTAATATATGTTTAAATTCAAGGATTATTATAAAAATATTTATTTTTTAGGGAATAGTGAAAATTTTAGATTTTTTTAAAATTTTCATTTAATTTTAATAAATTAAGACAAAAAATTATTTAAATTAGATTAAATATTAACATATATATTTTTTAATTATATTAAATACAATTAATTACATTTTAATTATATGTATACATTATATTAGTATATGTATTTGATTAGGTTTAAAAATTCATTTCTCCTAAAACTGTTATAAAGTGCATAATCTTTTCCATTTTAATTAATTAAAATTAACCCTAATAAATATTTAATTATATTATATTTATTGATTATATAAACATAAATATTATTTTAAATTTATTAATTTTTTATTACTTATCATATATTTATTATAATATCATATTATGCTTGAAAAATACATCATTTAAAAACTAATTTTCTACAAATCTGTGGGTTTGATATAAAATGGAATTCTACCAATTATGAGATTTTAATTTAGAAAAATATGTTATATATTTTTAATCATAATAATTTATATTTTATATGAATTTAAAAATAATTTTTTATCATAAATAATATATAAATCATTAAATAATAATTACTCCGGTTATGGTAAGAATGAGTTTTCCAAGGGGTGGGGTGGGGGTGGGGGTTAATCTAAAAACATAATTTCTGAAAGTTAAAAAAAATGTATAATTACAATTTTATAGAAATATTTATTCCATATATATTCTATGGTTATAAAAAGGACTATTTTGCGGGATTGTGGAGTGTGAAATAAGTTTTTATAATTCTTTCTGCTAAAAATTTCCAAACGTGACCTATATCAATTTATAAAAACTCACTGCATATACCATCATTTAAATGCATTAAAAACCAATTATATTAGATTATTCCTACTATATAATTTACATAATTCCCTAATTTCAACTTATAATCCTTGGTTTATTCATAAATCAAATATAACAAGGCTTTGGATAGAATCCTAAAGAGGTGGTCTGAAGAAGAGGTAACATTATTAACTGAGCATTTTATTTTATTTCTTATTAAAAATCCTTATAATAATATAAGAATTTTCTTATATAAAAACAAAATTATTTTTATATATTTATATGTTTATATTTTAAGGTAATCAACCAAACCCAATAACTCCTCCTAAAATGGTAAACGAAACCATTAAATGTGAGTACTGTGTACTACCTCATCGTGAACTGATGTAATTTGTTTTCCACAATTACATATAATGGAATAATATAATGATATATATAATTTTTATAAATTATATTCATTATATAACTATTCTTATATAATTATTAATTCACAAAAAACTAATTACATCATTCTGTTGGGAATATGATATTGTCACTTCTATGTATGGTGGACAACTGCCTGGAAATGTGATGTGATTACTTTTTCACATTTAAATTTTATATAATGTAATAAAGAATAATTTTATTTTTATATATGATATTAATTAAATATTTATCATTCTAGATATTAAATATATAATATACTTTCTTACCTAACCAACTATTTAATAAATAATAACATTGTTCAGCTGAATGGTAGACTAACTGCTCATGAAGCGATGTGATTCATTTTTATTACCACATTACATGGATGGTATATGTAACTATATTGAAAAAATAATATTATAATTATGATATAATTATATATATTTAATGATAAAAATAATACCTACCTTCTTTCCATCATGATCATTGAAAAATTGAATAGTTGCTCATTTGTATGTACGAACTACCATCTTCATGTTTTCAACATAGTTACATTTTTTATAATTATTTATCTTGATTTTTTTAATGAATAATTGATGTATAATAATTATAATAAATTCATTATTATTTTTATATAAATTATATATTAATAATGTCGTTGAATTTTGTCTTCATATCAAATAAATTTTGTATATATGAGACAAACTTTTTCAAAACATCTCACTTGACCATAAATGATTAATTAATTAAACATAATTAAATAAACAATAAAATAAAAGGAATAATAATCATAATAATGTTTCTTATGATATTAAATAATTATTATTTATTTTTTTCAATAATACAAGGAAAACACATGATTATTGAGTCTCCCTATAAGGGTATTGTGTCGAATAATATTCTTTTATACATATGTTTTTTATGCACATAATTTATTATAAATGGTGTATATACTTTCCAATTATATAACATATCACAAATAATTACATATTTATGAAAAAAAATTATTCATCTACTACATTCATGGGATGTTATGATTCAATTTTTTCCAAATTGGTATGTGTTAATGTTTTAATTAATTTTTGTTAGGATTATATATGATTCAATTTCAATTATAGGAAATAATTTGATCCTTGTCTAATTAAACTGTTCCATTTCTTACCCAATATTTATTCTCTCAAATTTTAACTAATAATAATATTTTTTAGTCTTTGATATGTAAAATGAATTAAGAAATAATTTCTGAAGAAAATATCCTTTATTTATCTATATGGTCAATAACCCCTTCCCTTACATGTCCATGTTTTCTTTATATTTTTTTAAAAAATATTTCAATACTATTATATAATTATTTAATGTTTTCTGCCAAGGAATAAATTAAAAAAAATGATATAAAATAAATCATTAAGAAAACATCTAAATAATTTGTTTTATTATCATTTAATAAAAGTGTTAAATGAATCTTTATATTGTATATGAAATGTATGGGGTAATAATATTAATGATCATTATATTCATTGATGTTTCCTTTATATGTTTAAAAGGATCATTTCAACTAATTTTTTTCAAAATATTTCTAAACATTATTTTTTTTCCAAAGGGATTGTCAATTTGGAAGGGTTAATTTCTTAAAAACTATTTGAGTCTTTTAGATGGATTTTTATCAAGAAAAAAAACCTTTGATGTTATATATTGATTCAGAATTATGTATACTCTTCTATAACATATATACCGATATTATCATCCCTTAATTTTTTTTGGGTGATACATGCCTTATGTTTATCTCCGAAAGTCCTTCATTATAAATATTCCATTCATTATGATATGAGAGAAAATTATGAAACTCATTTTAACACCATGTATTCTTCTAATGTAATTCCTTATGATTGAATTCTATTATATTCCACATATATATCATGAACATTTTATGATGGGTTCTCCAAATACTTCTCTAATTCATTGGATAATGTATTTTTTCTCATGCAGGATCATTTAAGGTGTTCTAGAGTAAAATTAATATGTTATGGTACTTTTTACACTATGTTATATTGTTATTGATGTTTTAATCAACTCGTGTTCATCTAATTTTTTATATTGTTTCCAAATTTACTATGTTATCATGATCTTATGAAACCATGTTCCTTATTTTATACCCTTATCTGATTTTCCTTCTGCCACTATTTTATGATAGCATGTTATAACTTTGAATCAAATGTTATTCCTCCTTATGATTTTTATTTCAATAATAGAGTGTTTTTATTACCCATTAATTCTATGTATTTCCATGGTTATATCGTTTAGTGTATGAGCTCAAATTTATTTTGGATCTCATTATGGAGAATAAAAAATGTACATTTATTATCAGTTAGATTTATTATGAAACTAGTATTCTAAATACACTAGTCCTAATGATCATTAGGATGTCATTAATAGATGATTATCTTAATGATTAGGTAAAAATTTGTGTAAAATTCATGGGTCAATATATTTTTAGTCACCTTGATGTTGGACTATGATCAGTGATGTATCACTTATTGGAAAAAATTTGGTTAGGGGACGATGGAGAAGTTTCAAGGTTAATGTGAGTGTATAAGAACAACTACGAGTAAACATATATCTTACACATACTAAAATTATATGTCTTTGGAGTTCAAGAAGGGAGAAAATGTAATCCTTAAGGCCTCCTAATAATAGATTCTATAGATATTTGGATGGGGTAGAACGTTATCCTCATGTTTGTAATGATGTTTTAAATATTTAATAGGGTTAGTGAGGATGCCTACTTCGCGGATTTCCCAATATTGTTATGCCAGATACCCGCATTCTCAGACATATCATAGAATAATAGATATGTGAATTAGGTATCAAATTATATCAACCAAGGTAAATTAGATATTGAGGTCTAATTCACCTTTTATTGTAACCTATTTAGATTAAAGATTGATTGGGGAAAACCTTCCATGGGATATTTATTCAACTGGTGCATATCATTGGTAGCATTAGAATCTTCAAGATAACTCTTGGTAATGTGAATGTATGATTTAGTCAACTTACCCTCACCTTTTTGTCATTTTTGACATATTTGTTTAAAAATTATTAAATTTTTGGATGATGTTATCAGTATTGTTTTCTATGTATGAATTATTTTTAAATTTTCATATGTTTCCCTTTTACTTTTAAATCATCGGAAGACATTTCCTGAAAATTTCTTAGTGTCGTTCAAGAAATTTGGGTATCCAATTAGGGTTTAATTATTATAAATATTGACTTAATAAATTTCTATCTATATGTGGTAATTCATAGTGTCAAAGGATAACTCACTTCAAGGTTTCTCATAGAAGACTCTTAGGAGTCTCTGGATTCACATGATTCATTGAAATGAATAACATTATTCATAGTGTTAAATTCATTAAAATTTTATGTATGTGATGATTATATATATATATAATAAACATGAGCATAAAAATGTAATCTAGGGATTCATTACTATAATGGTATGATCCATTTCCTTCCTATATGTACATAATCCCACTAATTTTCATCAATAGATCACCATTCCTCTCAAAATATGGGCAATTATATGCATATTATTAAGATTTTATAGACCTAAATTATTTTCATTGGTCTCTAGAATATATAGATCATGTTTTTGGAATCCTATGATTTTTGGGCTCAACATTGATGGTGAAATTGTCATATAATTTTAGCAGCATCACCATAGATTCTCTCATAATCAGAGATTAATCCTAAAGTGAGATATGGATTTCTTATTTCTTATTTATTACTTTTTATTCTTATTTCAAAAATTAATAGATTTTATTATTTTTAATCATTGAAACTAATATTTTCTTGACCTTATAAAACAATTATTTTTTGACGTGGAATATTTGATATTTATGAGTTCTCCCATTTGATTTTTGATTTATGACCTTATGACTAATGAGAAAATCATGATGGTTTTAGGTGGTATCAACTTTTCTATTATATGAATTTACCCCATCTCAATTTCATCATATTTTTTATAATTGGCTGATATATTTGGTAATTTTACTATTTCTGTATCAGTTTAATAATGATCAAACCTCCATAAACAGAGTATATATATGAAGATACTAGTAAGAAGCCTATAAACACTATTTTCCATGATCCATGATGAAATAATGTAATGTAGAGATGATATATTATAATTAATGGGTAATATGGATTCATTATTCAATATGAAATGTGTGGAAGATGAATATTAGGTGATGTGGATGACAGAAGATCAATGCTTCTGATGACAGGTGATTAGAAATTAGTGTTTGGTGAGGTTAAATGGTAGGTAAAAACTAAATTAGATGTATTAAGATGAAATAATAGCTAATTAAGTGGTTGTGTTAATGAATTATAGAACTCAAAGTTTTTTAGGGCATGATAATGGTATAAAATCTATGTCACATAATGAATATATATGCTTAAGTGATTCCTGATGCAAATTCCACTTTCGGGTTTTAAACCTCACCTACCAGACTTGTTTGGATGAGGAGATTGATGACATGATATATTTGGACTTTCTCAATCATCCATGAGATATTATTAGTTTATTTTCATCTCTAGCACATCATTTAGGTCAATGGTAGGGTTAAAGAATCATTATTAGAGTTGATACAGGGATATGTACTCACTTGATGATGTAACTCTTCGGGGGGGGGGGTCTATCATATCATATTCATAGGTATATGTAGTACTCCCCATAATAATTATGGTATATGTACCCTATTTGTGGAGTTAATATCCCCCCAATCACTAGTCTTTTTTGGGGATTGCGTCCTTCACTTGTGTCAGAACTACCTTAGATGAGGCATCTACAAGTGGGGAACATGTGAACCACTATAATCATGGTATTTTGATATTGGAATCATAACTTTGGGGAAAAACCAACATTCGGAGTGGTGAGTGACTTGTTGTTCCATATGAGTTTTTATGCTCAAGTTTTCTCTCTCTTAGATTTGGGTATCATTGTGATAATATCTGTATATTTCGGTGTATACCTCCATATTTCATCATGAATTTATATAAAAAATGAATGGTTTTTATATTTTTAGGGAATTATATGGGATATGTTTATACTTAAAACTACTTGTGATTTGATAACACATGTTGTGTCTTATTCATGTTTTAAATAGATTAGAATTTATCATGGTGTAGTTGGTTTTGGAAGACTGTCGTAGAAATTGGACGCATTAGCCACATTTTATTGTGAAACTCTGAGATTGTGAGCTAGATTATCTCCTACATTTCTATTTTTTCTATTTAGTTGGGATACATCATGGTTGGGAATTTATATTTCCTTTTTATTATTTGAGATTATTTCATAGTTTATTTATAATATAGATATTCCTATTGATTATAATGCATCTTTATTTCATGGATCTTGGTGATGTACATGTATATTGGTACATTAAAATAAGTACACTCCTTTTGTGTTATGTGTTCTAAACTATAGTTTCTATCTTCTAAACTACTGTAGGTGGGCCTGGGTATCCCACTCAGCTTACTAACATTATAGGTGGGGCCCTAGTGGGTCCGGTCAGGATAACAGATGTCCTAACCTAGATGATGCTATAAAAATGATCCCCTACCCTGATCTATATTGGTTGGAATCATATGTCTATACATGATCTCTACCTTCACTAAAATTTTTAAAAAAACTACAAAATCAACTAAATTTAATATATTTTCTTCTATATATGACTTCTTCTATCACTAGTGGACTCTCCCACCAAAAAAAGTAAAACCAGGATTAGAAAGACCATCTATATAATTTATTAGAGGGGTTCATATGAATAGATTTATAATAACTGTTATTATTGTAAAACTATGATAATGATGGATGAAACACGAGGTTATAACAAAATTTAGGACACAATATCAATGTATATAAACTAAAACCTCAATAATATTCTCAATGTATTCATTATTATAAATTTTTTACTCTAATATTAGATTTATCTATGTTCCCAATTCTCATTGTTTCCCCATCCCCAAACATGTTGTGAATCACAAATATTAATATTGTATGAGACTCATCAGTATGTAAAACATTTATATCATCTATTATATAAACACTATTCCCATCTCATAAAATGATTGGGTATCTCATATCAGTAAGATGTATTCAAACTTGGTTAATAAATTCATAATAACCCCCATGTATTACTACCTCGTGGAATCCCTAGAAATATACTCTATCTCACATGATGAAATAGTCAGAGTCTGATAAATGACACTCATTTATCCTATAAAAAAGTAATAAGTGGATAGTCAAACCCTTTAGTGTATCCCACCCATGATACATACAAATATCAACATAAAAAATCATAAAAAAAGATAAAAACATTCAATAAGAAGTTGTTATTATACACCACATGTGTCATCATATTACTAAATAGTTCTTCTTCAACTATATTACTATTCACTATTTTATATATCTAATAAAAGTCAAAAGACTATAGATAAATAACCCTGATCCTTTACTAGAGGTACAGTTCATGTTGAGTGAATATTTATCAATGACTCTTGTGGTTTTTCAACATGATGAATTTCCCAGTGAAGATATAATTGTGAAAAAAGTATTGTAGATTATAAATCATAGTCAACTATAGATCATTATTTATGTAGTTACACTCATGTGACCAAAACTATTTATTCTAATAAGATATCACATGAAACTCTACCATTAATACTAAAACTATTAAAATCCTAATGCACAAAAATACACTATACTTTCAGAAACATATTCATGTATGTTGCGGATCATAATGGTCTTCAACATATCATTCAAATCCTAAAAAGTCTTCTCAAACTATTCAAACTACTAGAACACAACTCTTTCTTGGTTATCCCTATCATCGTTTCATCAAATATGAATAAGTTGGTAGGTATTGTAATATAATAGCCTACAAAAACCATGAAACAATGGATCATGAACACATTCATGGTACAATCCTATGGAAAAACATTAATGACCATCCTAGGATAATTAATTTACCTAAATTAGATATCACATACCAAAAAATGTGTACTTCTCGTATCTAAAACTAACACCTTGAGATATTTTCATAAAGTAGATGCACTCTCATAGTGGTAAAAAAGATAACCATTTTTCACCATGGTCCTCCAGCATATGGTTGTATAATGAGATATCCTCAATGGGTACCAATATAACGGTATAAATATTTTGTTAAATGATTCTATTTATTAGAACCATAAATACCACTAGTTTATTTTTTTAACCAATTGGAATCACAAGGAACTCATGTTATTCATACCTTATCAACTAATTAGATATGTTATGAATATAAGGTTGTTGATACCATAAATTAATCATCACTGAATAAAACATCTTTTTATCCACACTGAGACATAACATTCAATCACTCTTCATAGTGAATTGAATAGGACAACCCCAAGGAGAATTCCGGAGGTGAATGAAGCTCCTCTCCTTCGGAAAATCGGATAGACCATAACATCTCTTAACTACACTATTTTCATCAAATATAATAATATTAGTAGAGGCATTTTTCCAAGAAATATTGTAATATTGTAGTCAACCTCTCTTATGGAAAGTAAACCTTAAAAGGACTCAAAAAAATAGTTCATGTTACAAATAATCAACATCATGAAATAGATGATGAAACATAATCTCAGAACTATAAAATAGACATCATAAAATAGTATATTATCAAAACTATATGGTCATTATTAAGTAATGAAATACATTATTATATATGCTTCTACAAGAAAATTATTAAATAATCACCCACAAGAATATTGAAATACACTCGCTTTCGATAATAATTGACATGTTCTCTATAATGACTCAACTAGTCATTGTCAATAATAAAATTGAATCTATTCATATCAATAATCAAAAACTAATATGGATGGTTAAACCCACTGAATACAATGACGTATCCTATATATATTCAAATCCGTAGAATAAATTCTTCAACAGTGTGTTGATAGTCAACAACCCCATCAGATACTAGAATAGAAAACCCATTTTACAAGACAAATAATAATAAAAAAGATTATATCATACCATAATATAATATAATTGATGCTAGGGTGCATTACACATTGATAGTACCATGAACTATTTAGTTTTCTCTTTGTTGTAAATGGGATTCAACTATATTGTAAGAATTTTTTCCTAATCTATCACACAGGAGTGGCCTTTCAAATATATAATTACCCCTCAATATACCTTCATACTAATATATATACCTATGAAATCCTTTCCAATTATAATGTATCTTAAACACCATTATATAACCCTTATGGGATTCCATCAACCATGTTGTCGATCCAAAAGTCTACTCAGAACTGTACACTCCACCAAACTAAGGTTTAATCCAATTTAATAACTATAGGTTCCTAATATTTCACTAGGAGAGATACTTATTTTTTTAAAATGAAACCCCAATAATTTATATATCATTTTATTTAAGTAATAATACTAAAGTAAAATCCCCTTTATAGGGGAAGAGTTAAACATCATCCATAATTACCATAAAAATCTTTATCAAGATTCATCGAATAAAATCTCATGTCTACATAAGGATAACCTACCAAAAAAATCAATGAAACAAACATCCATGGAATACCACCCTCTATGAGGTTCCTTAAAATGATGAGGACATAGTGTACTACCTCATTAAATAATTATTGTTGGATTTATTAACATAAACACTAATTATTTTCATGAAGACCATATAAAAATACCCAACACTAGTAGTATCATTATATATTGGTATCATAGAGTAATAAAGTAACATTATAAAACAATTTTTATAATTTAAATCAATTATATCCCCTATATTATGATATTTAAACACCAAATCTCACTACCAAATTAATTTATTGGGGAATTATACTCAATTAACAATGTATAAATTTAATTCAATGATGTATACTAAAAACCCCTACCTATACTAAACATCACATATATGCTTGGATGAAATATGTAACATATATGTCCCTTGATTCACTCTCCGACTAGTGGGGATCTAAATTTTGACAAAGATACTCTGAAGAAACTAAACCCAAAACTATATTCATGGAAAACATCCCTCTCCTACTAAGAGGGTATGGATCTATTTATAGAACTCTATATTATGGTCATATATTGATGGATCACCCATAAATCCTCGTATTCAATAAACCTAGTAACTTAGATCATTATTGCCTAGATATCTAGATCCATTAGATGATCTAGTGCAATTATAGCTTGAGAATTCCACTATGTACCCTCTTTGAACTAACCCAAGGGTTTTCATAATGGTATATTAATAAAATTATAAACACATTACTCAATAAATTTTTATAAATCATATATTAAAATATTGGTAATGGAAAACAAATCCCATTACATTATACACACCTAATAGACATAAAATATCCATATAAATTGAGTATCACCGAGTCTAAAAACCATAGTTAAGGTTCAATAAAAATTTTAAATATGATTTATATAACCATTAACCATATAAAAATTGTAATATCAGTATCCATTAGTTTAGTAAATTATTACACCACTAATGACTGACACAAAAAACTATATAACATACTATTGGTGTATACCTGAATAAAATAAATTTTTATAACTACATTATCAATCACATGAAGTTCTTAATTTTTCATATGAAACTATGTGTCAAATATGATTCATAAACACACTCCATCTAGCCACCCCTAGCCTTAAGATTATAAAAATTAATAAATCACACACCGAGGTCCCCTAATTTCAGGAAAATAATAACACTAAAAAATAACGAATCATAGTTTCACTACCTGGTTACATGATCCACCCTCTATTAATATAATTAAAACACATGTGTAATATATATCATGAGTTTTCCTAGTCTCATATCCATTTTATAAGACACAATTGTTGGATCGACTGTACGATAGATATGATAGTGAATGTAGTATCAAGTTAGGGTGAAGATACTCAATATAATATAGGGGGGTGAATTTTATATTTTAAAAATTCCTTGGAACATTTTAAGGTGAAGATTTTTGACAAGGTTAAACAAATTAATTCAAAAACATTTGGCCAACGAGCCCGTACCCTAGTGGTATATGCTTTTACTTGGCATCCAAAAGACACAAGATCAAATCCGGGTAGGGGAGAATTTCCGAGGGACTGTAGCAGTACTGTAGCAGGTACTGGTGCAGCGGCGGCACGGTAGCAGTGACATAACTGTAGCGGTGGAGGTACTATAGCAGATTCTGTAGTGGTGGTGGTACTGTTGCGGGTATTGTAGCAGTACTGTTCACCGAGGGGTCCTTTGTGCCATTCAAATGGGCTTTCAATCTTTGTATTCAGGCCACATGGCCTTGGGCCTTCAGGCTATGTAATGGGTCTCCCTCTAGCCAGTATAAACAGGTATTTGATTTCAAATAATAAATTGAGGCTTCATCCCCAACCTTTAAAAAAATTCAAAAACATCAATTTCTATAGACTTCCATGATTCTAGAAATATGATTCGAGAATGCAATTACAGAAAAGTGGTTTTGGAAAAGAAACTTATCAAAAGTTTACAAAGATAATAATTCTTCCATAAAGAATATATAATCTTACTAAATCAGAGTATATGAGTATAATGATGTTTAAGATAGTTATACATTCCGCAACACTAAAAATACAGTGGAAAACATGAAATAAACAAGTAACAAGTAGTAAGTCTTTTAACCCAAAGAGAAGGGTATCCAACAACCTTAGATAAAGGTCCCATGAATTATAATTTCAAGAAGGTATGTCTTATCCACACGTGGGTAATCCCTCAATACGAAGATCGGAGTCTGTCATGCTATCCCCATAATCCCTCAACATTAAGGTAGTCAGCACCACTGTCTTCCTCAGCATGGAAGTCCTCGAACTTTAAGGTAGTCGGTACCTCTGTCTTTCTATCCCTGGAATCCCTCGAATGTAATCAGAAAAATTTGGAGTTGCATGAAGAAAATATGAACATTGTTTTTATTACACACAAAGTATGAGAGTCTCTATCTAGAAATCACTTCAACATCATATAATATATAGAGTCATAGAACAGTGTTGAGCTCGTTCAAATGAGCTCATATTTATAGGCGCAACTTCAACGGTTACCTCCCTCCTCCATTGATCATACTTATCCATGAATTTCGGAGGGACCTATAAAAATGTCACTCAAACAATTGTTAATTAGTAATTGAAATCATGACATCATTTAATAACCAAAAAAAGTTTAGGAAAAATATGATTACATAACCAAACCCATTTTTCAGAGTGTAAGGAAAAAAATTCAGAGTCTAACCAAAAACACATTCGGTGTAAATATTCAGATTTTGATTATCAAAATAATCTAGAACCTGAATTCTATAGATTTCTAGAGCATGAATTTCAAAGTAATTTGGATTCTTGAATTAAGTAGAATTCAGAGTCTGAACATACAATGTTCAGAGGATGGATTCATAAGATTTCGGTGTCTGAACATACAATGTTTAGAGTCTAAATTCATAAGGGTTTGGCGACTGAACTTACAATGTTCAGAGTGTGAATTCATAAGATTTTGGAGTCTGAACTTACAATGTTTGAAGTTTGAATTCAGAAAACTTAGAGTTAGATCTCAGAAGTGTTTGGAGTCTGAATTCAGAGAGTTCGGAACCTGCATTCATATCCTGAAAAAATAATGTTTTATTTCTTAGTATATATATGATTATGATGTTTTGGTAATGAAACCAAATTATATACATAGACAAAATAAATAATGAAAAACATGAGAATGATAAATTTCATTAGGGAAGGGAATCTTTCCTTATGAAAATAAAACAAAAGTTAAATGAAATTTTCCTTAAGATAAGGTGTTTGTGATTTTCAAATAAATAATAAATTGTAAAGTCATAAGGAAACCTTATTTACTCAACAATATCCCCAATCATGAAGGAATGGAAATTTCATAAGGAAAAATTAGTGACTAAATAATTTCCCCTTTTTGGAAAGCACAAATATCCTTAAAAATATATAACGTCATTGAAAACTTTTTCTAGACTTTGAAAATAAAACTTATCTCCCTTAACACATGTGAAAGAATAAATGAAACTAACCCCCCCCTGTAGTCTTTGAAACACTAAGGATCGTATTCTAGATGTCAGGAATGATATTTTTCATTTTCTTTAATATGGAAATCATTGTAATGAAAACACCTCCTTAGATGAACTCCCCCTTACTTAGGGAAATTTATACTTAACTCAGTATTCATTTTTCCTTTATCCCCATTTTTGATTTTATAAAAGGAATTTGAGAGAATTGAAATTAAATTATGGTATTTGAAATATTATTATAACACATCCAATAGAGAATCAACCATACATTTCATTATGAAAGGAAAATTTTTAAAAGGAAAGGAATACAACAAAAGATCTTATATAAGAAAGATCATCCTTCCCTTTCATTGGGAACCATCTTCATCACTATTGTCTTCAGCATCTAGAGCTCTTTATGATCTTCCTTTTCTCTATTAAGAATTGGTTCATGATCCTCAACTTTCTTCTCTAATGCATTGATTCAATCTTCCTGAGCCTTAAGAGCCTCTGCCCGAGCCTTCATGAATTCATTTTTCTTTACAAGAATTTCTTCAATCTCAATCCTTATTTCCCTTTCTCTCTTCCAACATTGAGCAACTGAATAAAACTTTCCATTCAAATCCTTCACTTCTTGAATCCAAGAATTTTTTCAGCAGTTATCTTTCCTCAAAGCTATTTGTAAGATCCTTGATCTTCCCAGTTTTATTGTCAAATGAATCCTTGACACTTTTTTGAAAATCATCTAGAATCTTCATATCATCTATAGTTTCCATAGACCATGTGGTTATCTTCTGGTAGGATCTCTTGTTGGCATCATTGTTAATGAAAAATGTCTTGAAATTAGCCTCAAGCTTCACAAATTTATACATTACCATGGATAAAAAATATGATTTATTATTTAATGTGTGTTGAAGCATTTAACATCATGAGTCAATGTTTTGAAAAATCGGAATAGTCCCAACAATCTTCTTCAGCGACTGAACAACAAAATCATGTCCAAGGGAGGATGATTCCGAATCTGAAACTTTTCTAGGTGAGGTCTCATTATCTATTTTAGAATGTTTCCTCTTTGAAGATCCACCTGCTTCCTTCCTCTTTATAATATGTTTAGTAGTTGTATCAACAACCACCTATTTAACCTTATCGGTTTTCAGAATGGCTTCCTTATCTGGAGATTTATGTTCACTTTCAGATAGATGAACAATATTATCTTCATCTATTTCATCATTCTCATCTCTTGCCTCAGCATCCTCAGGGTGAATGAAATGATGATTATATCTTTCTTCTTCAGACAACTTATTCACTTCATCTTCAGCCTTGTCATTAAACCAGGAGTACCATGATTTGAAGATTCATCTTGAGAGGTTAGCATTGACAATTTCTCCGATGGGAATTCCTTCTCATGAAAGCCTTAAACTTGCTTAATCAAATAATCAGTATCTCCACTACTTTCAGCTTCTTCTTCTTCCATTAATTTTTCTACTTATTTTTCATCAACATGATTTTGGTATACTTTTTCCAGAGTTACGAATTTCTTACCTGGAGAGTCAGTTAATGCTGCTACCAAGAACAATTCTGGTACCATAATGATCTCTGATGCTTTCTCAGTTTCCCTCTGAAGGGATTGAACTCTATCATATTCATTAATCTTTTTCTTTAAATTTATTTCTTTAGTTTTATTTTCAAGCTCATCAGAAATATTTTACTTCAAATCCCTTACTTCTGCAGGACCCATCCAAACTGTGGCTCACTTTCCTTCGAGTTTTTCTTATCTTCCCTCCACATAGCTACAACCTCATCCAGATATGATTTTTATTTCATAGGTTATTGAGGGGTGGATTGTGATTCCTTTTTCTTTTGGGGTTTTCCTTCATCTTCTACTTCAATAAACTTCATCTTCTTTCAAACCTTTTTTGACGGATCAGCCACTTCTTGTTTTTTCAGAACAGGATTAGCTTCTTCTTCAGGTAGGACATAAAATTCTCTAGAATATATAGAAAAACCAATGTTCATCCTCTTCAGAGTATCATTACTGACTAGAATTACTATTTAGTTCCTAGGCTTTGAGCTGCATGTTATTTTAAATGATTCTAACCATCGAAGAATTAACATGGAAAGAATGGTCGGATACATGATTATCTGAGCCTTAATGTTTCCATTATTAATATTCTCAATCGTAATGAGAATATGTTTAACCAAGTTTATTTTCATTATATTTACAATGAAATCCAAGAAATACTTATCACTCTTCTTCAATGTATCCATGTCACCATTTCTCTGAATGATGAATCCATGAACCCATAATTTGAGATTTTGATAATTTGTAGACAAGTGAGAAATCTTCGGAGTCTTCATATCAGAGAGTCTAGGACAAGACACAACCTTCTCTTTAACAAAACTTCTATTGACATCAGGAAACTTATTGGAATAGAACTCATCTTCCCATTTATATGGAATACCGACCAAATTAGCTACCTTAGTATATGAAAGAGAATAAGTCTTTCCATAGATTTTGAAAGAAAACTTCTCTTTGACTTTTTAATTAATAAAACTAACTGATTCATATAACTCAACAAGAAGATCTGGATACACCAAGTCTTGATCCCCTGGCTTCAATAGAGAAACACTCTCCCATCCATTCAAATTATTGTTCTTCGAAATAATAGAATCATTTTTTTGAAGAAGTTCATATTAACCAACCTTTATATATATACCTTCCACTCCAAAATTAGCTTCACAGTAGACATATCATTCTGAGAGGATTCTTCTACAGAAATTTTTAATTGATAAACCCTTGAAAATTTGAAATTAGATTATGTAGAAGTTAATAACATCACCACACGAGAGCATGAGATTCGATGTGGGACAACCATCAGGGTTACTTTCTATAGGCATTGATATGACAGTTCATCTTCCAAACTCAATCCAATGGAAGAGAATTTTTAAAATCAGATCTGATGGTTTATATGATAGCTATAAGGATATATTGAATAAAATATTTTGAGGTTTTTAATAAAAGCATTCTGATATAAGGAAAATAGAATCTGCAAAATTTTAATAAAAGAAAATACGAGCAATTAAAGTATGATTACGAAAACTCAGGAAAGGAAACATACATTTATGATTTCTATGAAGATTATTCGTATTGAGGAAAATTATTCTTAAAGAACATTAGATTATGATAATTCAGATATGAAGTTTTTTTTGAAAAATGAAAATCTTTGTTACGAAACATTACGAAAAATATGAGTATGAAAATCATCATTACGAAAATTTTGAGTATGAAAATATTCATTATGAAAATTTTGAGTACGAAAATATTCATTACAAAAAGTAGACTAGGAAAATTTTCATTACAAAAATAAATTTGAATATGAAAATTTTCATTAAAATATTTATAAAAAAGCTAAATATGAATATTTCAATATGAAAAAAATGAAATAACTAACAAGACAATGTACTCCCCTTATGAAAAGGAATTTATTACTGTAAGGAGACTGGTTTAAACAAAATGTTAACAAGGAATATCACCTAATTTTTATCATTTCTAACTTCTGTTTAATATATTAAAATCTATCAGAGGGTAATGATTTTGTGAAAATATCAACATGTTGATCTTGTGTTCCTATAAATTGAAGAATAATATCCCCTTTTTGTGTGTAATCCCTAAGAAAGTGATACCTAATATCTATGTGTTTTTCACAAGAGTGATGTGTAGGGTTTTTACTAAGAGAAATGGCACTATTATAGTAACAAAAAATTAGTGTTTTGGTAGAACTCATACCATAGTCTGTGAGTGTGTGTTGCATCCACAACACTTGGGTTCAACAACATCCAGTTGCTACATATTCTGCTTCAGTAGTGGAAAGTTCTACTGAGTGTTGCTTCTTGTGTGACCAAGAATCTAATGATTCTCTTAAGAAATGATAAGTTCCAAATGTACTCTTTCTATCCATTCTACATCCACCAAAGTCAACATTTTAAAAACGTTTTAAAATAATATCATTTCGAGAAGTATAAAAGAGTCCAGGATCCATGGTTCCCTTTAAGTAGCGAAATATTCTTTTCACTAACATTAAGTGATATTCCTTAGGATTGGATTGATATATTTCCCATAGGCATACATAAAACATTATTTCTAGATGACTATTAGTCAATTAATGTAGACATCTTATCATACCTCTAAAAGATGGTTGATCTACTAGTTTCCCATCTTCATCAAGATCAAGAGTGTTTGAGGTACCAATGGGAGTACTTATACTCTTAGTGTTTTAATTTCCATACTTTATAAGATAATTTATAATATAATTATGTTATGATATATAGATTCCTTCTAGTTTTTGAGAAATTTGAAAACCAAGGAAAAATGTTAACTCACTCATCATACTTTTTTCAAACTCAGATTTCATAATATCTGCAAAAGATTTAGTTAATGATTACTGAGTTGAACCGAATATAATGTCAACAAAATAAATTTGAACAATCAATACATTTTTCTTATCTTTCTTTATAAAAAGGGTTCGATCTGCATTTCCCATAACATAATTATTTTGAAGAAAAAAAACTGTAAGCCTCTCATACCAAGCTTGAGGATCATTTTTAAGTCCATAAAAAGCTTTGGGAAGTTTATAATCATGTACATGATGTTTTGTATCTTCAAAACCAATAGGTTGTTCAAACAATACATCCTCTTGTATAGAACCATTATGGAATGCACATTTCACATCCATTTGAAAATGTTCGAAGTTATAGAATAGTGCAATGGAAAGTAGAATACGAATAATTTCAAGTCTAGATATTGGATCATACGTTTCTTCATAGTCTGTTACTTCTTGTTTATTATAGCCTTTAGAAACCAATCTAGAATTATTCCTTAATATGATTCCATTTTCATCACTTTTATTTCTAAATACCTATTTTTCTCCAACAACAGAGGATTCCTTAGGTATTTCAACCAAAGTCCAGACATTATTCTTTTCAAATTCTTTTAGTTCATCTTTCATTGAATTTATCCAATCATCATCACCTAAATCTTCATTAGTTCATTTTGGTTCTAATTTGGAAAGGAATGTTATATGTTCTATTTGATTCTTTAAGAAACTTTTAGTCCTTATAGGTTGATTTTTATCACCAATGATACTATCAATAGGATGATTCTTTAGAAATAACTAATATGGGTATTGTAATACATTTTCATCAACATAAGTTAGAATTTCTTCTGGGTAAATTCATTAGAAACATCTACTTGATCATTTTCCTTATTAGAAGGATCTTCTAATAATGTTTGATAAACGGGTTTTTAAAATACATCTGAAGATGTAGGTTGGGGTTGTTTAAAAATAAAGGGATTAGTTTCATTAAATTTGACATGTAAAATTTCTTCAACAATACAAGTGTTTTTATTGAAAAATATATATTCCTTAGAAGTTTTGGAGTAGCCATAGAAAATTCCTTCATCATATTTTGTTGAAAACTTGTGTAAATAATCATTAATATTCAAAATGAATACCTTGCAACCAAAACCCTTGAAGTAGAAAATTATAGGTTTTCTACCATTTCATAACTCATAATGATATTTATTTTGAAAAGGTCTAATCAAAACAAGATTTATAGTATAACATATAGTACTTACAACTTCTGCCCAGAACTGTTTGGCTATAGAATACTCACTCAACATAGTTCTTATTATCTCTTGAAGAATTCTATTTCTTCTTTCAACAAAACAATTTTTTTGAGGCGTTCTAGGTGCTAAGAAGTTATGAGTAATAACTTTTGTACTACAAAAAGTTTCAGAATCATAATTTTGAAATTCCCCTCTATGTTCACTATGAATAGTTATTAATGGAAGGTTTTTCTAATTTTTAACATGGGCTCTAAAACATTTAAAATTAGAAAAAACATCATATTTAATAGATATAAAATAGACCCATGTAAATCTAGTGTAATCATCACCTAAGACAAATAGATAATATTTGCCTCTGATGGTTCCAGTTTGTGTTGGACCAAAAATATCCATATGCACCAACTATAACACATCAGGGGTTGAGACTTCACTGACTAATTTAAAACCTGAATTATGTTTCTTTCTATATTGACAAGGATTAAAATCTTTTGAAGAACCAAATATTATCTCCATTAGATCCTTAACTAATCTTCTCTAAGAGAGATTTCATATTTTCCTAAGGTTACAATTTCCTCAACTTCTAGGACATAACCAAGAATGGACCTCCATTGCACTAAGTCAAGGTAGGTATTGTCTCCTATGGTCTTCTACGTTTAGTGTATAAACATTATCTTTCCTATTGGTAGAAAGAATTAACTCTTACTTGTAATTGTGTACTATGTATTTTTCATTCCTAAAATTTAAAAGGTAACGTTCATCACATAATTGACATATGATAATGAGGTTGTGATTATGACCCTTAACAAATAAAACATTTGAGATTAAGGTTTTTCCACGAAGAAAGATGTTACCTATACCAGTAATATTTCCCTCAGAATTATCTCCAAAATTTACATTCCCTACCTTTGTCTTGATAATATTTTTAAAGATGTTTTTGTTATTAGTCATGTGCTAGGAACATCCACTATCCATGTACCATGTATTACTGTTGGTACTTTATTTATTTTTCTGAAAATAAGAATGTTATACTTTCAGAACCCAAAATTTCTTGGATCCATACATTTCAGAAAGAAAAATATTAGTCACCCACATTTACATAGAAAAATGGGATTTATGACATTTTAAGACTGTGTTTTGTTTAATGAACAATTTATTTCCAAATTCCCACTGGACTGACACATAGTACAGAAAGGATCACTTTGAGGAACAAAATTATTTTTATTAAAAATCGGTTTAGAAATAGTATAACCAAAACCAGAATTATTCTTTAGAGGTCATATTTGAGAATACATATTATCAAAATTTTCCATACCTAATGTAATGTTTGACATAAACATCCTTAAGGAAAAAATTTCAGACATCATTTTAATAACTAATGTCTTATCCTCCAAAACATTATCTTTACAACTAGAGTTAGCCTCGAAAACATTATTCTTAGAAATTAAATTTTCTTGGTCTTTATAAAGTTTATCCTTATCAGAATTTACTTCATCAATATTATTTGAAATATTTTAAAAATCAATGATTTTCTAATTTAGGTCTTTAGAAAGATATGATAGTTCTTTAGTAAGTATATAAATCCTAGTATTCTCTTTATCATTCTTTTTTTTTGACATTATAATTTTCATTCTCATGAAGCTTAGAAATCCTAGAAACATTTTCATAGGTAGGTAAGGTATTATCCTCATCAGAAAGAAGATTATTCATCTGAAGATTCATAATATTCTCTATCTTTATTATTGGAATTTATGGATACATTAGTTATGGATTCATAATTTGGTTCTTTAGCTATTAATAAATGGTTTTCAATAGGTAGTCAGGATTTTAGACCGTGATTCTTCTGTCTAGAAGATTCATAATCTGATTATTCATCTGAAGATTCACCACCACTGGAACTCTAGGTGTCATTAACTTTCAAAACATTCTTATCTTTAGCTTTGTAGTACTTATTTCTATTTCTCTCAGAATGATTTTCCTTTATTTCATTTTACTTAATCATAGGAAAATCAGGTCTTATATATCAAGATCTCTTGCATTCATAACATGTGAAATCTGAATAATTCTTATCTTTCCTTTCTTTCTTCTTATAACTAAAATGAAAGTTCTGCATGCTAAAAAACATTTTCATTCTTCATGAAAGATTGGATAGTTCATTTTCTGAAGATTCACTTTCACTAGATTCAGAATGTATATCAATATTATTAGATTTAGATCTAGAAACTCTCTTAGGAGTCTTGGATTTCATATGATTTGAAGTTGTAATAAAAGAAACACTACCATTCCCATTCATCATCTCAATGATTTCATCATCTCTCTTCATTCTAGTCTCATGTTGAATATGAGTTCCAAAAATTTCAACAAAAGAAATCTGAGTAACCTTTCTATTCTCAAGTATAGCTGTTCTTTTGGATTCCCACTCATTAGGAATGATGTCGATGATCTATTCCACATGACCTTCATCATCTTTTCCTTTCTCACCCATATATTGTAAACTATTAACAATACTCATAAATCTCTGTTTCACTTTATATATGGGCTCTCCATAAAGAAAGTAGAAACCATGATATTCAACTATGAGCATGGCTCTTCTAGTTTCAATAACATTGGATGTTACGAAGTGTGTAAAATCAAGCTTCTTCAATATACAATTTTCGGCATCACATGATTAAATTTGGTTATTTATATTTCTATTCATGGAAAAAATCAATGTATTTCATATCTTATAATTCAGTTTATATTAATGGTTTTCATGGTGGGTGAAAGAACTAACTTCCTTGTAAGGGATTTTATATCCTCTAGTAAGCCTGACAAAATTTTCTACTCTATTATTGATAATTAATTTCTTCATGCGATATCTCTAATATTCATAATCATCCCTATCAAAAATAGGTGGTCTAGTTGAATTTTGGTTGTCAATGGAACCAACATTGATTTCATCCATCTTTAAAAAATTTTGCAGAAAAACATGTTAGTAATAAATGTTCACAAACATGGAAAATATTCCTCCGCAGGAATAATATAGAACAATAGAATCTCTAAGAAAAATATGAACCCTAACATTATGTGTTCGGAAATCTTATTCAAAAAATAAGAAGATGATGAATTCTCTTCTGAATGTAATCGTGAGATTAATTCAGATTGAACCAGAATTCTGAAACCAATTGTTGGATTGGTTTAGGGTTCAATGTCGCCTCGTCTAATACCAATTGTTTGATATTTTTTAAGATAGATATGATATTTAATGTAATATAAATATAGGGTGAAGATAATCAATATAGAAGAGGGTGGTGAATTGTATACATTAAAAATTATTTGGATCTTTTAAAGGTAATTATGTTTGACAAGGTTAAACAAAGAAATTCCAAAACCTCTAGTTCTACACAGTTTCATGATTCCGGAAATATGATTCTGATATTTCAATTCCAGAAAAGTGGTTCCAGAAAATAATATTATAAAAAATTTACAATGATAAGAATTATACCATAAAGCATATAGAATCTTACTAAATCAGATTATACAAGTCTAAGGAATTATAAGATAGTTATACATTCCTCAACAATTAAAATACAACGGAAATCTTGAAACAAACAAGTAATAAGTAGTATATATTTGGACCCAAATGGATGGGTATCCAACAACCATGGATAAAGGTCCTGTGATTTAAACTTTCAAGAAAGTCATTCTTACCCACACCTGGTTAAGACCTTGATACAAATATCGGAGTCTGTCTTGCTATCCTCGCAAGCCCTCAACAACAAGGTAGTCAGCACCTCTATCTTACTCAGCAAGGAAGTCCTCTAACTTTAATGTAGTCGAAACCTCTGTCTTCCTATCCCCAGAAGCCCTTTAATGTACTCAAAAACATTCGGAGTTGCATGAAGTAAATCTGAACAAGGTGTTCAATACATAAAAATCCTGAGAGTCTCTGTCTAGAAATCACTTCAACCCCATGTAATCACTAGATTCATATAACAGTGTTGAGCTAGTTTAAATGAGCTCTTATTTATAGACACAACTTCAACGGTCAGCTCCCTCCTCCAATAGTTATAATTTTCCTCGAAATTCAGAGGGACCTATAAATGTGTAACTCAAACAATAGTTAGTTAGTAACTAAAAGAACAACATATTTTTATATCCAAAACAATTGTAGGCAAAAATATTATTACATAACAAAAACCGTTTTTTCGGGTGTATGGAAAAAATGTTCAGAGTCTGACCAAAAACACATTCGGGGTAGATATTCAGATTCTATTTATCAGAAGAATTCAGAACCTGAACTCTATAGATTTATAAAGTCTGAATTCAAAAGTAATATGGAGTCTTGAATTCAGAAGAATTTGGAGTCTGAATTCATGTGAGTTTTGAGTGTGAACCTTCAATCTTCAGAGATTGAATTCATAATAGTTCGGAGTCTGAACTCACAATGTTAGGAGTCTGAATTAATAAGGTTTTGGAGTCTGAAATTACAATATTCGGAATCTGTATTCATAAGAGTTAGGATTCTGAACATACAATTATTGTTGTCTGAATTAAGAGAACTCATAGTAAAAACTCAGAAGAGTTAGGAGTCTGAATTCAGAGAGTTCGGAAACTGAATTCATTTCCTATAAACTGAATTCTTTATATCTAATTATATATATGATTCTGGGATTTTGGTTATGAAATTGAATTGTATACATATAAGAAATAAATAATGAAAAACATGGTATGGATAAATCTCATTTGGGAATGAAAATTTTCCTAATGAAAATAAAACAAATGCTAAATGAAATTTTTCTTTAGGATATGGTGTTTGTGATTTTCAAAACACGATGAAATGGTAACGTCATAAGGAAACCTTATCCATTCAACAATATCCCCAATCATGAAGGAATGTAAAAGTCATAAAGAAACCTTATTTACTCAATAATAATTTTTAAAATAAATTTATCTATGGACAATCATACCATTTTGTGACATCCCTATCCATGTTAATCAGAAAACCTCCCTTGTCAGTTAACCACATTAAATTTTAGGTGACTCCAATTATTCCATAGGTTTTAGGAATTTAGTTAGGTTATATTAATGACCTGAGTATTCAATAGTCTCGATAAGAAATAAATATAGGATATATAAATATTCATCATTAATAATCATTAATATAAAATAATAACATGAAAATTAAAATGATAATCTTACCATATCGGCATACACATGATATAACAAAATATGACCCCATGAAGATTTCCTAAAAATTTTACATTATTAGAAATATCTCATACTAGTTACATCATATATAATACCAAATATAAAAAAATATCGATGAATAAATAGAATCCTATTTCATAACCTTGTCATTTATATTAATAAATTCCCACTATCTCGAGCTCACCCCTTGGAAATTGGGTCCATGACCATACTTATGAAAAAAATAAATGGTGTTAACATGCCCACCAATATGTATGTGTGGTTCTGAGTAAAATAAAAGTATGCTTCCAACTATGATGTACCTAAATATATTTTATATATATGGGTGTTCGTGTGATTAATACTATAGAAAAAACACAACACCTTTTATCACATAATTTTTTTTAAAATCCATTTCAATGAGTGACCCTACTTGATTCATCTAGTGAATTAACTGGAAAGATAGTCCCATGGTACGCTCACAACATAAGTATTGTTTACTGGTGAAATTTTATCTGTAAAAAATTATAATAATTCACACTAAAAAAATTTATAAACATGTTATACTAAAAATATAAAATATAATAATTTATAGAACCGTATAAGTTACCCATAATCTAATCCTATATGAATTTGATCATAAATTGTGTCCACCTACATTATCAATTTTGGTTTATTTAGTTCAATATTCTTTCAACAATCATGAAGGGAATAATATTTTCTTTTAGTATTTTCTTTTCTTATACACCCAATTATAGGTTGTTTTTACTCTTCCCAACAATTCATAACAAGAGTGATAGGTTATCATCTCACTTGACCATTTAAAATAAAGCATCAATATTGGATCCATTAATAATAACAGTACTAGATTCAAGATAATATGATATATTCAAAAATAATTCAATGAGGTTATCTCCATGGTCAATAATTCATAATAAAACCTTGTCGAAATACTTATTCATGATTTCCACATTTAATTGGTTTGGCATAATATTGTCTCTCAATCTAAAACATTCCACCATTAAACAAAGAATAAAGATAATCCAAATTAGTTATAAAATAAATTATCTCACTAAAATGGATGATATCACTACATAATAATATTTATGGAATCTCATTAAACATTTTTTTGTTTAAAAAAACTATACAATTTCAAAAAATACAAAACAAACCAAGGAACCATGCTAGGGGTTCTCATTCAATGACGCATGGTATTTTTTCAAGGGAAAAGTCTTTTTGTATCCATTTGATCAATAAAAAACATTAAAGGGTCTATAAAATGTCTAAAAATCCTCCATCATCATATATTATGTAAGAAAAATAAGTTTTCTTATAGGTCAATCAAAATCAGCTATAATACCCATATATCCCACAATGTATGGGACTTATATGATATAATTGATTTATTTTGGGGCCACATAACTCACAATAGAAAAATAATCATTCATATAAATAATTAGGTGATTAGAACTCAATTAAAAAAAATCATAAGTCCTATAATGCTCCAAAATTATAGATTTAATATGATTAAAAATATAATATTATAATAAATTCTTAATATAATGGAATGAAATTTTAGTGTTGCAAATAATATTCAAGGAATATTTTTGCTTTTCATTTTCTTATAATAATTTGGATATAATATTCATTTTGTACTATATAATCATATAGAGTTTATATATTAATTTTTATAAGTTGTTTGGATTAGATCTAGTGCGTTTTGAAGGGATTAATAAAAATTTTATTGAGCAGTAGGTTTTGAAAAATTGGCTTACTCCAAAGTCCATAAGTTTTATTTATGTGGTCTGTTAATAATTATTTTTTTATGTGAAAGAATCTTGTCATTCTACATAAATATTATCAAATCTTCATATAAATAATCTTTATACTTTGTTTTCATGAGTATTGCTTACATAAATACTAGTGATTTCCATGAAAACCATCATCTCAGGGAACCATAATCATCAATGATAGCTACACAGCCGTTATGGACATTGTGTAATCATTATCAATTATATGTGTAATAATCATATTTTTTTAATAGTTAATAAAATATCAACCAATGTTATTTTGAAATATTTTTATTTATAATCCAAAATGGAAACTATGAATATAGAAACACAAACTAACATTTCATGGAATATTGAGAGAAAACTTATCTATATTTTTATCAAATGTTTAAGGATAATTTAATGATATTTTTTTCATACAATATGATATTAAATTGTAAAAATATTGATGTGTAGGTTCCTGAAACTTAGGGAATTTTTTATTTTCCATACACAATATTCATGGTTACCTTGAAATACTATATTTATTCTTTATTAGATGAAATATATGAATGTTAAAATGGAAAGAGTTAGGGATTATAATTTCGAGATTATTTCTCATGTTCAAAAATATAAATATATATGAAAAATAAAAATAAATACAAATTAAAGAGAGGTGAAAAATGAAGGATTCCTTAATTTTAAAAATGGAATCATGTGTTTTATAGAAGAATTAATGAGTGATAAATGAGGAATCATTGAAACAAAATATAATAAAAGAAGAAGAAGAATCATTCTAGAATGAACGAGATAGAATATATTATTATTTGTTGTAAGCTTTATTTTGGTTTTCAATACTTATATATATATACATATTTAATGAAGATTATGTTATCCAAATAGTTTAATCACCAGAAAGATTATAGTGAATCCCCTCAAATTGAATTAATTGGGACTAATTTGAAACACTATTCTTAGTGAAGTTATAATTTTGATCAATGGATATAGAAGTTGGGAAATGAGGAGTATCTCATTCCACTGTATATGGAATTAAATGAAAATTCCATTTGTTTATAGTTTATAACCATTAGTTTAGGTTATAAATCTCCAAACTTGTTATCATATAATTAGTGTGCGTTAGTGTTATTGATATACCAGAATAATGTCTTCAGTGATCCTTAAATTTTTATATTTGGGTGAACCTATTAATACTTCATTTTGCATTATTTTTATTATAATTCATATATAAGAAATACATGGTGAATTTTCCATCAAAAATACTACACAATATCACTAATAATTTAATATTTTAATTAACACAACCTATTTCCCACATATATCTCACGGTGTAAGTTTTATCAATGACAAAAAAGTGATATCAAATCTCAAGGTTCTTTATAGAATATCTCTCACTATATATTTATTACTGTAGTGATAAATAATAAATGAATTCCTATTTTTATTATAGTAATTAATAAATATTGAAAATTAAAAAAAATATTATTTGTATTCACTATGGATTGATGTATATATGGTTTTAATTCATTAAATAATTGTAATTATAGATATTGGATCATTGATAAATAGTGATCATAATAAATTGAATGCATAATAAAAAGTAATCAATTAGTTTTTGTGATCATTTACCAATACCATTAATATGAATGTTATCTTGTGAAAAACATCTCATGTAATTTATGAAATTCTTAGTAATATATATAATGGAGGTTCAAAAGATTAATAAGTTTTTTCATAAGTGTTTTGGAACAATTATGATGATCTTTGAATAATCCTAAATGGGATAATAAATGAATTTTATGATTTAGTCAATTTAATTATGGAATCCATGTGTAGGATTGAAGAGTTCAATGGTTATTTGAAAATTTGTTAACGGAATCTTAAGATGATTATCTTTGTTTCTCAATTAAAAATGTTAATTTCTCAAATACAAAGAATCTAAAGTGGATACATTGGAAATCATCAAATGAACACATAATTCATATGAATTTTGGAAAAAAATATATTAAATTAGATTAAAAATAATAATCTCAAGATATATAATACAGGGATATGAGGAAACTCAATGTTAAAGAATAACCCAAGGTAAAAAGAAAATAAAATGATGTTGTTTTTAACCACTAATATAAAAACGATAAAAGGGAATATCAAGTGAAGGATTCCAATATATTTATTCCAAAATAGGAAATTATGGAATAATTCTACAGGTTTTCCCATTATATTTATTTATGAGGAAAATTATGGAGACCCCAAAAAAATCCTTCAATGTTGTCAATATAAAGTGGAAACAAAAGTATAAATTCATGAAGAAGAAAAAAATTATATCTAAATTCGTTTAGTAATAATATAGAATACATAGAGGGTTAATAAGATGATAGATAAAAATTTGAATAAGTCCTCATTGTAGTTTATAATAATTATAATTAGGATGAAACCATTTATTAATATACAAATATATTTAGAAATGTATGTCTTTAAGAAGAGAACGAAGTATCCTGTAATGAAAGAGGAATTGGTGAGCTAATGAAAATAAATATAAAGTTTATTTACCAGAATCCAAATATTATATTGAACATAAACAATAATAGAAGTCAAAACAAAATGTATAAATTTAATAACATAAATATATAAATTTTCATAACAAATAAAAAGAATTTTGTTTGAGGATCATGGTATGAAATTTTCCCTGATTGTTAATGGGGTGAATAATATTTTGAAACAATGGTTAAAAATAAATTAATAAAATGATATATAATTAATTATTTGAAAATATAATTTTGAATATTATGAATGAATATTAACTCTCGGTATAGAAGTGGGGATGAATAAGTTCATCCACTACTAATGAAATTATTTGGGTTTCCATTATGGACATTATTTTTTTCCTCGAGTGCAGCTCATTCATTATAATGTCATAACAATCATGGTTCATGATATAAAATATAAGTAAGTGATAGTTAGTTATAAATATATGTCTATAATGGTATGTGTCCTCTGGTATGATACATTTCGAGTTTTAGTGGTTGGAAGTGTTTGGAGGAGGCTTAGAAGGAGTTTGGAGAGGTTTAGTTGCTAAATGCTGGATGTACAGTGATTACACATCAATTAATCATGTTACACATTTTGATACATTTTTTCATGTACATTCTACAAATATTCACATTGTGTAATATTTAGGGGTTTGAAAAATAAAATAAATATTGAGGTGATACATTCTTTGGTGAAACCGAACCCAATGAATTACACGACACTAAAGGGAATTACAAATCATGTAATACCCTGATCATGTGAAATTATAATAATTATTTTTGGAGTAATAATTATACATTAAGCCATATTTTTCTTTTTTTTCTCTCAATCCATAGGGTCCTTAGGCAACCCGAGAATTCCTTCGAGTCCTACTCCTCTCTCCATGATCTATCCATCCAGGTGTTTTTTCATTGTTGATATGTGATCGATCCATGTTGATTTTTATCCTATTTCTCCTTTATTCCCTATTTTTCATTCCATGGGAATCTATGTGGGGATATGTGATGTCTTGAGTTGGATGTTTGAGTAGCGTTTTGATAATCTTCTAGTTCCATATATATTGATTCACATTTCAGGTTTTGTGGTTTTCTCTTCCAGACATTCTTCTTCACCCTATGGTCCGATTATGAGTTGAAATGCATCTTTAAGGTATGAAATTCCCTTGTTTATCATCAATTGTTCATCATGTGGGGATGGATTTACATTTTTCACCTATGGATCACGGTTGTTCCCAGTTAATCAAACATTAGAATTAGTAAATTGAAATTTGAAAGGGGTAGGGGTATTCATTTGGAATGGCTTTGCAGTTTTGATATTATGATTGTGATATTGTGATTATACATGCCTAAATCCCTCCTAAAAATAGTGGTTGTTGGTTACATTGTTTTCGTAATAAATCAGTTGCTTGTTTTTTGGTTAGTGATGAACCCATACATATGGAAATTGGTTGATCACCTAAATCCATCTACTCAGTAGATTCCCCAGGACATGGATTGTGTTATAGCACCCTTAAATAATGAAGTAAAATGAAATTAGTTTCCAATTTTATGAATATAAATTTTTTTATGTCGTGGTCTGTGACGAGATGTGTGGAATAGTTGTGATAGTATGTGTTGAACAAATGAATGTGAGGTGGCTATGTTGTGATGTGTGTATTTTCTCTGTTTTTTGTTGTGGTGTGTATGTTAGCACCATTGGGTGCTGTGGGTTAGCCTAGGTGTTTTCATTGATGAATTTTTAGATGATATTTCAACCTATATATGTAATGGAATTTCAGGTTGTTTGATTTATTTATTGTTAAATGGGTGAGAATATTTGTGTTGTGGGGGTGTGATCCGGTTGTGCGGTGATGTGTTGCTAGTTGTTGTTGTCTGTGGATGGTTTTCATTTGGAGGGTGACATTGAATAAGGATGGTGATGGCTGGAATGGGTAATTTTTCAGGAATTTATTTATGTATGAATCTGATTGTGTTTCTTATTGTGTGTTATTATTTGTAGTTACCCATATAGTCATGAAATAGATAAATAGATAATTTTATACTAATGTTTGGAACTGGACTGGGTTAGTTTGGTTAACAGAAAGAATAAATGAGTTGTGAATAATGAATGGTGATGATTTGACAAAATTGTACGGAAATTTAATGGATGTTGTGTCTTGATGTGTGGTTTTGTGAATTTATAGGCAACAGTTATGTTTCCAGTGTTGAGAGTTGGTTGTATATTTGAGAACCCATAGGATTGGAATCAGTGTTTGGTATCATATATGTGTATAATTTTATATGACATGTTATTTCTATACACACCCCATCCTAGTTGAGAAATACATTTCTAACAGCCCCATTTTCATAGGGTAGTGTGACTTTCCCAAACATCTCAGTGGATGGAAGGACGGATGGACACCCACTCTTCCCCGCTCCCTCTTTCAGGTGGTGGTAGACTAAAATTATTCGAGTAGATTTTTGTCTGTGAGTCCCATGTGTGTGTGGGAAGGTTGTGCTTTCCCATGTGTTTTTGGTATAAGGTGAGTTGTTCTTTCCCTTTGTTTTCAAGATAAGGTGAGCTGTGTTTTCCCAGCTATCTTCAGGAAGAAATTTATTGTTTTCTCTCATGTGTCTTCAGGATTAGATGGGATGTGTATTATGGCCCAAATGATGGGATCAGATTTGGTTTGTGGCCTATATGTTCACGGGCAGGATGATGTGTGGCTCATGGACCTAGTGATGGGATGAGTTGTGGTTTGTGGGAGAATTGTCTGCAATCAGGATGAGATTTGGTTCCTTGACTAGGTGTGTGTGGGCGGGTTGAGATGTGTTACATTTTGAAGAGGTGGATGAGTGAGGGCATTTATCATTAGGAAAGATAGGTTAATTAGGGGGAATTTTGTGGGTTAACCTATCATATATGAGTATTATATTACATTACTTGACATGGGTTATTTTATGAGCATTACTTAGTGATGTTATAATGGTTAGTATAACTCTTAGGTTCAATTTGGTTCTATTGTTTTCTAATGAGATAATTAGTATGTTCCCCTCACATGTTCAGGAGAGGAATTGTTTTTTCATGCTTATTATTCCTATGTGATCCCCATTTTTATAGAAAACAACTTTCAGGTTTCTAGGAGGAATTTTTATATTATACTGGACCTGACTAGATTGGATCTTGATAATTGTTGACTCTCTAATTTAGCATGATTTTCAGTACATTACTTTGTTGTCTTGTTGTAATTGTACTAGTTCTTTTTTATGTAGGAATACAGGATTTGTTTTATTTAATTTCTATATGTATTGGATTTTTTGGTGGATGGTCCATGATATCTCCCAATATTGTTTTAAAAAATGGTAATTCCTTCAATATTGTTTGATCTGTATACCCTTAGTTCTAGTTTCAACCTTAGGTCCTACTGGAGGTGGGACTCATGGGTCATTATGTGTATTTCTTCATTTCCAGACACTAAGGGGTATCTTTACAGGGAGGGGTAAAGACATAGTGGTTTCATAAGTTATGGTTGAGATATTTGATGGGTTTATAGTTAGGAAATTTAAGATTTCATGGATTGGTTGGGAAATAGTTTCTGCTGACCTTGGTTCTTGACATAGGTCAGGGGACACTGGTTAGGACACCGGATTTTATGGAACCCAATGATCCAATTCATGGACTCCGAGCCTACCTATTTACCACACGAGGCTCCACCATTTTCAGGGTAGAGACCTAGGAAAGGTACATTCATCAAAATTACTTGTGATCGTATTTGAATTGGGATTATTTTGGAAGGCTGAAATGTGTAAAAATCAATTAAATTAAAAAGAAAAATTGAAATAAATCATAAATTACACACTACTAGTGATTGATTTTTTTTCCAATTTAGCTATGGCCCATTTTCATTGTTCAAGTGTTGATCAAGATGTAGAGGTACAATAGGATGATCTAGTTAATCTATTGAGGGTTGGTCAAGTTGAAAAGGATAACTAGTGGTAATGAATAATGCGTGATTTTCAATAACATGTGTTGGGAATGTATGCTGGTAGTGATTTAGACTTTGATACAGAGATCTGATTAGAGTATTTGATATCACCTTAAAATTGATCTGGGACCCTACAATGTACTGGGTTCCTTTGGAGTTTAGTCAGATATGAGATGATTTAAGTAAGTGGAAAATTATTTATCTCTGGGAGAGTAACAGAGAAGCTATTTTTTGGGTTTACTCCGAGAAGGATTTCCGAAAAGAGTTCCTTTCATTGACCATGAAGGCTAAGATAATCTAAGAGCTACTCTTCCTTAAACAAGGAAGTATTTCAGTACGATATTTGGGAATCATGATTAACGATATCCATCAATTTACTCCAAAATAACTTTTTGGATGAGAATTCGTGTGTGAGACATCTTGAGAAGACACTCCATCCTTCGATCAAGTATGTTGTTAATCCTTTTACATTACCAACATATCTAGAGGTCTAGATAAATTTAGAGGTTATTTATTGGATGCAATCGAAAATTTTTTTACTACAAGAGGGGTACCAGTAGGTTTCTTCAAGAGAAATGGTTACCAGTTACAGGTCTTAGGTTCTAGGACCCTCAAGGTTTTGACTGGCAGGGAGTCGACCTCAACAGCTTCCATTTCAACCATTTGGATCACATGCAATTTATATTGTCTTGAGTTTGAGGTGTTTCTTATATAAAGATAGTGAACGTATTTAAATTTAGTCCCCTATAGATTCCGGATCTCAGTTTGGTGGAAGTGGAAGGGTTCAATAGTATCATCAGTAGTAGTTTCCAGCCAGGCCATTTCTGCAGCAGAAAAAAAATATTTTGTTCCACTGAGGGGAGATGGATTAGGTAGAGTCTGACCTCATGTTTTCCCCCATGGTTAGGGACCACATATCAGGTGTGTTCGTGGAGTTGTTCATCAATAGAGAGGCATAGTTTTTTTCCATGATAAGATTCACATAGTAAAAGTAGTGGTTCTACTAGGGGATATGATCACCATGGGTACAATTACATTGTTTAGTACTATTATTTGTGCCTTGTTAGACTCAAGAGCTTAAAAATTATTTGTTTCACCCAATATATACCATTATCTTGGTATAGATGTAATTTGTATTCTCATTCACCTAGTTTTGATTATGCTAGTTAGGGGCCAAACTAGTTTTTTTGATGTGTGCTAGGGGTGTATACTGACGATGGGGCTACATCAGTCGCATGGGGGTACTCTATGTTCTATTGATGTGAAACTATGATTTTATCCCCAGTATCTCCAAGTTGTAATCTCTTTATTATTTTATTTACTGCTTCCAGAGGATAGTTGGGTTTCCAGATATGGATGGATAGCATCTGGTTTTAATAGGAATGATATGTTTTCAGGTGTGAAGTTGTCATTTGGATCCCCTGCTCTCATTGTTGGATGAGAATTTAGTGGAACCAGTGGATGCTGAAGTGGTATAAATTCTTTGGTTCATTTTATAGTTTGTGGATGCTTTCCCCAAGGAGTTTTTGATACTACCCCCTCAACGTGATATTGAGATTAGGATAGAATTACACCCTAGTGTTTCTTTGATTTTAATGTGTCCCTATAAGATGGAAACTTTTGAGTCATAGGAGTTGGGGATTCAGAGATATGATCAGATTAATAAGGGATTTATATATCCGAGAGTGTCATTGTAGGGTGTTTGTATATAATTTTAAAATAAGGTGAATGGTGTTTTGAGGTTTTTCATTGACTACAAGATGTTGAATCAGGTGAAAATAATGAATTATTACCCTCTCCCATGGATAGATGATATTTTTAATTAGCTGAGAGGGGAAACATGGTTTTCCAATACTGATATATGGTTTGTATATCACCAGTTCAGGGTGAAGTAGGGAAATATCCTAAAGACTAATTTTAGGTGCAGGTATTGGAACTTCGAGTTCGTATTCATGTCATTTGGTGTTATAAACCGTCCAGTCATGGTCATAGGACTTATAAAATCTATTATCCATGAGTTCCATCATTGGTTCATAATTTTCTTCATCTATGACATAATGATATTCTCTAAGGTAGATGAGGATCATTATAAGAATCCCAGAACAATATTGCAGGTTATATGACGTCGCCATCTCTATGAAAAGTTGTCCATGTTTATGTTTTGTACATGAGAGTTGAATTTACTTTGGAATTTGGTGTCTCAATAGGGTTTGTAAGTGGACTCTTTGGTGTTAAAGTATTTTTTTCTTGCGAATAACCCAATAATGTTGCTTAATATCACAATTTTCATTGTCCTACATGCCACTATTTGACATTTTTACCCTATTTTCCTCAATTTGTGGCTCCATTGAAATCAAGACAAGGAAAGACCCATAAATTTTTTAGAGTGATATGTTAAAAGTAGTTATTGATTATCCTAATGTGATGTTGGTTAGTTCTATAGTTCTCTAGTTTCTAGGGGAAGAGGTGGTATTCATGGTGTTCTGTAATGCTTCATGTGTGGGGTTAGGATGCATCTTGATGCAATAGTGAGCATTATTTTCTTATGCATCTAGGTATTTTTGTCTAAATGTATTTAACTATTCCACCCATGATCTGTAGGTCACATTAGTTGTGTTAACACTGGTGATTTAGAGGCATTACCTCATCGGGGATCACATTGTGGTCTTTATGGATCACAAGATCTTGAGGTATATCAATTCATAGTGATATATAAACATTTGGGAGTGAAGGTGGATTGTTTTTTATGACTATTATTTTGAGATCTTTTAAACATAGGGAAAGGGAGTTTCACGACACATTATTTGAGCAGGAAGTCACATAAATAGTTTTTTTAATAGTCTATGGATTCATGGAAGGTGGTGGAGGAGTTGGAAATTGTGAACTTAGATGCAATATTGGAATGTGGTAGGGGATTTTTGTTTCAGATGACAGTTAAGTATTCTATGATTTTTTAGGAGGAGGATTCTCATGGGGGATACTCATAGGAAGTTGTGTTGTGAGGCCGTGTTGTCCATAGTGATGCTCCAAAAGGATAATAGGAGGATGGTCGGAACAAGATGTTATTATTTGGAAAAATGTTTATTCTGGTACCAATGCACTGTGGGGTCCCTCATGAGTTTCATAGATCAACTTTTGGGGTACACCCAAGAGTTTCTATGATGTACCATATATTGATTATGTTGTTTTCATAAATTGGGATAATTTGGGTAGTGGAAAAGTTTGTGGAAAATTTTATATTTTTCCAGTAGGTAAAGGTCGAGCATCATGTTAACGATGGGTTTTTTCAGCCCTTAGATTTCCCCTAGTGTATTTGTAATGACATATAAATGGATTTAAACACAGGGATAACAAGTGCTCATGGAGGCTATGATTCTATCTGAGTGATAGTAGATCAGTTGAAAAAATCATCCCAGTTATTATAGATTAAGGAGTCAGGTATAGTACATAACTTATCTGAAAGGTGTGTGGATGAAGTGGTTTCATTGAATGGAATTTTGATGAACATTGTCTTAGATCAGGACTCATGGTTTACCTTATGAGTATGGAAGGTATTTCACCATGATTTGGGATCCCATTTACACATCAGTATAGTATTCTACCCTCAGAAAATGGGAAGATAGAGCAGACTATCTAGACATTGGAGGATATGGTGTGGGTGTGTGTCTTGTATTTTGGTGGATATTGTGTACGATACCTTCACTAGGTGTAGTTCTATTATAATTTAAGAAACCTCAATCCATATACATGGCTCCATTGGAGTCATTATATAGAAGATCAATTTGTTTTCCATTGTTTTGGAAGGAGTTTGGGGAGACAAATGTTCTTGGTCGGGATGTGGTGCGGAGAATGATAAAAATGATTATCTTGTTTATTAGAGGATGAAAGAATTTTAGGATGAGAATAAGTCATATTTTGATAATATAAGGAGGCCCTTGTAGTTCCAAGTTGGGTACGTCATGTTCTTGAATGATTCCCTGCGACGTAGAGAGTGGATGTTTGGAAGATGGAGGAAGATTTCTCCAAGGTTCATTAGACCATTTGAGGTGTGGGAGTGAGTCGGTGAGGTGGTGTATTCTTTAGAATTTCCACCACAGTTAGAGAGGATCTGTGATATCTTCTACATCTCACAACTCCATCATTATTTAAACAATGACGTCTATGTTAATGAATTAAGAGGGTTGGATAACAAGGATGACACAATATGTTTAGAGCAGCCAGCGGAGATCAAATATCATAAAAAGAAGCTGTTGAGTGGATGAACCATTCCATTGGTTCCTGTGTTGTGGATGTCTGGTGTCCAATAGGAGAGAACTAGGGAGTGATAAATGAATGTTTTTCCAAATACATATATTTTGTTTGAGTTTTGGTTTGTTTTATTTTGTTTTGAAATGTAATGCTTCAATTTTTTGAAATGAGATGTGCTATTTTCCATTGTTACTGTTATTTGTGTTGGGTCATGTGATAATGTATTGAAATTTGTAAAGGGGATTACATGACTCATAATTGGGAATCATTTATTGATATTAAATTAAACAAGTACGGGAAAGTTAGTGATTCCCAAAGAAGATTGTATCTTGACATGGATTATAGAAGTACCTGATTTTGATGTATGGATATTATGGTTGGTGTGTTGGAGTGGTATGATTTTTTGTTGTTTGATTTGATGTGTGAAGATTGTGTTTACTATTCTAGAAGGGGGGTTTATTGGATATAGGGGTTTCTTCACCATTTAAAAAACATAGGGTAGTTTATCAATGATCATTAATGTGTTTAGTTGATAGAGGTTTTTCAAGTGTACTGATATTCCTCAGAGTTATCTCGTGGGGTGGTTGTTTGGATCCATATGCCTTCTTGGATTTGTGTCAGATTTATTAGGGTATGAATCATTTCATATTTATCCAATGTAATGGTCCATATCCTCTCAGTTCGTTACATTTTAGGTTTTGGTGGTTCGAAGTGTTTAGAGGAGTCTCAGAAATAGTTTGGAGAGGTTTAGATGCTAAAATATTGATATTGGGAGATTAATCCTCGTGTAATCATGTCACATGATTTTTTACTTAGGTTTCATGGTTTTTTCCGAAAATTTTAACAATTTTTAATACTTTTGGGTTCAAACAATAAAATAAATAATGAGGTTATGCATTTTTCGGTGAAACCAAACCCCAGGTATTACATAAAGTGAATGGTTATTACACATCATGTAATACCATGATCATGTGTTGTTTTAATAATTATTTTCATCCAAACCATTATCTATTCATTCATGGTATTAATTTTTCCCTCATTCCAGATGAATCCATGGTGCCTCGAGGAGTCATTTGTTCCATACTCCTCCATCCTGGATTTATCTATCCTAGTGGTTGTTCATTGTCAATCCATGAATGATCAATGAGGATTTTTTTCATATTTCTCATACATTTTAGCCTTTTCATCCCTCCAGATTCAATTTTTTTAAATAGGTTGGATTTAGATGGATTTTTGGGTGTCGTTTTCAAAATATTTTAGTACCAAATAGGTTAATATATATTTCTAGTGGTGTGGTTGACAATTGAGGGATTTCTTCTTCACCCTCTGGTGTACAGATGAGTTGAAAAGCTTCTTTGAGGTAGGAATTTCCCTTGTTTCACGTCAATATTCCATCATGTTTGGAGGGATTAATTTTTCTTCGCCTATAGATGATGTTTTTCTATGATAATCCAATATAATAATTTATAAATGAATTTTCAATGGGTTAGGAGGATTATTTTGGTGTTTCTTTGTAGTTTTTATATTATAATTGTGATATTGTGATTTTGTGAGATTGATACCCCACTAAAATTGGTGGCTAATAGTGGATTTAGTTGTAATCTAAATGGGTTTCATGTTTTTTAGACCATGTTGAACTCTAACATTTGATAATTTGTAAATCCCGTAAATCCAGATAATAAATGGATGCCCTAGGACATGGTTGGAGTGACAATGTACTTAAATAATGAAGTGAAATTAAATAACTATCCCATTTTTCAAATCTAAAATGTGCTACATTGTGGGCTGTGATGAGATGTGTGGAATAGTTGTGGTATCATGCGTGGAACAAATCAATATGAGGTGGCTATGTTGTGATGTGTTGTTTTTCTCTAGGTTCTGTGGAGGTATGTCTGTGAGCACGATTGTGTATCGTGTATTGGATTGGGTGGTGTATTGGATGAACTTATAAATGATAAATCAATTATGATATGTAATGGAATCTCAGGTTTGGAGATTGATTTATTGTGGAATGGATATGAATTGTTCTATAATAGGGTTGTGATTAGATCATATGGTTATGTGTTACTAGATGTGGTTGTATATGGATGGTTTTCTTTTGGATGGATGACATTGACAAAATATGGGGATGTTTGGTATGGGTAGTTTATCTAGATTTTCTATATAAATTATTTTTTATGTTTCTTGTTGTATGTTGTGCTTTGTTGTTTCACAGATAGTAATGGAATAAATGATTAATTAATTGGCTAATAATGTTTGAAATTTGATTGGGTTGAATTGGTTAATATGATGAATAATTGTTTTGTGATTTAAGAATGGGGATGATTTAATGAAATTGGTTGGAAATTGAACAAATTGTGTTTCTTGATGTGTTGTGTTGTAACTTTATAGGTAGCAACAAAGATGGAAGTGTTTAGATCTGGTTATTTCTTTGAGAACCATTAGGATTATCATGAATGTTTGGTATCTTATATGTATAAACATTTATTCTACATTTGATTTCAATATGAACCCCATTATTGATGATCACTATGTACCGAACACACCCATAGTCATGGGGGAGGGTGTCTTTCCCAAACATCTAAGTAGGAGGATGGATGGCTGGACACCCACTCTTCCCTGCACCCTCTTCAAGGAAGTGGTATCCCAATATTCTTCAACCATGTTATTTTTTGTGAGTCCCAGTTGTGTGTTAGAGGCTTGTGAATTCCTAAGTGTTATCATGATAAGGTATGTTGTTTTTTCCCAGTTTTTTTGGGATAAGGTGAGTTGTGTTTTCCCAGGTGACTTCAGGATGATATGTATTGTGTTATCTCTGGGGTCTTCAAAGTGAGATGAGATGTAGCTTCTGACCTAGGTGATGAGATGAGATTTGATTTCTGGCCTATGTGTATGTGCATAGCACAAGATATGTCTTGTGGCTCATGTGACGGAAGAAGTTGTGTTTTTTGGACTAGGTGTTTGTTGGTAGGATGTGATTTGGTTTGTGGCCCATGTGTTTGTGGGTGGGTTGTAATGTGGTACATTGAGAAAACATGGGAGAATGAAGACATTTACCATTAGTATATAGTGGCTAATAAGTTGTAATTGGTGTGGGGTAACCTACACTAGATGTGAATTATATTATAATACATCACTTGAATTATTTGGTGAGCATTCCATGGTGAGGTTGGGATAGTTAGTATACATGTTAGGTGATATTTGGTTCTGTTGTCTTTTCATTGGAGTATTAGCGTGTTTCCCTAAAATATGAATGAGAGAATTTGGTTTTCCTACCGAGTATACATGTATTCTCACTCTAGGTATATAAAATTTCTTTCAAGATTTATGGATGAATTTTTAGATTGTTTTGGACATTACTATCTTAGATCATGACTGTTGTTCAGTCACTACATTAGATTTTTTGGGTACATTAATTGGGAGTCTTACTGTAATGATACTTGTTCTATTTTATGCATGTATATGGTATGGTTTTTGGATTTTTTTTATATATGTCGTGGATTTTTGTGTGGATAATCTATCATATCTCTCGATATTCTTTAAAAAAGCTAATGCATTCTGTATTGTGATTTCTGAATACCCTTGTTTCTAGGGGTAAACTGGGGCCTATGGAAGGTGGGACTTAGGGGTCCTTATAGATCATTCATTATTGAAAGCCTCGGAGGGGTATCATTGGAGGGAGTAGGTCGTGAAACTATCATAGGAACCATAGAATAATATTGATCTATATGATACATATATAATTATTTTTTATACTGTAAATGAAGAAAATAATTCGCAAAATGTCGTGTGTTATAATTATAGAATTCATGGAAACATAAAATATTTTTGATCTTATAAGGTGAGAGACACATATTTTTGGAAGGATGTAATATCATATCATGGGAAGGAGAAAAATTCAATAACCTTACATCTGATGACCATAAGGACATGGGGTTTTAGGTGTAGTGAAAACTCATTGGAAGGATTTTGTCTAGTTTTATAGTATTCATACCATTATAAGTTTCACTGAAAATGATATATACATAATTCAAAATCTATGATAATTTTGGATATATAAAAATTGACCAGAAAGGATTGTTGATGTGGATAAATAAATTGACCAAATGATGGGTTCCTTAATAGATCTTAGAGGTGATTGAATATAACCCATCTATATTAGATTGATGTGATGACTATTATCACCATTAAGAATATTTTAAAATTTAAGTGAAGGTAAAATATGATTTATAAGTATTTTTATAAGATTCACTAAGTGATAAATTATTATTTATTATTATAATATATCTAATTGATTCAATGAATAATGAAAAGTATCTTTCCCTAGTATATCGGGGTGAAAACTAGAACCATTTATTCATTGTGTTATTCTCTATCTTTCCATGTTTTTTGTCATTGTTTATGATATCATTTCCATTTTTTCTAATGGTTTTGTGATGTAGTGTGGTGACTTTAATATATTCATATTTTAAATCTGGGCAACATACATGCAGTTCATTTTGGGGATTTTTTATTTTTTTGATGTTTTGTTGTGGTTTGATTTAGTTGTTTAATATTATTATAGTTGTTCACCAAATATGTGGTATCATATCACATCAGTGGAGTGATTTTGGATGTTAAGGACCTCATTACTGTGATTTATGGATCCTCTAATAATAATATTCTAAACTTTTCATTACTGGAGAATATTTTTGAATAGTTTAGGACAACTTTTTTATACAATGTACAGATGTTGTGAGAGTACACATTTATAGGTTACATGGTGAAATAAATGAAAAAGGTGTGGATATATTAGATACATTAAATGGATTTAGGGTTTACCGAAATTGAATATAGAGGATCTTATTCTATTGAAATTCCTCGATCATTCATTAATTAGAGCTATACTAAAATAATGAAAACTATGAATGGGGTCTTATGGATAAGAATTACATTGGGATGATATGAATGATAATTTATAAGAATGTGTTATAAAATATTTTAGAATTGGATATTATAAAAAAGTCATAAATAAATTAACTAATTTGTTTGATAATCCCATAATGATGAATAATTGTTGTAGGAAATAATACTTTTTGTCATTATCTGATTTCATAATTTTCTGTATCCAATCATTTAATGGAATTAATTTTAATATAATGTAATATTAATTAATATAATTAAAAAAAATTAAACAAATTTATATGAAATTTGTAATTTTCTTCCATATATAGTCATATAGTGAAATGGTGAACAATATGATTAATTCTAGTAGAGTAAAATATTTGATGTTCACAAATGTATATGACCAACTCTAGAGTGAAAAAATTCATAAAAATAAATTTGAGGTATATTCAGGTCATGAATTTCGTGGATATTTAAGAGGTCATACTTATTGAGATAAAATTCATCAGAATGGTGATTTTCGTAGAATGTGGAGATGGATTCTTTCTGAAAAAGGTGCTCCTCAAAATCGGTAATGTGGGATGATAGGCCACCGGATAAATTATTGCATTGATGTGATCAAAAATTCAAGAGGATGTATTTCCAAAATTGGTACTATTAAACCTATGTTAGAGGAATGCAATAGTTTTATCCTAAGTACCACATGGTCACTTAGTTCATGGATGATAGACACCATATCTTCATTCCATTAACTAATTAATATTTATAGTATTATGAGTTATGTCTATTAGAGATTCGCCTATATATATATGGTAGATATGAAAGATCCGGTTATTATTGGAATAAGATATGTCTTAATAAATTAAATGAAAAAATTATGGTTAATCATTATTGGTATTTTTATCATCCTAGTATTAATAAATAACATAATTTTCATGGGACAATTCAATGAATCAGGTTCCTAGGCAATTTCCTATAATGGATGGTGGAAAATTATATATTAATACATGGTAGAATAAAATAAAATGAATGATGAGACCATTTATCATAGAGGTACTTGTTAAGGATTGATTCAAACTATACATTTTAATTCCAATAATCATTGAAAATACTATCCAGAAGAGTACAGTGAAATTGGAATAAATATTCTTATTTCTATGGGATTGGTAAAGGAAAAAAACACATAGTATGGAACTTGTGAGGATTATATCACTGGTAATCGGTTGAAGGTACCCTTATGAATTGAAGTAAAAATTTCAACATTATATATGTAACACCCGATGATATCATAGTACGTTACCTTCAATATATTATGTTCCACTCAACACCGACTTGGTTTGTGTAACATGCAAGATTGTGTTTCTACGAAACGACACTTGAGTATTAGAATTATTTAAATAGTATATTTATAACTTATACATTATAGTAATATAAATAGTATGAAATAATTTTTAATTGTTATTCATACTATTTTCACATAAATAAAAAATATTTATAATTTAATATATAAGTTTTAGTAATATAGTTATTTTTTTAGAAATACTATTTACTTAAAGAAACTTCCTTTTATGTCCTCTTAGGAATAATTATAAAATTAATTTTAGACACTCCTAGAAATTAAATTTATTATAATGGACTTTATTTTTGTGTTCTTAATATCAATATTATCTTACAGTGATTTTATTAATTTTCTAAAAACAATTAATTTTTGATGAATAGTAAAAAAACAGTGCATTGTAGATAAAAACCAACATTTTCATTTCAATAATTATTTTAATTTAAATTTATATTAATGAAAAAATATATACATAATATATATATTTTTTCAATTGAAGTCAATTTAACTATTTTTTCAATAGAAATATAATTATATAATTTATTGACCTTTTAACGCCTCTTTTACCCACCTTCTAGAAACATTGGAAATTGACCTTAAATGTAAATTTTCAACTTCTGTGAATCAAATTTCAAGATTATGAAATACATGATCCTAATAAGGGTGAAAATTTGGTCTAATATGATCAAAATATTTTTTGGGTGAATGGTAAATTTTTAATATTATTTACCATGGTTAAACTTAAATAGGGAAATTAAAGATAAAAAATATTTTAATAAAATAAAATTACCATAAAACCAATACTAACCTCATTGGATAGGAATTATATGACCAATAAATTCCTTAGGATGCAAATTTGACCTTTGGATGCCACTTGGGTGTGATTAATACATTTATAACATTTAATTTCAAGTAAATGTAAAAATATCATAAACATGATTCATATTAATAAAAATATTATATTGGGGTTATATAAGTTATATATTATACTATAAATAGTGATTATGAAGATAAAAATATTTAATACATTATATTAATTTTTTTTATTTTTTAGGAATTAAATAATTAAATTTTATTATGACACATGGATTATGCAATAATAGAGATATTAATCGAAGAATAAAATAAATGAAATATTAAATATTAAAATTAATATTATTTAAATATTTGACTCCATAAACTAATTTTCAAGTTGATTATGCTATTTTAGTATCAATTTAATGTATTTTCTTAAAGAATCAAGTAGTTATGACTGTAAAAAATCAAACATTAAATAGTTTGGAAATAGACATAAATGAGATTTTAAAATAAACACTATTTTTTAAAAATGATATATATATAAAAAAAATTTAAGGTTCTTTCAAATAACATGGATAGTGTTAAAAATGGAATTAATGGTCCACTTTATGTTTCTTTTCATTTTATAGTATATATATTAACCATGTTATGTGAAAATACCAGAAGTCGTGGTAAGAGTTAAACTATTTAACTAGGGGTTAAATCTAAAAGATAAAGTTGATTTTATAACATAAAAATGACTAAAACCTATCAGTTGAGATTTTTTACACTGATAATCATCTTATACAAAATAATAACAATTTGTATCCATTCTAAAACCAAAAATAATTTTATAATAAATTAATATTTCGATATTTTCCTAAAGTGCCCCTAACCTCTTTTATAAAAGGGAACTTCTCCTTCTCATTAATTCACACATCCAAAGTCCTTTGGTTCACCCAAAAACTAACCACTTCTACTAATAAATTACTTCAATTAATCTTATAAGCCATATGGTGGTTAGAAATTCAACCTAAGGAGTTCTTTTGTGAAAATCAATAAAAGATACTTTAAAAGAGGTAATTATTTTATCACCTCATTCAATGTTCTTTTCTTCATCTACTTATTATTTCTATATTGTTCTCATAATAAATTAATAAATATCGCACCTTCTATATGATGATATGTTATTATTATTATAGGACAACCATATTCTTTATTTCACCGATCTTATGGAAAACAATATCACCAAGTGTGCGTGTGTACGACTTACCATCTCCACATCATGGTGTAAATTTTTTTTCATGTACAAAATATTTCAATGGCTGTAATGATGAATATAAAAAATATAAATAATAAATATAACATAATTGTGTTTCTATAAAACCCATATTCCATCCAATTCCATACCTTTTATATATTAAAGAAATGATATCCTCACTTGTGCGAATGTGCGACTTACCATCTCTACAACAAGATGAGACTCATCTTCCACATTCACCATTCAAGAATGATTATAAAAATATATATTATTAATTTGTAAGAAATATATGAAATAATTATTCAACTTGGAATATATATATATATATATATATATTCATTTACATATATTGTCATATATGACATTCACTTACTTCCATTCAATACTATAAGAGAACCAAAACATCGATCATGAATACGTACGAACTACCGTCTCCATGAATGGTGTGTTCCATTACATTTATCAATCTATTATATATATTTATAAACAGAATATATATGATATATAAATAATTTTACTCATTCTTGATATAAATTAATTATTATCTATGTAATACTATCTAGAATAACAATGTTAAACACGTACGTCAAAGAATGTGATTATTACATGAAATGTTTCCCTAACTTGGAAATTATTAATAAATGGGTAATTTCAATTAATAAATGAATCCTATAAGATATCATAAAAATTATTATGATTATTTTTCAAGTTAATAATATTCTTAAAACCATTTTACAGTATTTTTTGACACATACGCAGAGTATCAGACCTAAGGTAAGGGAATTATGTCTCACTATTAATTTCTGTGTGATGTAAGCCATGTTCAACACTTATTTCTTGTGTGTGGTGTATGTTCTACACATATATCATTTGATATCATGAATAAATTTATCTTAATGTTATTAATAGATTAATTAAAATATATTGGAATTCTTATTTAAGTGTTCAAAGCTGTCTGGGACACTTTGAATGTTTTAAAGAATTAATCATTTCTCTATTTCAATATCCTTGATAATATAAGTATATAAAGGGTTATAAAGATCGTTTTATAACTATTTTTAACTTCATTAATTTTTTTTCAAGAGGAATATTTTTAAGGATTTATGTAATGGAACATTTATCTAAAACATTTATCTAAATGTTTTAAAGACTTATTCTTGTAAAAGTTTTCTCATTAATGTCCATGTTTGCAAAATGGTTTTAATGATATATTTATATCATCATGAAAATTATAAAATCTTAATTAAATTTAAATTATTCAAAGTAGTATGGGACACTTTAAATAAAAAACCGATTTTGAAATATCTTCTTTTAAAAGTGTATGGCATTTGAATAAATGATTTCAATGAAAAAAGTGGTATTTGTATTAATTGATTATTAATGATTTTATTAGAGTATTTCATCTATGTCAACATAATTAATTAGAAATTATTCTCAATTGAGGTTGATCTCTTATGATATATTTTTTCATATTTTATAAAATGGTTTATGATCAGTTTGATTGTGAATGTGATATTTAGATACCATTCATGGTTTATAGTTAATGTATTGACATTTTTAATGCTAGTTTTACTATGAATGTTTATGTTATTTTTCACCATTTTCATATGATGAGTACATTGGACATATTAAGTGATGGGTGGGGCCCACTATTTCCCCTCGATGAATCAATAGGGCTCGTGAGATGAACTAGTATCTTGTAACAAGGGCTTGACAGTATATTTGTGTATGGTCTTGGCATGAGGCCTTGAGGTTGTGGTTAAGATGTTCAATATTATGCATTCCCTCATTATGATATTTGTTATTGATATTACATGTTTTTATTTGACTAGTGTAATATCCATGTAGATGTTTATATGACATTATTTGATTTATTATTGCCATGTTATGCTGATTATTATGTTGTCTTGTGTTTCAGTTTTATACGTTTCATTAAATGTTTATGCTTGTTTATAATATATTCCACTCTAATATTTATCCATAATGAGAATCTGAGCTCACCCATTTTTTATGTTTTATTTTCCGTGGATGCCAAGAAGTGTTTTATGAATAATATGCAAGTTTAATCTAGGAGAATAATGGTGTTATCAGAGAGTTATATATGTTGTATTTTATGTATGGAATTGTAATGTAAGGAGCATATATGTAATATATTTTCACAAACAGTTATATTAATCAGTCCTTTGATATTTGATTCCTTATTATCATTCCAATTTATTAAAATAATGCACCAGCTCCATGATTCTTGGTATGTGGCATTACAGTTGGTATCAAATGATGTTTAGAAATATCCTTGAAATTAGATTTCGAATTCATAGATTAGAAAACATAACACTATGAATTAATTTTTGAATTACTATAAGTATAAGATATCATCCTATATATTTTGAAATGGATAACCAGGGTTAATTCTATGGACTTATGTGCTGATAAGAATATTCCATCATTTAGAGTTCCTATAAATGATTCTTTAATACTATATCACTATGATTACTATTTCTGATATTATGATTTAGGTTTTGGTCTATTTTTAGAATCAACATGGTTATAAATTAAATGGTTATACTAATAAAGATGAATAGATTAAAAATGAAAAATGAGATGAATGTGGTTTTGAATAATTATATGTCGAATTATAGTTAATTGTTTAAGAGTGAAGTTGAATTATTAAGGTTATTTGGAATCAATAATTATTACAATAATTATTACAATTTTCATGAGGATTTTACTATAGTACTTATTCTATAATGATTTAGAATAATAATAGTTTTCATTAAATATTTAATGGTGATATAATATTTCGCATGTCAAAATAATATCTACATTATGTTGTTTTTGTAATCTGATGTTATCATTGATTGATGAAATTTCGTTACCTTTTTGGATAGTGAATTTGGATGGAAGTATTTTGGTTGAGTCTAAAGGTTGAAATGGATTATGGGGATAAATGGATACTATTGTTTGAGTGTAAAACATTTATTTAATTTTTAACATACAAATAATTATTTCTGGAATTTTATGAAAATATATTTTTGGAAAATAGAAAACCTGTAGGTCATATGACCACATGTCGCATCGAACGTGGCTGTGAGAATCAAACTTAAAAACGAAGTGTGATATGGCTTTATTGCCTAACAATGGAGTAAAAAAAGTCCCTAGTAAGTACGTATTGTTTTTCTTTTATTTAAATAGTATGATATATTATGTAAAAGTTCATTTTTGGAAACCTATACAATTAGGATAATTGAATATTATTATCTTTTGGAGTGAAAAATGAGTTTGTAGTAGAAATATCTTCTTAGGATGGAAGCCTACGTTTCAAGTGCGATTTCATCCTTTTATTCTTATTATATGTAGGAATTAATTATTAAACATTAGTGAAATAATCTTAAAATAAAACAAGTTTTTCAATTACATTATTTTAAGATGAATCTAATGACCCCTTAGATCATCACCGACTTCTAACTTTGGGAATGGTAACTTTTTCCTGACCATGTCCTTTATCACTCTCTATCAGAACATGATGGTTTTATTTTTATATAATATCTATGATTTCTTATATGGAACCATAGTATGTTTTATCTCTAGTGACCTGAGTAATTCCCTTTCATTATATTAAAATGGTGGTCTCATTAGCGAATTCCTCGATGTGGGATTTCAACAAATATATTTTTAAAAGTACAATCCATAGTTTTTTATTCCAAGATCCTACTGTGAGGATGATATATATTAAAGCATGGTAGAATGTAACACCACAAGATTTTTTGTTATGTTACCTTCGATATCTTTTGTTTCATGAAACACCAACTTGGATTTCAAAACAAGCAAGATTAAGTTTCTGTGAAACAACACTTCAGTATTAAAATTATTTAAATGACATATTTATAACTTATCCATTAAATATTATAATATAAATAGTAAAAAATAATTTGTATGTGTTATTTATATTTTTTTTATTAAATAGAAATTATCTCTAATGAAATTTATAAGTTTTATTAAAATTGTTTTATATTTAAAAATATTATTTTCATAAAGGAAATGCATTTTTTTCTATTTTTAAAAAATAATAAAATTAATTTTATGCACTCTTAGAAATTTAATTTAGTAAAATAGGTTAATATTTGAAATTACACTATCAAAATTATCTTTTGGTAATTTTTTGTTATTTTTTTAATAAAATCATTTTTTATTTAACAGTGAAAGACCCTGTATTATAGATAAAACCCAACTTTTTCATTTAAATTATTATTTAAATTAAAATTTATTTTAATGTAAAAAATATATACATAATAAATATATTGCTCTAATTTATGTAATTGGAATCATTTTTATAATAAAATTAGATATATAAAATTTATTAAACTTTTAACAACTCTTTTACCCATATTATAGGAACATATTTAAATTAACCTTAAATGTAATATTCCCACTTCTATGAGTTGAATTTAAAAAACCCTATATAAAAGGTTATTATTAGTGTATAATATGTGTTCTAATAAGATCAAAATAATATTTTGTGGATAGTAACTTTTGAATATTATTTATCATGATCAATGGTAAATAGGGTAATTAAAGATAAAAATAATATTATAATAAAAATAAAATTATCATAACACTTGTCCTAACCTTATTTTATGTCTCATGGAAGACCATGAAAACCCATAGGAAGAAAGTTTGGCTGTTGGAATTCACTTGGGTTTGAATAATACATTTATAACATTTAATTTTAAGTAAAGATAAAAATATCATAAACATGACTCTTATTACTAAAAAAATATTAATATGGGGTTATATAAGTGATATATTAAATTATAAATAGTCATTAGGAAGTTAAAAAATATTTCATACATAATGTTTATTTTTTTTATGAATTAAATAATTTAATTTATATATGATACAATGAAGATGCAATAATTGAGTTATTCATAAAAGAATAAAATAAATGATATTTTAAATATTAAAATAAATATTATTTAAAATATTTAATGCCATCTATGAATTTTCTGTATTATTATGACATGTTAGTATTTATTTAATGCATTTTTCTCAGGAATATATTTTTTATGCCTTTAAAAAAATATAATACCATACAGTGTCAAAATTGACATAAATGAGATTTTAAAAAGAATTATATTTTATTAAATGATATAAAATAATAAAAATATAAAGTTATTACAAATAAATTATATATTTTTTTAAATTAAATTAATTTTCCACTTTTGGTTTTCTTGTAATTATATAGTAAAATATTAACCATCTATTGTGATTACACAATAATTCATGGTAAGAGTTAAACTACTTAACTAGGGGTCAAATATAAAAGATAAGGTAAATTTAATGAACTAAACATGTCTAAAACCTATTGGTTAATATTATTTCGACCCATAATCATCTTAACCTATAAATAAATTAATTTTTTGTCATTATAAAAAGAAAATCATTTTATAATAAATTAATATTTCATGATTTTCCGAAATTTCACCTCAACTCTCTTATAAAAGGGTGCTTCTCCTTCCCTTTAATTCACAAAGTCAAAGCCATTTGGATCATCCAATCCCTACCTACTTCAACAAATATATTCCCAAAAATCATTCTAGAGGCCAGACATTGGGAATACATTCATCCTATGGAGTCCTTTTTTGCTAATCAAAAAAAAATACCCGAAGATAAGTAATTATTCTATCAATGCATTCAAAGTTCGTCTCTTCTTCTACTTCATGTTTCTTGGTTGTTTCCATACTAAAATAATAACTCCAGTACCTTATAAATTTTGATATGTTATTATGATTATGGTACAACAATATTCTTTATTTTAGCCATTCTATGAAAAACAATATCACCATTCATGTGTACGTGCGGCTTACCGTCTCCACATCATGGTGTAAATTATATTTCATATACATTTTATTTATATTAGAATAAAGATGAATATAAAAGATTTATATAATAAATATAACACAATATTGTTTTCTTAAAATTCATGTTCCATCCAATTCCATACCATTTAACTATTAATGAAATGATACAGTCGCTTGTGCGTACGTAGGGCTTACCATCTCTGCAATGTGATGAGACTCAACTTCAACGTTCACTATCAAAGAATGATTATAAAAATACATATTATTAATAAGTATGAAATACATGAAATAATAATTCTACTTGGATAATATATAAATATATATACATATATTTCATTCACTTACTTCGATTCAATACGATAAGAAAACAAAAACAATGATTATGCGTACGTACAACCTACCGTCTCCAAGAACGATGTGTTCCATTTCATATATATATATATATATATTATATTTATATATAGAATATATATGATACATAAATTATTTTATAAATTATTTTAAGTAACTAAATTATTATCTAGGTAATAAGATCGTGAATAGCAGGTTGAAATACATAAGACAAAGAAAGCGATTATTTCCTGAAACATTTCTTTAACATTGAAATTATTAATAAACGGGTAATATGAAATAAAAAATTAATCTTATAAGGTATCATAAAAATTATTATGATTCTGTTAATAGTTAATAATATTCGTAAAACCAATTTTCAAAATTTTTGGACACATATGGAGAGTATCTGACCTAAGGTAAGGGAATTCCCTCTAACATGTAATTTTCATGAGATATAAGTAATTTCCACCACTTATTTTTTGTGTGTATTGTATGTACTACCCTTATTGTGTTTGAAATCATGAATATATTTATCTTGATGGTATTTATATATTCTTTTGATGATATTGTGTTTATTATTTAAATGTTCAAAGTGTTATGGGAATCTTTAAAGTTTTAAATAATTATTCATTTCCCTATTTCATTATTCTTGAAAATATATGTTTATAAATGATATGAAATAAAATTTTAAATATTTGTTTTAAAATCATTAAAATAATTTAAAAAGGATGATTTTTATTGTATTAGGTAAATTACTCTTTAACAAAAACTTCATTTTGAATCATTTAATTATTTATTGTTTTAAAATACTTCTCATCAATGTTCATGTTATTAAAATAGTTGTACAAATTTATTAATATAAACATGAATGTTTAAAAATGTTAATTTATTTTTAATGCTTAAAATTGGTATGGAACACTTTGCCTAAAAAAATATCTTTCTAAATATTTTATTTTATATGTTCATGGATTTTGAATAAATTATCAAATATTAAAAAAGTGGTATTTTCCTCAAGCGATTTTTAATGTTTTTATTGGATTATTTTCATCCAGGTCAACATATTTTGTTGGATATTATGATTAATTGAGTTTTTTCTCTCATGATATCATTTATCATATTTTATTGAATGGTTTATGATTTGTTTTATTATGACTATACTATTTAGATACCATTCATTGTCTATGGTTAAAGTATTTACATTTCATATGCTAGTTTTAATAAAAATGTTTGTGTTATGTTTCACCCTTTTAATATGAGGAGTGAATTGGGCTTACTATGTGATCAGTGGGACCTGCTCTAGCCCTTCAATGAATCGGTAGGTCTCATTAGACAAATTAGTGTCTTGGAATAAGGCCTTTATGGTATATTTTTTGTATGGTCTTGTCACAAGGCCTTGATGTTGTCGTTAAGCTGGTTGGAATTATGCATTCCCTCATTATGATATTTTTTTATTACATGTGATTATTTGACTCGTAGAATATCTATATTAATTTTTATATGAAATTATTTGATTTATTCATTCCATATTATACTGAATATTGTGTTTAAAATTATTTTGGTTCAATTTTATACTTTTCCATAAATGGAAATGCTTATTTATAATAGCTTCTTCTTTTTTGTTTATCCTAACTAAGCATCTGAGCTCACCCCTTTCTTATGAATTATTTTCCCATTTTTATAAGAATTGTTTTATTTGTGATGTGAAGAGTTAATATAAGAGAATAATGATGATCTCAAATAATTATATATGTTTTATTTTATGTTTTGAATTTTAATGTAAGGATAATGTGTGCAATCTATTTTATACGACTCCTAAACTAACTTGTCCTTTAATATTTGATTACTTCTAATCATGCTAATGTATTAAAATAATGACGAAACTATAGGCCACTAGGGTTAGGGTGTTACACGAAAGTTTAGGATTAGTTTACATATAATATTAGACACCAACAATAGTTTAATCAAATATAACTTTACTATACTAAACGAATTTCATAAAAAATACAAAATAAAAGTGTAGGTGTACATAATCACGAAAATGAATGATATATTGTGGAATTTAAACTGGTAGAGGGCCATATTATAGATGGATATTGGATGTAAGTTGACATTATTGTATTCAATCAATGGTATTGATTACGGGTGTAGGGGGTTTCATAGGTTCTCCTTTTTTGAAGGGATTTTTTCTAAAAAAATGTCAGGGACATCAAAAAAATATATAATTTCAAATATAATGAATATGAATTAAATGTGGAACGGTAAGATCTTGAGGATTTAAACATGGATCCCAAAGTCATTTTATGTGGATGGTATGAATAGTGTGACTAATAGTGTTAATTGGATTTAATCAGTTCCCATTGGAAATAAACATCAATAGAAGTATTCGTCTAAAATAATAAAGTTTATAAAATATCTCAAATTCTTTAGATAACTCTCTAATGCTCATGTTGATGACAATGAAATAAAAATTGAGTCTAATTCACATGTAGGATAATTTATTGTAAATGGAAGTAACAAATTTGGTGTTATATTATGTCATAAATATTCTTATACGGTCATCGGTATTAAAATTATTATCTTATTCAAAGATATATTGTGAAAAAATCAGAATCTTTCAAGAAATTATGATTATTTCAAAGAATCATTAAAATAAATGTTTCACTTGGATGGAAGAATGAACGAAATTAATATTCAATAAAATTTTGGAAGCATGATTTTTATTGATATACCAGATCAAAGGGTAGTGTACATAGAAGAATATTATCATGTTTTGATGTTATTTCACAACAGTGAAGTATCGTAGAGTTCAAGGAACTCTAAATACGAGCATTAGATCTTTTCTATATAGATTATATTAACATAAAATATCATAGTTTTATAAAATAGTTATATGTGTACCTAGGAAATTCATCATATGAAATGTTATGGGATTAATTTTCATTTTATAATTATATAGAATGATGAATATATATAATGTACATATAATGCAAAGAGTTTTATGGATTGGAAATAGTGGGAGTTATCCTTTAGTTATGATCTTATTCCCCTAAAAATTTCATGGACATGATAGATAACATATGGCCATATTTTGAATAATTTTTTTAAAATGATTTTCCAGAATAAAGGAAGTGGAAGATAGTATGTCGATTTATGGGGTCATATTGGTCATGAAGGTAATTCAACGGAAATATGGAGTTTATTTATCTAAAATATTTTCTATGTATATAAATCACTCAAAAATACAAATGATTTTTTATAGATTTTAAAAATAATATCATCACCTGTAGTAGATGAATTTGAAGATATAATTCCTTCATGTGTATTTGGACGATGAGGTCTACATGGCATAGTCTGATGGTTCATGAAATCAATAGAACTATTGGGTTTTGTGTGTTATCAAACATGATCACTATAGTATGAAAAAACCATAATGGTATTTTAATCATAATATGGATATTTGCATTATAAAAATGATTTTTATTAGGATAAATATTTTGAATTTATATTAAAAGAAATTTTCTGATGATAGGAATTTCATCATCATTATTCTTGATGTGAATGACATGTTGATTGTAGGTCTAATGAATGAAATTATAAATGAGCTAAACATTAGGTTTTAATAATCCTCTAGATAAATTATAATTTTTTAGGAAAGTGAATGTTTTGTATAAGGATCATATGAGCCATATGATCTGCTATATTTTACTTGATGTTGGATTAATACATCCAAATGTTTAATGTACACTTGATTTTGTTGGAAACCAAAACTATTACCACACCAATGGATAAGAATTTAATGCTATGTAAATTTATGTACCCATTAATATATTTTTATGTTATTTACATATTCAAATTCCATACGTACCATATTTTGAATAATTAATGTATACCATGATTTTTAATCATCATGAAAATTCCAAGGTAATGTGAGTTGTCAACGGAGTTATTTGGAAGCCTAAAAGGAAACACTAGGATGATGAAAAATAGATCATGTAGTACTATAAGGTTTCCAATGAGTTGGAACATTAATTTGTAATAAATTATTCATTGAATTTTCTTGTAGAATCTAACTATCTCTAACCAACCAAGGGCATTATTTCCCCTTCTACTGATGTTTCTTCATGTCTGTGCACAACCTTGAGGTAGGCGAACCCACATTTTTCATTCGCATTAATTCCATTTAATACTTGATAATTTTTAGTTAAATCAATGACATATTTTTCATTCTCACTATGCAATTTTTTAATATGTTATAGTGTTTTCCAATTTATGGGTTTTGTTAGAAATAGTTTTGAAGTATTTTTTTTTCTAGTTAAATTTATATGTACTTATGAAGGTTATGGTCTATGGATGTAAAAACCTATTTTGATAATGTTTTGATATGAAAATATTTTTCACATTACTCTTGAATATTTTATCATGGCGTTTTTTGACATGGTAACTTGTTTGACCTGGTTATAGAATAGTGAACAAACCGTGTGGTTTGGTTATATAGATTATTTATGCATTGTTTGGTCTGTTTATGAAAATTGTTTATAAATTTGTTTGCTTGTTCATAAAATTATTGGTAAACTGGTTGAGTCTTGGTAGAATTTGATAAATTGTGTGGCTGGTTTATCATATTGTGTAAATGTTTTAAAACATATTTGGTTATGGATTTGGTGACCATTTTCTTTCAAAAGAGGATTTTAGTGCATTTACATTGGTTGTTATGGAATAGTGGTTGATTATGATTTTAAAAATGGTTTTTGGATCCCAAAGGACATAGGTTATTTTTTGTGTTTCCAAAAAAGTAGTTTTAAATGTATTTCTCATTGATTTTTCTGATTTGGCTGGAGAGCATGTTTTGAAAAAAATTTAAAAAGAGGTTAAAGAACCCTTATTTTGTTCTAAATTGTTTGGGTTTACATGTTTTGGAACTCAGGGGTTTGTTTGGCACTTTTTACCCAAGTGAACTGTATGTACTAACTTTTAAAGGTGGTTGTATTATTACAAAAGTTTATACATGATTAGAAACATTAAACATTTCATGAAATGGTTTAAATGTTAAATGGTGTGACGGTCCAGTTGGTAGCTTGTTAATGTGAAATGTTTGAATGCGTATTTTGGGTCTCTCTTGTTTAGGGTAACCCATTATGGGTGAACACATAATAAGAATCCGTGTTTGGGTTTGGAAAGTGTGGTGGGATGAGTCACACGTGCAAGGGAATTCCTTCTTATACAGTAATACGATAACCACCCAGGGTTCATGGGTGTCGTTTATATGATATATTAACGATTTATGATCATCCTTGATTAGATGAATTGGTACCATATGGATTTTTTTTTTGTCCAGGTGGGCTTTTTCAATGGATTGTCCAGTTTAGGGCGGCCAATTAGATATAGACAAAAGATCTTCACCATACTCAAGCAGGTGGTTCTGGAACCCAGTGCGTCCAGGGTTCTTTTAGGGATGTTTAGAACCGCCCATTATTTGACTTTGATTTTCTTTTTTACTCTCATCTATATTTTTTCTTTAATCTTCTGCTGTAACTTTTTTCTTTTAGCATTTCCTTGTTTCCTTGTTTTTATTTTTTTTCCAAAATTTTAATTTATTTTAGAAATGGAATGTGGTGTGTGATGGGTTTATAAAATGGTAAAATGTTATTTTTTTTATTAAAATATGTTAAACATTCTTTTATAATTATATTCCAATCTTGTGTTAATATATTGTTTCGAGAATGGAGATGTTGGATTCTATGGTTTATTTTGGTATCCCTACTAAGAATTTTTAATTCTCACACCAATTTTATCATTTCAATTGCAGGTTTCCTTTCCTCAGGTTTTCTTGCTTGAGTTTCTCATTATTAGAGCAAGGTTGGTCATTGGTTGAGAGGTGACCTAAATGTTCATGTGGATGTATGTTCAATTTTAAGTTCATTATGATGTTAGTTTTATTTTTATTGTCAGTTTATATTTATCTGTATTTCTTTTGTTCATTGGCCAAATCATTCCAATCGAATAAATTTTGATGTTTTTAACTAGTTACTAGCCCGTGGGGATCAAGAATGCCTTTCAGGCCATGTTGTGGAACAACATGGGTGACCAGTTTAGGGTCGACCCAAGTTGGTTCGTTACACTAACTTTTACAGAGATCCATGAATTGAATCTCATGTTGGTTGACTAGAAATTAATCATGGTGGGAAACCATGATTTTTCTTTGTAAATATGATAGAGGAAGTATGTAAGAGAAATTTTAAAGACTTGAAAATTTCATATAATTTTTTTTAAATTATGTTGGATTTTTACCAGTCTGTGAAAATTTATGGCACGTAATTATGAGGCCCGGTGTGATCGAAATGAATTTATGAACATTTTTTCGTGTATTCTTAGTAAACACATGGGTGGAATTTTTTATCATTAACTTGTTGCTCGGATCGAAAATCTAAGGGAATCTGTTGATTATGGAATGACGGGATTAACCTAGAAATGACTTAACATCGGCCGTCAAGACATGAACGAAAAAGTAAATTTTTGAAATTTTCGAGTAATATAATAAAGTAATTTAAAAGAATAATTTTATTCTATTCTCTCTGTTGTGTGGCGGATGGAGACTTTCTAAGGAAGCTATGATGTATTGATGGGGCACATTAAATGAAACAAATTGATGACCCATACTCTGCTACATAACAGTGTTTTAAATAGTGAAAAACATTAATGTTGTTTCATAAATAAAACAGCATAACAAAACGACGTAGAATCATTAAGGAAACACCATATCATGGTTGGATAAATTGATCTACGTGAATGGAAAAATAAGGATGGTGGATATGGGGGATTCACAGCTGATGCTCTGATGCACACCCATCCCAGCAAACAATGAAAAATAACAAAGAATGCCTTTCGAAGGTCAGAACTGGGAATCGTCATTGATGTCGTAATCCCTGAAAGTCGAACATGCGAAAACGAAAATCATAAAAGGTTGGGGTTTATGTTATTTAATGTTCCCTCTCTTCCCATTCTTGAAAAATATATTGAACACGGACCAACCGACTGATAGATTGGAATGTGTCTTATCTAATCATGCAGATGGTTGTTGCGGGATCTTAAACTCATGGATTATTTATCCTTTTGTTATTATTATTTTTTCTTCATGTTTAAAATGATATCACATAGGGAATGGGCCAAAACCAACATGGAACGTACCCTCCACTAGACATGTCATTGATGCATTATTCAGAGTAGATAAATGAACGCAGAAGTAAGGAATTTGGGGGCTACGAAATGAAGGTAGGATTCTGGTGGCCTGAGAAAACATCTGCAGGTGCACCATGCCGGTGGTGGCCGGAGGAGAGCCTCCGAAACCGGCCATGTGCTGTGGGAAGGCGACGCACCATCGTGAACCATGGTGTCTAGAGGTGGCCAGCATGAGCCACCCGTGCGGGAGATGGGTGGTGCCCGCAGGTGCCGCTATTAGGTCGTGAATGGAGGGGGTGGCGCAAACCTCGGGCCGCTCTGGGATGCATTGGACGAAACGGCCCTGCATCCGTGAGGCCAGCCCGGTGAAGTGGTTCGTCTTCAGGTGGACTGGGCCAGACACGGGTCAGCTAAATTGGCCGGCCCCGTGGCCTATCGGGCCAGCTGGGTGGGCCGAGCCCCACCCAGCGAGCCGGGCCAACCGCGACCCAGGCCCGTAAACCATCCGGGCTGACCCTAATGGGGCGGACCCAATTAACTTGGCCGACCCTTAATTTTATAGACCCTGGTGGGGTCAGGGAGACCCTGTGACCCGTTGTGTCGGGTAGGCCTGACCAAGTCGGACCGGGCCCAGACCCAATCAGCCCTTGAATAATGAAATGTCTATAACTAACGAACCTGGTTTCCAATTGAAACGCTTTAAGTGGAATTGGGACCCCTTTTTTGAAGAGGTCCGTTTGGAAATATCCCGGTGGGGACAACCAAGTCGGGCCGGACCGAGGTGGGATCACCCCCGTTTCACAGAAAGGGGTGTAACTAACAGACCGGGCATCCGATCGACGTGCCGTCTATTGAATAAGGAACCCTGTGACAAGGTGGTCAATTAGTGATACTCTAAGTGAGTTTTTATGGAGCTTGACGTGTGATCTAGGTTTGATCTGACATGAATCCAACCGGGTCCTTTTTACAAAAGTGTCCATATCTCACAGACCGGGTGTCCGATTGATGTGTCGTCTATCATGTTAGGACCCCTATGACATGGCGGTCCATTAGGTATGATTTTCTCTGTGAAATTGTACTAGTTTAAATATGACCAATGTTTTGAGGAGAAAATATCATTCGGAGATCAGGCGTGCTATGTGCGGAAATCCTGTGGCTGTTTGTGACATGAAGAAGAAGATCAACGAATATGGGTCATCATCAGAAACTCCAGAGTGTGATTATATAGCTATACGACTAATCATTCATACCTCTATACCAGCAACCAATACAGGTCATCACCAGTGACCAATATGGGTCAGCACCTGTGAACTATTATGGGTCACCACCAACGACCAATAAGGGTCACCACCGGCAACCAATACCAGTCAGCACAAGTGACCAATACGTGTGAGCATATAGATTCCAATATCGGTCAACATACAGTGAGCTATACAGGTCATAAGTAGAGTTACTACAGATAGGGTTATCTGGATTTTGAACTAGTCATCCATATCCCAGTAACGTTGAAGTTATACAATTTGAGTGAGTTGTCTCTTTTACTTTGTGCTTCATTATATAGAACATGCTTGTGATATTAACTTTGTGGTATTTCTTGTTACGTTTTACTTTTTGGATTACTAAGAGAACTTTTAGGGTCTCAGGGTCCCTACTGGGTATTGTTATACTCAACCCTTCACAGGATTCCCCCTCACCCTGTTATGTCTGGTGCAGACTACTAATGCTCGGGGTAAGACATTGGAGGTTCAGGGCTTGATGGAGCTTGGTGCGACAGGAGTAGTTGAGATATTGTTCTTCGACATCATACTTACAAATACTACCCTTCAGGTAGAGTTCTAGGGTATATGAAATTTCTATTTACTTTCTTTTCAGATTCAAGGGCTTGTATTCTAGCCCACTTTCTTCAGTTTATAGTTATACTAGTGCTTTTACTTTAACCTTGATGTTATACCTTAATTTTATTGGTTTTTTACTTGAGTTGCGTTGTTTGAGTGGGTAATGATCTCTAAGGAAATGCCTTCCCTATTTAGGAAAATCCTTCAAGTGCTAGTCACCAACCCCTGGCCTATGGAAGGTGGGCTTGGGGATGTCAAGTCTGGGGCCCGTGGGGTGGGTCGCGATAGATAAGGATAATGAATTTTTCACAAAACATAAATTAATGTCCTTAGGAAAATTTTTAGGTGTGATAATCAATTTTCCAGAAGGTGGGAAATATAGATCATCATAAGAATAAATATATGGGGAAATTTTTTGTAACAACCAAATAAATATGGGGTGGAAGTGGTAATGTCAACTCACATGGAATATATAGGCTAATTTCATATGAAATAGACCATCATAATTTTATTACTGAATACATATATAAAATTCTTTATATATGATATCTTTAATGTAGGTACAATAACCCATCTATGAATTTTGAGGTAGTTTAATGCCTTATAAAAAAATGGATTCCCCCATTTATGTCAATGGAGGTGTAAATCATCCCATAAGAATTAGATAAAAATGAAAAATTCTTGAAAAAAAAAATAATATTCTATAAAGTCATAAAATATCACTTCTGAATGACAAGTACAATGATGGGTTACACTAAGTGAAAATTCATTTTCTGATTAATACAATATCTAATATTTATTTTTAAAAAAATTAATTTATAATATCACTATCGATTAATGCACAATAGAAAAACCATGTTATCCTTATGTTGTTATTTTCCTTGTAATTTTTTTATTCTGAATTATGTTATATATAGTATTTCTCATGTTTTCTCTTGTAATTTTCGATTTTATTGCCTTATGATGGGTGTATTATTAATCCATGTTTTAGTAATTATATATGGGATTAATTAATGATATTTTTACTATATATTTAATGTTATAGTGGTGATTTTTTCAATGGTTTAATCAAACATTGTCCACGAACAAAAAATAATTCATCCAAAGATGATTTTTTTGGAGTAATAAAAATAAAAATAGATGAGTACCTTTTCTATATTTATAATATTCTCTAGATGGGTACTGATATTTCAATAATTTTTTTGGACACAATGTAGTGATTTTTTCATCTAGATCATGATAAAATAATTGCAATGAACCCCATATATGTAAATAAAATGTTACAAGTATCATTAATCTAGATAAAAACTCAAAATATATTTGAGATTTTATAAGATTTTGATGAACATAAAATGTTATATGTGTACAAACCATTAAATTCATAAAAAAATAAAAAAAAGTGTTCATTGATCAAGAAATAAATAACTGAAATGGAAAATATTATTGAAATAGACTTAATATAAATGGAATGATATAAAATATGGTGTTCATATAGTAGGTCACTATGCATTAAATTGTATATCAAGACCTCGTCACTGGTGTGAAATTATAAAATTATATAGTTATCTACATCACCAATGATGAGGGGATAAATATTAATGCCTTCAAAAAAAATATGGTTAGGGGAGAACACATAAGACAACCTAATGTTCTCCTAGGGGAAGATATCATTTACAATTTTTTATACTAATATAGTTTTTTATTATAGAGACGAATTAGAATGTACTAATGGTTAAACTATTTTAAAATGAATAGATAGATGAACTATTCTCCAAATAAAATATGTAAAATTTGTTATTTATTGAAGTATAGAAAAAAAGATGGGTGTATATTGTTCAATGAAGAGAATAATAAATTATTACATAAATGAATTCATAATACCATAAAAATGGAATTGAATAACTTGGTGGATATTGGAGGATAATGAGATAATATCAAAATAAGATTTGATGACACTTGTGTTTGTGATAAATGAAAAATTGGAAGGTAGAGTTAAAGTCATATAAGACAAATAAATAGAAATAAATAATGTAGATCAAGAAAATTCATGTTGATGTACATTGTATAATGACAATAAAATCCATATTTTGAAATAGATATTATTTTTTTAATTAAATTGTACTAAAAAATTGTGGATAATGATAATTAATATAAAATATTATATGTTGTTGTGCGTTACAACCAATGATTGGTGGAGAAAATGTTAGTATATAAAATTTTGATATTTCAAAATGATAGGAGGACATAGTTTAATAATAAGTGGCTAGATTTTTTCCATAAAAATAATAAAACATGACAACAAGTTTTAGTTATATGGACTCATCAATAATGTGAGTCATTGAGAGGAGGAACTGAATTATCAATAACATGGAATAAACAACGCTTATTGAGAAGAATTTTCTAGTGAATTTTAGGAAATAATTTTTTCTCAACTAGGATCACATCAATAATTGGGTGTTATTATGTATGAATGTATATATGAAACTATATGATATATGACATGGAATGAATACATTACTCACGTCTTTCAAGTGATTGAATGAAAATATTTTATTGTTTATAAGTAGAATCATAAAATTTTTTATCCTCATGGGGATAACATTATTTTTATTTGATAATAACCTAAAACCGAAGTATGTATGTTCTATAAAAAATAGTATGGAAAAAAAATTTAAATTCAAGATGTATAAATTGTTAAAAAAAATAAGAATTTTAAAAACATCAATATGATTTTGTAAAAAAAATGATTCTAATAAATAAATTCATACTGAAATAATTGGATTTATGGGAGTTAAAATTGAAATAGAAATCATAAATGAAAGCATTGGTGAGGAAAAAACCATGGATTAAAATGTAGCAGTAAATGGGAAAATAAAAAGTCATGAAATTTGTGAAAATAAAATTATTTTTGGCTAGAAATCCATATATCAAACCAGAAGTGAGAAGTCACAGATAAAATTCTTTCTCAAGTTGATTCTAAAATATATAAATAAGAAAATAAATAAGAAATTTTTTTCAAGGATATTCATGTAGATCTTGACATAATAGGAAAAATTAAAAATTTTAAGTTATTCCTAGGAAAAAGAATAAAAAGTTCACTAGAACAAACTGGGTTATCTGATAGAAACTCAATAATGATAATTGTGTGACATGGAAAAAAGAATTTATAGGTGAAATGTGCTTTCCCAAAATACATGTTACAAATTTCGATAAAATTTTCTCATCTTTGTATCAGTTTGAAACCATAATATTATTATTAGATTTTCAATTGAAAAATAGATTCATTGTATATTAAATGGATATATAAATAGAATTAATTAAAATATTTCTTGAAGGGGGGATTATATTTTACAACTATTTTGTTTTATTATGTAAGAATATAATGTTAATGAGTTCTGGATAAATAAGGCCTTGTATTCCCTAATGTAAATGATAAAATATAAGTTTTTGATACCTGATCAAAATTTGAATAATATAAAAGTTAATAGATTTGGAGTTTTTCATATTCTATGCATCTATAAAGATAAGAATCAAAGGATTTAGGTGAATACTTTAATTGATGTCTTAATTTTTTGAGACTTTAATAATTAGTATTTCAAGAAATTTCCAGATTATATGATATTTAATCTTGAGATATATTTAATTGTTGAGATATAATTATGTTATATCTTTTGGGTGATTCAAGGGAATAAATTTTCATTAAATTAAAAAAATTATGAGAAAGAGGTTCTTAAAATCTGGGAAATGTACTATTTATGGACAATGGTGAATTTATTCACTGCCCAGATGAAATTATTAATGGATAACATTAGCTGATACCCAAATGAGATTATCAATGGATAAATATAGAAAGTAATATTTTATGACCCATTTTAGGATGATCATTGTGGTTTTTATATATTTTTAAGGCACATTACTAGATATAATATATCTATTTTCTATGTTCCCAGCAATCAATATTATCACAAAAAATTTTACATGAAAACTATGAACATCATAATTAATTATATATTTATAATAGTTCATTTTTTATTTTTTATTTTAAGAGTTAACAAAAAAAGTTATTGGGATATCTAGATGTGTATTAGGAAGGTTTGGTGGATGAATGAAATTCACCTTATAGAGGTTTTTTCTATATTAGTATTTCTTTTATATCTTACCTAGGAAATAAGAATGATAGTAAATTACCTTCATGTGTTACTACTCAGGTTCAAAAATTTATATTAAAAGGCCTCATTCAAAATTCAACAACAAAGATAATTTAGATCTAATATTATTATATGTAGAAGAAGGTTAAACCAGGCAATGTAATGTTGGAGTATGTCTCCCCTGAATAATATCCTGAAGATATAAAGTCAATGCCACTAATAAATACATATTTTTTCAAGGAATCATTTGTATCACTGAGATTAAATAAATCCCACTGGATAGAATGATAGGACATGTGATGCTAAATCCCCATATAAATTTCATTTCTAGAATGGTATTCATTATATCTTATGTTTCATGCCTAAAAACTAAATTAAACATTGAAAAATTTAAAAGTAGTGGTATTTGAATCCATTTATAAAGGGGAATAATTGCTCATTATCTCTACAAGAATGTGGGAGAATTGAATTATTTGGGTAAGGGGTAGTGTATCTTCATGATTAATCTAGGGGTTAATGAATCAACTATAAGGGATAGTGTTCTACACCCAAGGATATGTGTTCATGAATATCGCTTTATTTAACTCATGTTTCTCACAATGAACTCTGCTAAAGTGGGTATAGATTTGTATATTTTTTTCAATTATTACACACCTTGAATGAAGAAAATTTATTTTGGATATTTTGGTCATACCTAGTAATTTCAAGAAACAATTACATAAAATTGTTTTATAATTTTCAAAGAACATAAATTTTGAGATTGTTGATGAAAATACTCTATGAGTTCTTTTTCAGTTGTTTTTTGAGAATTAAGTGGAAGTAATCTAAAATTTAACTTATATAGTCTTTTTAAGTATACTTATTAATGTTTTTAAGAATATTGGATTTTATTTTATTTTCATGTAGTTCTACAAAATATTGGTAATCTATAGGTTTTTGAAATTTGATTATGTCCCCAATGTATAGGAATATTTTTTTTCATCTTCTAAGTATCATTTAGTTTATAGTAAGAATCATTTAAATATATTTAAATCCGATATTTGTTATGTATACTTCATCTTCAGACTACTTAACCATGACTCTTCTCTGTTTTAACATTTCTCCAATATTTAATAAGCATCATCTATGAGAACCAAAATAATCAATGAGATATACATAACCATATTAAACACTAATTAAAATAGATATGAAAATTATAAAAGAACCATTATATTATAAATTATTTAAATAATATCAACAAATATATTTTATTATTATTATTACATTATACAAGAACGAAATTTATACATGATAAAACTCAATAAGATATTTTAGGAATGATCATGAAGAAATAAATCCATGTTTTCCATTCATGTTTAAGGATGGGTTTTTTATCTATTTTTTCTATATGACACACCAAGATATATTTAATGTGGATATATAAAGACTAGATAAAAATAGTGATTCATGTACTATTAAAAACCAATCTTTATAAAAATATGAAAGACTTATGTTCTGTAATGATTATGTGATAGGCATGGAATTTTATAATGGGATAAAATCATGGTATTAACTCTGGATATTGTGCCTCACCTGGAAACATGGAAATATTTTTCAAAATATAAATTGAATATAAAATAGGGACATTAAAAGAAAAAGGTAGAGTCCTTTATTTATAAGTGTGACTGAGGAGTTTTGAAGACATCCTAAAATAAATGAGAGATTAAACATGAAACATTTAGACCCAATTTATAACTAAGAAAATGAGGTTTCATTCTAGTAAGGAAAAGATATATTATGGTAATTTTTAAAATAAGATGTATTCCTATGTTCAACGGCCAGAGATAAATAGTCAAATAATAATAGGTATTTCTAAAGTCCACTCATTGGAAAAAAAATTATGAAGTCTTATCATAGAGGGATACTGTGGTTATTTGTTGTCACATTCTTATTGTTGTACCAATATCAATTTGTGGATGAATAAAATTAGTAAAAGAGTAATAATAAATTCCTCTAAATGATGATATATGTGATCCTTTATATTGAGTATAGTTTTATATAATTAGATAAAGTGATACTTATTCAAACATGTTACCACGAAACCCTTTATATTTAGTGTACATGTTGCGTTTGAAAATTATCATGAATTCTCTTTAGATTTGTACATTCCTATTAACTATGTAAATTCGCATGATTCCATTATTTTTTACTATATTATAGCTGTTAGAATTCGAGTGATAATAGTGTCTATGAAATATTGAACAATATTATTAAGATAAAAAATATCAATTTACATTCACTGATTGACCCCTATGTATAAGCATTTCTCGGGCCCAACCATGATACATATTAGTTCAAAAATATTGATGATACATGATTTATAGATCCTGTATATGAGATATCTAAAATGTAAGGATGAATATAGGGAAGTGGGGAGGATATGTTTATTTAAATAAAAAATAGTGTAATGAATTATGTTATATAATTTTCAAATAATGAATTATTTTAAATAATTTTTTTAAAAAAATACTAGACGGAAGACACTAGTTAACTTATCCACCCCCATTGGTTACTAAATGGATACCAGATAATCTATACAGGGACACTAGACCTATATTTGTCTCATGTATCTTATTTATACATTTTAACATTCTATTATAAACTAAGTATCAAGCCACTCGGTACTCGTAGAATCGAATATATTTTATAATATTTCTACCGACGACCCCATTTCCACCAATTTTTGTTCCTTCCATATTCGTTCCACTCCAAAAGAAACAAATCCACAGAAAATTAACATGGAATGATGATAACTAAATATAATGTTTACCTATTTGTATATGAATAATTAGATTCAACTTTTTTGACATAAATTATGATATTCTGATGGAAAATTTAGTATCACTAAGACGGTTTAAAATGGTTAAGCATTATTATTATTTTGAATTATTACTTATTTCATAAAAAACATTACCTACTTTTTATAGTTAATGATCATTATTTTTAATTTGAGAATCATTATTATTGATCATTTATCTACCTAATTAGATATTCCAATTGGGAAATTATATCAAGATCACATAATGATAGATTGAACCATGATTTACAAATTTTACCATTCATTATAAGTGGTTAATAATTTATATAGATTTAACTTATAATTTATATATGATATAATATTATCACAATTGATTTATAAATACACATAGAATACCCCAAACTTGAGTAGAAGTGTTTTTCTCACAAAATCATATGGTATTACCTTAATTCCATCAATAATAAGATAATATCAATAACATTTATAATAAACAATTGATGTCATTAAATATTATATCATAATCTATATAATAATTCCCACCTCTCTTTCAATTATGATATTAAATACATCATAATAGAATCTTATATCTGAAATGATGATCTTCATCCTCCTGTTGTTTTCCCTCAACAACTATTATTGAAATTATTTTCACTATTTCTATATAATATTAAAAAATATAACCACAAAGAACCTAACTAATTTAATTTATTTATACGCAATGTTAATTATACCTTTGATATGAATCAATAATTTTTAATAGTTTTTCATTTATTCTAGGAAATAATATCTCTCTAGAAATTACATTATATATATATTTTAGAAAATATAATTTTTTTGAATATTTATGTTATAATTAGACCACACTACATGTTTTTTTTGATTATCACTGTCATTAAATGTCTCCAACGTTTAGAAATAATTTAGAATTGCTCATACCATTAATATTTTTATTCCATATACACTATTAATTATAAACAATAAAAAATTAAAAACATTATTAATTATCTATATGTTCAAGTGCTTATTTATTATGATTGATTAAAATATTTTACTAGTTTGAAAACTAATTCAAACATTGTATTACAACAATCCTTTAGATTTTTTATCGAACCATGCATGTAAGTAAAATATCAAATATTCTTTTATTACGAGATTGAGCTTTACAATAGCACTCAGACATTCCAAATTAATACATGTAAGATGATTCCATAGTATATCTTATATTAATAACATGTATTATTATTTCAGTAAATTATTATATAACTCTATAAATAAACATTATCTTTAAATATTTTAGATTAGTTTCATTGTTTTTACATATTTATAATTTATCTCGCACAATTCCTAAACTACATAGTACAATATTACACAACTAATGTACTCCTAACATTACACTTAAATAAAATATTATTACCAATATATAAGGTTAAAAAATAATCGAAAATAACTTATAAATATAACACAACCTCTAAAATAATATTTACTATTACACACTCATCATATTTTACTTCAAATTATTTTTAAATTCATGGTGAAACATATATAGGTCTATATTGATACATACATAGGATATTATGTTATCAAATCACACTGATGATGTGATTATAAACTATTAAAAATTATTACAAATAAATAAGAAATAAAAATCTAATATAACTCTATCATTTTTTATTTTAGTCTTATAGAATGTGAAAAAACCTATGGTTAATATTAAAAACGTTCTAAACATATTTAAATTATTATACACTCTCAAGATATATCATATATAGCATAAAAACTATTAGGAATATAATTTATCTTTTATATAAAAATTAATAGTTGGATGTAAATCTTATATAACATAATTTTTTCATCATTCCTAAATATCTCGTAAAATTTATTTTAACTTCAATCAACTTCTCTTCATAGCACCTTAAAATTGTCTGTATGACATTACCTAAAACAATGAACATGATTTTAATGTAATTGATTAACTTCCCATCAAATTAATTGGTTATTAATTTTTTAATATATTGATGAAATAGAAAATTACAATATATAATTCTCAAAATATGGATTTTATAAGTAATTGACATAAAACCTTACTTAATCTTGTTAATTAAACTAGAATACACTTATTACATTTACAATGATCTTTTTGGCATATATTTTTAGAGAATTACAGCATAATTCATAAATATCTACCCACAAGCATACAAAGTGGGTTCTAATAAAACATGTTAAATTTATTTCATAATAATTCATTTTAATTAATCTGACATTTTTTCATTAAAAATATTCAAATAAATTCTTCTTGTCTTCTTCTTTTCTCTTACCCATTATTAAAACTTGTGAAAAAAACATTTTAAAACTATGGATGAGCTCAAAAATATTAGTAAGGGATATAAAAAATAGAAAAGAAAATGTCAATTATTGATTACTTATAGTAATATGAAATCATTTTCACAATATAATTTATATATTATTATAAACATACTTTGTGAAAACATGAGATTTACATTAAAAATAGAAAAAATAAATAACACATTTAGGAATTTTGGGGCATAAATTAATTATTAATTGTAACCCTCATGGCTACCATATGATTTTTAACCCTTATGTCTACCTTATAATGTAACCCCTATATCTACCTTAAGATGGAACCCTCTTGGATACCTTATGGTGTAGCCATCACAATTTCACGTGGAATAACCATTGTGGTTAAACTCGAACATAAAAATACCCAATTATTTATAGAGAGATATATGTCCCACCATTCATCATAAAAAATTCCCATGAACTATAACATAATCTTAAAACTAAAATTCTAGCATTATAAAATCACTCCTTGAGAAAAAATCACTTATTAAAAGAATACAACGCATATACAAAAAACAATTTATTTGAAATAAAAAATGTAATATTTGAAATAAAAAAATCAAAACATTGAGGAATTATAAATATATTAACTGCATCCCATGCCATATATTTTTTTAACAAAATATTGTATTCCATGTTTTTAAAATGAGAAATTAAAAGATAATTTTTTATGAAATGTCCATTACATAAAACCTGATGAAAGATCAATATTTGAAACCATTGAGAAACATTAGAAAATTAAAATTTTAAAAAATTATGTACATATAAATATATTCATGAAAAAAAAATTTGAAAACATGTACATAGAAATATATTTATAATGATAAAACATTAAATCATTTAAAACAATGTTTTCGTTAAAGAGTAACTTACCTCGGGTTCATTTTTATTAAAAATTATTGAATCCTCATGTATAGTGTTTTAAAGAGTGTTATTAATATATTATATAACCGTATTTATATTTATAATTCATTATATACTCTTTTTATAACATCTTTAGACCATGTTATTAATAATATTTTGTTATGTTCAATGTTTCAGGAGTATTTATATCACAGTTTCCATGGTTGGTTCTTTTTGGAATTTCTTATTGAATGGAAGAATGAATATAGGAGTAAAAAATAAATGGTATTAATATATTTGAATAATTTTAAAGGATATCATATATCAATTTAATGATATGAATATGATTCCTTAGATAACACATTAATAAAAAATATTTAATTTATTTTGGTAGTTTTTGTGACCATCACGAACATATATATATTTATTTTATATCATGTTTATATATTGGTTCCAAAACATTATTTATAATAAAATATTTTTTTGAAACATATTATTTACCCATAATAATATTTTATGACAAGACTTGATGGACTTAAATGAAAATGAAAAAGTATAGTCCACGATCGCTGTAAATCAACACATCAAGGATGATGTTCACGTTTATAGAATTAAAGGGAAATACAAATGAGTTTGATGATAAATTTTTCCATAAATAGGATACAATTAAAGTAAATATAATATAATGGTGTTTTCATGACACTTTCAAATGTGGGTGTGATAAGAGAATAAGAAAATAAATGAAAATGAAAAGGGATTTCAACACAAGAATTATTATCCAAGAGAACCTCCTTAAGGAACTGGGTTTGGGAATTTTGGGGATACCAGACGGTCATGGGCATGGGGAATAGGATTAGTAAGGTAAATTTAAATAAATTAGACAAGTTAAAAGGTTTCATATTTATGCATAATAGGTGGTGGGGTGGTACTTATATTCGAGGAGAGGGGTTTTTCCCATTATTTTATTCATTAGTTTTTTATTTGAGATCAAGGATACGAATAGTTAGAAAATTATCACTAAATATATTAAAATAATGAATAAATTAATTATACATTTTTGTTATTACATCATAAGTGACTCTATGAATAATGTATTTAACTTATAATGTATATAAACCGTAAATTATCGCAATTCATTATTCATCTAAAATTTAACCATTTCAAAAAAATCTATAACATTCACCATAACACTTTTTTTATGCGTAGAATTAAAAAATGTACACAATTTTCAGAAAATAATTTTATAATTATTTGAAATTAATTTTTAATAAAAACACCATTTATTCAAAAATACAATTTTTTAAACTAAAATTATTTTTAACGCATTGAACAATTGATTACGGTCTCAAAAAATTTTCTTTTAATCATAAGATAAAATACTATTACTTTATGAATTTAATTTAATTAGGTAAATTATCTTTTAAATCATTATACTAAATATATAATATTAATTAAACATTTATGTGTCATTAAAATTCCAATAGTTATCCTTTCATTTTGAAAAAAAAATATTTACGCAATCAATGATATAAATATATATTATTTTATCTTATAAGATACATAAATTATATTTATACTCTCATAGATAAGGTTTCTATTTAATTAGTATAAATTAAATAATTTCTATAATTACTACTTATTTCATTATAAATTTACAATGAATTTATCAATTTAATTCAAATAAATAAATTATTTTATAATTACATAGGTTGTCACATCCTCCCCCCTACTTAATGAATTATTTCCATGAAATTAAAACTCAGGATGGGTAACTATCGGTCGACTAATAAAAATTCTATTATTAAAAACCCACATCATAAAATTTATTAATAAATATTCCACTTGAAAGTAATGAAATGGAAGGATGATGGTCACCTGTGATAACATATACTAGGATTCTATATAAAAAATCAAAGACATGGAAGAGGAAACTAACTATCAAGATCTGATAGAGAACTATAGAGAAAATTATCATTATGATGTTAACCATCACAAACCATAAATCTATGATTGAATAAAGGGATATTAATTTCTCGATAATAAATGTAAGTGGATAATGTTTTAATTTCATGTTCCTTTTTACTAGATTTGAGGTATTATATTGACATATATACAAAGAACATATGTATATGTAGTTCTTGAAAAGTAGAGTTTGATCAACAAATATGTTTTCCACCGTACAAAATCATCTTTTACTCCAAATAATGTCTATGATTCTTTTATTCTTAAAGAACAATAATTCAATTGTACTAATATCTATATCCATACTTGGAAAACAATTTATACCTCCTATAATTAGGCATTACAAAAACATATATTTTTTAATATAAGATAAACTACTTCCCAAAATGAATTAATAACAAAAATTAAATAGTACTTCCAAAAGTTCAATTTTTATAAATATCAAAATATTTATCCAAAAAATTACATAAAATTATTTTAAATGGATATTAAAACCCAAGAATAACGAGGATTTGGTCACATATTCTTAAAATGTAGTATTAACATTTATCACTAAATAACATCAATTATCCTTGAATTATCACTGTATAGTGTATATAACCAAATCATATTTTCACTAGGATATGAAAGTCATCATCATAATTCTCAAATAAAATGATATTTTCCTATAAAATAAAATTTAACATTTATTCTTTAAATAAAATCTCATGGAATTCTATTTCCCTAGTCTAGTATCTCTTCATAGAATTATAGTAATATTCTTCAAAATTAATATTGATCAGTAAATCCGATTATGATCTAATATATGTTATAATTGAAACCATCGCATAATTACCTCAAAATAAATTATCATATGAATGCTAAAATTTTTCCCTAAATTTAAAATTATGTCCAAAAAAGAAAAGATAATTTTTTTCCCAATATAATTTTTTCACCTGACAACATATGGATTACATATAACTCATTCTCATTAAATGTCTCAAAATATTCCCCCATTACCATAATATTACTATTACATTAAAAAATTTCATCATCCTTAAGTCCACCATAACTGTTGAATACTTTATATGTATAAATCATATTGATTGAACAATCTTCATAACTATTAACATTACATCTTCACATTATTTATTAATAAATCATTCATATAAATCAATGATTTTAATTATATATTCATCATTCATATAAATCAATACAATAATGTTTCATAATTCATGTATAATAAAAATAATTCATACATGATGTTCCCTTTCTATTTTATCATGTAGTCCTACTTTCAAAAAGCAAGCGTTCAATCCATTTTTAGTATTTCACATATGAGAAGAGTTATAATAGTTGAGATCTTGAAATCACACGAATAATATACCATTACACATAAATATTTTTATAAAATATTTGGTGTTTGATAAATCAAACAATTTCTTGTATATGAATAGTTTACTCAAGTAGATATAAAAATAATTTGAATAATTTTTTGCAATAATAGTGATGATAAAATCAATGGGGATGGATAAGAATTTTTTTCAGGACATCATTCCTTAAAAATTGATAATTTATCCTCAATATATTGAAAATAACATAAATTATAATGAAATGAATTAGAAAATTAAAAAAATACAATATATTTTAAATATAATACCATATTAATTTTAAAATAATATAATCTTTCACCCTCATTAAATCACAGTTGATATAGGTTTTTTAAAATATACATAAATTACCATGATCCTCTTAAATATTACAGATTTTAATAACCCATATGGTTATAATGACATTTATCTTATTCTCAAATAACATCCAAACCTATAATGTTATCTAAACTTTACTCTGTTTCCAACTATAAGGACTCGACTATAAAAATTTCATAATATATTTAATTCAACTAGAATACACATACGACATTACCAAAGATATTTATGGGTTATATTTTCTAGATAATTAGGACAAAATAAAAACATATCAACCCATAAGTATACAAAGTGGGTACAAATAAACATTTTTCATTTCACCCATAATATTTTTTTATTAAATAAACATTAAATATTTTCATGAAAAACCATGAAAACATTCATCTTGGATTTATATTTTCTCTTAAACATCCTCAAACCCTTTAAAAATACATTTTAAAACTTTTTATGATATTAAAAAACTCTATAAAAGAAATAAAAATAGAAAATAAACCATTATTATATGATTATTTATAATAATATGAAATCATTTACCTATAGACATACTTATAGAATCATATACTTCGTGAAAACGTGATATTTTCATAAAACATGGACCACATAAAAAATTTAGGAAACTTGGGGCATTAATTATTTATTAATTGCAACCCTCATGACTACCATATTATTTTTAAACCTCTTTGATTCTTTACAATGTTTCCCTCATGGCTACCATATTATGTAACCCTCATGGTTACCTTATGTTGTAACCATGACAATTACATATTGAATAACCATTACTGTATACATAATCCCTAAACATACCCAATTAATTTAATGGATATATAGGTATTAACCTTCATCATAATCAATTCCCAAAAACTAGAACGTAATCATAAAACAATAATGTTTCCATCATGAAAATCATTCCTTGATAAGAAATACCATAGTGATGGAATACGATGTATATAAAAACGAAAAAATATATTTGAAATTTATAAATTAAACATGTAAATAAAATATTATTAACTAAGTACTAATTGAAGTGGTAATGTCTGCTCATGTGGTATATTCTTTTAAAAACTTTTCTTTTTAATTTTTTAAAAAATATAAATTAACAGATTGTTTTTAAAGAAAAGCCTATTACATAAATCCTTAAAATGAACTATTTTTTAAAAACATGATATAAATTATAAAGATAAAATATTAAAATAATAAAGATGATATAAATGTATTTATAAATAATATTTTGAAAAAATGTATATAAATAATATTAATAAATAAAAAAATATTAAAACATTTAAAAAGATGTTTAAGTTAAAGTGTGCATTACCTCAGGTTAATATTTCTTTGGATGTGTTTTAACATCATGAATAATGGTTTAAGGAGAATAATTAATATATTAAATAATTTCATTCATATCTATAGTTATATTTATTATCTTCTTAAAATATTCTTCCACCCATTTAATAATAATATATTTTTTTCATTGTTTTGGTGCATTTATGTAATTGTTTTTATGATTGGTTCCATGTCTATTTTCTTATCGAATGAAAGAAAAATTACATAATTAGAAAGAAATGAAATTAAAATATTTATATAACATTAAATGATACCATATATCGTAGTGTTTTTTATATGAATATGATTCATTACATAAAACATTTATAGAAATTATTTAATTTATTATGGAGGGTTTTACGAGCATCATGAACTTATATCATTCTATTTAATATCATGTTTATATAATGGATACATAAATTAATATAACATATAATTTTTCTAAAAAAAATATCATTTAACAATAATAAATTTTTTATTAAAACATTGATGTCGTTAAATGAAAATGAAAAAGTATCATCGTGGATGCCAGTAAATCGACATGCCACTAATGTTGTTATCATTTTTAGAATAAATGGTAGAAGAAAAGGAGTATGATAATTAAAATTTCCATTAAATGTTAAGATTATAGTATATATATGATATTTTAGTTTTAATTTCACTTTTTTATGCGGATTTTAGAAGATAATTATAAAATAAATGAAATTAAAAATAAAATAAAATATAAAGATTTATTATTTTACCTCTTGAATTTATCACCCTCAGAACCACATTATGGCACTTAGCCTCGACCATTTGGTGATTCTAGAAGTTATTTGATGTGGGTAAGAGTCTTGGTATGTTAATTGGGTAGAAATTAAACAACATAAATTTATTTTATGTTTTAGGAGAAGTAGGGGTGAGGGGTGGTATTTATAGTGGATGACAAAGGTGTTTTCCCGTTATTTTATTCATTAGTTTACTATATTTTTTGAAGACTATGAGTAGTAAAATCATTATCAATAAATATATTCAAATAATTAAGGGAAGTTAGATATTATTGTTATTACATCAGATATGACTCAAGGAATACTGTATTTAACTTATAAGTTATATAAACCATAAATTGTCGTATTTCACTATTCACCATAAATTCAATTATTTCAAAAAAATCCAAAATAATTAAACGAACATATTTATCAAAATATTGAATTCAAAAATAAACTCCATTTTAAGAAGATAATTTTTTTAAATATAATGAAGTTTCATTTTAGTTAAAATCAACATTTATTAAAAAAATATCAACTTTAAAATTATAACTGATTTTGTAATGATTTGAAAAATTAATTGTGGTCTCATAAAATTTTCTTATAGTCATAATACCAGAAAATATCAATTTATGAATATATTTTATAAATATAAAATTTAATTCAAATAATTTTATTATTTAGATAATTTAAAATAACATTTTATGACTCACAAAAATACAACACATAATTTATCATTTTGATGAAAATTATTCACATAATAAATGATATAAATATTTCATATTTTTAATTATATGATACATAAATTTTAATTTTACATTCATAAATGTGTTATATATTCTACTATTATATATTCCATAATTTATATAAATATTACTTTTTTCATTATACATTTTAATGAATTTGACTATTAATTTCCAAAATAAAAATAGATTACTTTATAAGTACCTCGGCTGATACACATTTAGTTATCATAAATTTGTACCAAACATTTCAAAATTTCATCTGTCGCATCAAATTATTGTTTATATTGATCTAATATATATATATATAGTAATTTTATATCTCATCATTAATCAATAATATCATTAAGAAGATGTATTAATATTAAATTCACTTTTTTTCAGAATATATCTCATCAGCATATTAATGAAAAAAATAAAAATATATTCCAATGATAACATATATTGAATATAATTAAATAATTCATTTCTCTATGATTCATTGTATGATATTACATTAATATCCTATATTTAATCAACTATGATAGTCTTATTAAAGTCATCCAATATTAATTTATTGTTTATTTTTCTATTATCTAATAAGAGAACTATAAATACAAAGGGAGTGTTAAATAGATTCCACTAATATTTGGTTGATTTTTCTTCCAAAATTGAAGAAAATTTAAAGCATATAATTATAAACACATCATGAAAATCATAACATAAATTGGAGGAACCTTAGAGGTAAATATATAGATGAATGATGAATGGTTTTTGATGGTATTGTGATCATAGTTGAATGTATTCTATTTGTTACAATTTCCAGTAATTAGTTAAATATTTAATGATATTATATGATTAGGATTTGATATATATACATTATAATGGAATATATTTTTAATAACTTCTATATATCACAATAATGGATAATATTTTGTGTCAAAACTGAAAGGTATTTAAAATAATCATATAGAATATAAATAAGTGTTTTCTAGGTGGAAATTTTTATCAAAGAAAAAAATTACTTTTAAACTATTTGAATTTCATTATAAAAAAGGAATTATTTACACATGTCTATATATATAATTTAAGTGTAATTTTTTTATTCATTAGGTTGAATTATACTGGGTAATGTTTTTCTCACTCCAAGATGCATACTAATGTTTTAATGTAGATTTTTCTTATTGTGATTCTTTAAAAGGGAAAGATTTATTATTATTCACAGATAAAAAAATGAATTTATAAGTATGACATAAATTTTTGGTTGGTTTTAGGAATATTAGATTTTCTTATTGGTCCATAAAAACCCAACCTTTTCAATTTAAAAAATTAATCTACTGTGTACATAATGATAACATTCATGAAAATTTAAATAAATCTAATAATGATTGAAAAATTACATTAGAAACATTATATGGGATAATTTTAAAAATAAATTTATAATTAATTAAATTAAAATATTTACTTAAGTGTAGTTAGGATTTTCGTAAGTTTTCATGTCACCCAAAAATCCTGCTTTGAAGAAAACTTAAAACCAAAACTATGTGAATTTATGTGTTACAATAGTTATGTTGTAACAAAATGTATGTCTGAGTAGAAAAATAGGTACTATAATGGGACATTGTCGTAGTAGTGGTACTATTACATCAAATTAGCTTTTGGGCCTTCAAGAAATTGGACCTCTAGGATCTCAATGGTGGGGCTTTAGTTTTTTTTTGAGTATTTGCTGACCGATGTAGATAAATAAGGTCAAAATGTGGTCTTAGGTGATACGGATGCATATGAATTTTCATTATTAGAGAAGTTAGTATGTACTTGTTCAGGACACCATTTGAGGAGGTATGGATTATGGGCCCCATATGTGATATAGAGAAAAAAAATATAGTATATGGATGCAGGAAAGAATGAGTTTTTGATTCAGTGCCCAGTCATCATAAATTTGGCATTAATGCCCAGTATTAATCCTTTTTGTCACTGAGACACCAGGGTAGGTATTTCAGGCCTCTGTCCCTCTTTTTTAGTTAGGATATGGTTCCCACTAATACCAGTTAAAAGTGGGATTATATAATAATAAAAATATGGAATTCTTTGAAACTACATCAATCATAAGAATTATTTTTTTGAATGAACTATTGATTATATGATCTTTTAATCAGTTCTAACATCATTGCATATAGGGTATCAAAGGTATAATCCATCTATTAGTGATCCACATGTGCTCGTATAATCTAAAATAATCATTGATGGTACTTTCGGTTCTAGATCAGTGGTACTAATCATCATGAATAACTCATTATGATAACAACAAAATCATTTCACATTTATATAAGGATTCATCATTTCTTATTCATTAAAGGAGGATGATTGTGGATGTAATTAGTTATTTAGAGTGTCAGGATAATTCTCCCTCTAAGTTTGAGAGAATCTATATAGGTAATGTCTTATAAATACTAATATCTAACCCATGAAAATTATATTACATGCTATTTGTAGAGCAATGTTATAGAATAAATAATCATACATGTGCTCTGAATTATTCTCATAATCCATACTGAACCTAAAATATAAATTAAAAGATTATAAGAATTGTTTTTTTATGACATGGGCAGATGTGGCGGTTTTTTCACACATTTTTCCACACAAATTTTTATATTTTTATTTAATTTTAAACATAAAAATAATGTATTTTGTAAAATAATTAATAAATGTTGTGTTTTGTTCATAATTTGTAATATAATCAGTTTTTGTGAAATTCAAGTATTTTATTTTTCATTTTAAATAAATTTATAATAAAATATTATTTTTGTTCGTACTTATTTTCAATTTTTATTATATTTTTTCATTAATTTATTCTTTTATTTTTTTCATTTATTTTGATTTTAAAAATAATTATTTTAGTTGATTTTTTTAATTTAATTATTTATTTTGTAAATAAATAATTCACTTTTATTATTATTTAATTAAATAATATATTCTTAAGAATTTATTTCTATTCCTTAAATATTTTAATACATAGTATTAAATAATTTTTTTTATTTCATTAATTCTTTTAATTTATTAATTGGTAAATAATTTAAGAAACTGACTTACATTTATATATTTTTTTAATTTAATTTATATATAAACTATTTTTAATGATAAATTAAATAATTTTTTTAACAAATTGTAATTAGTTTTATTTTATAAACACTTTCATATAAATCAACATGTTTATGAAAATCAAAAAAAATCCACCCACCAAATTATTCCCAAGGATGAGTTGTTATTAGCTGAGGGTACTATTTATGGGGAGGATGATGAGTTTTTAAGGATGATAGATGAGTTCAATGTTGAAACAATGATCCCTTATTCCAATTTTATGGGGATCAGCTTATATAAAGAGACAGAGGTTATTGATGAGTTTGAGGGAGAGTTTCTAGAGTATCTGGATGAGTTTTCTATGAAGCATATTCTATCCTTGAGAGAGGATTCAAAATGTGATTAAAATATTCCTCTATATTCTAGTGATGATGAGGAAGGCTTCTTTACAGAATTATTTAATTGGAATCATGAAGTCCATGGTCCACCCAAAAATAAGTATCTTCCCTCAATCTAATCACCACCCATTCTTGTACTCAAAAGCCTCCTTGCTCATCTGAAATATTTCTTTCTATGGGAGAGAACCACACTACAGATGATCATTTCATCCCAGATAGAGGTATGTATAGAGGAAAACCTACAGAGTGTATTGAGGAAATTCTAGTCTATCATTGTCACATAATTTCTGATTTAAAAGTGATAAATCCAGCATTCGGTATGCACAAAATTCCAATGCAAACTAAGTGTATTCCTAGAGTGGAAGCTCAAATGATACTAAAATAAAACATGAAAGATATGGTTACAAAGAATGTGGTCATATTCCTAGATGATTGGATAATTTTACCCTTTTCTGATATCCCCTTGGTAAGTCTTATCTAGGTGGTGCCCAAATATAGTTGAGTTTCTATGGTCGCCAGTGAGAAAAATGAGAAAATTTAAACAAGTGTAGTGAATAAATTGAGGATACAGAGACACATTTTTTTCTAATAATAATTTGAAATATTTCTTAATATTATTACATATATAGGCGCTAAGAAGTCATGTGATTCTGATGCTTGGTGCACAAGAAATTAATTATATGAAACTTTTAAATAAATTTTATATAATACAGGCACATTTAATTAAGGAAAATTGGATAAATCTTAAATGGATGATTGGATTGGAGATCTGACACCATGGTTGGGTCTGGAATGAGGTTTTTCCCCTAAGAGAGATACAAAATAAGTCGAATTGGGGGTTCATATCCCTTTCTCATTGGCGGTAATTAAATGGATTTATATTATTACATAAAATACCTTTAACCTAATGATTGGATATAATTATGTTGTTGAATGAAATTTGGCCACACAATCCTAATTTTTTTCTACCATAAATGACCTCTTTTATCCTCTCCACCTAATTAAAGTAAAGACAAATAAAGATAGAATGATGAGAAAACCTGGGATCTAGATGGATCAAAACACAACATATCCTCCTCATTATTCGAAAAACAAGTTCTTTATCAGTAGTGATCGATCCAATCCAGGGAAGATTCATATTTAGCATTTTTATGCATTAGATTAAATGTTTGAGCATGTTGAAACTAAATTCATCAAATATTTCCTTTGAATTTGAACCATACATGAGCTTGAGTAACGATTTCCAATTCCATTTCAATTGTTCTAACCCAAAGAGTAGAATTACGATCGGTTGGCCAAGAACTATTGGAAAAAATCCTAACCTTTGTTTTGGTGCCGTTTCCCCATCAATAATTCATATTATTCAATGAATAATTCCATTTAATCCAAGTTTGTTGATTGTTGGGTGACCTGAGCATGACTAGGGCACCCAGAAATAAGACGTAATCGTGGAATGGCAATATATTTACTGGGAAGGAACTGATCTGGAAATGGAATGATGCGGGGATGAAGAATATAAAGGTTTCACGACAATATGATATGGAACTGAAAGCACGTATTATTTTCATCTATCGATTTTTCATGGTTATGGTGATACGATAATGTGTATAACACTCGGGTCAAATCCTTAGTGATAATTCTTTTTTAATAGTCAAATGATTTTAGTTGATTGTATTTTGATTTGGAGGCACTACTAGAAATGAATATTTCCCAACGGTTCTGAACCGTTGGGAAAGCCTGTAGAACCGTTGGTATTTTATATACCCACGGTTCTGAAAACTATTGGTATGTAAGCTGTTGGGAATGATTTTCCCAATGTTTTACACAGAACTTTTGGGATTGGTTAGAAAAATAAACCTATCCCAACAGTTTGGCATAACCATTGGGATAGATTTTCCCAACGGTTTGGCTTGAACCATTGGGGAAAAACCATATGACTTCTTTCCCAACGGTTTCTAAACCATTGGGAAAGGTTTTTTTAACCAACGGTTCATATATAAATATAGGTAAAAAATACTCGATATCATATTCCAAAAGTCTGAAAACATTTTTATAGCCTCTGCTGTGAAAATTGCACAGCAACCTGCAATTTGCACAGAAAGCACAAAGCAGGGTGTCAATTCCCTCTCCTTTCTAATTCCCTCTCATTTCTAAATATTATACCTGCAATACTAAACTTACACATACATATACAATTATTGTAACTGCAATAACAACCTAACACATACATATACAGAATAAATTCATACACATTTAACATATAATGCATCCTTGAACTATACACATCCAGAATTAAATCAAAATCCATAACGTAATTATAAACATACATAATTCATTATGAAGTCAATTTAAAATCTAGATGACAATTATATGTGGAATAAAGAATTAATTCATAATTTGATCAGTTTTTCCTATACCAGATGTTTTTACTAGAAATGATGTCCATTTTAAACAAAATATATACACTCAGAGTGATACCGACCACACCATGCCTCATATTTATATGGTGTTAACTCGTATAGGTCTCAAATGACCCATTTATCATTTTCCTAATGTATCAACACAATATGAATGTGTTTGTCTGGTTTTCCATATGCCAGTTGATGTTTTCACTTAAAATGATGTGCTTTTCAAACAAAAGAGAGACACTTTGAGTGGTGTCGGGCACACCGCACCTCATATTGAGGCGGGGTTGACTCGTACACGTCACAAATGACCCATGGATTGTTGTGCTAATGTATCAACACAATCATAATCTATTTGATTGGTTTTATGTATGTACTTAAAATGTTGACCATTTTAAACAAAATAGAGACACTTTGGTTGGTGTCAGCCACATCGTGACTCAGATTGAGGCGTGGTTGACCCTTTCCTGTAACATATGACCCATGGATCATTGTAATAAAGGTTCAATAGATTCTGAATGCATTTGGTTGGTTTTTTGTATGCCAGTTGAATTTTTCACTTATAATCTTGTCCATTTTAAACAAAATAGACACAGTTAGAGTGGTACTGGCCACACCGTGCCTCAGATTTTGACGGGGTTGACTCGTACACGTCTCAAATGACCCATGGATCATTGTATTAAAGTATCAACACATTCTTAATGTGTTTGGTCGGTTTTCTGTCTGCTAGTTTATGTTTTCAATTAAAATGATGTCCTTTTGAAACAAAAGAGAGACACGTTGAGTGGTGCTGGAAACACTGCCCCTCAGATTGAGGCGGTGTTGATTTGTTCATGTCACATATGACTCATGGATCATTGTGCTAATTTATCAAAATAATCAGAATCCATTGGGTCATTTGTCCGTATGTACTTAAAATATTGTCCATTTTAAACAAAAGAGAGACACTTAGAGTGATCCCGGCCACACCATGCCCCAGATTGAAGCCGATATGACTTGTACACGACACATATGACCCATGGATCGTTTTCCTAAATAATTAACATATTCCAAATGCGTTTGGTCAGTTTTCATATGTCAGTTGTTGTTTTCATTTAAAATGATGTCCATTTAAAAAAAGAGAGACCCTATGAATGGTGTCGGCGACACCATGCCTCTTATTGATGTGGGGTTGACTCATACACATAACATATGACCCATGGATCATCATTCGAATGTATCAACACAATCAAATTTCTTTCGGTCAGTTTTCTATATGCTAGTTGTTGTTTTCACTTAAAATGAAGTCTATTTTAAACAAAATAGAGACACTTTGGGTGGTGTCGGCCACACCACACCATGGATTGAGGCGCAATTTACTCGTACACGTTACATATGACCCATGGATCTTTCTCCTAATGTTTCAACAGAAACTGAATGTGTTTGGTCATTTTTCAATATGTACCTAAAATGTTGTCCATTTTAAACAAAGTGAGACACCTACAGTGATCCTGACCACACCCTAACTCGTATTGAGCCCGGGTTGGCTCGTACCCATAACATATGACCCATGGATGGTTGTAATAACGTATCAACAGAATATGAATTCATTTGGTCAGTTTTACATATGCCAGTGGTTCTTTTCACTTAAATTCCTGTCCATTTTAAACAAAAGAGACATAGTTAGAGTGTTGCAAGCCACCTCGTGCCTCAGATTTAGACGATCTTGACTCGTACACATCTCAAATGACCCATGGATCATTTTTCTAATGTATAGACACAATTCAAATGTGTTGGGTCAGTTTTTTGTATGTCAGTTGAATTTTTCACTTAAAATGATGTCCTTCTGAAACAAAAGAGAGAAACTTTGAGTGGTGTCGGCGACACCGCACCTCAGATTGAGGCGGGGATGACTCATACATGTCAAAAATGACCCATGGATCGTTGTTCTAATGTATCAACACAATCAAAATCTGTTTTTTCAGTTTTCAATATGTACTTAAAATGTTGTCCATTTTAAACAAAAGAGAGACACTTTGGGTGGTGTCGGCCACACCACCACTCGTATTGAGGCGCGATTGACTGGTACACATTACATATGACCCATGGATCATTTTCCTAAATTTTCAACATATTTTGAATGTGTTTGGTATATTTTTCTTATTCGAGTTATTCTTTTCACTAATAATCTTGTCCATTTTATAAAAAAGAGAAATAGTTTGAGTGGTACCGGCCACACCGTGCCTCGAATTTGGACGAGGTTGACTTGTACACGTCTCAAATGACCCATGGATCATTTTCCTAATGTATCAACATAATTAGAATGTGTTTGGTCAGTTTCTCGTATGCCAGTTGATGTTTTCACTTAATATGATGTCATTTTGAAACAAAAAAGAGAAACATTGAGTGGTTTCGGCCACACCGTGTCTCATATTGAGGTGGGGTTCACTCGTACATGTCCCAAATGACCCATGGATCGTTGTTCTAAATTATCAACATAATCAGAATCCATTTTGTTAGTTTTCTGTATGTACATAAAATGTTGTCCATTTTAAACTAAAGAGAGACACTTTGGGTAGTCCCGACCACACCGCGACATAGATTGAGGCATGGTTGACACGTAAACATCACATATGACCCTTGGATCGTTTTTATAAAGCATCAACACATTATGAATGTGTTTGGTTGGTTTTTTTTGTCAGTTGTTGTTTTCATTTAAAATAATGTCCATTTTAAACAAAAGAGGGACACTATGAATGTTGTTGGCCACACCACGCCTCGGATTAAGGTGGGGTTGACTCGTACACGTCACATATGACCCATGGAGCATTATGCTAAAGTATTAACTCAATCAGAATTCGTTTGGTCGGTTTTCTATATGCTAGTTGTTGTTTTCACTTAAAATGTAGTCCATTTTAAACAAAAGATCGACACTTTGAGTGTTTTCGGCCACACCGTGCCTCAGATTGAGGCACGGTTGACTCATACACATCATATATGACCCATGGATCGTTCTCCTAATTTTTCAATGGAAAACAAATGATTTCAATTAGTTTTCCATATGTACAAAAAATTTTGTCCATTTTAAACATAAGAGAGATAGTTAGAGTGTTCACGGCCACAACGCAACTTGGATTAAGCTTGGGATGGCTTGTACACGTCGCATATGACCAATGGATAGTTTTGATAGAGTATAAATTGAATAAAAATTCGTTTTGTCAGATTTTTTTATTCTAGTTGTTCTTTTCACTTATAATCATGTCCATTTTAAACAAAAGAGACATAGTTAGAGTGGTATCATCCACACAGAGCCTCAAATTTAGACGAGGTTTACTTGTACACGTCTCAAATGACCCATGTATTATTTTACTTAATTATCAACACAATATGAAAGCGTTTGGTTGGTTTTCTGTATACCATATGAGGTTTTCACTTAAAATGATGTCCTTTTGAAACAAAAGAGAGACACATTGAGTGGTTCTGGCCACATCGTGCCACAGATTGAGGCGGGGTTGACTCGTACACGTCACAAATGACCCATGCAATGTTGAGATAATGTATCAACACAATCAGAATCTGTTTGGTCGGTTTTCCGTATGTACTTAAAATTTTGTCCATTTTAAAAAAAAGAGTGACACTTTGGGTCATTTCGGACACACCGAGACTTGGATAGAGGTACGATTTACTCTTACACGTCACATATGACCCATGTATCATTGTCCTAAAGTTTCAACAGAATCCAAAATCATTTGGTCGCTTTTTCGTATGCCAGTTGTCCTTTTCACATATTATCTTGTCCATTTTAAACAAAAGAGACACAGTTAGAGTGGTACCGGCCACACCACGCCTTGGATTTTGATGGGGTAGACTCGTAAACATCTCAAATGACCCATGGATCATTTTCCTATAGTATCAACAAATTCCAAATGACTTTGGTAGGTTTTCCATATGCCAGATAATATTTTCACTTAAAATGATGTCCTTTTGAAACAAAAGAAAGACACTTTGAGTGGTGTCGGTCACACCACTCATCAGATTGAGGCGGGGTTGACTCATACACCTCAATAATGACCCATGGATCATTGTTCTAATGTATCAACACATCATAATCCGTTTGATCAGTTGTCTTTATGTACTTAAAATGTTGTCCATTTTAAACAAAAGAGAGACACTTTGGGTGGTCCCGGCCACACCATGACTCAGATTGAGGTGCAGTTAACTCTTACACATCACATATGTCCCATGGATCATTATTCTAAAGAATGAACACATTCTGAATGCATTTGGTCAGTTTTTCATATGTCAGTTGTTGTTTTCATTTAAAATGATGTCCATTTTAAACAAAAGAGAGACACTATGAATGGTGTCAGCCAAACTGAGCCTTAGATTGAGGAGGGGTTGACTCGTACACATCACATATGACCCATGGATCATTGAGATAATGTATCAACACAATCGAAATCGGTTGGTCAGTTTTCAGTATGCTAGTTTTTGTTTTCACTTAAAATAAAGTCCATTTTAAACAAAAGAGAGACACATTGAGTGGTGTCCGCCACACCGCGACTCGAATTGAGTTGTGGTTGACTCGTACATATCACATATCACCCATGAATAGTTCTCCTAATGTTTCAATGAAAACCAAATTCATTTGGTCAGTTTTACATATGTACTTAAAATGTTGTCGATTTTAAACAAAAGAGACACACTTAGAGTGCCCTCGGCCACACCGTGACTCAGATTGAGCCCGGGATGGCCCATAAACGTCACATATGACTCATGGATCATTGTGATAAAGTATCAATAGAATCTGAATGTGTTTTTCGGGTTTTTCATATGCCAGTTGTTCTTTTCAGTTATTATCCTGTCGATTTTAAACAAAAGAGACACAATTAGAGTGGTACCAGCCACACCGCCCCTCAGATTTAGACGGGGATGACTCGTAAACCTCGCAAATGACCCATGGATCATTTTACTGAAGTATCAACACAATACTAATGCGTTTTTTCAGTTTTTCCTATGTCGGTTGATGTTTTCACTTAAAATGATGTCCTTTTGAAACAAAAGATGGAAACATTGAGTGGTGCCGGCCACACCGCGCCTCAGATTGAGGCAGGGTTGACTCGTACACAACACAAATGACCCATTGATCATTTTACTAATGTATCAATACAATCATAATCTGTTCGGTTATTTTTCCATATGTACTAAAAATGTCGTCCATTTTAAACAAAAGAGATACACGTTGGGTGGTCTCAGCCACACCATGACTCAGATTGAGGCGTGGTTGACTCGTACACGTCACATATGACACGTGGATCGTTTTGATAATGTATCAATATAATTCGAATGCATTTGGTCAGTTTTCGGTATGCTAGTTGTTCTTTTCACTTTCATTCATCTCCATTTTAAACAAAAGAGACATACTTAGAGTGGTACTGGCCACACGCGCCTCAGATTTACACGGGGTTGACTCATACATGTCTCAAATGACCCATGGATCATTGTCCTAAAGTATCAACACAATCTGAATGCGTTTGGTCAGTTTTCCATATGCCAGTTGATGTTTTCACATAAAATGATTTCCTATTGAAACAAAAGAGAGACACATAGAGTGGTGCTAGCCACACCGCACCTCGTATTGAGGCGGGGTTGAATCTGCACATCAAAAATGACCCACGGATTGTTGTCAAAAAGTATCAACACAATCAAAATCCATATGGTTGGTTTTCCATATGTACTTAAAATGTTTTCCATTTTAAACAAAAATAGAGGCACTTTCGGTGGTGCCGGCCACACCGCGACTCAGGTCCCATTATGTGTTATTGGCATCCCAAATCATTCACTCATGTTCAATAACTCATTATTGGCACCTCTATGGAAATACCATTCATTACCCAATTACTTCCCCAAGTCAAGCACAACCCATGGGTGAATAAATTTTAGGCTTCTACAATAATAGGTTGTTCATGGCTTGTAAAAAGATTTAATTTCATAAAGTATAGGCAAAAAAATTATTATTAAATTTGAGATTAATAATAAAGTATTTCAATGATAATGTCATTACTGAATTAAACTTGTGACTTATCTAACATTTTTATGGATGTATACACTTCCCAACATGACTAGTGAAAAGAAACCCACCCTCATAAAAGTGAGTATTGTCCAAGAAGGTCACCTAATACTCAACGTACAATGAGAACCATGTTTAATTGACCCTAAAGTTATATTAGTATAGTCATCGTGGGGGAAATGGAAAATATGATCCTGGTTAACTAATGAATTCAAAATCTGGTATTCCATATGTTGGACACTATCTAAGGTAATAAATCATGTGAGGATGGGTATACATCATTCAATTTCTTACATGCTGGTGAGAATGAAGGATTGAATTAATGACTTTGGTTCACTGATTAAATGAGGGTAGAGGTTGCATAGGCTGTGTAAATAGAATGATTCAATAAGGGAAGAGGTTGTATACACTGTGCATGGTGGGGGAGTCTTAGCTGATTTAGAAACTAAAATAAATTCCCATCATAGGTATCAATAAGAAACATTATCATTAAAAGAAACTCCAAATAAAAAAGGACAAAAATATCAAACACTTCACGAATTCACAACTATGCATGGTTTATCCACATGTTTAGCAATAATTATCTGACTTAAACATGAACCACCTCTACAGCAACCAGTTTTCTCCAATAAACATATAATATCCCCCATGGTTACTGTATGAGTTAACACCAATAGGTAAATATCTCAAAATATCTTCAAAACAACTCATTAATATTCTCAAAACATAAATATAATCTTGATCCTACTATGGAATCTCTTTCACAACACATTCTCACACACCAGTTATCTCTTGTGTTACTAAATACCAAACATAGTAACATAACAAGTTTACTATAACAAAATACATTACACAAGCCTTATTAAAAAAAATCCCATTTTAATAAAACACTTTCTTCAAGATTAAATCATTTCTGAAATATCTTTTGAAATACATTTTAAATAATAAAATCCCTTTGATCATTTTCAACAAATATTTAGAGTATTCTCAAGGCACCATAATTTGGAAAAGCCACATTATATGCCCAATTTCGACACCATCCCATTGAAAACAACTATCATGGGACATTCCTCAACCACAAATAACATAACTGGAAATTAAAAAAACATAAATCAAACGTGATAGAGAATTTAATGTTATGTATGGAGAAATGAGATTAAATAGAGACAAAATCATTATAAATGGTTTCAACATCATAAATTTTTATTAAAACCACCCATAAAAGGAAGGGAAATTCCTCATACACCTAATCCCAAATAAAACAAACCAAATCCTTAATTAAAAACCCCAAGTTATTACAACACCGAATTTAGGGTTTCCACCTTCAATAAAAATGGATAAATATGTAAGAGAAGTGGAAAATGAGAAACAAGTCCTGATGATTTGGACTTATCCCATCTAACCTAGTGGGGGAGTTTCACTCGACTTGATGGATGTTCACCTGGGGTGCACGCGGGGGATTCTTTAAATTGGTGGAGAACTAGCGAACAAAGGCACGTCTGCTTGATTTTGTGCAATTTTGGGGATCTTTTCCCAACGTTTTTTATAACCCATTGGGAAAAGATTACCTTAAACAACGGTTTTTATAAACCGTTGGTAAAAGGAGAAGCCTTTGATGATTTACAAATGGTTTTATTCAAACCGTTGGGAAATGATAATGCATCTCAACCTTTACCAATGATTTTATGAAACTGTTGGTAAAGGTCTCATATACAAATAGTTTTGATGAACCGTTGGTATAGGAGCGTTGGAAAAACCCACATTTTCAGTAGTGAGGGTTTGTTTTAAGATCTTAAATGAAGTGATTAATGATTGGTGTTTGATTAAAATTTTTTATAAAGACTTGGGTGAGTTTATTTTTATAGAGTTAAGCTTGTGATAACCTTGATCATTGCTTCATATTGTATCTAAATTAACACCCACTTCACAAGATAACGTTGATTGGAATTCCTAAGTGTTAAGGAATTAATCAAAACATTAACTAAACTTAAGGTTCTAATAAAAATAAGTGATTGTTGATGGTAGTATATTTATGGTTCCAATAATCTAGGGAAATCACACATTAAAAAAACATGTCATTAATCCATGACATGTTAAGTCCAACAGACAAAATGTTAAATTAAATAATACTCAACGAGAAAAATCTCTAAATCACTTAAAATATCTAAATAATGACTCACCACAATGGTATATTTACTCATCCATTAATATGTTTATTAATCTGGTAATATATGATTATGGATATGAATTATAAATAGACCAAAAATAATGGGATAAGAAAAGAGTAGTGCGTCGAACGCACATGATCATTGAAGAGAGATAAAAAAAGACTATTGATTGAATGAGGAAGAAAAATAAGGGAAAGGATTTCAACATGATTTGAATATTTCAAGAAAATTAATATTAAAATATATAAGGTGGATTATAATAAGATATATTTAAAAATAAGCTTTCATTAAATCACAATTACAAAACACAAACACGTACACGATTACAAATGAAGAACAAAACAAAAGTAACTGAATGGAATCAAGGACAAAAGGTTTATAAAGTAAAAAAATGAGTATTGATGATCCTCTCAAGCCTTTTTTAGAGCCTTGTTCGTGCCAAACTATCCCCCTTTTCTCTGAAATGACAACTCCTTGGAAGGAGAGGAGGGGTGTATTTATAGCCTTAGGATGTGGACTGTTTTCATTCCTAATATTTCCCTCTACTTGAATTGATAATTTAGACATCCATACAGCCTAATATCTAGGTATCACCTAATACAAAGATTTATATAATAATTTTGGCCAACTAATCTAAAAAATTGGAGGCATTTGGACATATGGACCAATGTTATGGTGGTTTGATTAAACAAAGTTAAACTGTCTATTTCAATGCATACTTTTTAGATGGCCGAAATATAAATGCGTTTATCAATAGGAATATGCCATCAAATAAAAACACTTTATTCAAAAAATTTGGCCAAATAAATATCATATTTCACACTGGAAAATATCAGCTTTATTTGATGATTAAATCATTATATATGTCATGAATACTCTATTGATTTTATTTCCCATCAAGAATGGTAGGCTGAGTTCAAATAAATCAGTTGGGCCTTATTATGTGATCCATATGACAATTCAAATGGAAGAATTTTTGAATGATTTATTTTATGGATAGGTGGGAAATTGAATATATAATCATAAAAAATAATAACCACACAATTTATATTAGTAGGGTGAGAGTTATAAATAAAATATCAAACTGGCTCAATTGGATTACTTCTAAAAATGCTCAAAAATTATACTTAGTATTAAAATAGTAATATTGCACACAAATTATCAAAATTTTATATAAAATGGTAAAAGTGGTATATAATAAGTCATGAAAATATTAATAACATCAACTCTTCCACACATATTTGTGTGTATGACCTAATGTGGAAGAAATATAAAAACATGACAAAATAATTTTCACTCACAAAAAATATTAAAATTTTGTTTTCCCCAATCAGGGTTGGTTTAGACAATATCACTCATCCATATTGAATCCCACCACAAGTTTCTATAGAATCAATTTTCCTAAAACAATTCATTTTTTCATGCTCAAATTTAGAAATGGAAAATGATGGTACACAAAACATAATCCTCTCAATATGATAAAATTGATTTATGGAGCTTCACTCATTCTCCAAACAAAGTGAAAATATTATAGTTTTAAAGAGATATCAGCTTCCAATACCTATACAATGTTCAAAATAATCAAGAGGTATTATTAAGGGGTTTCTCAATGGATATGGGATGTTAGGAATATAATGTTCAAGATAGAGAAGATGAGGGGTAAACCCCAACATGGGAAAAGCAATGCAGACTTTTTTTTGTAATGAGACATGAAAGGAAATGGAAACAGATATTTACAAGGGAATGAAAATTTGAAATAAGACACAAAAGTGTAATGAAATATCAATGGAATGAGAAGATGTAATATTTACAAAACACAAAAATTATCCTAATAACATAAGAATAAAATGCAAGTGTTCTTTTTTTTCTTTTTTTTTCTTTTTTATAAAAGTTGAACTTGAAATATAACTCACACTCATATCCCAACCCATGATTGATCTCCTCAAGACAATAATTGAAGTAGTTATACTAAGATAAAAGGTTGATAAATAGTGATTTTGGACTTTCCCATGACACAACCAAATTTTTTATTCTATTATTTTTTTTCAATTTTCTTCATTTTTTTACATTAATTTTTTTTGAACACTTGTCATTAATATTTGAACAATATGTCATGATCATATATAAATTCCCAAACGCCACTGAATTATAACCTCTCCCCAGATTAATATTGATATTTTCCATCAATCATATTATAACCCATTGAAAATAATTAAAAGGTCACCCAAACAAAGAAATCCATTCCCCACACACGTAAATTTCCAAAAAATTATGAAATGAAAATCAATGTTGATATTGGGTGGGATACGGTATTGGGCTTGTAATGTGGATATCAAAGAAAATGGTTTCATAGGCTCGATGGGGATTTCAAAATTAAGATTAATGTATGGTTAATGGGAGGCTATTTTGTCTATTATAATTCTCTTGTGGTTCAGAAAATGCCTCTTTCCTATTAATGTATACTAAATTAAGAAATTCCACTCGATGGACAAAAAAATCAAGATTCACAAATGGGGGTGAAAATAAAAACTTATTTTGAAAATATCACCATAGGTGGCCTTGGAATGAAAGATAATTTTGTTCATCATGGTTTGGGAAAATTATTTTACAAATAAAAAATTTATCATTCAAAATTGGTTGGTTTTGAAACAATATTCTTTATCCAAATTTCTAAAGAAACCACAAAATTTTTGAGATGAAACCATGTCTTTTGACCCACAAAAATGGTTGGACAAAATTTAAAAATTATAAGTTGAGTATGTATGACTATTTTTGTTCATTTTTTTAATTTTTATGTTTTTTGTGTTTTTAAATTTCACACCCACACAATAGAGAGAGAGTAAATAAAAATGCGATGAGGAATGTGGTAAAAAATGAGAATATGGGAGGATAAAGAGAGAGATATAGAAGAGGAGTTATAAGGAAAGGGGTTCCCACTGGGTTGGATTTAATGTGTAGTCATCTCCATCTAGTGGTGGGACAACTGAAGAGGGGTCCTGGACTTGCACTGCACCAAATTGGTAAACATGAGAAATAATAAAAGGACCTTCTCAATGAGAATTTTTCTTACCTTGGTGAAGTAAAAATCTAGGGTTGAAAATAATTACCTTTTCAGCTTCATGAATTAACTTTCTCAGGATGTATTTTTCCATAATTTCCTTAGAATTTTCTTTGTATAGATTGGAATTCTCGTAAGAATCAAGTCAAAGATCCTCTAATTCATTCAATTGAAACAATATTTCATCACCAGATTTTTCACAATAAAAATTAATGGTTTTCATTGCCAAAAAATTCTTATGATGGATTTCAACTGGTAAATTACACCCTTTACCAAAATCTGGCCTAAAATTAGACATCCCAATGGATGTTTTGTAGGAAGTTCGATAAGCCCAATGTTCTTCAACAAGTCTTTTATGCCAGTTTTTTCTAGTGGGTTTTACAATTCTCTCAAGCAATCTTTTCACTTCACTATTATAAGTTTCATCCATGACATTTGATTGCATGTGATATGCATTTTAATTTTTATTTACAACACCATTCTTTTTAAAAGAAATTCTAGGGTTCTATAATAATAATGGGTTCCTAAGTCACTTATCAAGGCACATGGTGTACCTAATCAGTGGAAGATGTGTGAATTTAGAAACTCACTAACATTATTTGAATCATTTTTTCTAGTGGGTTTGGTCTTGACCCACCAAGAAACATAATCAACTGCAAGAATAATGTATGATAATCCATTTTAATTTGTGAATGGTCCCATGAAATTGATGCCCCAAACATCGAAGATCTCATAGAAAATCAATGGCTTTTGGGGAATTTCATTTCTTTGGGAAATTGTGCAAAAATTTTGAAAAGTGGTACATGATTGGAAGAACTCATTTGAGTCCTTGAAGATTAATGGGCAGAAGAATCTAGTGTCTAGGACCATTCGAGTGGTCCTTTGTAGTACAAAGTGTCCACCACCAGGCATTGAGTGACAAAATTATAAGATGGGAGAATGTTCATTTTCCTCAACACATCTCTTAATTAACATGTCTACACCAATTTTCCAAAGTTTATTATCTTCCCAAAAAATCTAATTTTGAATATCTTTTCAACTTCATTATTGGTTCTTTTGAAAAAATTTCAGGAAAAACACCAAACAAAAACTAATTTACAAATGGGGTATACCATGGTATTTTTGGAGTGAGAAATTAAAGGTGCTCAGGTAGAATTTCTGGATCAATTATTTTAGAATGAGAAAAATTACAATTTCTACTAATGTGATCAGCCACAAGGTTTTCTTTTCCTGGTATATCTTTGATTTCAAAGTCAAACTATTGGATCATTAGGATCCATCTTATTAGCCTTAGTTTGGAATCACTTTTCTTGAGTAATAACTCTATAGCTGAATGGTCTGTGAAGATGATTATTTTAGAACCTAATAGATAGGGCCAAAATTTATCTAAGGCAAAAACCACTTATAAAAGTTCATTTTCAGTGACAACATTGTTCGATTGAGTTTCATCCAATGTTTTTGACGCATAATTGATTACGTGAGGAATCTGTTCTATTCTTCGACCAAGAATGGCCCTAATGGACCTATCAGAAGCATCAAACATAAACTCAAAGGGTATGTACCAATCTGGGGGTTGGATTGTCATGGAAGTTGTAAGAGTAATTTTGAGTTCAATGGAGGCTCTTTTTCAAATCTCTTTGAAATGGAAGGTGACATAATTTTGGATTAATCGAGTGAGTGGGAGGGAAATCCTACTGATGTTAGGGATGAATCGTCGATAGAAACATTCATGTCCGAGGAAGGAACAGATGTCTCAAATTGATTGGGTTCTGGAAGTGATTGAATCACTTAAATTTTGGTACGATCTACTTCAATACCCTCTATTGAGACTATGTTCCCTAGAACAATCCCATTTGTAACCATGAAGTGACATTTTTTAAAATTTAACACAAGGTTACACTTGACACATTTTTGAAGGACTAGAGAGAGACATTTCAAGCACGATTTGAATGACTTGCCATAAATGGTAAAGTCGTCCATGAATACTTACATGTAGTGTTCAATGAATTCATAAAAGATACTCGTCATACACCTTTGGAATGTTGCATAAGCATTGAAAAGGCCAAAAGGCATTATACTATATGTATATGATTCAAAGGGACATATTAATGTAGTCTTTTCTTAGTGATAATGTGCGATTGGGATTTGAAAGTTTCCAGTGTATCCATCAAGAAAGCAATAGTTTGACTTTCCAGCTAATCTTTCTAGATTTTGGTCGAGGAATATAAGAGGGTAGTGATATTTTTTTTCCAACATTAAATTTCCTAAAGTCAAAGCACACATGGCATTTGTTCTTCACTCGGGTAGTAAATACCTCTACATGTTCATTTGTGACAACAATTATCCCGCCCTTTTTAAATACAATTTGAATTAAACTAACCCATTCACTTTCATAAAATGGTTATATAATACCAGCTTGAAGAAGCTTGGTGATCTGTTCCCTAACTACCACATGTATGAGTGGATTGAGTCTTCGTTGTGGTTGTCTAATTGGTTTGGATGACTCCTCAAGATAGATGTGATGCATGAAAAGAGTAGGGTTGATTCCTTGTATGTCATCTAGGGTCCAACCTAAGGCCTTTTTTGTAACGACCCGAATTTTTTAATAAATCTTGTTTCCTAATTTTGTGTGATATTTTATTTTTTCATACTCAACAAAACTGTTTCATTTGATAACGTGAGTATAATTAAAATGAGACAGTTGAGTTTTGTCTATTATATGACCATTGTTCATTATGACCACTAGAAACTAAAAATTTCGATTATTGTCCCTAAATACAAGAAATCTTGGTTAATTAATATAGAAAGAAGATTCGATGGCCTCACCCAGTAATCTTGGACCGATCGAAACACGTCTAACAGAACTTGGGAAGGAGGTAGCACCACTGGGCTTTGCTCTGGACCAAACCCAAGCCGAACTTCATCATGTGAAGCTAGAACGGAATCACCTTTGCGAGAAGTTCAAACTGATAGAAATTACTACTCGTGCGATGTTGGCTGAGCCTCCCTCAAGTTCTCTCACCTTTGCACACCTTACACTTAGGTCCTATGCTAGTGTGATAAGGGGCTATGTAAGGAGACTGTAACTGCCTTCTGTAATCCATTGTTTTAAATAGAAAAATATTGGGATTTCTTCTTATGATAATGTTTATGAATTTTCAAATGACCGGATATGCATAGTATGCATATTTTTGATAAATTTTAGAAAAAGGACATTTTAAGAATGTTTATGTAAAAATTAATTAATTAAAAATGTGTAATGATTTTCAAAAAATGCTCTTCTACAATTATGTTCAGTATGAAATTTAGAGTCTAATAAGGTCAACATAATTTTTGATGAATAGTAAATTATAAATAGTGATTATATGTTTCGGATTAGTAATGTGACCAAATGGATTAGTAATCTCACTTAAAGAAAGTATTAATATATTCTAGGCACCTTGATTAAGTAATGTGATTCAATAAAATGGTTAAATAATGGTTTCATAAATTATTATTCAAGTATGAGTCTTTTTCGGGTGAATATTGGTTTTCAAGTTAAAAATTAAATTAAAAATATTTAGAAAATTATTTTTATAAAAAGGATTTCATTTTTGAACTCAGAGCATCGATATTATGTTATGGTAATTTTTTGGGATTTTTCTGAAAAAAATGAATTTTCGGTGAACAGTGTATTTATTTAAAAAATAAATTAAAAAAATATAGAAAATTATTTTTATAAAATGGATTACATTTTTGAAATCAGAGCATTGATATTTGGTGAAGGTTAAATTTTGGGATTTTTCTGAGAAAGTTGAATTTTTGATGAATAGTGAAAATACAGTTTTAGGGTTTCTGAATGATTAATGACATCATAACTATGTCATGATGATGTCATGAGATATATTTAGGGTTGGACGACCAAAGCTGATGAATTATTGTATGGGGGGACCCATGTGGCTAATAACATTGGCAAATACCATGGGCAAGCCCATGGTTTTGCCAAAACCACCAATGAGGTGTCCCTTGGCCATTAATGCCTTGTCCCCTCACATTCCCTATAAATACAAAGCCATACTCTCATCCATTCGACTCCCAAATCTCCCCCAATGAATCTCCAGTCTCATTACCTCCCATGGAGTCCTCCAAAGGTGCCCCTAAGCCCTCATGGTCCCAACCATTGAGTTTTACGAGTTAGGTTTTAAGGTAAGGGATCCAAACCCTCTCTTTCTTTTCAAATGCTCTATTTTAAGACAATTATTTTATGCTCCATGTTCTTATGTTGGAGGATGTTCTTTTATATTCCTCTTAATTCCCTTTTAATGTTCATATTATGGGATATCCCCTCTTACTCTCATCATTTCGTTTTATGAATGTTTAAGTGGCATCGTTAGGCTGTCGAATTTTTTGTAATGGATTCTTTCACCCTTCTCATTTTCAAGTTCTATTTTCTTGTCAAGTCTTTCAAGTTCTTTTTCATTATGTTGGTGTATGATATCTATATCTATCATAATGATATTTTATGTTCATATTATGAGAGACCCTATTTTATCTCTTCAATTTATTTTTTTGAAGTTTAAGTGACGTCGTTAGGCTGCCGAATTTCTAAGGGGTTCTTTCACCCTTCTCATTTTCAATATCTATTTTCATGTCAAGTCTTTAAAGAGACTTTTTATTATATTGGGGTATGATAGATATATCTATCATACTAATATTTTACATTCATATGATGAGAGACCCTATTTGATCTCGTCAATTCATTTTTTTTTGAAGTTTAAGTGACACCATTAGGCTGCCGCATTTTTAAGGGATTCATTCACCCTTCTCTTTTTCAAGTTCTATTTTCTGGTCAAGTCTTTCAAGTTTCATTTCCTTATGTTGGTGTATGATCTCTATATCAATCATACTTATCATTTATTTTCATATTATTAGAGACCCTATTTGATCTCGTCAATCCATTTTTGGATGTTTTAGGTGACGTCGTTAGGATGCCGAATTCTTATAAGAGAAATCTTATTTTTTGTCTTCCTTTCAAGTTCTTCATTTCATATGGTATATCATTAAAATTTCATTACCATGTTATTAAATCCATTATATTCTGTTACCCTACTGTTTTATGTATCATTTATGAGTGGGTGACCCATGTCCCCTCTCTTTTCAATGTTTTCTAAAACCATGTATCATAGCCATTATGCTGCATAATTTTTGTCTCAAAATGCCTCCCTCTTTTTCTCAAAATTATTTTATGTTATTATGTGAATAATCAAAGTTCATATTTCTACAGGGGTATTCGCATATATATCAAAATTTTCTATATTAAATTCTGGGATTTACATACATGAAACCCGCTTTCCCTTTTCCGTGGGTTCAATGTGACATAAAGATCATGTCTTTAAAGCAATTTTTAAAACATTATGATTATGAAATGAAACCCATTACATTTATGATATTTGGGTTGTTTATGAAATGATTGATGATGATATATGTGGCTCACATGATAATAAAGGCATGTCAAGGGTGTGCCCAGATAGAACACTAATGCATTGGTTAAAGACTTAATCTCTAGAGATGACCTTTTAGACTGATACCTTGGTGAATAACCTTGGTAATTTTTAATGACACCTTGGGGATGGACCTTGGTGAAACGAAATGATTTTCAATATTAAATGGCGTAGCCACATATTAATTTTATGAAAAATGTTATTTTTATTATTATATGCCTTATGATTTCATTCTCATTCTTTACAGTTCTTTTCATGACTTTATTGATGTATATCAAGTTGACATGTTAAATGTTTCCAATGTTTCCCTTACTGATCCTTCTACTCACCCTTTCTTTTGATGTATGTCCCCAGGTTATGAGATGTAGTAATGAACCAAGGATGAACATTAGGAGAAGCCTTTCAAGTTTTTAAGAAGAATTTTTTATGTTTTCATGTTTTATGTTCCTGGTTTACAAGACACTAAACCTCAATGATATTTGGTTTTGTAAAATGTAATGAAAGTTTATGTGATAAAAAGGCGGGATGCTATAGTTGGTATCAAAAGATGGTTTAGTTATTTGTGGAAATTAGGATTATGAAAACTCTAGGAAGAACCCTATAGAAAAGTTTAAATATAGGAATTCTTCCTGGTATTTTGGTGAGTATTGAGTAAGGGGTTTCCAAGAAAATACATCCCTATCTGGATACGACCAGGTAGAGGTGGATCTAGCACAGATGTACATAGGGGTAAAACCTGAAAACACCACTTTGAGCTAGACTTGAATGATAACAGGTACACGACAATGGGCCTTGTTGTACTCTTGGTTACTAC